>JAAALK010000287.1:52821202-53467135 GCA_019279435.1 Zizania palustris | reverse complement strand
CAAAAGCTGACTGGACGTCTGGCCGCACTTAGCAGGTTTTTATCAAGGTCTGCGGAGAGGAGCTTGCCAATATTCAAAGCTTTGAAAGGGTCCGAAGATTTTGCATGGACACCGGAGTGTCAGAGAAGCTTCGAAGATATTAAAGATTATCTCAGCAATCTTGCTACACTCACGGTGCCTATTGCGGACGAAACCCTACTCCTATATCTTGCAGCTACAGGTTCAGCTGTCAGCGCAGTCCTTGTCAGAGAAGTGGATTTCAATGGGAAGTTGGTCCAAAATCCTGTCTATTTTGTATCCGAAGCATTGTCAGGAGCGAAGAAAAGATACTCCGAACTTGAAAAGTTCGTTTATGCTCTGATAATGGCTTCGAGAAAGCTAAGACATTATTTTTTGGCTCACAATGTAATTGTACCAACTTCGTATCCCTTAGGAGATATGCTCCGAAGCAAAGATTCCACTGGAAGGATTGGAAAGTGGGCAGTAGAGTTAGCACCCTTCGGCATATCTTTCTTGGCAAGGACAGCTATCAAATCCCAAGTCCTAGCAGACTTCGTAGCATAGTGGACTCCACCTGCGAATTTGACTCCGGAGAAATCAGATGACGGAGTTTGGACTGTTTACTCCGATGGGGCTTTTCAAGCATCCGGAGCAGGCATTGGGGCAGTGTTGATTTCACCGTCAGGACAAAGAGCAATGTACTCCGCAAGACTCAACTTTAAGTCTACCAATAATATAGCGGAGTACGAAGGGATTTTATTAGGACTCCGGAAAGCACGTGCTTTAGGGGCTACAAGAATAATCATGAAGACAGATTCTCAGATAGTAGCAGGGCACGTAGACAAAAGTTTTCAAGTTCGACATCCACAGCTTGCAAAATACTTGGAAGAAATCCGCAAGATCGAAGCACACTTCAAGGGTATTTCCATTCGGAGTATACCAAGAGCTAAAAACGTGCAAGCGGACATTTTAGCGAAGGCTGCAGCCGGAGCTGTGGATGTGCCTGAAGAAGCTTTCTATGAGGAGCTCAATATACCTTCGGTGCCACAAATTGCCTCTGCAGAGATTCTTTGCATTCCTAGTGCAGATTGGAAAGATTCGATCATAGAACTCTTGCAAGGAGGAACAAATTTGCCCGAAGAGCCCCAATTGTCCAGATTAAAGCTCAGAGCCAGAAGCTATCAGTTAATCAACGGTATATTATACAAGGCCGGAGTATGTTCCCCTCTACTCCGATGTATATCTCAAGCCGAAGGCCAAGAAATTCTACGAGAAATTCACGAAGGCCTTTGTGGAAGCCATTTAGCCCCTAGAGCTCTGGCAGGAAAAACACTTCGCCAGGGGCTTTATTGGCCCACAATAACAGCTGATGCGGAGAGCTTGGTCCGCACTTGCCAAGGATGCCAGTGGATGGGTCGACGGAGTCATCGCCCACCAACAGCTCTTCAAGTCATTGCTCCGGTATGGCCCATGGCCAGATGGGGTATGGATCTAATTGGTCCCTTTCCGTTAGCAAAGGGAAATCTGAAGTTCGCAGTGGTAGCTATTGAATATTTTTCTAAGTGGGTAGAAGCAGAGCCCTTAACAGCTATCACTTCGAACAATGTACAGAAATTCTTCTAGAAGAACATTATTTGCCGGTTCGGAGTGCCTAGATATCACACAGTTGATAATGGAACACAGTTCGACGCAGAACCCTTCAGGAAGTTTTGCGAAGACCTAGGCATTCAACTATGTTTTGCTGCAGTGAGACATCCTCAGTCGAATGGAGCCGTAGAGCGAGCCAATGGAAATATTTTATCAGGGCTAAATCGAAGAATAGTTGGATTATCAAAGGGACTGTGGACCGAAGATCTTCCGAAGATTCTGTGGTCCATTCGGACTACGCAAACAAGGTCCACAGGTTTTACTCCGTTCAGACTACTATTCGGAGATGAAGCTATGACTCCGACGGAGCTCAAAGGGGGATCATTTCGCAGCACCGAACCGGACATTGAAGAAGAAAGACAAGCTTCGTTAGATTTGTCAGAAGAAACAAGACTTCGGGCTGTAGTTAATTTATCAAAGTATCATCAGCAGACGAAGACTTGGTATGACTCGAAGGTTAAGCTCAATGAGTTAAGGCCGGGTCATCTTGTTCTACGAAGCATTATAGCACCAGGGAAGTTAGGCAATAAATGGGAAGGTCCATATCTAATTGTCCGCTCAGGGCGCCCTGGTTCATTTAAATTAGCTAATTTAGAAGGTGAAGAGTTAGCACATGCTTGGCATGCGGAGCACCTAAAGCGATACTTCGCATAAGGGCTCCTTGTAATTCGCTCGTAATCACCTCTAAATTAATAAAGCATATGACCCTGATAGTTGCCTTCCCCTCATAGACTTCCAGCTTCCGAGTGGACGCACTGGAACCGCGGGGTCGACCGAGAGGGAAGTGTCATTAAGCTGGGTTGTATTTTCGGACTTCGAACCCATAAAGTTCGAAGCCTCCGACGTGGTGGCTGACATAATCCGGAGCCCAGGCCAACGGCTTGTAGGCATCCGTAAAAGAGCCCAAAACCACATTCTACGGAGTCCAAGCCATTGGCTGGTAGACTTCCATAAAAAGAGCCGAAGGTGGCCAAAATCTACGGAGTCCAAGCTGCAGCTTGCAGACTTCCGTAAAAAGAGCCGAAGGTGGCCAAAATCTGCGAAGTCCAAGCCATTGGCTGGTAGACTTCTGCAAAAAACAGCCGAAGGTGGCTAAATTATACGGAGTCCAAGCCATTGGCTGGTAGACATCCGTAAAAAGAGTCCAAAGAGACCATTGTAAACTCCGAACCATTGGTTCGTCAGAGATCGCAAAAACAAGCCGAAGGTGGCTAAACCAAAACAGCATTTGAGCCATGAGCTTCGAATGTCTGTTAACATAGTCCAAAGTGACAAATTTCTTAAGACACTAAAGTGTCCTGAAAGTTATCTCAATTGATTTCTTTCGTAAAACAAAGGTACTAAGTTACCATTCTTCTGACTACAAAAAGTCAAAGACATTGCATAAGATTACAAAAGATCTTTAAATGACAGAGGAGCTCCGAACCCCCAAAAAATTGTACTCCGAAGTTTTTCCTTTGCGCATAACCATCTTTGAATACATTTCGAAGTTGCTTATACCCAAAGAGGGGCTAGTAAATATGGAGACAATTTTAAATCGGCATTCATTATTGAAATAAATGTGTTTACAGATTTCACTATGAAAAATTGGTATCTATACCAAGAAGGAATCAGAGACCTCTTCGGTCCCGAGAGCTAGGGGCGGAACGACTAGTTCCAACATCGGAAGTTCTAATTTTAAATCGGCATTCATTATTGAAATAAATGTGTTTACATATTACACTATGAAAAATTGGTATCTATACCAAGAAGGAATCGGAGACCTCTTCGGTCCCGAGAGCTAGGGGCGGAACGACTAGTTCCAACATCGGAAGTTCTAAGAACTTTACGTTTAACTCTCTTCCTCCTCCTCGAAGCTCTAAAATCCTTCTGCTCTTGTTGAAGCTCGGCCCAAGTTCGAAGCCGCTCGGGGCTTCTTTCCCAGCTTCTAAGATCTTCAGATCTTTTATTTTGGGCTTCACCTTCGTCTTCAGACCATTTAGTGTCTTCAGAAGACGAGGTGTTTGCGTCAACCTCTTTATCTTCCTCTTTAATATAAGACAATACGTCTTTGATTACTTCGGGCGCAATTACGCCGGAGTCATCCCGAGGAATAAGAAATCGAGGACGCTTATAACTCTTTAGAAGTTCGAAGGTGTTCCACAATGAGCGAAGTTCGTTGTTAAGCTCTAACACTTCGATATCTTCCATAAGAGGCAAAGCCTAAAAATATGACAAACAAGATTTTCATTGATAAATGTTTACAAGCACAAAGCTTTACATGGTTAGAAATCCTAAAATATTCCTAAACCTGCGAGTTCGAAGGAGGTTGACTGCTCGAAGCTTGAGTCCGAGCGTGCTTCTGGCGTTGGCCTTCGTCAATCCAAGCCTTGATCGCAGAACGACCTTCGGCTCTCCAAGAGGTTTGGAAGGCTCGCCAAGCAGCAGCTACACCTTCGGAAGGTTTTAGAAGTCGCTCGTCGTCGAAGGTGATTGGACCCCCTCCTGCGTCCGGAGTTATTGATCGGCCCAGATCTTCGTAATAGCGAAGTAGACCAACAGCAGACACTTGTCCGGAGAGTTCTCCGTATCTAATGCCCGCCGTCTTCATCTGCTTCGCCACCCCTTGGATCCTTTTCAACTGGCGCAGAAGGCTGATGTTATCGTCAGAAGGGAGAGTTCCGGTAGTACCGAAGTACTCCAGGACATCTAACAACTGATTCATAACCTCCGCAGCCACCTTCTCAGACTTCAACTTATCTTCGTTCAGCGCATCCTTCATCGAAGTGACTTCGTCCAAAACCCCATAAAGCCTAGCATTCTCAGTGGTCAAAGTGTTCTTCTGGGTTAACAGTTGGCTAGCTTCCTCTTCGAGTCGGACAAGCCTAGACCCCGCAGTAGCGTGCTCCGCCCGCAGTTTCTCAACCTCTGCTCGAAGCACAATCCTTTCTGCTTCGAGCTCTTTCTTCGCAGCTTCCAAGCTTTGCCTGGCCCTTCGCTCTGTTGATATTATATTGTCCATTTGAGCCACTCGACTTTCGGAGATATTAAATTCCTTTGAAGAGCACTATTTTCTTCCCGAAGCCGAGCGATTTCTTCGTCATTGCATAGACTTGCAGCTCGGGCCAAGACAGTTTGCTGTCAAAATAAAAAACTAAAGTAAATATTTATTCGCAGATGAATTCTATAATATTTCGCAGTTACTTCGTACCTGGTAGGCTGTACGTTCAATAACGGCATTAAGCTCCGTCCTGTCAGCCTTGCTCAGGATGGCCACTAATTTGGTCTCCCCTATGTCACGGCTAGCTCGATCCAAAGGTTCGAGCAAAGTCCGAAGACCAGTTGTTTGCCCTAAGAAAGGAGCCAACAAGGGGAGCATGCTTATTGCCTCTTGGTCATCTTCGTTCAACGAAGGACCGGAGCTTTGGCCTATGGTCTTCGGAGCTACTGGAGTTTGACCCTCCCTGGAAGATTGGCTCTCGTCTGTTGAATCAGACGGAGTTGATTCGGAGCTTATAGCAGGCAGGGGCTCTATTTGTCTTTTGCCTCTTCCAGGTCCCTTTTGAGTAACTCTCGGGGCTGGCTCCGAAGTCGTCGAAGGTCCAGGAATTATTTCCTCTTGACGGACTTCTTCCATAGGAGTGGACTCTGTAAAATAATGAAAAGTATTATACATAGTATAAATACTCAAATAAATACAAAAAGGTTATTCGAAGTCTACCTTCGACATTTTGCAGAGGAGTCATTGTCGGACTGTTCGGTGGATCGAAGGCTAATTCTTCATCCGAATCAGCCGTTAAATCTTGGACTGCAGGAGCATCGTCCTGGGCAGTCCTCGTTGCTTCTTCGAAAATCGAAGCCATAGTGACTTCGACCCCACTTTCATTCAAAGGAACTCCGTCCTGAGTTACATCTTCTTGAACTACCGAAGTCCTTGGTTGATCAACATTATCTCCGGACTCCGGTACGTTCGCAGGTACTTCGGCTTGTGCAGTCCTTTGAGTTTCATTCTCTTCCATCAGATGCACAAGCAATCTCCCTGTTTCTTCTTGGGAGTCAGAAACCGAAGCCCTCGGGCTCGAAGGAGTAGGATCTGAAGGTGCTAGGTTTTTTGGCTTCCGAGCCACGCCTTCTTCACCGGAGTTTTTGCTGAACTCGAAGTCCCAGCTTCGGCTTTCCTCTTCTGGGGCCCTTTCTCCGAAGGCACCCAATCCATCAGAGGGGGAGGAGTGAGTTTCAGCATTCCCCATACTCTGTTAAACCTTTCCCAACTCCCGACCAATTTAATTCGCCATTCTTTTTCAGTCGGAGTTGGGGTACCCAAAATCTTCTCCGAAGCCCTTACAATTTGCTCTGAAGTAATAGGGGTTGAAGAAGCTAAAAAAAATAAATAATTCAAGTTAGTCTTTCTTCGAAGTAAATATGTACAATGCATGTTAGTTTCGAAGTTACCTGCAGGGCTCGAAGTTAAGTTGATCTTGCGGAGACCACCTTCCGAATAATCTTCGAAGATGATAGGCCAGTTGGCCATCAGCGGAGGAATTTGCAGTCCGAGGAACTCTTTGGCTAAGTCCCGCATGCTTAACCTTTGACTAATTTTATGAAGCAGGTTAAGACGAGCTTCGAGCTGGCCTTCGTTGGGTTGCACCCCGGCTTCCTTCCGGAATTGAATCTCTTTCAAAGGTCCAGCTAGAGGCCTACTCGCCCCAACTTCGGCATAGAACCACCTCATCACCCAGTCAGTGTACCATCTTGCATTGATGGCCTTAGCAGGGAATTGCAGGGCATATTCGTCCCGAAGCCTAAAATTAATGCTTCCGAAGGCAACCACCACTTTCTCACATCCAGAGCCTACGAAGGTCTTCGGATGGCAAGTTGCTCTATGAAGTGCAGCGAAGATTTCTGCCCTCCCTTCGCAACCTTCGGCTCTCAGCGCCCATTCGAAGATAGCTAACCTAGCTACTGCATTCGGAGATAATTGAGGGAGGGTTACATGAAACAAATCCAATACTTCCGCCAAGAAGTCCACTGCAGGCAGGCCCAAGCCGGCTTCGAAAAAGGCTTCGAATACGACCACTTCTCCAGGCCTCGGTGACGGAATAAGCTCTTTTCCAGGCTTGCGAATCATTACTCCGGTATTGATTTTCCCTTCCACTGCTATTGCTAGTGATTCCCTCTTGCAGGCAGAAGACCCCAGTTGAAAAGACTGGTCCAAATACTTCGTCGACGGCGGGCATAAACCTTGATTATCGGCGATTTGGGGATTTCTTCCCCCTGCCACCATGGATGTCGCCGCCTGCATCGGAGGTGCCGCCGCCAACGCTGTCGCCGCTGCCGCTGCGGCCGCCTGTTGCCGAGCCAAGGCCGAAGGAGGCGCAGATCCCTTGGTCTTCACCATCACGATCGCTGGATTGCTCTGAGGAAATGGAGACTAGGGCTCAAGAACTCAAAGGCTAGGGCTCAAGAACTCAAAAGGGCTCAAAAGTTTTTGATTGCTAGAATGCGGTGAAAAGGTAACCGGGTAACTTCTAGGCCCTTTATTTATAGCCTAGACTTCACTTTCTTACCGTTAATCCATGTCGTTTCGCATTCCTACCGTTATTTCTTTTACGAAATTAACGCCTGCTACAGTTTCCGTTGAAAACAGAAACTAACGGCTATTTCTTCTAAGTCTAAAAAGACTTTCGAACTTCTTAAGTCAGTTCTAAGATAGTTCGAAAAGTAATTATCTTAAGACTGATTCGGAGTTCATATCTTCATGCATTTCGGAGATAAAATAAAAACCAATAACCCCTATGATTGGTTATCTTTTCCTTTCGTATACTGCTTTCATAACGTTACAGGTCAACGGAGAAGCGTATTCGAGGGGCTACTGTTGGGGGAAAATATCTCATCTTTGGGGTTATTGCCGAAGCAACATAAAGGCAGTCATCAGGTTCGAAGGTTCTCAGAAGATCATCTTCGAAGACACCCGAAATCCCATTCGAAGCACAAGATAGGCATTGGTTCGGAGTATGTCTTCGAACTAAAGCCCTTCAGGATTTTTTCTGCCAGCTAAGATGGAAGACTTATCTTCTTTCTTATTAGATTAGTCTTTTACCATTTTAGCCCTATTAAGGAAACCGAATAGTTTCCTTAATGTCGGTTGTAATAGAGGGGTAAATAGGTCTTTTCCTTAATGTTTGGGCCTATAAATACCCCCCATTTCACCCTGTAATAGAGACCGAATACAAGTTATTCAATACACACTTTCGAACTATTCTAAGTTATTATCCTTTCGGAGGCTTAGAACAGTTTGCTTCACAAACACTTCGTTTGTTAGTTTCTTTTCTACAGAAACCTGTTAGCGTAATCTTTTACGCCAATAGTATGCGTGAACATATTTCACACCCATGGAGTTTAACAACTCAAGACCTAGCAATAGGGCCTCGTATTTGGCTTGATTATTAGTTGAATGAAATTCCAAACAGGCCGAGGTTTCAAAGTGCATACCACTTGGTGATACGAGTACCACTCCAACACCTTGGCCATTTTTGCAAGCGGAACCATCGAAGTGTAGTTTCCATGGTAATACTTCAATCAAAGCGACTTCATCGCGCAAATTGACATCTACGTGGTGATCCACTATAAAATTAGCAACGACTTGGCCTTTCATAGCTTTCAACGGTTCATAAGCCAAATCATATTCAATTAACGCATACTCCCACTTGCCGATTCTACCACTTAGAATCGGCTTTTGCAACATGTATTTTATGACATCCGTTTGGCAAGTGGCAATACATGTGCTAGGGAGAAGATAGTGACGTAATTTGGTACACGCATAATAGAGGGATAAACACAAACACTCCACGAACACGTACCTTGTCTCAGCGTCCAGAAGTCGATGACTCAAGAAGGTGATGATGTACTCTTTTCCTTCGATGTCTTAAGTCAACATGGCCCCAATCACACTCTCCTCCACGGCAATATAAAGTTGAAATGGAATCCCGGCCTTCGGTGCCATTACCACTGGCGGCATCGATAAGCACTCTTTGATTTTCTCAAACGCGCGTTGCTGGCTTGCCCCCAAGTGAACTCGGTTTCATTTTTTAGCCGGAGTATTGGGACGTAAGCATCAATTTTTCCAGACAAGTTAGATATAAAGCGTCGCAAATAATTAACCTTGCCTAGCAGTTTCTACACATCTTTCTTACATGTCGGCGCTACACATCCTCTAATTTTCTCAAGCCTCTTGGGATCAATTTCAATGCCTCTTTCATGAATCATGAATCCCAAGAACATACCCGCCGACACACCAAAAGCACACTTGAGCGGGTTCATTTTTAAGCCATACTGGCGCATTCTTTCGAAAGCAACTCTCAAATCAGCGAATTGGTTTTCCATAGCGTCCGATTTGACCACAACATCATATATATAAACTTCTAACATAACCCCCAGCAAGTCATGAAAGATTAAGTTCATGGCACGTTGGTATGTGGCGCCAGCATTCTTTAAACCAAATGTCATTACTACCCACTGAAACAAGCCGACAAAACCCGGGCAGCGAAAAGCCGTTATAAAAATGTCTTCTTCGGCCATAAAGATTTGATTATAACCAGCGTTGCCGTCAGGAAAACTTATTACCTTATGTCCTGAGGCATCGTTGATCAACATGTCGGCTATCAGCATGGGATATTCGTCTTTCGGAGTAGCCCTGTTCAAATCCCTGAAGTCGACGCAGATGCGGATCTTGCCACTCTCTTTCTTCTCGACAGGCACAATGTTAGCGACTTGCATGGCCTAATAAAACCTGCTGCTAATAGACGTTCAACCTCCTCTTTAACTCAGTCATAGATGGCTGAATTGAAGTGGCGCGATGGCTGTTTATAAGGCCTAAATCTGGGTTTGATGGGGAGCCGATGCTCAACAAGCTCTCGGCTTAGCCCGGGCATCTCGCTGTAATCCCATGCGAAGCAATCAACATACGATCGAAGCAATTTTATTACTTAGGCCTTTACATCATTATTTAGATTGTGATTTACAAATGTCAGCCTTGGAACACTACCATCTCCTATGTCTACTTGTTCCAAAGGGGTCGGCCGACGAGAAGCCTTGACCTAATTTTTCTACCTTGGTAAAATCTTCGATGGCTTTGGTGATACCGTCTTGAGAAGATCGATACTACTCCACACGAGATTTTAGCCAATCAAGATTAGTGCTAGACATTCTCCTATCTTAGACACAACCGAGACACACCAGTCGGCTTCATGGAAATAGGCTTGAACCTCCCCTCTGATACACTGACAAAGTCATAATCCGAGAGGTCCTGTCCCAACAAGCACTCTATCTCATCATGGGCAGCATTGCCGAACGCATCGGCCAAACTAACATGGGCCGATGTATCGGCGTACACTATCTCAACTTCGTCGCCATCCCATTGTATTAGGTGTTGATGCAAGGTGGACGACACACACTGATTTGTGTTGATCCAGTCACGCCCAAGCAATACATTATAGTTGCCTTGTACGTCGACGATGAAGAAAGCGGTGGGTAGCATCTTGTTTCCCACCATTAGTTCCAGAGACAGTACCTCCTTGGCTTCCGTTGTGTCGCCGTTGAAGTTGTTGAGGGTGACACTGGTCTTCTTCAGGTCATCGTCATCTTTGCCGAGCTTCCTTGGAAGGGAGTACGGCATTAGGTTCACGGTGGCACCGCCATCGACAAGCATCGTCGAGATGGGCTTCCCGTCGATGTGCCCCCTTATGTAGAGGGGACACAGGTGACAGTTCGTATCCCCAGGCTTCCCGAATACGGCGTCTCGCAGGCCGAGGTCTAGCTGAGCGACCCTGGCCTCCTCCTGTAGTGGAGCGAACTCGAAAGGCAACATGACAACGCCGACGTCCATCGCCTGAGGAGCAGGCCCCTCGGAGATGGGAGCGTAGTAATTGTCAAACAAATCGTCTTCATCGGAGCTAACAACGAGGGCTAAGTCATCGACTATGATCGGCCTAGGTCTCAAGAATTTCTTCACGGTGGGCCGAGGCCGGATTTCCTCAAAAAGTGTGTCTCCCGTGCCTCCTCGGCCTTCTCTTCTCGTATCTCCTGTGCCCACAAGCGTTTCAACCACCTCTTTTGTGACTTGGACATCCCCGAGGGTGCCCACGATGGCT
Source organism: Zizania palustris (assembly GCA_019279435.1). Taxonomy (NCBI): domain Eukaryota; kingdom Viridiplantae; phylum Streptophyta; class Magnoliopsida; order Poales; family Poaceae; genus Zizania; species Zizania palustris. The sequence continues at coordinate 53,456,360 of JAAALK010000287.1, read as the reverse complement.
GAGGATGGGTGTTGGGTGCAACGGTCTTGTTTCTAACATTTTTGGCCGAGGGGGTCCTGTTTGTATTGGCCTCGGATATCTTGCGCTTGCTATGAGAGGCCTCATGCTCCTGGTCGGTCGGACCGGCCGTAGCAGACCGGTCGGACTGGTCTATGCCGAAAACCATCATAAGGCCGGTCGGACCGGCCACAGTAGGCCGGTCAGACCGAGCTTCGGTCGAGTCATCGCGTAGTCCCATCGAGGCATCCTTTGGGATTGGGACCTCTTGGGATCCAACCCTAATGACTATAACCTCTGACGAGTCTCCACGTTCATCTCCTCCGGTGGCATCTCATGGAGTCCGGTTCTAAGGCACTATGGACAGGCGGTGAACAATATTGTTATCCTGCGCTGGCCTCTGAACCTGCCACTCAGATACACTAGAAGGAGTGTAAGTGTTAGTAGCCAGACATTGCATGAAGCTCTCCGGTGGCGGAGGCCAAGCCGGAGCCATCGTCCAGCAGTAGGGCGGCAGCATCGGAGGCTCTAGCGGTCTCACCGACTGAGTGCCGAACCCATTGGCCAGTGGGGATCCCGGCCACATCAATGGTACCTCGGACTAGACCAGCGAAGGGTCCTACCAAGCAAGAGGTAAATTAGCCCATGGCGGAGGCGGGCCCGGCTACTTGAGGCCGAGTCCATTCGGAGGCTACAGCCCACTCGGAGGAGGTGGCTTTGGCCACTGAGGCCCGGATCCACCCGGAGGCTGGAAACCCTCCGGAGGAGGTGGGCTCTGCCACTGAGGCTCGAAGCTTCCCGAAAAAGGGGCCAAGCCAGAGGAGTGTTCAGCCAATGAGGTCCTAACCCTGCTAGAGGTTGGGACCAACCTGGAGGGGGGTTCAGCCACTGAGGTCCGAACCCTGTCGGATGCTCCGTTGTAGGACCGAAAGTAGCGACCAGAGGAGGGGTGAATGGGCGCCTAAAAAATTCTTTCGAATCAATGGCCTGCTCCCAACACCCAACGCACCTCAACAAATTAACAACGAAAAGTAAACAGATCAATAGAGATAAAAATAATCTAGCCTAAAAACGACCAGCGTCCTAATTGAAAAGACACCCACACAGTGCTAGTAGCCAGATTAACTAAGCATTCAACACATAGACATTTGAGGCATCATAAAACTCAGTCATCACAGGCATTTAAAATAACAATATAAAATAGAGATCTCAAATATATCAGTGAATATTCATGATCCAATCTAAAATAAAGTACCAGTAACAAATAAAGAGATCACAGAATATTCAGAGATAATATCTATTAATGCATGTGTTGGGGGAAAATATCCCATCCTCAGGGTTATTGCCGTAACAGCACAAAGGCAGATATTGGATTCGAAGGTTCCTAGACATCCATCTTCGAAGATGTCCTAAGTCAAGCTCGAAGTACGAAGATAGGCATTGGCTCGGAGTATATCTTCGAACTAAGGCACTTTGAGATCTTCTCTGCCAGCTAAGATGGAAGACTTATCTTTTATCTTATTAGATTAGTCTTTTACCATTTTAGCCCTATCAAGGGTACCGAATAGTTTCCACTATGTCGGTTGTAATAGAGGGGTAATTAGGTCTTTTCCTTAATGTTTGGGCCTATAAATACCCCCCGTTTAACCCTGTAATAGGGACCGAATACAAGTTATTCAATACACACATTCGAACTATTCTAAGTTATTATCCTTTCGGAGGCTTAGAACAATTTACTTCGCAAACACTTCGTTTGTTAGTTTCTTTTCTACAGAAACCTGTTAGCGTAATCTTTTACGCCAACATTTGGCGCCGTCCGTGGGGAACCTAGTCCAAAAAACTTCGTTCTCTACCAACTTCTTACATCATGCCTCCTAAGCGGAGCACACCTCGTAACCCTGTTCGGAGGTCCTCTCGGATCTCCGGAGAGACATCATCCGACACGGTTGAGGTCGAAGGGCCTTCGACATTCCCTCCTCCTCAAACTCCGGAAGGAGTGTCCATCCCGCGACCATACGGAGTTCCTCCGCCAACTCCTTCCATACTTCGACCACCCGGAGTCCCTCTTCCACCTTCAATCCCACTTCGAACTGATCCCCTCAGTTCTCAAGACCCGGAAGATCCTTCCGGAGGAGATGAAGACAATCTTGGAGATATGGCCACTCAAATGGCCAACCTTCAAGCCGAAGTAGCAAGATGGCGGCAAGAAGCTGCGAACAGGCTTCGCTCTCAAGCCATCCCAGATATCCCAGAAGTGCCCGAAGATGACGAACCCGTTTATCTCGAAGCCCCGGAGAACGCCTCCTTCGATAATGAATCTCCGCTGCATCCTGAGCTGCAGAAAGTTCGCTTTGATCCGAAGTTTAAGACTTCAAAGCTCTGTAAGTATGCTGGAGATGAAGATCCCGGAGAGTTTGTCCGTTCTTATGCCCTAGCAATTGAAGCTAGCGGAGGAGTTCGAGACACCATGGCAAAGTGCTTCCCCTTAGCTCTTCAAGGAGTGGCATTAAGGTGGTTCTGGTCTTTGAAGCCAGGATCAATTAATTCATGGGGGCAGCTGAAGAAGAAGTTTGTAAGCAATTTTCAAGGCACCTTCGTGCCTCCAATGTCAACAGGAAGCCTTTTCCAGGTGAAGCAGCTCCCTGGAGAAACATTGAGGCAATATTTCAAGCGCTTCGCTCATACGAAGTCGCAGATCCGAGGGTTGTCTGCATCTTCGGTAGTTGATGCTGCTCGGGAAGGTGTCACTCATCAAGGCCTCCTGGATAAGCTCCATCGGAAAAGCATATCCTCGGTTTCTCAGTTGATGTCATATTTCGAGGAGTATGCGAGGTCGGAAGAGGGTTGGCTTCGAAGAACTGCAGCTACTTCATCCATATTGCAAGAAGTAAAAGTAGAAGTAAAAACTTCGGCACAGCCGCAAGAACCAGTCTTCGAAGTTCAACATGATCGGAGAAGGGGGCAAAAGCACCCTCGTTCTGAAGTTTTGAACATTGCACCCCCGCAAAAGTTCACACAGAGAGCTCCACAACTTTCGGGGAACAAGGTCAGCGGCTGGAGGCCGCCAGGGAAAATGGCTGGCAAAGGCCAGACCCTTTTCTGCTGCATTCATGGTGAAAATCGAAGCCATGCAACTGATACTTACAAGGCTATACTTACTCTAAGAGGAGAATATCTAGAAAGAACTTCGGGTCGAGGTACTACCGACCGAGTTCCAGCTGCAGTGCGCCCGGAGCCGGTCCAGGCTGTGGCGCGGATAGAAAACTTCGATGCCGCAAGACACCCTCCAGTGGTGTTGCGCCCCGATTTAATAAATCAGGACCTTTATTGAAATTCCATAGAAAATCAATAAACCAAGACGTTCATCATGCGACCACGTACAAATACGAGCAATCATTCACGGTTCGTAGACCGTATTAATACAAAAGTGAATAAAGGTGAAGAGAAACTAATAAAATAAAGAGTCCTAGATGAAAGCCTCCTTCCAGTCTCGCCCTGACTGGGTTGCTACTCCAGACCTTCATCCTCCTCGTAGTAGACGAGCTCTGATGGTGTAAGTCAATGGGGTGAGTACAGATGTACTCAGCAAGCCGCCGAATGCAAAAATAATGCAAGGGAATAACAAGGGAGATAGTGGCTAGTTTTGCGGAAGCAGCATAATTGTAAAGCATTAAATGTGAGCAATTTATTAGTACGGAAAAGTAAACATGTGTATGCATCATCATCTTCTAACTCGAGGAGTACGTTTCACCTCCTCGCACAACAGTCCTTACATGCCATGAATAACTCAACCATTCAACCAATTGTAAACTAACTGCGAGTAGTCACACAACTCGCCCTTGACTGTGGGCTCGGCTTTTCGAAAAGATTAAATTACTCTGATCAGAGATGTACCACTGTACCCACAAGGCACGCACTCATCACTTACACCGAAGTGTAACGAGATGACCCATTTCATGGGAACTCGTGCCAAAACCTTCCATATGGTCCTCCCTGACTCAACAGCACCCTCTTATAGGTTTCATATGGTGTCCCGACGCGTCGGTGCCCCACCATACCCCCCCTTGAGCCTCCTTTGGTACAAGTCGCCCGCAGGCTTGCCCCTTGCCCCCTCCACTATGGTGCTGAGAGACGGAGTGTTCCACACTTCCAGTTAGGACTTACCCATTAGACTTGTGGTTGGTACGGAAGTGCTTTGCAACAGATCCCGCAGACCGGTCCTTATAGTGCCCCGGGTGCGACCAACCAGTTTCCGAGCTTGCACCCGGAACCCACCATTCTTATAACATACCTAACTCCAACAGAGTCCAGAGACAAGAATAACGGGGTATTTCATATACCAGAATCCATCTAACTACGACTCATTCTTTATATCCTATAGCAGATGTGTCGGTACATTGGGCACTAGCTAATATATTATTTGTAGAGTGACAAGGAGTTAAGGCTCAATAAGCATGGCTTGGGTTTGCACACAAGGACGGGGATCTAATAAATATAAGTGTAAGGCTTGATATTTGACTAATGCAATATTAACCTATGAGTTATAGCGATAGTTTATTAAAACATGGGCTCAATGATGATCAACTATTTCCACATAAGGGTCGATGACTTGCCTTGCTCAGCAAAGGGTGAAGGTGGAACCTCGGGATAGAACTCCGGATCTTCGACGACGTCGTAGTCTTCTCGATACGGAAAAGTAAACACAACATTCAATAACAATCCAAAAGAAATCATTCATACAAGCATACAAGCTGTTGTTGGATTAAGTAAAGGAGATAGGGTCTTAACTTTTAGGGATTTGTTTACTTAAATATTTAAGATCAATTTTTAATGAGATTCCTAAATTTTATAGCTTGATATAATTATTTTTCCTAAGGGGTTTTTATTTTCCCTTTTTAGAGATGAACTAAAAAGGTATAAATTAGCCTTGATGTTTTTATGGTATCAAAAACAGTGACTTTGAATTACTAAGTCTTCTGAAGTTTGTTATATAGCTTTTAAGATAATTTCATAAAGCATGGATCTTTACTGCATGAATTAATTAAATATCCTAAAAGGGCTTTTTGTAATAGGATTTAATAGAACAAAGTGGGCAAAATGGATGTTCTATTTTTATTGTATTACAAATGGTGAACTCAAGTTGTTAGGTTTTCTAAAGTTATTGTATAAGTTGTCATGACATTTTTATAAAGTGTTTAACTTCTAGTATATGAATTACTTAATTATCCTACAAGGGCTTTTGCAATATTAACTCATAAAATAAAGTGGCAAAGTGAGTATTCTATTTTTATTGTTTAATACAGTGGAATAAAGTCATTAAGTCCTATGAATTTATTATCTAAGCTTTCATGACATTTTTGTAAAGTGTTACATTTCTATTATATGAGTTAATTATTTAAATAGGTCTTGGGGGATGTTGATTTATAATGGGAAAAATGAATTGTTATATTTTATTGGCTTCTAAACAGTGTACTGGAGTCAATATATCATCTAAAATTATTATATAAATTTCTAAGAGTTTTTCTGTATTATTTAAATGGAATATTAATTAAATCCTAAAAGGGGTCTTGGGAATGTTATTTAATAAAATGTCTTGGACAAACTGGTCATTCCATTTTCATGGTATTACTAACAGTGAAATGGTGCCAAAATATCTTCTGAATATTAATTTATAAGTTTAAGGGTTTATCTGGATTATTGAATTGAAATATGAATTAATTCCTAAAGGGGACTTCTCTTTATTATTTAATAAGATTATTATGTGCCAAATAAACATATTGTTTTTATTGCATAAAAGTGTAGAGGATGAAAAGACAAATTTTCCAGAATCAAAATGGTGAATTTTGGAGTTAAATTGAGCAAGATATGAATTTTTAAAGTTTAAAGTATTTTTTTGAATTTTATTTAAACCAGAAATCAGGCGCAGTCCACGGTGAGCCAGGTCCACCATGGACCCGCGCACTGAGCGCGTGGGCCGATCGGATCTGGACCGTTGGATCCAGATCCAGTGGTCCACGGCGGGGCGGGGCGTTTAAGTTACAGCGGACGACTGTGATTAAAAGGAATCCAACCGGTACGCGTGTACGTCTGAGATCAACCCGGCGTTTTAAATGAAATCCAACGCCCCAGATCAACCGATACCGGTTCAGTGTGATCCGAGGGCCAGGATTGAATCTGTGGCCGGTCTAATCCCAACCGTCCATCCGTGATCATACGGCGGTGATCACGTCCGGCACGCACGCGGCACGGGGAAGACCGAGGTCTTCGTCCCCGGCTCCGGCGGTGCGACGGCGAGGGGCGATCGGCGGTGGCGGGGGTCCATGGCCCTAGGCGACGGCGAAAACGGAAAGAGGATGGAGAGGGGAGTGCAACCATATCGGAGATGGGGACGGATGGAGACCGGAGGTGGCCGGCGGCGAGGAGAGGCGATGAAGACCTTCGGGTCGACGGTGGCGACGGCGATCCGGCGACGGGAAACACGAACGGAGGCGAGGCCGAGGGAGCAGTGGCAACGGCGGTCCCGGCGGTGGCCTCGGTGAGGGCGACGGTGGCCCGGAGCGCCGGCGAGGTCTTGCCGGAGCCGAAGCAAAGGAAAAAGCGCAAAGGAGGGTGGGGGCGCTCGGGGAGGCGAGGGCTTGAGCTCTGGTGTTGTGGCGTAGTGCGGTGAGGGCGAGGGCCTTTTATAGGGGTCGCCAGAGTCTAGGATGGCAAGCCAACCGAGGAATCCCGAGAGGATTTCTTTCCCTCCGGCGAGCTTTCCTTTTCTCCTCGGATAAGCTTCCAAAAGGACGAAATTGCGTCGGCTAAGGGCGAAAGGGGATCGCGGCGACGAGGAAAGACGATCCAGGGCCTCGATCTGGCGGATCTGGCCGGCCGGTGGCTGAAATCGGAAGGGGGGGCACCGGTATGGAAGGGGATCGCCCCCTTCCGTCGAAGAAGATGATCCTGACAGGTGGGGGCCACCTGTCAGGGGGCGGGCACGGGTGAGAGAGAGGCTGACGCGCGGGGCCAGCTGGCAGCGAGAGGGAGGGGGGGCGGTGCCGACCAGTGGGCCTGGGAGGGCAGCGGCTAGGCGCGCGCGCAAGTGGCCGACAGGTGGGCCAAACCGGACGTGGGCGCGGGGAGGATAGAGGAAGTGCCGACAGGCTGGCCCCGCCTGTCAGCGAGAGAGGCAGGACTGGGCTGGGCCGAAAGGCTCTGGGAGGGGAATGCGGGGTTGCGGCCCAATAAGATTTAAAATTCATTTTCCATTAAATTTAATTCCAGAAATTCAAATATTTGCTTAAGGCTTGAAGATCTGTTGGAAAAATTTTGTAAAAATTCTCAAAAATATTTCTTGGTCTCTAGTTTATCCCATAAAATTTTCAAGTCCAAATTTTGAATATTTGTCTCTGTTTGGCTTTAATAGGGCTCTTTTAGAATTTTCATAAATAACAAAATTCAGAAATTCATTGAATATTTTATTTCCTTTTAATTTTGGGGCTGTTACAATCATATCCCCCTTACAGAGAATCTCGTCCTCGAGATTCGAAGCGAACCTCGGGAAAACTAAGGGACTGAGTTCTATTGGTACTCCGGATTAGGAGAAGGAGTTACATCAGAAGTAGGCAAAGCGATCTCTGGATCTGGGTTGGTTGAGATCAAATTGGGAGTGTCCTCGGTTGTATCTGGTTTCTCTTTGCGGTGATCTGGAGTATGGCCCTCTGGGTTTGGAATGGAGGATGGCGCCCGCTTGGGGTAGGGGCACTTTATGGCGTAGTGGCCTCCTTGGCGGCAGTTGTAGCACACAATCGGCTTGCCGTTCCTGTCTCTCTTGTATCCGGTAGCTTGCGCTGGAGTTCTTTCGGCTTGGGGTGGGATGTCTATGCTTGGCCCTCCGAGAGTGGTTCGTGGCTTGGCAGGGGTTGGGGCTTGAGGTGGAATCACTCTGGTTTCTGGTATAATTGCTTCGTTCACCAATCTCTGAAAGTTGGCGAAGTCCCCGTAGATTAACTGAAGGGAGAGCTCGTGTTGGTGTTGTTGGAGACGGAACAACTGTGCCTGCTGCTCTTGCATCTGCTTTTGTAGTTGTTGCATCTGGGTAAGCAGCGTGGCGATCAGTTGGTTCTGTTTTGCCATCATCTCCGTAAGTGTGGGATGATAGACAACAGGGGTCTGCTGACGTCCAACTGCACCCCACTGAGGCAGATTGCCTGAGGTGTTTCCATCGGGTGGAGCTTCTGATCCTTGGTTATTGGCCATCCTGAAGTTGAAGGGTTCAAAAAGGAGGTGCCAACATTAAGGGGAAATTGTTACTGGTTTTATTGCCTAAGATGAATAATTTGACCTAGATGCTTACATATCTTATTTTAGTTCCTTATCATCTTTCACACTCATGCCTTATATTATTTTTAATATAAATGATTTATCATGTATTTTATTCACTCAACCTTCATGTTGTAATATATTTTATTAATTATTGTTAGAGGTTTAAGATAAAGTGATGTTGATTATATCTTATTGAATTCCTTGGTACCAAAAATTCCAGAAAATTTTTTGAACGCAATTTAATGCTTAGGAGAATTTTTAGGAAAATACTCTAGCTAATTGTTATTCTTAAATGAAATTTTTAGGCCTGTATTTTAGCTTTTCTTGATTTATAGTGAATCCTTTTCTGGAGATTTAGTTATTAATTTCTTTATATTTTTAACGCCTGACAAAAAATCAAGATGTTACAATCTTAACCTCCTTAACAAGAATCTCGTCCCGAGATTCGGAAAGGCTAGAAAGTCATGGATATGCTTTAGCTAGGAATCACTTCTTTTCACTAGAGGCTTTAAATCCACATCTTCATAGTTTGGGTTTGGCTAAGTTAGGGCTTTCCTGATAACGTGTCTTGACTTCACGATTGGAGTTAATCTTGCAGAATGGCGACGAACGAATCATATAGAGTTGAAACTAGAGGTAGATTCTCTCCTTTAGGTTGGGATTATGACCTAATAGGTATAGGAGGAAGAGGGAAGTGATATTAAGCTTTATTTCAAAATGTATCGTTCTTGCGATTACATTTATGTTCTTTTTATTTAATCTTCACTCATGTCTTATATTTGACATGGGAGGCAATACAGACAAATAAAAGAAAACAATCAACCGTAAAAACTACGTCTACGGTAGCTCGGGGGACGGCTCGATTACGGGCTCGTGGGAGATGGTCTGGGTCGAGGAGCTGGATGGTCCGGCAGGAGGTGTACCGTGGGAGATCCTCTTGGGCCTCACGGTGGGGATCCGAAGCGGTTTCTTCTTGCGAGGTGGAAGAGGTGCGATCTCCTCAAGATCCTTCTTCAAGTCTTTGAGCTGCTGGCGGAGCTGGGTATTGACAATGGCGCCTTGGCGTAGAAGCTCATTCTGACGCCTCAACTCTTCTACCTCGAGAGACAGCTGGGGGTTCTGCTGGACTTGTCGACGGAGCTCAGCATTCTCGCGGGCTAGGTTCTCCGAGGTATGGCGATAGAAGTCGATGGTGTCGTGTTGGCTATCTGCGTCGAGGATGGCTTCTGTGTGAAGATTGTCCATGGCCTCCAACAGTCTCATGGTGCGGGTGATGGCGGAGTTGTTCTGAGGGAGGGAGCTGATGTAGATGCTGCGGTGACTCCCGGGTGTGCGCATGGGCATGAAGCGGTAGACGGTGTTACGGAGGTGGCAGTCGTATACCAGTCGAAGCTCGGCAAGGGACTGAAGAGCGGCTCGCTGGCTGGCCACCACGAACGAAGATCCTCCGACTCCATGGGTGTAGAAGGGTGGCTGCGTGGAGGAGGGGCGGATAACAACCGTGACCTCGCAGTAGCTCTCGCTCGCATCGGGAAAGATCCCGTGGAACGCGGGCTCATGGGGAAACCCCAAGAAGTCGACGAGCATGCGAAGCTCGCGGATTAATCCGGCCTCGTCACGAAGAGTCCCGCTCATGGTATGGACCGGCATCTACAAAAGAGAGAATGTTTTTGTGAAAATCTCGGAAGATGAGAGGATAAGTAATTTTTGTAAGAAAATATAGTGAATATAAGTCCTAAGGTCAGGTCTGTTTGGCTTCCTACAGTCAAGTCGGCTCTGATACCATCTTGTTGCGCCCCGATTTAATAAATCAGGACCTTTATTGAAAATCCATAGAAAATCAATAAACCAAGACATTCATCATGCGACCACGTACAAATACGAGCAATCATTCACGGTTCGTAGACCGTATTAATACAAAAGTGAATAAAGGTGAAGAGAAACTAATAAAATAAAGGGTCCTAGATGAACGCCTCCTTCTAGTCTCGCCTTGACTGGGTTGCTACTCCAGACCTTCATCCTCCTCGTAGTAGACGAGCTCTGATGGTGTAAGTCAACGGGGTGAGTACAGATGTACTCAGCAAGCCACCGAATGCAAAAATAATGCAAGGGAATAACAAGGGAGATAGTGGCTAGTTTTGCGGAAGCAGCATAATTGTAAAGCATTAAATGTGAGCAATTTATTAGTACAGAAAAGTAAACATGTGTATGCATCATCATCTTCTAACTCGAGGAGTACGTTTCACCTCCTCGCACAACAGTCCTTACATGCCATGAATAACTCAACCATTCAACCAATTGTAAACTAACTGCGAGTAGTCACACAACTCGCCCTTGACCGTGGGCTCGGCTTTTCGAAAAGATTAAATTACTCTGATCAGAGATGTACCACTGTACCCACAAGGCACGCACTCATCACTTACACCGAAGTGTAACGAGATGACCCATTTCACGGGAACTCGTGCCAAAACCTTCCATATGGTCCTTCCTGACTCAACAGCACCCTCTTATAGGTTTCATATGGTGTCCCGACGCGTCGGTGCCCCACCATACCCCCCCTTGAGCCTCCTTTGGTACAAATCGCTCGCAGGCTTGCCCCTTGCCCCCTCCACTATGGTGCCGAGAGACGGAGTGTTCCACACTTCCAGTTAGGACTTACCAATTAGACTTGTGGTTGGTACGGAAGTGCTTTGCAACAGATCCCGCAGACCGGTCCTTATAGTGCCCCGGGTGCGACCAACCAGTTTCCGAGCTTGCACCCGGAACCCACCATTCTTATAACATACCTAACTCCAACAGAGTCCAGAGACAAGAATAACGGGGTATTTCATATACCAGAATCCATCTAACTACGACTCATTCTTTATATCCTATAGCAGATGTGCCGGTACATTGGGCACTAGCTAATATATTATTTGTAGAGTGACAAGGAGTTAAGGCTCAATAAGCATGGCTTGGGTTTGCACACAAGGACGGGGATCTAATAAATATAAGTGTAAGGCTTGATATTTGACTAATGCAATATTAACCTATGAGTTATAGCGATAGTTTATTAAAACATGGGCTCAATGATGATCAACTATTTCCACATAAGGGTCGATGACTTGCCTTGCTCAGCAAAGGGTGAAGGTGGAACCTCGGGATAGAACTCCGGATCTTCGACGACGTCGTAGTCTTCTCGATACGGAAAAGTAAACACAACATTCAATAACAATCCAAAAGAAATCATTCATACAAGCATACAAGCTGTTGGTGGATTAAGTAAAGGAGATAGGGTCTTAACTTTTAGGGATTTGTTTACTTAAATATTTAAGATCAATTTTTAATGAGATTCCTAAATTTTATAGCTTGACATAATTATTTTTCCTAAGGGGTTTTTATTTTCCCTTTTTAGAGATGAACTAAAAAGGTATAAATTAGCCTTGATGTTTTTATGGTATCAAAAATAGTGACTTTGAATTACTAAGTCTTCTGAAGTTTGTTATATAGCTTTTAAGATAATTTCATAAAGCATGGATCTTTACTGCATGAATTAATTAAATATCCTAAAAGGGCTTTTTGTAATAGGATTTAATAGAACAAAGTGGGAAAAATGGATGTTCTATTTTTATTGTATTACAAATGGTGAACTCAAGTTTTTAGGTTTTCTAAAGTTATTGTATAAGTTGTCATGACATTTTTATAAAGTGTTTAACTTCTAGTATATGAATTACTTAATTATCCTACAAGGGCTTTTGCAATATTAACTCATAAAATAAAGTGGCAAAGTGAGTATTCTATTTTATTGTTTAATACAGTGGAATAAAGTCATTAAGTCCTATGAATTTATTATCTAAGCTTTCATGACATTTTTGTAAAGTGTTACATTTCTATTATATGAGTTAATTATTTAAATAGGCCTTGGGGGATGTTGATTTATAATGGGCAAAATGAATTGTTATATTTTATTGGCTTCTAAACAGTATACTGGAGTCAATATATCATCTAAAATTATTATATAAATTTCTAAGAGTTTTTCTGTATTATTTAAATGGAATATTAATTAAATCCTAAAAGGGGTCTTGGGAATGTTATTTAATAAAATGTCTTGGACAAACTGGTCATTCCATTTTCATGGTATTACTAACAGTGAAATGGAGCCAAAATATCTTCTGAATATTAATTTATAAGTTTAAGGGTTTATCTGGATTATTGAATTGAAATATGAATTAATTCCTAAAGGGGACTTCTCTTTATTATTTAATAATATTATTATGTGCCAAATAAACATATTGTTTTTATTGCATAAAAGTGTAGAGGATGAAAAGACAAATTTTCCAGAATCAAAATGGTGAATTTTAGAGTTAAATTGAGCAAGATACGAATTTTTAAAGTTTAAAGTATTTTTCTGAATTTTATTTAAACTAGAAATCAGGCGCAGTCCACGGTGAGCAAGGTCCACCATGGACCCGCGCACTGTGCGCGTGGGCCGATCGGATCTGGACCGTTGGATCCAGATCCAGTGGTCCACAGTGGGGCGGGGCGTTTAAGTTACAGCGGACGGCTGTGATTAAAAGGAATCCAACCGGTACGCGTGTACGTCTGAAATCAACCCGGTGTTTTAAATGAAATCCAACGCCCCAGATCAACCGATACCGGTTCAGTGTGATCCGAGGGCCAGGATTGAATCTGTGGCCGGTCTAATCCCAACCGTCCATCCGTGATCATACGGTGGTGATCACGTCCGGCACGCACGTGGCACGGGGAAGACCGAGGTCTTCGTCCCCGGCTCCGGCGGTGCGACGGCGAGGGGCGATCGGCGGTGGCGGGGGTCCATGGCCCTAGGCGATGGCGGAAAACGGAAAGAGGATGGAGAGGGGAGTGCAACCGTACCAGAGATGGGGATGGATGGAGACCGGAGGTGGCCGGCGGCGAGGAGAGGCGATGAAGACCTTCGGGTCGACGGTGGCGACGGCGATCCGGCGACGGGAAACGTGAATGGAGGCAAGGCCGAGGGAGCAGTGGCAATGGCGGTCCCGGCGGTGGCCTCGGTGAGGGCGACGGTGGCCCGGAGCGCCGGCGAGGTCTTGCCGGAGCCGAAGCAGAGGAAAAAGCGCAAAGGAGGGTGGGGGCGCTCGGGGAGGCGAGGGCTTGAGCTCTGGTGTTGTGGCGTAGTGCGGTGAGGGCGGGGGCCTTTTATAGGGGTCGCCAGAGTCTAGGATGGCAAGCCAACCGAGGAATCCCGAGAGGATTTCTTTCCCTCCGGCGAGCTTTCCTTTTCTCCTCGGATAAGCTTCCAAAAGGACAAAATTGCGTCGGCTAAGGGCGGAAGGGGATCGCGGCGACGAGGGAAGACGATCCAGGGCCTCGATCTGGCGGATCCGGCCGGCCGGTGGCTGAAATCGGAAGGGGGGGCGCTGGTATGGAAGGGGATCGCCCCCTTCCGTCGAAGAAGATGATCCTGACAGGTGGGGGCCACCTGTCAGGGGGCGGGCGCGGGTGAGAGAGAGGCTGACGCGCGGGGCCAGCTGGCAGCGAGAGGGAGGGGGGCGGCGCCGACCAGTGGGCCTGGGAGGGCAGCGGCTAGGCGCGCGCGCAAGTGGCCGACAGGTGGGCCAAACCGGACGTGGGCGCGGGGAGGAGAGAGGAAGTGCCGACAGGCTGGCCCCGCCTGTCAGCGAGAGAGGCAGGACTGGGCTGGGCCAAAAGGCTCTGGGAGGGGAATGCGGGGTTGCGGCCCAATAAGATTTAAAATTCATTTTCCATTAAATTTAATTCCAGAAATTCAAATATTTGCTTAAGGCTTGAAGATCTGTTGGAAAAATTTTGTAAAAATTCTCAAAAATATTTCTTGGTCTCTAGTTTATCCCATAAAATTTTCAAGTCCAAATTTTGAATATTTGTCTCTGTTTGGCTTTAATAGGGCTCTTTTAGAATTTTCATAAATAACAAAATTCAGAAATTCATTGAATATTTTATTTCCTTTATTTTATTTCCTTTTAATTTTGGGGCTGTTACAAGTGGCCAATGTTATGCCACCTTCGAAGCAAGAGGAAGGGCAAGACCGAGGGAAAAGAGTAGTCCTCCCCATCTCCAAAGGAGGTACCCTCAGAAGCATGTCAAAAAGACAGCGAAGAGACTACGTCAGAGAAGTAGGCCATATTGGGACTTCGTCATCTGCAGCTGCTATGCCGGAGTGGTCTCATGTACCGATATCCTTTTCTGCGGAGGACGCAGCTGGCATTAAATTCCCGCATGCAGACCCACTTGTTATTACTGCTGATATTGCGGGCACTGAAGTTCGAAGAGTATTGATTGACGGAGGTAGTTCGGCAGACATCATTTTTGTTCAAGCCTTCGATCATTTGTGCATCTCCAGAAAGCATCTCCGTCCAGCGGCTCGTCCTTTGCAAGGCTTCGCAGGACCTCCGCTTGATGCACTCGGCCAAATAGGCCTGGAAGTTACCTTCGGAGAAGGTTTGTTGGCCCGAACTGAGGAAGTAATCTTCGATGTTGTAGATGCCCCGTATGCTTACAACGTCATCTTCGGAAGAGGCATGCTTATAACGTCATCTTCGGAAGAGGCATGTTAAATCAGTTCGGAGCTATGGCGCATCACAACTATTTGTGCATGAAGATGCCCACACAAGCAGGAGTCCTTACTATCTTCGGAGATCAAGCTATCTCCCGGAGAGCGGAATATGGTCATGGCCCCCCTCTTGATCCAAGACAAGTAAACAATGTGCAAGATAATCAAGAAAATTTTTCAGTCCCTTCCGAAGCTTCAACGAAATCCTTTCCGAGACCAAGTCCTGAAGGAGAGATTGCAGCGAAGGTCATTGTTAAACATGGTAAAGAATATACATTTCAATTTGGTAAATATTTACCTCTAGAAGTTGCAACCTCCTTGGAAAAGGTGGTGGAAGAGAATTTAGATGTCTTCGCTTGGTCTGACGAAGATATCACCGGAGTCGATCGGGATATCATTGAGCATAGTTTGCTTGTAAACCCGAAGGCCCGGCCTGTTCGGCAAGGACTCCGAAAAATGTCTGCAGAAAGAGTTGTTCTAGCAAAAGACGAAGTTGATAAATTGTTGAAGGCTGGGATTATCAGAGAAGTGGCTCACACAGAATGGTTAGCCAACCCAGTCTTCGTCAAAAAGAAGTCTTCCAGAAAGTGGCGCATGTGCATCGATTTCACATCCTTGAATAAAGCATGCCCTCGTGACCCCTACCCCATGCCCCGAATTGATCAATTGGTCGACTCCACCGCAGGTTCGGAGTTATTAAGCTTCCTTGACGCGTATTCTGGTTATCATCAAATATGGTTGAAGCGCGAAGATGAGATCAAGACAAGCTTTGTAACTCCTTCGGGAGTCTTTTGTTATGTAAGAATGCACTTTGGCTTAAGAAATGTCGGGGCTACTTTTTCGAGGTTAGTTGCTAAGGCTCTAGGTAATCAATTGGGTCGCAATGTGGAGGCCTATATGGATGATATTGTAATAAAGAGTGCTTTAAAGCACCAACATAGCCTAGACTTAGCAGAAACATTCAATAGCCTTCGGGCATGTGGGATCCGTCTTAACCCCGAAAAATGTATCTTCGGAGCTAAGGCTGGAAAGTTGTTAGGGTATTTAGTTTCAAGCAGGGGGATTGAATCTAGCCCTACTCAAATAACTGCACTACAAAAGATGGCTCCTCCGGAAAATTTAAAGCAAGTGCAAAAGCTGACTGGGCGTCTGGCAGCACTTAGCAGGTTTTTATCAAGGTCTGCGGAGAGAAGCTTGCCTATATTTAAAGCATTGAAAGGGTCCGAAGATTTTTCATGGACACCGGAGTGTCAGAAAATCTTCGAAGATATTAAAGAGTATCTCAGTAATCTTGCTACACTCACGGTGCCTACTGCGGATGAAACCCTACTCCTTTACCTTGCAGCTACAGGTTCTGCTGTCAGTGCAGTCCTTGTCAGAGAAGTGGATTTCAATGGGAAGTTGGTACAAAATCCTGTTTATTTTGTATCTAAAGCATTATCAGGAGCGAAGACAAGATACTCCGAACTCGAGAAGTTCGTTTATGCTCTGATAATGGCTTCGAGGAAATTAAGACATTATTTTTTGGCACACAATGTAATTGTACCAACTTCGTATCCTTTGGGAGATATGCTTCGAAGTAAGGATTCCACTGGAAGAATTGGGAAGTGGGCAGTTGAGCTAGCACCCTTCGGCATATCTTTTCTGGCAAGGACAGCAATCAAATCACAAGTCTTAGCAGATTTTGTATCAGAATGGACTCCACCTGCAAATTTGGTTCCGGAGAATTCAAGTGACGGAGTTTGGACTGTTTATTCCGATGGGGCTTTCCAAGCATTCGGAGCAGGCGTTGGAGCAGTATTAATTTCGCCTTCAGGGCAAAGAGCAATGTACTCCGCAAGACTCAACTTTAAGTGATGAGGACATCACTTCACATGATACACACATGGAGCCTCCACCTACAATTCAACTACAAGGACCAATCACACGCGCCCGTGCCCGTCGCTTGAACCATGAGGTTAATTCATTCCTTAGCAACTTTGATTATATTTGTTTGGATGGGATGCTACTGAATACTAGTGATATTTTGTTGCTTAGGAACATGGGAGATGGAATAGGAGAGTTGGAGTTGCAGACGGAGCCGCACGGATGATTTGAAGTCAAGAATTCGCTGGTTCGGACTACATCGACCACCATTCACCAAAATGGGCATAACTTCCTCATACGAAGTCCGATTGGCGCGTTCTTTGACGTTTTGGAAAGCTGAGGAGAAGACGGATCATTTGCCGTTCGTTTCACCTCATTTGGAGTCTCGAGTCGTCCTGTGTATTTAAAACAGTACTGCGTGACAGAACTGGGCCATGTTGGCCATAGTCTGAGTCTGTACGTCTTCTAGCCCACAGCCCATGTTTGTTCGCCTTCCACAGGCCGCCGCCCTATATATTCTCACGCCAGCCACCTCTAGGGTTAGGTTTTGCTTTGTTGCATCTACACTGTTGTGTTTAGATCCCGCCTCTTGCACCGGACCGATTGGCTGCTGCATTGGCGTTTGTGAAACCTCACCTTATCATCGTTTGTCTGTGTTTTGGCATTCGACTTTTATCCTTCCTGTTCTTGCTTGTGTTCTTGGGTTCGCTTGCAGGAATTAGCCTTCGTGGCGAGGTCAATCGCGTCCTGCGTGGCTGATAACCAACGGAGACAGTGGTGTAACGATTGCAAGGTTTGATCCGCCGGACCGGAGCCTTGGATCGCCAACGTCGAGATTCTCCACCAACCCAAGTTTATCCTTTACCTAGCGGAAGATCGGGACCACTCCCCCATCATTAAGTCTACCAATAATATAGCGGAGTATGAAGGGATTTTACTGGGACTCCGAAAAGCACGTGCTCTAGGGGCTACAAGAATTATTATAAAGACAGATTCTCAGATAGTAGCAGGGCACGTAGATAAAAGTTTCAAGGTTCGGCATCCACAGCTAGCAAAGTACTTAGAAGAAATCCGTAAGATCGAAGCACACTTCAAGGGTATTTCCATTTGGAGTATACCAAGAGCAGAAAATGTGCAAGCGGACATCTTAGCAAAAGCTGCAGCCAGAGCTGTGGATGTACCAGAAGAAGCTTTCTATGAGGAGCTCAGTACACCTTCGGTGCCACAAATTCCCTCTGCAGAGATTCTTTGCATTCCTAGTGCAGATTGGAAAAATTCAATCATGGAACTTTTATAGGGAGGAACAAATTTGCCCGAAGAGCCACAACTTTCAAGACTGAAGCTTAGGGCTAGAAATTATCAAATAATCAACGGTATTTTATATAAGGCCGGAGTATGTTCCCCTCTACTCCGATGTATATCTCAAGCCGAAGGTCAAGAAATTCTTCGAGAAATTCATGAAGGCCTTTGCGGTAGCCATTTAGCCCCCCGAGCTTTGGCAGGAAAAACACTTCGCCAGGGGCTTTATTGGCCTACAATAACAGCTGATGCAGAGAGCTTAGTCCGCACTTGTCAAGGATGTCAGTGGATGGGCCGACGAAGTCATCGCCCACCAACAGCTCTTCAAGTCATTGCTCCAGTATGGCCTATGGCCAGATGGGGCATGGATTTAATTGGTCCCTTTCCAGTAGCCAAGGGAAATCTGAAGTTCGCAGTGGTAGCTATTGAGTATTTTTCTAAGTGGGTAGAAGCAGAACCCTTAACAGCTATCACTTCGAACAATGTACAAAAATTCTTCTGGAAGAATATCATTTGCCGGTTCGGAGTGCCTAGACAACTCACAGTTGATAACGGAACACAGTTCGATGCAGAACCTTTCAGGAAGTTTTGCGAAGATCTAGGCATTCAGTTATGTTTTGCTGCAGTGAGGCATCCTCAGTCTAATGGAGCCGTAGAAAGAGCTAATGGAAATATTTTGTCAGGGCTAAATCGAAGGATAGTAGGACTAGCAAAAGGACTGTGGACCGAAGAGCTTCCGAAGATTTTGTGGTCCATTCGGACTACACAAACAAGGTCCACAGGTTTTACTCCATTCAGACTACTATTCGGAGATGAAGCTATGACTCCAACGGAGCTCAAAGGAGGATCGCTTCGCAGCACTGAACCGGAGATTGAAGAAGAAAGACAAGCTTCGCTAGATTTATCAGAAGAAACAAGACTTCGAGCTGTGGCAAATTTATCAAAGTATCATCAGCAGACGAAGGCTTGGTTTGACCCGAAGGTTAAGCTCAATGAACTAAGACCGGGTCATCTTGTTCTACGAAGCATCATAGTGCCAGGGAAGTTAGGAAATAAATGGGAAGGTCCATACCTAATTGTTCGTTCAGGACGCCCTGGCTCTTTTAAATTAGCTAATTTAGAAGGTGAAGAGTTAGCACATACTTGGCATGCGGAGCACCTAAAGCGATACTTCGCATAAGGGCTCCTTGTAAGTCACTTGTAATCATCTTCTGAATTAATAAAGCATATGGTCCAGATAATGCCTTCCCCTCATAGACTTCCAGCTTCCGAGTGGACGCACTGGAACCGCGGGGTTGACCGAGAGGGAAGTGTCATGAAGCTGAATCATATTTTCGGACTTCGAATCATTGGTTCGAAGCTTCCGACGTGGGGGTTGACATAATCCGAAGTCCAAGCCACCGGCTTGTAGGCATCCGTAAAAGAGCCCAAAACCACATCATACGGAGTCCAAGCCATTGGCTGGTAGACTTCCGTAAAAAGAGCCGAAGGTGGCCAAAACATGCGGAGTCCAAGCCATTGGCTGGTAGACTTTCGTAAAAAGAGCCGAAGGTGGCCAAAACATGTGGAGTCCAAGCCATTGGCTGGTAGACTTCCGCAAAAAGAGCCGAAGGTGGCCAAAATATACGGAGTCCAAGCCATTGGCTGGTAGACATCCATAAAAAGAGTCCAAAGAGACCATTGCAAACTCCGAACCATTGGTTCGATAGAATTCGCAAAAAAGAGCCGAAGGTGGCCAAAGCAAAACAGAGTCTCAAATATCTGTTAACATAGTCCAAAGTGACAAATTATTTAAGACACTAAGGTGTCCTGAAAGTTATCTCAAGTGATTTCTTTCAAAAAACAAGGGTACTAAGTTGCCATTCTTCAGACTACAAATAGTCGAAGACATTTTATAAGATTTTAAAAGATCTTTAAATTGCAGAGGGGCTCCGAACCCCAAAAAATTGTACTTTGAAGTTTTTCTTTGCGCATAACCATCTTTGAATACAGTTCGAAGTTGCTTATCCCCAAAGAGGGGCTAGTAAATATGGAGACAATTTTAAATCGGTATTCATTATTTGAACGAATATGTTTACAGATTACATCATGAAAAATTGGTATCTATACCAAGAAGGAATCAAAGACCTCTTCGATCTCTAGAGCTAGGGTTGGAACGACTAGTTCTAGTGCCGGGAGTTCTAACAACTTTGCGTTTAACTCTCTTGCCTCCCTTCGAAGCTCTAAAGTCCTTCTGTTCTTGTTGAAGCTCAGCCCAAGTTCGAAGTCGTTCGGGGCTCCTTTCCCAGCTTCCAAGTTCTTCAGGTTTTTCATTTCGAACTTCATCTTCGTCTTCAGACCATATAACGTCTTCAGAAGACAAAGTGTTCAAGTTAACCTCTTTTTCTTCCTCTTTAATATAAGATAGTATATCTTTGATTACTTCGGGCGCAATTACACCGGAGCTATCTCGAGGAACTAGATATCGAGGGCGCTTATAAGCTTTTAGAAGATCGAAGGTGGTCCATAATGAGCGAAGTTCGTCGTTAATGTCTAACACTTCGATATCTTCAGTATGAGGCAAAGCCTAAAAATATGATAAACAAATTTTCATTGATAAATGTTCATAAGCATAAAGCTTTACATAGCCAAAAATCCTAAGGTATTTCTAAACCTGCGGGTTCGAAGGAGGCTGACTGCTTGAAGCTTGGGTCCGAACTTGCTTCTGGCGTTGACCTTCGTCGATCCAAGCCTTGATCGCAGAACGACCTTCGGCTCTCCATGAAGTTTGGAAGGCTCGCTAGGCAGCAGCCACACCTTCGAAAGGAGTCAGAAGTCGCTCGTCGTTGAAGGTAATTGGGCCCCCTCCTGCGTCCGGAGTTATCGATCGGCCCAGATCTTCATAGTAGCGAAGTAGGCCGACAGCAGCCACTTGTCCGGAGAGTTCTCTGTATCGAATGCCCGCTGTCTTCATCTGCTTCGCCACTCCTTGGATCATTTTCAACCGGCGTAGAAGAGAAATGTTATCATCAGAAGGAAGTGTCCCAGTAGTACCGAAGTACTCCAGGACACCTAGCAGCTGATTCATAACTTCCACAGCCACCTTCTCGGACTTCAGCTTATCTTCGTTCAGCGCGTCCTTCATCGAAGTTACTTCTCCCAGAACCCCAGAAAGTCTAGCAGTTTCAGTGGTCAAGATATTCTTTTGGTTCAAAAGCTGGCTAGCTTCCTCTTGGAGTCTGACAAGCTCGGTCCCCGCAGTAGCGTGCTCCGCCCGCAATTTTTCAATTTCTGCTCGAAGCACAATTCTTTCTGTTTCGAGCTCTTTATTCGCAGCCTCCAAACCTTGTCTGGCCCTGCGCTCCGTTGACACTATATTGTCCATCTGAACCACTCGGCTTTCGGAGATAGTAAGATTCTGTTGAAGGATATTATTTTCCTCCCGAAGACGAGCGATTTCTTCATCGTTTGATATATTCGCAGCTCGGGCCAAGACTGTTTGCTGCGAAAAGAAAAACCAAGGTAAATATTTATTTGTAAACGAATTCTATGTTATTTCGTAGATGCTTCGTACTGGTAAGCTGCGCGTTCTATAACAGCGTTAAGCTCCGACCTGTCCGCCTTGCTCAGAATGGCCACTAAGTTGGTCTCCCCTATGTCGCGGCTAGCTCGATCCAAAGGTTCGAGCAAAGTCCGAAGACCAGTTGTTTGCCCTAAGAAAGGAGCTAGCAGGGGGAGCATACTTATCGCCTGTTGGTCATCTTCGTTCAGCGAAGGGTCGGAGTGTTGGCCTGTAGTCTTCGGAGCCCCTGGAGACTGGCCCTCCTCCGAAGATTGACTTTCGTCTGTTGAATCAGACGGAGTTGATCCGGAACTCGCAGCAGAGAGGGGTTCTATATTCCTTTTGTCTCTTCCAGGTCCCATTTGAGCGGTTCTTGGGATTGGCTCCGAAGTCGTCGAAGGTCCAGGAATTATTTCTTCCTGCCGGACTTCTTCCATAGAAGTGGACTCTGTAAAAAACAAAAGTATTATACATTGCATAAATACACAAAATAAACATGAAAGAATTATTCGAAGTCTACCTTCGACATTCTGGCGAGGGGTAATCATTGGACTGTTCGGCGGATCGAAGGCGAGATCTTCGTCCGAATCAGCCGTTAAATCTTCGACTGCAGGAACATTTTCCTGAACAGTCCTTGTTGCCTCTTCAGGAATGGAAGCCATAGTAACTTCGACTCCACCTTCATTCACAGGAACTTCGTCCTAAGATATATCTTCTTGAACTGCCGAAGTCCTTGGTTGCTCAAGGTTATCTCGAGACTCTTGCACGTTCGTAGGTACTTCGGCTTGTGCAGTCCTTTGAGATTCATCTTCGTCTATCAGACGCACAAGCAATCTCCCTTCTTCCTCTTGGGAGTCAGAGACTTAAGCCCTTGAGCTCGAGGGTGCAGGATTCGAAGGTGCAGGATTCTTTGGTTTCCGAGCTACCTTCTTGACCGGAGTCTTGGCAGAGCTCGAAGTCCCAGCTTCGGCTTTCCTCTTTTTGGGTCCTTTCTCCGAAGGCACCCAATCCATCAAAGGGGGCGGAACGATTTCCACCATTCCCCACACCCTGTTAAATCTCTCCCAACTCCCGACCAGCTTGATTCTCCATTTTTTTGGTCGGAGTTGGAGCGCCCAAAATCTTCTCCGAAGCCCTTACGATTTGCTCCGAAGTAATAGGGGCTGAAGAAGCTAAAAAATGAATCAAGTTAGTTTTTCTTCGGATGAATATGTATAATACATGTTGTCTTCGAAGTTACCTGCAGGGCTCGAAGTCGAAGTGATTTTTCGGAGACCACCTTCCGAATCCTCTTCGAAGATGATAGGCCAGTTGGCCATCAGTGGAGAGATTTGTAACCCGAGGAACTCTTCGGCTAAGTCTCGCATGCTCAACCTTCGACTGATCATCTGAAGTAGGCTGAGGCGAGCATCGAGCTGACCTTGGTCTGGATGCACTAAGGCTTCCTTCCGGAATTGGATTTCTTTCAGAGGTCCGGCCAAAGGATTGCTCGCCCCAACTTCGGCGTAAAACCATCTCATGACCCAGCCGGTATACCATCTTGCATTGATGGCCTTAGCAGGAAATTGAAGGGCGTATTCATCCCGAAGCCTGAAGTTAATACTTCCGAAGGCTACTACCACTTTTTCACCTCCGGGGCCTACGAAGGTTTTTGGCTGGCATGACGCTCTGTGTAGCGCAGCGAAGATCTCTGCCCTCCCCTCACAGCCTTCGGCTCTCAACGCCCATTCGAAGATAGCTAAGCGAGCTACTGCATTCGGAGAAAGTTGAGGAAGGGTAACGTGGAACAAATCGAGTACCTCAGCCAAGAAGTCCACTGCTGGAAGGCCTAAGCCGGCTTCGAAGAAGGCTTCGAAGATGACCACTTCTCCGGGCCTTGGCGATGGGATGAGTTCCTTTCCAGGCTTGCGGATCATGACTCCAGTACTAATCTTCCCTTCTACTGCAACCGCTAGTGATTCCCTCTTGCAGGTAGAAGATCCCAGTTGGAAGGATTGATCCAAGTACTTCGTTGATGGCGGGCAGAGACCTTGATCGTCAACATTTTGGGGATTTCTCCCTCCTGCCGCCATGGATGTCGTTGCGGGTGTTGGAGGCGCCATCGCCAACGCCGCAAACGCTGCTGCTGCAGCCGCCTGCTACCGAGCCAAGGCCGAAGGGGCTCCAGAACTCTTGGTTTTCGCCATTAGAGCTACTAGGTTGCTTTGGAGGAAAAATGGAGGCTAGGGCTCAAAGGGCTCGAAGGGCTCAAAGGGTGCTTGCTTGCAAGAGAACAGCGGAAAGGTAATCAGGAAAGTTCTAGGCCGTCTATTTATAGCCTAGACTTTACATTTTTTACCGTTAGTCCATGCCATTTCGCATTCCTGCCCGTTACTTTTCTCCGAAATTAACGCATTCTACAGTTTCCGTTAGAAGAAGGAAGCTAACGGCTATTTCTTCTAAGTCTAAAAAGCTTTCGAACTTCCTGACTCAGTTCTAAGATAGCTCGAAAGTAATTGTTTTAAGACTGACTTAGAATTTTATATCTTCGTACATTTCGGAGATGAATTAAAATCTAATAACCCCTACGCCCGGTTATTTTTTCTTCCGTATACTGCTCTCCTAACATTACAGGATAACGGAGAAGCGTATTCGAGGGGCTACTGTTGGGGGAAAATATCCCATCCTTAGGGTTATTGCCGTAACAGCACAAAGGCAGATAATGGATTCGAAGGTTCTCAGACATCCATCTTCGAAGATGTCCTAAGTCAAGCTCGAAGTACGAAGATAGGCATTGGTTCGGAGTATATCTTCGAACTAAGGCACTTTGAGATCTTCTCTGCCAGCTAAGATGGAAGACTTATCTTTTATCTTATTAGATTAGTCTTTTACCATTTTAGCCCTATCAAGGGTACCGAATAGTTTCCACTATGTCGGTTGTAATAGAGGGGTAAATATGTCTTTTCCTTAATGTTTGGGCCTATAAATACCCCCCGTTTAACCCTGTAATAGGGACCGAATACAAGTTATTCAATACACACATTCGAACTATTCTAAGTTATTATCCTTTCGGACGCTTAGAACAGTTTACTTCGCAAACACTTCGTTTGTTAGTTTCTTTTCTACAGAAACCTGTTAGTGTAATCTTTTACGCCAACAACATGAAAACAAGACATAGAAACTTACTGTGTATTCGTTGTCTCTTGTTCAGATATTCAGCCGAACACCTCAAGATCCAAAAAACTTCCACGCATTCATGCTTCCTGGAGACTGCTACTTCTGCTTCTGTGTATAAAAAATAATTCTCCAAGTAGTACTATGATGCAGTGAGAGATTAACCAATGTAAGTAACAAATCACCGTGAAGTCAAGCCATCAAGAACTATGCACTTGTGCACTGCTGCAAACTGCTAGTAGCTATCCTAGCCGTGTGAACTGTTGTCCAGCCGTGCAAAAAACTAGCCAAGCGAGAAACCATGTTGAAGAATATGGTTTTGATATTCCAGATGTGATGAGTGATTGTCAACGGAAGTCAAAGAGGAAGAGAAAGGAAGACCTTCCGAGTCTGAGGCGCATGTGACTTAGGTACACGGACAATGAGCGACGGCCGGGTAGAGGAGCTGCGGAGTCGGGCTGGCCCAATCCGGGTACATGGCTAGGAGCGGCAGATGATCCACTGGTCTGTTGACTGGGTTTGACTCAGGTACACGGGCGGCGAGCGATTGCCGGGCTGAGGAAGCTGCGGGGTCGGGTCGGCCCAATCCGGGTACCCGGTGCGAAGACAGTGGACGCTTTGTCAGTTTCGGCGTAAAACTGACAATCTATGTTTATTTCGTTTTTAGGATATTAATATTTAGTTTTTAAGATTAGAATATTTTTATTCGAGTCAGTTAATTTTTCTAATAATTTTTTAGTAATTTTCGGAATTTATTTTAGAGTCAGTTATTTTACCCGAGGGTAAAATAGTCTTTTCATGTATTAGAATTTGCCTATAAATAGGCCCCTATCCCCTTGGGGATAGTTGACTGTTTCAATAGATCAATCTGCAGTCCACAAAATTAGTTTTGTTGCGAGTTTTTTTTTGCCATCGTCGGTGTTCATCTGTTCTTCTTCCAATCCACGACGGGATCGCGGTTTTTATTTTTGCTGGGAATCCACGGCAAAGTACTATGTGCATACAACAATTGCCCTTGCGTCTCTGACACGTGACGGTGGCAGTCCCCTGGCGTGCAACAGCAGAGATAATCATCTATTAATTAATGAGCGAAAAATTGTTTAGAAATTTCGTGTTAATTTAATTTGCCAGATTATTTTTAGTAATCGCATATTTTTATTTATATATGTTTAATCTGCTTAAAAAAATAAAGAAAAGTTTATTGGTCGCAGTAGTATTTTTAATTCTAGTTTTACCTAAAATATTTTAGGTTTAACTCAGAATTAATTTTTGAGTGATCCATGTTTTATTCACTTGATTAGTATTTTATTTCTAGACTAAAATATAAATATCTCGTGATTTATTTCGGTGTTTATTTACGGCAGTATTTTTATCTAGTTTATCTTTAATATTAGTTAAATTAAGACATCAGTCATTTTTATGCTAGACAACTTTAGATTCAATAATTTGCTTTGCTAATATTATTTGTCTGGTAAAGTTCCTTTGGGTGTCGGGGTTAGATCACAGTTTAGCAAGAATTTTTTAGGCGCCCATTCACCCCCCTCTGGTCGCTACTTTCGGTCCTACACCAAGCTAGGCAATAGCTATGAGCTAGTTGTCTGGATGCTGAGCACCGAGAAGCGTGCCGCACATGCTACAGGAACTGCACACTAGAAGCTTGTCTTCATGCTAGGCTGCAAGGCTATTTCAGTGCATGGACTGTAGCGTAAATACAGTGCACAAGACACACATAGAAAAACAAAAAATATCACAGTATGCTGCAGGAATAAATACGACACAGGGCAAACAGCGATTTAGGAGAACACTAGAGAATAAAACAAATACCCTGGCAAAAATATTACCATAAACTGTTGTCTCCTGGACAAATGACCGAACACATTTCTGCTATGGATGCTTGCAGCAGATGATCCCGTGTATGACGAAAAACTGCGCCGTGCTACAAGAGATCCCGCCAAAACCATTCGCTGGATCGTCGAAAACCGTGTCCGTGCAAAAACCAGCCAAAGATTTTTCTCAAATCTTTTGCCGTGCCAAAACCGTGCTCCTAGCTCCCTAGCCTTAGGCTGTAGCTTCTGCCGTGAGGACAGAGGCTAGCTTCCTATAGCGTGCGTGCTAGGCGCTATGGAGAGCAGGGCTAAGCTGCAGCTATTCGGTGGAGGAATAAAACTGAGAGGAGCCAGCGAAGAAAAAACAATGAAGCACCGAGAAAAAAAATGCCGATGGCGGCGGAGAAAATACCGGCGGCGGAGAACTCAGAGAAGAACAAAAAGTGACCCAGTAATTTGTAAAGTGTTTTCTGAAATTGGGTAACCCTAACCCTACGATATTGGGGCCTATTTATAGGCACCCATTAAAATGGAAAAATGCAGAAATACCCCTAGGGTTTTTTACAGACTCTGAATAAAAATGGAAAAGACTGAAATGCCCTTAGGATTTTTACAGACTCGACTGACAGACTATGGGCCTAAAGGCAAAATAGTAAAAAACTAAATAAAGGTAACTTGTCCTGATGCGGAGCTTTCGTAGCAGCTACGGCTTCGCCTAAGAACGGTCAGATCCGAAATCAACGGTCGTCAATTTTGCGCCGAAACTGACAAAGCATCCACCGTCTTCGCACCGGGTACCCGGATTGCGCCGGCCCGATTCCGCAGCTCTCTCAGCCCGGCAATCGCTCGCCGCCCGTGTACCTGAGTCAATCCCGGTCAACAGCCCAGTGGATCCTCTGCTGCTCCTAGCCCATGTACCCGGATTAGGCCAGCCCGACTTCGCGGCCCCTCTGCCCGACAGTCGCTCGCTGCCCGTGTACCTGAGTCACACGCGGCCTAGACGCAGCAGGTCTTCTCTCACTTTTCAGTCCTCTTTGACTATCATTGACAATGACTCATCACATCTGGAGCCATGAGGCCCACGCTATTCAGCATGGCTCCTCAATCTCCCCCTTGATGAGTGCATTGTCAACACTTATCTTCATCTGCTCTTCAGTACCTGCAAGCAACTGTGGAAACACGAAAACGAAGCACAAGAAAACAGAGAAGAGGAAAATAAAGTAAAAGTTTAACCCTAATGACCAAAAGCCGAACAAAAGCAAGAAACGGTCATTATGGTTAACCAAAGGTAAAAGCTCAAAACGAGGGCAGTCTCAGAAACATCAACAAGGATATCAAAAGAGTAAGGACAAACGGAACAAAAACTCCCCCTGAAACAAATCCCAGAGAAAGCCAAAACTCCCCCTTAAACTCTTATACCAAAATTTCTCCCCCTTGTTGACAAGTGAACTCATCAAGCACTCTAAAAAGACACTGACTCCCCCTGAAATGCAACTCCCCCTCAAAATATGCAATGAATGCAACTGGGGTGCAGGTGGAGTGTAGAAAGCATGCTTCTCAGATATGATTGACTGCAATTGCAACATCTAACAAGTATAGCAAAAGTCATACTGTCTAAGACACATGGCATGATCAGTGCAATAGATGATATCTAAAGAAAGTCATTAGCACGCATTTTTTCAATTTTCTCAAATAAAAGCATCACCACATTTTCTAGATGACAAGCAAGGTAAAGCAAGAGATGCAGAAGCTAACTGATATCTACCAAGATAAGCATTGTCCAAAATAAAGTGCTTCAGCAAACTTGTTGTCTTTTTAATTTTCAGGCTTTTTCATTTTCCTTTTTCACTTTTGCCAAGGGTTATTTGCATGTCAAACCTTATGCTAAACGACCAAGTCAAGCCTAGGCCAGATCTGGACCATCAGAAGCTTAAGACATTGGTCTTGGCCTACACTACACCGTCCTAGTTCAAACCAAAGTGCTATGGTAAGCAGTCCAGAACAATGTAATGCGACAAAGCAAACCCACTTGGATCTTTTCAACTCAAGCATAAAAAGGCATGGAATTTAAATTCATTTTTGATTTTTTATCATTTTTATAGCACATTTTCCATGTTAAAGCATAAATATGTCCAAGTTGCATATCTGCATCTATGTGATGAACTAGCTACAAGGCATGTAACAGATAGCAAATGCACTCAGCCTAGACATGCTAGTTACCAGAAGCAATGGTGATCATTTTTCAAGTTTCAAGTGTAAAAGCCATGCATATGATAGATATCATACATATCAAATGAACTGAAGCAAAACATGCTCATCGACAAGTAATCAAAAGCATGTACCAGCTAGAATAAGTAAAGCAGTTCATTTATATAACAGAAGCAGGCTCAAAAGTGTGATATGTGAGTATGCATGATATGAACACACACAAAAAGACTCAAGAAAAGAGTAAAGAAGAAAGAAAAGAACTGACTCAAAATATCCTAGAAAGGATACACAACACCCAAATCACCTCGTAAACGCTCAAAAGTAGACTGATCTAGGGGTTTGGTGAAAATGTCAGCCAACTGATGATGGGTATCAACATGAACAAGGTCAATGACACCTTTCTCATATTGATCCCGCAAAAAGTGAAAGCGCACATCAATGTGTTTGGTTTTTGAATGGAGACATGGGTTTTTCCCTACACTAATCGCACTGGTGCTGTCGCAAAACAAGGGAACTCTGGTAGGAAAGAACAACCCAAAATCTCTCAGAGTGAAAATCATCCAAACCAACTGTGAGCAGCAGCTAGCAGCAGCTACATACTCAGCCTCTGTGGTCGAAAGAGCAACTCCAGATTGCTTTCGAGAAGACCAAGAGACAAGAGAAGAACCAAGAAACTGGCAAGTACCGGAAGTCGACTTGCGATCCAACCAGCAACCACCAAAGTCAGCGTCCAAAAAGCCAGATAAATCAATAGATGATGATGCTGAATAGTAAAGACCAAGATCAGGCGCATAGGTAAGATACCTGAAGATGCGCTTGACAGCCTGCCGATGAGACCCGCGTGGTGAAGACTGAAAGCGCGTGCACAGTCCCACGGCGAACTGTATGTCTGGCCTCATCGCCGTCAAGTACAGCAGCGAACCGATCATCCCTCGAAACTCTCTCTCGTTGACCTTGACGCCGCTCTCATCCTTGTCCAGGCCCCCAGATGTACCCATTGGGGTCATCTGAGGCTTCAGCTCTCCACCGAAGTCGAATTTCTTCAACATGTCCCGAGTGTACTTACCCTAGTGGATGAAGGTGCCGTCCTTGGTCTGCTTGATCTGGAGCCCTAGAAAATACTTGAGCTCACCCATGAGGCTCATCTCAAACTCGCTGTGCATCTGCTCAGAAAACTTGGACACAAGATCGTTAGTAGTACCGCCAAAAATAATATCGTCCACGTAAATCTGAGCAACTAAAAAATCTGAAGCATCTCTGAGTAGAAATAGAGTTTTATCCACATAACCCATCACAAAACCCTTCCCCAACAAAAACTGCTTCAAACGGTCATACCAAGCCCTGGGAGCTTGCTTCAACCCGTATAAAGCTTTTTGTAACTTAAAAACATGTCGAGGAAACTTGGGGTTCTCAAAACCGGGGGCTGCCTAACATAAACCTCCTCCTCTATGTACCCATTCAGAAAAGCACTCTTGACGTCCAATTGAAAAAGCTTAAAACCCTTCGAAGCGGCAAAAGCTAAAAGAATGCGAATGGACTCAAGACGGGCAATAGGAGCGAAGGTTTCTTCAAAATCAATACCTTCCTTCTGGCAAAAACCCTGGGCAACTAGTCGAGCTTTGTTGCGCACCACAACCCCATCTTCACCTTGCTTGTTCTTGAACACCCACTTGGTGCCTATGGGGTTGCATCCTGGTGGCAGCTCTACTAGTGTCCGAACCCGATTGCGGACAAAATTCTCAAGTTCTTCTTGCATGGCATTAATCCAGTTCGAGTCAGAAAGAGCATGAGAAATGTCTCTGGGCTCAAAAGATGCAACAAAAGCAGATTCAGCAAACACAGCAAGAGAGTCAACAGAAGAACGCAAAGTTCTTGTAGACACATCACCGATGATGAGCTCTGAGGGGTGATCACGCTGAACTGCTCGGGATCCCTGGTGATCTGAAGTCACCTCACCGGAGTCAGCAGCTGGCACCTCTGGACTCGACTGAGGGGGCTCGATCGAAGTGGAAGAAGTGATCAGAGGTCCGCCCTCGTCCTCAGTCGAAGTCTCAGAAGGTGTGGCCTCTGCAGGAGGTACAGAAGGCCCACCCTCATCAGCAGCTGGAGTATCCTCATCTTCCTCGAAGATGGACTCTCTGAGCTCACCATCACCAGAAAGCTCAAAAGAAGGATTCAAAGAAGGCAAGGCCTCATCAAAAGAAACCTCGCAAGTCTCGACAAGCTGCTGGGATTCGAGGTTCCAAACACGGAAACCTCGAGAATGCAAAGCGTAACCAAGAAAAACACCATCCCAGCAACGAGACTCAAACTTGTCCAAATGCCCTCCCTTCTTTAGCACAAAGCACTTGCAGCCAAACGCTCGCAAGTGGCTCACCTTGGGCTGTCTGCCAAACCGCAACTCCTATGAGATCTTACCTAGGTAAGCTCTAAGAAAAATGCGGTTGGCCAGATAGCAAGCCGTGTTCATGGCTTCAGCCCAAAAACGCCTAGGAGTCATGTGCTCATCGAGCATCGTCCTGGCCATATCGACTAGCGTGCGGTTCTTTCGTTCCACAACGCCGTTCTGTGGGGGAGTGTAAGGAGCAGAAAACTGATGGTCAAGACCCTGATCACTGCAGAAGCTGACGAACTGAGAGTTCTTGAACTCAGAGCCATTGTCGGAGCAAATTGCCCGCATCCGACCATTGTTCTCATTCTTCAGCTTCAGAATCAGGTCATGAACAAAATGAAAAGTCTCATCCTTAGACTCCAAAAAGAAAACCCACGAGAATCGAGAAAAATCGTCAACAATCACAAGTGCGTACCACTTCCCACCGACTGAGCGTACCCGAGCTGGACTGACAGTGTCCATGTGTAATAGCTCGCCCGGATACGAAGTCATCACCTGAGTCACAGGTGAGTGAGAAGCGGCAACCATTTTCACGTGACGACAGGGATGACAAACTAGATCTTTCTCCATTTTAAGCTTGGGCAATCCTCGGATGAGGTCCATAGAGCTTAACCTGACTAGCAGATCAAAACTCAAATGACCTAACCTCCTATGCCACTTCCAGAGCTCAGAAGAGGATCCAACAATCAAACAGCGAGAAGGGCCAAAAGAACTAGAGAAGTCAATCCGAAAAACCTTACCAAAAGGTAAGATTTGGCAAATAAAAGACCCTCTAGAATCAAACACAGAAGAATTGCCCTTCTTAAAACGCACCTCCAAACCATCCTCAAGAAGTTGTGAAACAGAAATCAAATTGAAGTTCAAGTTTCCAACCAAAGCAACGTTCTTTAAAGAAAAATGGTCTGAAATGCGAATTGAGCCAATGCCACTTACTTTCCCTTGACCACTCTTCCCGAAGGTGATGTACTCTTTGGAGCTCGGGGGAGTGAGACTAGAGAACCATCTACGATGTCCCGTCATGTGGCGAGAGCATCCTGAGTCCATGATCCAAACGTACTCCAGTCCCCGATCCTGCACAATCAGTGGTTGTAAGTGGGAGCAAATGGTCCGGCACTGGGTTTAGCAAAAGAGCTAAACCAGTGTCGTGCCATCTGCTCAAAAGACGGAAAGCAGAAATCATCAGAAAAGTTTGGACCAAAATGCGGCTCAAAGCGCGGTCCTTGGTTCTGCCTAAAACCTCGGCCACGAGGTCCAGAACCGTAGCCAAAACGGCCTGGAGCTCTGCCGGAAC
This sequence comes from Zizania palustris, assembly GCA_019279435.1. Taxonomy (NCBI): domain Eukaryota; kingdom Viridiplantae; phylum Streptophyta; class Magnoliopsida; order Poales; family Poaceae; genus Zizania; species Zizania palustris. Next base: position 53,423,912 of record JAAALK010000287.1, on the reverse strand, counting down.
GAACACCACCATCTGGAGCACGGGCATGAAAGCTGTCTCCTCTACCACCACCTACACGACGCGGCCTGTCCTCCATCCTCTCCCCGCGTCGAGGAACTCTCAGTCTACCACCCAGCTGGTAGAACTACTCCTGACCATCACGAGCACGCTCTGCTCTCTCAACCCGCTTCCTCCTGAAGCAAAACTCCGCAAGATGCCCGTCTCTCTGACAGTACTCACAATGATAGGTAGGCTTCCTGGGATGTGGTTGAGGCTTGGGGTTCTTGGGCTTAGTGGTATTCGGTGTAGTCTTCTTGGGTTGAGAGGGTCCAGGAAGAGAGTCAAGAGAAGTGTGGAGGTGTTTGGGCTTTGGAACCCAGATGGGCTTCTTGGGTGGAGCTTTGGGATGTTTATGGATTACTCCATCCTTGGGCTGACTAGCCAGGGAAGACTCAGTGGAGTGAGTCTTGGGATATCTCTGCTCAGGAGTCATTTTACTCCACTCCACTGCCCGGCTAATGGCACTCTCAAAGTCAGCCTTGGTGTAGGTATAACCTACCCCAAACCCTTCCTGCCTCTTGAACTGCTGGATCATCATGCCGAGTTGTGGCTCTCTAGCACTGATCCAACTCAGGATAGAACGGAGGTAAAAGTTCTCATTTTGAGAATCTGCTAGCTCCTCTCTCAAGGAAGCTAGCACCTCCACCTGAGACAAGCAGGTCTCACACTCACTCTCTACTTGAACAGACTTTTCAGCTTTCAGCTTGATCAACTCAATTCTAAGAGACAAACAGTTCTCACAGACAGTGGGTGGAACTGATAGTGTCTCAAGCTCTAGCCTAGTCTGCGCTAGCTCAGCTCTCATTCTCTCCAAATCCCCCAAATGCTCATTGCCCTTGGCTTTCAGCTCAGCTAAGACAGCTAGATGATATGGGCAATTAGCACAGGGTGCGACGACAGTGGCTTGAGCATCTTTCAGCTCCAGCTGAGCGCTTTCAAGCTCAGTGGCCAAAGCGTCCCTCTCATCAACCCTTTCTGTGTACCTGGACTTCAGAGTCGACAGGTCACACAGAAGCACCTCACACTTTGGGCACTCACTGCTATCACCCAAGCAAGGGGAAGAAGATAGACTCTCAATTCTGTCGTTGGCCACGGCAAGCTCACTCTCTAACTCATCTATCCTCTTCTTAGCCCCTCTAAGCAGTTTTTCCCGATACTTTAACTCCTGACGATTGCTTTCAAGTAAATCAACGATTTCGCGTTCATAGGATGATACCTTTTCGTTGTCGTCGTCGTCGGAGTCATCGGAGGAGCCCTTTTCTTCCTTATCCCCAAGAGCCATTGAGCAGAAGCTCTTGCGGGATCTTCGGCGCTGATGTGAACGGCTCTTCGGTCTGTCCCCGAAAGCCATGAAGCAAAGGCTTACTGGATCGTCCTGGTCTTTTCCTTTCCTGATGATGATCTCCTCATCGCTTGAGCTCGATGAAGAGGAAGAAGACGTGGACCGCTTGGAGTAGCTCTTCTCCATCTCAGCAAAGAAGGCCTTGTCACGCTTCTTGTTCTCTCGCCGGTAGTCCTTCAGGGCCTTTCTGAAGAATCTGGTCTTTGGCTTGCCCTTGTTGAACGAGGAGCTGTCGTGCTTGCCGGAGTCGTGGAAGCCACCACTGGTGCCCTTCTTGTGGCCATTGCGCTTGGGGCAGTCGGCGATGAAGTGTCCTGGATCACCATACTCAAAGCATCTGGTCTTTGTGCCGTGTCTTTTGAACATCCTCTTATCATAGACACGACGCACCCGGTTGTTAAAAAGACACAAATCATCATCTCCCAACGACTCAAGCTGATCCTCAGTGATAGACATCAAAGAGAACCCAACACAACTCACAGAAGAGGGATCAACAGAAGGTGTAGCAAGAGCCAAAGACTTTGATCCAAAGCCAGTGAGATTTGATCTCAACTGAATATCAACCTCGGTGGCCTTCAGCTTGCTAAACAACTCAGAAATGGTCAAGGTATCATAAGAAGTGCTCTCAATGATAGAGGATACGTTGATCTCCCAGATCTTTGGGTCCAAGGTATGAAGAACCTTGAGCGCCTGTTCGTGATCTGAGACTAACTGAACACCCTCAGCCTTGTTGTCCCGAAGCTTGTTTATGATCGACTGAAAACGACCAAACAACGCTTCAACAGATTCTCCCGGCTTTTGTGTGAAGTTCTCATATTCACGCTGGTAGGTCTGATAGAGCCGAGCCTTGACCTGGGCTGTCCCATCATGGTGTACCTGGAGGGTATCCTAGATCTCTCTTGCAGTGGAGAGATGGCTCACACGCTCAAATTCAGTGGGACCTAAACCAGAAAACAAGATGTTCACAGCTTTGCTATTGTTCACATGCTGGGCGATGATACGAGGAGAATCATGCTCAGCAATTGGCAATATGACAAACATAGCGTGAACGCAAATGTCCCAGATGTCCGAGCTTTGGCTCATGAGATAGGCTCGCATGCGAGTCTTCCAATAATTATAGCCATAAGCTTCCAAGGACGGGACCTTGCCAGGAGACGTCATGATCACTACTGGGGTTTAGAACCGGTTAAGGTATGGAAAAACCCTAACCAGGCTCTGATACCACTTGTAGGACCGAAAGTAGCGACCAGAGGGGGGTGAATGGGCACCTAAAAAATTCTTTCGAATCAATGGCATGCTCCCAACACCCAACGCACCTCAACAAATTAACAACGAAAAGTAAACAGATCAACAGAGATAAAAATAATCTAGCCTAAAAACGACCGGCGTCCTAATTGAAAAGACACCCACACAGTGCTAGTAGCCAGATTAACTAAGCATTCAACACATAGACATTTGAGGCATCATAAAACTCAGTCATCACAGGCATTTAAAATAACAATATAAAATAGAGATCTCAAATATATCAGTGAATATTCATGATCCAATCTAAAATAAAGTACCAGTAACAAATAAAGAGATCACAGAATATTCAGAGATAATATCTATTAATGCATGAAAACAAGACATAGAAACTTACTGTGCATTCGTTGTCTCTTGTTCAGATATTCAGTCGAACACCTCAAGATCCAAAAAACTTCCACGCATTCATGCTTCCTGGAGAGTGCTACTTCTGCTTCTGTGTATAAAAAATAATTCTCCAAGCAGTACTATGATGCAGTGAGAGATTAACCAATGTAAGTAACAAATCACCGTGAAGTCAAGCCATCAAGAACTATGCACTTGTGCACTGCTGCAAACTGCTAGTAGCTATCCTAGCCGTGTGAACTGCTGTCCAGCCGTGCAAAAAACTAGCCAAGCTAGGCAATAGCTAGGAGCTAGTTGTCTGGATGCTGAGCACCGAGAAGCGTGCCACACATGCAACAGGAACTGCACACTAGAAGCTAGTCTTCATGCTAGGCTGCAAGGCTATTTCAGTGCATGGACTGTAGCGTAAATACAGTGCACAAGACACACATAGAAAAAAAATATCACAGTATGCTGCAGGAATAAATACGACACAGGGCAAACAACGATTTCGGAGAACACTAGAGAATAAAACAAATACCCTGGCAAAAATATTACCATAAATTGTTGTCTCCTGAACAAATGACCGAACACATTTCTGCTATGGATGCTTGCAGCAGATGATCCCGTGCATGACGAAAAACTGCGCCGTGCTACAAGAGATCCCGCCAAAACCTTTCGCCGGATCGTCAAAAACCGTGTCCGTGCAAAAACCAGCCAAAGATTTTTCTCAAATCTTTTGCCGTGCCAAAACCGTGCTCCAAGCTCCCTAGCCTTAGGCTGTAGCTTCTGTCGTGAGGACAGAGGCTAGCTTCCTATAGCGTGCGTGCTAGGCGCTAGGGAGAGCAGGGCTAAGCTGCAGCTATTCGGTGGAGGAATAAAACCGAGAGGAGCCAGCGAAGAAAAAACAATGAAGCACCGAGAAAAAAAATGGCGGTGGCGGCGGAGAACTCAGAGAAGAACAAAAAGTGACCCAGTAATTTGTAAAGTGTTTTCTGAAATTGGGTAACCCTAACCCTACGATATTGGGGCCTATTGATAGGCAGCCCATTAAAATGGAAAAATGCAGAAATACCCCTAGGGTTTTTTACAGACTGTGAATAAAAAGGGAAAAGACCGAAATGCCCTTAGGATTTTTTACAGACTCGACTGATGGACTGTGGGCCTAAAGGCAAAATAGTAAAAAACTAAATAAAGGTAACTTGTCCTGATGCGGAGCTTTCATAGCAGCTACGGCTTCGCCTCAGAATGGTCAGATCTGAAATCAACGGTCGTCAGTTTTGCGCCGAAACTGACAAAGCGTCCACCGTCTTCGCACTGGGTACCCGGATTGGGCCGGCCCGATTCCGCAGCTCCCTCAGCCCGGCAATCGCTCGCCGCCCGTGTACCTGAGTCAATCTCGATCAACAGCCCAGTGGATCCTCTGCTGCTCCTAGCCCATGTACCCGGATTAGGCCAGCCCGACTTCGCGGCCCCTCTGCCCGACAGTCGCTCGCTGCCCGTGTACCTGAGACACACGCGGCCCAGACGCAGCAGGTCTTCTCTCACTTTTCAGTCCTCTTTGACTATCGTTGATAATGACTCATCACATCTGGAGCCATGAGGCCCACGCTATTCAGCATGGCTCCTCATCCGTCCACTCCGAAGGAGTGTTCGGGCCTTGAGGTCCGAACTCATCACTCACGAGGCTCATCCTCCTAGGGGGCCTCGATTGTCCAGAACCCATGGGTGAACACCTTTTCTTTCGGACCTTCATTGATGCTTTCCCAAAAGAATTTTGTACGTCTCCTTCGGCCTTCTACGATGTTTGGCCGAAGAGGATGACTTAATATTTTCTTTCCACACCCCTACCTCCGGATTCTTTGGTACAAGTGTGCATGTGCGAGTGTCGCCTATGACGACTTTCTTTCCCTTAGCCGACTTGGCCTGCTCTGGTCGAATCAACACCTTCTCCCCTTCTAGCTCAATGTTGTTCATGGGGAAAGGGTCTCTATCTAATTTCATCTTTGGATTTGCTTTTATTTTCAATCGTCCTTCCTCTATGGCCGATTGTACCTGCCGACGAAAAAATGTTGCAATCGTTATTGTAGTGAGAATGTGAATCATGCCACTTGCAGTAGGGACGCTTCTTTAACTCATCGGTGGATGGCATGACTTGCCCTTTTGGCAGCCGTAGAAGTTGATTTTTTAATAGGAAATCAAATATCTTATCACATTTAGTTACCTAAATAGAGTGTGAATACGTTCCTTGATTTCATCGTGATCTAATGCTTGTGCGCATCTTTCATGTGGTGGTGGGACGCGTGGTGGTATGTCGACATGCTCCGGCCCATGCTGTGGTGTGGGAGGGTGCAATGCGAGCGGCGGCGGCAGAGCAGGTATGGGCGCAGGCGGTGGTGGTACTTGATAAGCTGGGTTTGCCTGGCCATAAGCGTAGTTATGTGTTTCGGCTGTGGAGGAAGTAGCCAGAAACGTGATGGTCTTTCCAGTATTGCCGTTGGTTCTATTATAAATTTGTTGTGCTAGCGGAATACTGAGGAGCCATGCTGAAGAGCGTGGGCCTCATGGCTCCAAATGTGATGAGTCATTGTTAACGATAGTCAAAGAGGACATGTAGAGAGGAGAAGACCTGCTGCGTCTGGGCCACGTGTGACTCAGGTACACGGGCAGCGAGCGATTGTCGGGCAGAGGGGCCACGAAGTCGGGCTGGCCTAATCCGGGTACATAGGCTAGGAGCAGCAGAGGATCCAGTGGGCTGCTGACCAGGATTGACTCAGGTACCCGGGCGGCGAGCGATTGCTGGGCTGAGAGAGCTGCAGAATTGGGCCAGCCCAATCCGGGTACCTGGTGCAAATTCGGTGGACGCTTTGTCAGTTTCAGTGCAAAACTGACAACCGCTGATCTCGCATCGGACTATTTTGAGGCGAAGCCGTAGTCGCTACGAAAGCTCCGCTTCCGGATAAGTCATCTATAAATAGGAGTTTACTATTTTGTCCTTAGGCTCACGGTCAGTTAGTCGAGTTTGTAAAAATATCCTAAGGGCAGTTTGGTCTTTTCCATTTATTTCAGGATCTGTAAAAAAACCCTAAGGGTCTTTTGGTATTTTCCTAGTCTATTGGGCTACCTATAAATAGGGCCCTAATCCCTAGGGTTAGAGTTAACTCACTTTAATCAAAAAATCAGAGTTCACCTCCCTGTTCCTGTTTTTTGTGCGCTGCCAGGCTTTTGTACTGTCTTCAATTTCCTGTGAGTTCATCCGCCGCCGTCATTGTTCTTTGCACGCACGACGGATTTCTGCTTGCCTCAATTTGCATGCGATTGTTTACTGTTCCCTTCTCTCTGGCGTTTGTCTCATTCTGCCGCCACTGTTCATCGGAAGCAATCTCAGGTTTTTATTTTGTTTAATCACCTCGATGAGTGTGTCTTGTTTGCTTCTTCCGATCTAAGATTGCTGCAGAAGTTTTCACTCAAGTGCCTATGATTTTTAGCACTGCAGTCTATGATCTGTGTGACAGGCTAGTGGAGACAGGAGCCTGACACAGTCCTCGATGTCTCTGTTTGCTTTCGAATAGTTGTTTTTCTTTTGTGCGGAAAAAATATGTTCCATGCAAGCTTTGTTCTAACTTCGTGTGACTTTGAAACGCTGTGTCTACCTTCGCTATCTTGCATACTTTGCTTATGTTCAGTTCGGTTTGCAACAGCTTCGTGTGCTGCTAAGTCTGAACTTGTATTCCTCGCACAGTCTTTTGTCTTCGAACGAGTGGCTTCATTTTTGCATAGCCTGTAGGCTTCGAACTACTGTTTTCGTACAGACTCCGGTTCGAAGTATCTTGTTGTGGGTCTCACTCAGTCTGTGTTTTCAAAGTTTGTGATTCGAAGTCTGTTTCTAAGCTTCGGGTTCTTGTGTGAAAGCACCTGTGGACTCCGATTCGAAGTTGGTCTGTGATTCGAAGGTCACTATTTTGATAAGTCATACTTCGATCAATCTAGCTTCGAAGGTTGCATTGCAGGTTTCGATTTTTCTCTGTTAAGCTTCGAAGTTGAGTTTATCTGTGTTAAGCTTCGTAGCTTCGAAGTGTGTTTTTCGAAGCAGGCTTCGGTTGCCTCACCCTTTTCACAAGGCACTTCGCACCGAAGCATGCTTCGCAGTCTGCTACACTTTTCACCGAACTAGCCTCGACTCCATCGACCTTCGGCACGTTCACTACAGCCTTCGACAAAGTACTTCGAAGCAGACTTTAGCGCAACCTCCACAGGTTTCGACGTTGCAGGCTTCAATCGACTATCTTCGACAACTTTAGGCTTTGCACGTACTTCGAAGCAGGCTTCGTCAAGTTTCAAATAGGAGACAAATTCTGAATAGTAATCACTCATTTCTTTTTACGTGCACTCAGTTAAATTGCTGCGATGGTTACTTTTGTGAACTTTGTTCTGCCCATGTTTTGAATGCTTTGTTTATCTGCCTATTAGCACTGTGTTGGTGTTTTTATGTCTAGGACACCGGTCGTTTATAGGCTAGATGATTTTAGGCTCTGACGATCTGTTTACATTTTCCTGCTAAGTCTTTTGAGGTGCGTTGGGTGTTGAGAGCAGGCCATTGATTCAAAAGAATTTTTTAGGCGCCCATTCACCCCTCTCTGGTCGCTACTTTCGGTCCTACAAGTACTAGTAATTGGTGCTGGTGAATCGGCCTCAGTAAAACTGAATCTTCTAAACACTGCCGCCACTTGCGAGACAACTGTGGGTTCTAGTTTGTTGGCTAGCGAGGCACTAACCTCTTGATCAATAGACGCAGCTATCCTACGGTCGACTTGTGAGGCAGGTAAAGGGGGTGATGACAGGCGTACCTAGGTTAAGTTGAGGTTAACACGCATGACGAAGCCCGAGCGCGTCTTTATGCAATCTCTGAGCATCAGTTCTTCGAGTTCCTTCTTCTTTGCTTCGATCTTTGCTCGGTCTTCTTCAGATATGTCCGCCATGGTGGGTGTCATAATGTTGTGGTCGTCGATGTCTACGCTCCCCACAATGTTCACCGGCGATGCAGTGGAAGTAGATGTAGTAGATGTACCTGCCGCCGATGTAGAGGTAGCAGTCATGGTTGGCGTTGTCCCCAGCAGAGTCGCCAGAAAGTGTGTTGACGCAGAAATGTGTCCCCGCACTTGGGCCGGTTCGACGTCCAAAAATATCGCAACGATACCGACGTCGCGTTCCTACTACCCTGGATAGTGACAAGGGATTTGGAGTCGCCAGGCAATCAGATAAATGATCAATATTTAATCCAATTGGCCGAGAAGTATTAGTAACAATGTGAACAGTAACAAAATTACCAAAATACCTGGAATCGGCCAATTAGGAGGCCGATTCGGGGTTATAGCGGAATCTGGTCCGACCGGAGATACAACCTCGGTCGGACCGGAGGATGCGAAGGGCTTCGGGTACGTCCCAAAGATAGTTGCGAAGTAGGTTCCGACACGGCACGAAGGGCTCCGATCGGACCGATGAAACCTCCTCGGTCGAACCGACGAAGTAGACCTCGAAGGGCACGGCCTCTGGCGTGTAAGGCTCCAGTGAAGGACTTCGGCGAAGGGCTTCGGCGCAGTCCGAATTATCCCGATCCGACAATAGCCTGACGAAGGGCTCCGGTTAGACCAGTACCTCAATGCTTGTCAGACCGTAGTAACAGATCCGATCTGTTAAACCTGGTAACCTTAGCAAATAATCCCCAATCGCCTCCAAACTCTGCAGAGAAGTTTAGGACGGTAATTGATCTGCACAAACAATAAGAGATCAAACACAATTCGGCTGGAGGGCCGAATTGCCAGGTAGGGGAATAAAACCCTATAAAAAGGATAGCAATTCGTTACGTGGATTAACAGGAGGTTCACAAGCGAACTAGCAAGGGTTACCGTGATTACGGGCGCGGCAGACGGAGGGCTTTCAAGCAAACCCACGAAGATGCAGAAAAGTAAAAAATATAAATACGATTCAAAGCTAGGGCATTGGATTGGTGCGTTGGAGGGAGCCCTTGAATCGGCCTTGCCCCTAGTATTTATAGGGGGGTGGGCTAGTTATCCCTAGCTAGAGATAGAGTTAGATGCATCCAAAACCCTGTTGAGATAAGTTTTGGGTGAAAATACCTCGAATCCTACTCGGATCCATAATCTGGACCCTAGCCGGTCTAACCGAGCCAATGGGTCTGGTCTGACCGGACCTAGCCGATTGGACCGTCCTACCATAGCCTGTTAGACCGGCCTTTGCCAGGTTGACATATTTTTAGTCAAAAATACTATTTTTCAGTATTTGCCTAGTTTGACAATTAATGTCATTTTTTGCTATAAACATATGTTAATGTACTTTCTAAAATTTTCAGCACTTTTTATTGATGTTTAAATCCTCGTTTGAACATGAATTTTTTTAACAACAAAAATACATCATAACTTATCAAATTTAAAAAATTAGTATTTTTCTGCCTCAGTTTACGTCACTCGACTTAGTAGTGGTGGGCCGATGACATCATGCGATCTCCACTACTAAAAGGAATAGCAGTGGTGAGCTGGTGACGTCAGCATGCCCGCCACTGGTTACACCCGACCGCCACTACTAATAGGGGTAGTAGGGATTATCTAGCATACGTTGCCTACAATGTCGAGAAAGACTTTGTAGCGCAGTGGTGCGGGGGCTCTCTTGGGACCATGCGGTTCGAGGTTTGAACCTTGCTGGTCGGCAGGCGGTTTGAGGTTTGAACCTTGCTTCTGGCCTCCAAACATTTTTTCATTTATGTTCTAATTTTTAGCACCTTTTTATTGATGTTTAAATCCTCATTTGAACTTGAACTTTTTTAACAATAAAAATACATCATAACTTACAAATTTAAAAAAAATTGGTATTTTTGTGCATCGTTTTACGTTAGACATGTATTAAAAAAATTTCTATTTTTCTTTCTCAGTTTACTGTTTTTATTTCATTAAGTGTGTTTTTATGATCAAAGTCAAAATATGTTAAATTTGAACTACAAGACATGAAATAATTAACCAAAATTTATAGAAAAACTATATTCATGTTTTTGACTCTATTATTAGTTATTATCCGATAAATTTAAAACCATCAGAAAAATGTAGGTTGCCACAACACTTGATCGACAACATGTATCTTTATAGTTTTTAATCCTCAAAAAATCAAATAAAGTCTAAAAACGACGAGACTTGTCATGTTGTTACGATATTGTTGGGGGAAAATATTCCATCTTCAAGATTATCGCAGTAACAAGACAAAAGCAGGAAACCAAGTCAAAGGATTCTGACGTGTATTTTTAGATGTACACTGAAGGCAGTTCGAAGTATGAAGACGGACTCTAGTTCGGAGTCTACCTTCGAACCTAGACTCTTCCGAGAGCTTCTTTGCCAGCTAAGATGGAAGACTTATCTTCATTCTCATTAGATTAGTCTTTTACCATTTTAGCCCTATTGAGGGTACCGAATAGTTTCCACTATGTCGGTTGTAATAGAGGGGTAAAAGGGTATTTTCCTTAATGTTTGGGCCTATAAATACCCCCTGTTTTACCCTGTAATGAGGACGGAATACAAGTTATTCAATACACACTTTCGAACTATTTCTAGCTATTATCCTTTCGGAGGCTTGAAATAGTTTGCTTCGCAAACACTTCGTTTGTTAGTTTCTAATCTTCAAAAACCTGTTAGCATAATCTTTTACGCCAACAGTTGGCGCCGTCCGTGGGGAACCTAGTCCAAGAAACTTTGTTCTCTACCGAGTTTTCAAACCATGCCTCCTAAGCGGAGTTCAGCTGGTAATCCTACCCGGAGGTCTCCTCAGACCTTCGGAGCAAGACACTCAAATACAGTCGAGGTCGAAGGACCTTCGACTTTTCCTCCACCTCAATCCCCGGAAGGGATGCCCCTTCCCCGAGTATACGGAGTTCCTCCGCCAACTCCATCTATACTTCGGCCCGACGGAGTTCCTCTTCCACCTCAAGTTCCACTTCGAACCAATCCCTACAGTTCTCAAGACCCGGAAGATCCTTCCGGAGGAGATGAAGACAGACTTGGTGATATGGCCGCTCAGATGGCTAGTCTCCAAGCCAAAGTAGCGAGATGGCGGCAAGAAGCTGCAAATAGGCTTCGCTCTCAAGCCATCCCGGTTATTCCTGAAGTGCCCAAAGACGACGAGCCTATTTATCCCGAAGACCCGGAGAATGCCTCTTTCGACACCGAGTCTCCGCTGCATCCTGAATTGCAAAAAGTGCGCTTCGACCGCAAATTTAAGACTTCGAAGCTTTGCAAGTATGCCGGAGATGAAGATCCTGGAGAATTTGTCCGGTCTTATGCTTTGGCGATTGAAGCCAGTGGAGCAGTGCGGGACACTATGGCAAAATGTTTCCCTCTGGCTCTTCAAGGAGTGGCTTTGCGATGGTTCTGGTCTTTAAAACCAGGATCAATCAGTTCATGGGGGCAGTTGAAGAAAAAGTTCGTGAGTAATTTCCAGAGCACCTTCGTGCCCCCGATGTCAATGGGAAGTCTTTTCTAGGTGAAGCAGCTCCCCGGAGAAACCTTAAGACAATACTTCAAGTGCTTCGCTCATACGAAGTCTCAAATTCATGGGTTAACTACATCTTCGGTAGTTGACGCAGCTCGAGAGGGAGTTATTCATCCAGGCCTACTTGATAAACTTCACCGGAAAAGCATATCTTCTGTTTCTCAGCTAATGTCCTATTTTGAAGAGTATGCAAGGTCAGAAGAGAGCTGGCTTCGGAGAACTGCAGCTACTCCATCCATACTACAAGAAGTGAAATTGGAAGTGAAAACTTCAGCACAGCCGCAAGGACCTGCCTTCGAAGCTCAGCATGATAGGAGAAGGGGCAAAAGCATCCTCGTTCAGAAGTTCTGAACATTGCACCCCCATAGAAATTCGCCCAGAGAGCTCCGCAACCTTCGGGAAGCAAGACCAGCAGCTGGAGACCTCCAGGGAAATCGGCTGGAAAAGGCCAAACATTCTTCTGCTACATTCATGGTGAGAACCGGAGTCATGCAACTGACACATGCAAAGCTATACTTACTCTGATAGGAGAGTATTTGGAGAGAACTTCGGGTCGAGGTACTACAGACCGAGTTCCAGCAGAAGTGCGCCAAGAGCCCGTTCAGGCTGTGGCATGAATAGAGAAATTCGATTCAACAAGACGCCCTCCGGTGGTCAATGTTATGCCACCTCCGAAGCAAGAAGAAGGGCAAGATCGAGGAAAAAGAGTAGTCCTCCCTATCTCCAGGGGAGGGACTCTCGGAAGCATGTCAAAGAGGCAGAGAAGAGAGTATGTCAGAGAAGTGGGGCATATTGGAACTTCTTCGTCTGCAGCTCCTATGCCTGAATGGTCCCATGTGCCAATATCTTTTTCTGCGGAAGATGTAGCTGGCATTAAATTTCCACATGCAGACCCACTTGTCATTACTGCTGACATAGCACGAACTGAGGTTCGGAGAGTGTTAATTGACGGATGGAGTTCGGCAGACATTATTTTTGTTCAAGCCTTCGATCAACTATGCATCTCCAAAAAGCACCTTCTTCCAGCAGCTCATCCATTGCAAGGCTTCGCAGAACCTCCACTTGATGCCCTCGGCCAAATTGGCCTAGAAGTCACTTTCGGAGAAGGGCTGCTAGCCAGGACGGAGGAAGTAATCTTCGACGTTGTCGATGCTCCATATGCATACAATGTCATCTTTGGAAGAGGCATGTTAAACCAATTCGGAGCTGTGGCACACCATAATTACTTATGTATGAAGATGCCCACACAGGCGGGAGTGCTCACTATCTTCGGAGATCAAGCTATCGCCCGAAGAGCGGAATATGGTCATGGCCCTCCTCTTGATCCAAGATAAGTGAATAGTGTGCAAGATAATCAGGAAAATTTTTCTGCTCCTAGCGAATCTTCGAAGAAATCCTTCCCAAGACCAAGTCTCGAAGGAGAGATTGCAACGAAGGTTATTGTTAAAGATGGGAAAGAATATTCTTTTCAATTTGGCAAAGATTTGCCTCCAGAAGTTGCTACCTCCTTAGAGAAAGTAATTGAGGAGAATTTAGATGTCTTTGCTTGGTCTGATGAAGACATCACCAGAGTCAGTCGGGACATTATTGAACACAGTTTGCTTGTAAACCCGAAGGCCCGGCCTGTCTGGCAAGGACTCCGAAAAATGTCTGCAGAAAGAGCTGTTCTTGGCAAAGATGAAGTTGAGAAGTTTTTGAAGGCTGGGATTATCATAGAAGTGGCTCACATAGAATGGTTAGCCAACCCAGTCTTTGTTAGGAAGAAATCTTCCGGGAAGTGGCGCTTGTGTATTGATTTCACATCCTTGAATAAAGCATGCCCTCGTGACCCCTGCCCCATGCCCCGAATTGATCAATTGGTCGACTCCACTGCAGGTTCGGAGTTATTAAGCTTTCTCGACACGTATTCCGGATATCATCAAATATGGTTGAAGCGCGGAGATGAAATCAAGATAAGCTTCGTAACTCCTTCAGGAGTCTTCTGTTATGTAAGAATGCCCTTTGGCTTGAGAAATGCCGGGGCTACTTTTTCGAGATTAGTTGCTAAGGCTCTAGGTCATCAATTAGGTCGCAATGTAGAGGCCTATATGGATGATATTGTAATAAAGAGTGATTTAAAGCACCAACATAGCCTAGACTTAGCAGAAACATTTAATAGCCTTCGGGCATGTGGGATCCGTCTTAACCCCAAAAGTGTATCTTCGGAGCTAAGGCTGGAAAGTTGTTAGGGTATTTTGTTTCAAGCAGAGGAATTGAAGCTAGCCCTACTTAGATAATTGTGCTACAAAAGATGGCTCCTCCAGAGAATTGAAAGCAAGTGCAAAAGTTGACTGGTCGTTTAGCAGCACTTAGTAGGTTTTTGGCAAGGTCTGCGGAGAGAAGTTTGCCCATCTTTAAAGAATTGAAAGGGTCCGAAGATTTTGCATGGACATCGGAGTGTCAAAAGAGCTTAGAAGATATTAAAGAGTATCTCAGTAATCTTGCTACACTCACGGTGCCTACTGCGGACGAAACCCTACTCCTCTACCTTGCAGCTACAGGTTCTGTTGTCAGTGCAGTCCTTGTTAGAGAAATGAATTTCAATGGAAAGTTGGTACAAAATCCAGTTTATTTTGTGTCCGAAGCATTGTCAGGAGCGAAAACAAGATATTCTGAGCTTGAAAAGTTCACTTATGCTCTGATAATGGCTTCGTGGAAATTGAGGCATTATTTTTTAGCACGTAATGTGATCGTACCAACTTCGTATCCTTTGGGAGATATGCTCCGAAGTAAAGACTCCACTGGAAGAATTGGGAAGTGGGCCGTTGAATTGGCACCCTTCGGCATATCCTTTGTGGCAAGGACAGCAATCAAATCACAAGTATTGGCAGACTTCATAGCAGAGTGGACTCCCCCTACAACATGGGTTCCGGAGAAGCCAAGTGAAGGAATGTGGACTGTTTATTCTGATGGAGCCTTCCAAGCATCTGGAGCAGGGGCTGGAGCAGTGTTACTTTCGCCTTCAGGGCAAAGGGCAATGTACTCCGCAAGACTCAACTTTAAGTCTACCAATAATATAGCGGAGTATGAAGGGATTTTACTGGGACTCCAGAAAGCACGTGCTCTAGGGGCTACAAAAGTTGTTATAAAGACAGATTCTCAAATAGTAGCAGGGCACGTAGATAAGAGTTTTCAAGTTCGGCATCCACAGCTTCCAAAGTATTTAGAAGAAATCCGTAAGATCGAAGCACAATTCAAGCGTATTTCCATTCGGAGTATACCTAGAGCAGAAAATGCGCAAGCGGACATCTTAGCAAAAGCTGCAGCCGGAGCTATGGATATTCCAGAAGAGGCTTTTTATGAGGAGCTCAGTACACCTTCGGTGCCACAAATTCCTTCTGCAGAGATTCTTTGCATTTCAAGTACAGATTGGAGAAATTCAATCATGGAACTTTTACAAGGAGGAACAAATTTGTCTAAAGAGCCACAGCTTTCAAGATTGAAACTCAGGGCCAGAAATTATCACATAATCAACGGTATTTTATACAAGGCCGGAGTATGTTCTCCTCTACTCCGATGCATATCCCGAATCAAAGGTCAATATATTCTTCGAGAAATCCATGAAGGGCTTTGTGGTAGCCATTTAGCCCCTAGAGCTTTGGCAGGAAAGACACTTCGACATGGGCTTTATTGGCCTACAATAGTAACAGATGCGGAGAATTTAGTCCGCACATGCCAAGGATGTCAGTGGATGGGACGACGGAGCCATCGCCCACCAACAGCTCTTCAAGTTATTGCTCCGGTATGGCCCATGGCCAGATGGGGTATGGATCTGATTGGTCCCTTTCCAGCAGCTAAGGGAAATTTAAAGTTCGCAGTGGTAGCTATTGAATATTTTTCTAAGTGGGTAGAAGCAGAGCCTTTAACAGCTATCACTTCGAACAATGTACAGAAATTCTTTTGGAAGAGTATCATTTGCCGGTTTGGAGTGCCTAGACAACTTACAGTTGATAATGGAACACAGTTCGATGCAGAACCTTTCATGAAGTTTTGCGAAGATCTAGGCATCCAGTTATGTTTTGCTGCAGTGAGACATCCTCAGTCTAATGGAGCTGTAGAAAGAGCCAATGGAAATATTGTGTTAGGGCTAAATCGAAGGATAGTAGGATTGGCAAAAGGACTCTGGACCGAAGAACTTCCGAAGATTTTATGGTCTATTTGGACTACACAAACGAGGTCCACGGGTTTCACTCCATTCAGATTACTATTCGGGGATGAAGCTATGACTCCAACGGAGCTCAAAGGAGGATCACTTCACAGCACCGAACCGGAGGTTCAAGGAGAAAGACAAGCTTCGCTGGATTTAATAGGAGAGACAAGACTTCGAGCTGTAGCTAATTTGACGAAGTATCAACAACAGACGAAGACTTGGTTCGACCCAAAAGTCAAGATCAATGAGCTTAGATCGGGTCATCTCGTTTTGCGAAGTATCATAGCGCCAGGAAAATTAGGAAATAAATGGGAAGGTCCATACTTAATTGTTCGTTCAAGGCGTCCTGGCTCTTTTAAATTAGCTAATTTTGAAGGTGAAGAGTTAGCACATACTTGGCATGCGGAGCACCTAAAGCGATACTTCGCATAGGGGCTCCTTGTAATCATTTGTAATCACTTTCCGAATTAATAAAGCATATGGTTCAGATAGTGCCTACCCCTCATAAACTTCCAGCTTCCGAGTGGATGCACTGGAACCATGGAGTTGACCGAGAGGGAAGTGTCATTAATTTGAATCATATTTTCGGACTTCGAACCATTGGTTCGAAGCTTCCGGCGTGGGGGCTGACATAATCCGGAGTCCAAGCCACCGGCTTGTAGGCATCCGTAAAAGTGCCCGAAACCACATCATGCGGAGTCCAAGCCATCGGCTGGTAGACATCCGTAAAAAGAGTCCAAGGAGACCAAATCATGCGGAGTCCAAGCCACTGGCTTGTAGGCATCCATAAAAAGAGTCCAAAGAGACACTGCAAACTTCAAACCACTGGTTTGACAGAATTCGCAAAAAGAGCCGAAGGAGGCCAAAACAAAACAGAGTTTGAGCCATGGGCTTCGAATGTTTGTTACAAAGTCCAAAGTGACTAATTGTTTAGGACACCAAAGTGACCGGAAAGTTGTCCAGAGTGATTTCTTTCAAAACATAAGGTACTATGATGGGGGATTGGTCCCGATCTTCCGTTAGGTAAGGATAACTTGGATTGGTGGATAATCTCGACGTTGGTGATCCAAGGCTCCGGTCCGGCGGATCAAAACCTTGCAATCATTACACCACTGTCTCCGTTGGTTATCAATCACGCAAGATGCGATTGACATCACCACGAAGGCTAATTCCTGCAAGCGAACCCAAGAACACAAACAAGAACAAGAAGGATACAAGTCGAATGCCAAATCACAGACAAACGATGATAAGGTGAGGTTTCACAAACGCTGATGCAGCAGCCAATCGGTCCGGTGCAAGGGGCGGGATCTAAACACACAAGTGTAGATGCAACCAAAGCAAAACCTAACCCTAGAGGCAGATGGCGTGAGTATATAAGGTGTGGCAGCCTGTAGAAGGCGAACAGACGGCCTGTAGAAGGCGAACAGACTCAGACTATGGGCCAACTCAGTTCAAGGTCCAACTCGGCCCAATTCTGTCATGCAGGACTGTTTCAAACACACAGGACGACTAGAGACTCCAAATGAGGTGAAACCAACGGCAAACGATCCGTCTTCTCATTAGCTTTCCAAAAAGTCCAAGAACACACAAATCGGACTTCGTATGAGGAAGTTACGCCCATTTTGGTGCATGGTGGTTGATGTAGTCCGAACCAGCGATTTCTTGACTTCAAATCATTCGTGTGACTCCGTCTTCAACTCCAACTCTCCCATTCCATCTCCCTTGTTCCTAAACAACAAGATATCACTAGTATTCAGTAGCATCCCATCCAAACAAATATTAACATAGTTGCTAAGGAAAGAATTAACCTCATGGTTCAAGCGACGGGCACGGGCGCGTGTGATTGGTCCCTGTAATTTAATTGTAGGTTGATGGTGCATGTGAGTATCATGTTGGTACAACTGTGTATCATGCTGATGCATGTGAGTATCATGTTGGTGCGTGTGTGTATCATGCGAAGTGATGTCCTCATCATCCTCCCCTTCTTGAATTGGAGTCGTCCTCGACTCAAGCTCATTGTCATCTCCCAAATAGGGCTTCAAATCTGAAATGTTAAATGTGGGACTAACCCCAAAAGCTGCAGGCAACTCAAGTTTATATGCATTATCATTTATCTTCTCAAGCACACGGAAAGGACCATCAGCACGGGGCATCAATTTAGACTTTCTCGAATCAGGAAAACGGTCCTTACGCAAGTGCAACCAAAAAAGATCACCTGGTTCAAATGTTATCTCTTTTCTACCCTTACTACCATCAGCACGATATTTCTCATTCATTTTCTCTATGTTCGCTTTAGTAGTTTCATGCATCTTAAGTAATAATTCAGCACGTGTAGTAGCATCAAAATTCAATTTTTCAGATGGCGGCAATGGTAGCAAATCAATAGGAGCACGCGGTTTAAAGCCATAGACCACTTGAAATGGACTTACCTTAGTAGTGGAGTGTACTGACCTATTATATGCAAACTCAATATGAGGTAGACACTCTTCCCAGAGCTTCAAGTTGGTCTTCAAAACAGCCCTCAACATGGTGGACAATGTACGGTTGACGACCTCTGTTTGTCCATCCGTTTGGGGGTGACAAGTAGTAGAAAACAGCAGCTTCGTCCCCAACTTATGCCACAACATCCTCCAAAAATGACTTAAGAATTTAGCATCATGATCTGAAACGATGGTATTGGGAACTCCATGCAAGCGTACGACCTCTCTGAAAAACAAATCAGCAACATTGGTAGCATCGTCGCTCTTGTGACAAGGTATAAAATGCGCCATTTTAGAGAACCGATCTACCACCACAAAAATACTATCTCTCCCCCTCCTAGTTCTAGGTAATCCTAACACAAAATCCATAGAAATATCCTCCCAAGGTACACTAGGAACGGGCAGAGGTATATAAAGACCATGTGGGTTTAGACGGGACTTAGCTTTATTGCAAGTAGTGCATCGTGCCACATAGCGCTCAACATCTCGTCTCATCCTTGGCCAATAGAAGTGTGTGGACAGCACATCTTCGGTTTTCTTGGATCCAAAATGACCCATCAAACCACCACCATGTGCTTCCTGCAATAACAACAAGCGAAGAGAGCTAGCCGGCACACATAACTTGTTAGCACGAAAAAGATATCCATTATTCAGCACATATTTGTTCCAAGCATGGTCATCTGTACAGTTTGCAAAAGCATCCTTGAAGTCCAAATCAGTAGCATACATGTCCTTCAATGTTTCTAAACCAAAGATCTTATAATCAAGTTGAGAAAGCAATGTATAACGTCTAGATAAAGCATCGGCAATCACATTATCTTTCCCTTTCTTATGCTTAATGATATATGGAAAAGTCTCAATAAATTCTACCCATTTAGCATGTCGTTTATTCAGATTTGCTTGACTACATATATGCTTCAATGCTTCATGATCCAAATGAATAATAAACTCCTTAGGCAAAAGTTAATGTTGCCAAGTTTCAAGCACACGCACTAAGGCATATAATTCCTTGTCATAGGTAGAATAATTCAACTGTGGACCATGTAATTTCTCACTAAAATAGGCCACGGGTTTACCTCCTTGTAGCAGCACACCTCCTAATCCAAAACCACTAGCATCACATTCTAACTCAAAAGGCTTACTGAAATCGGGTAGCTGAAGTAGAGGTGCATGTGTAAGGCGATCCTTGAGTGTGGCAAAAGCTTGTTCTTGTGCTGGTTCCCAAGTAAAAGTAACTCCCTTCTTGGTCAACTCATGTAAAGGACCGACTATGGTGCTGAAATCTTTCACAAAACGTCGGTAGAAACCTGCAAGACCAAGAAAACTATGTACCTGTGTGATAGTTTGGGGTTGCGGCCAGCTGTTGATTGCTTCTACCTTTGCCGCGTCAACCTCAATACCCTGTGAAGTGACAACATATCCAAGAAACACAACTCGATCCGTGCAAAACATGCACTTGTCAAGGTTACCAAACATTCTAGCCTCACGGAGGACAGAAAAAACAGCACGTAGGTGTTCAACATGTTTAGTGAGAGACTTGCTATAAACCAAGATATCATCAAAGTATACAACCACAAAGCATCCTATAAAGTGCCGTAGGACTTCATTCATCAAGCGCATGAAGGTACTAGGTGCATTAGTAAGTCCAAAAGGCATGACAAGCCACTCATATAATCCAAACTTTGTTTTAAAAGCAGTTTTCCATTCATCACCTAGTTTCATGCGAATTTGGTGGTAGCCACTACGGAGATCGATCTTAGTAAAGATAATGGCACCACTAAGCTCATCAAGCATGTCATCCAATCTAGGAATAGGGTGTCGATATCGAATGGTGATATTATTAATAGCACGACAATCAACACACATGCACCAACTACCATCTCTCTTAGGCACCAAAAGAACGGGTACTGCACAAGGGCTAAGGCTTTCACGGACGTCCCCACGATCAAGAAGGTCCTGTACTTGGCGCTCAATTTCTTGTCTCCTCTGGATTGGTACGGTACGCTGCACGATTAGGAAGAGACGCTCCCGGGATCAAATAAATTTGGTGCTCGATGCCGCGTATCGGTGGCAGCCCGGGTGGTATCTCAGCAGGAAAAACATCGTTAAACTCCTGCAAAAGGTCAGTGACTGCAACAGGAACAGAGCTAGGAATGGTCGCAAGTGAAAACAGCACGTTTGTGCAAATCAAGCCATATAGCAAGGGAGTATCATCACAAATTTCAGCAAGGTCAGTTTTAGTTGCCAGCATGACACGTCCTTTCAGATTAATAACTTGTGATGAAGAAGGAGAAGCAATTTTATCTTTCTGTTGCTTCAAAAGCGTCTTAGCTACTTGCTGATTTTCAGAAGGTTGTTTGCTCTTTTGTGTGTCCCTAGCATGTTTTTCTTGTTCAAATTTCACAATTTTAGCAGGAGTCATAGGAAGCAATGTAACTTTCTTTCCTTTATACATAAATGTGTACTTATTGCTCCTACCATGGTGTGTAGCATCAATATCATACTCCCAAGGTCTACCAAGTAACAGAGAACATGCTTGCATTGGTACTACATCAAAATCAGCAACTCCGAAGTATGTACCAATGGAATGTTTGATGTGAGCAGTTTGTGTTACCTTGACCTTACCGCTATTGTTGAAACATTGCACATGGTAAGGATGTGGATGCGCACGTGTGGGAAGTTGAAGCTTTGTTACCATGTCGTGGCTCACCAAATTGTTGCAACTACCGTTGTCGATGATGACACGTATACGACGGTCATTGACGATGAAGAAGGTCCGAAACAGATTATTCCGTTGTGCCCGGTCGTTCTGCTCCATGTGAGTGCCTAAAACACGTTGTACAATAAGTGCTTCATGGCTGGCAGAGACATCCGGTGCAAAAACAGCGTCATCGTCGGACGTATCGTCATCTCCTGCAATGTTAGCAGCAAGTGCATATTCATCTTCAACATCACTAGCACTTACGTAGCGACCATCTTCCGTAGCAATATAAGCCCACTGACTAGGGCAGTCCTTCATAACATGGCCGAATCCTTTTCATCGATGACACTGGATCGCTGCAGAACGTGCGGTAGAGGCCGCCGAGGAGGTGGGCTTGGCTGGCGCCTTGGATGCTACAGTCTTGGAACTCTCAGCCTGGGCTGTAGATGTAGAAGGTGCTGATGTAGCCGCCGGTCGAGAAGGGGGTGGTGGTGGTCGTTGCTGCTGCCCACTTGAGCGTGAAGTAGCACCACCAATGTTGGTCCTCATGCTGCGTTGTGGTTGTTCGCGACCCTGCAATTCTTTTTCTGCAAGCATAGCAAGGTGGAAAAGACGAGTGATAGTATTGTATTCTTTATAATAAATGATATCCTGAATTTCACGTCTTAAACCACCATAAAAACGAGCCATTTTATCCTCATTGTCCTCCTCAATTTCAGCACGCATGCAACCTATTTGCTACTCCTGATAATAATCCTCTACCGATTTATTTCCATGGTTTAGGCGCTGCAATTTTTTTCTCAAATCACGTTTATATGAAGGAGGGACCCATCTACCACGCATTTGACGTTTTAACATACCCCAATTTTGTGGTTCATTGCCAACCTGAACTATTTCAGTCCACCAAATAAGAGCATATCCAGTGAAGTCACTAGTAGCTAAGCGCACGTGGTGGATAGCAGGAACCATGTGGGCATTAAACTTTTGTTCGACTGACATCTCCCAATCTAAATATGCATCTGGATCATAGGTGCCAGCAAATTGAGGTACTGAAAATTTTACCTTGGAATAGGGATCATTGTTCCCGTGGTTTCCATTGTTACCTCGTGGATGGCGGTTGCGGTGGCCGCCCATACCTTGATGATTGAACTGAAAGGGATGACGTGCAGCCTCGTCAGGGTCAATGCCATTGTTCCCAGCATCGGATAGGTCATATTCCTTTTCAAAATGGTTGTCTTCCTCCTCAACATGGTCGTTGCCGGCTTGTGCAGCAGGCAAGCATGTCTCTAGGGCAGTCATCCGGTCCACTAGGTCAGCCACAGTACGCGCGAGACGTTCGATGGAATGTTGGGTCTGCCACTGAGACTCTAGTAGAGCACGTCGTGAGACACAGTCATTAAAATCAGATGGAGGGGTACCGCTGTTATCTGCCATGTTAGTGAAAAGACAAAACAACAAAGAATAATCCTTATGGAAAGCAACTAGGTGGGGTGGTGGGTGTGTGGTGGAAGCAATCCGTCAAGCACCTTACCCACGCTTGCAAGTGTTCTTACCACGCCGCAGTGAGGTCACCGGCCTACAGGTGATGAACCAAGTGGAGGGTGGTGTGCAATTGCAAGAAATGAACCTGTCCTGACCAAGAGAAAGGTGTAGCTTGGAAGGCAAACTGAGTAGCAAGGATTAGCGATAGTAATAACAGTTAAACCAAGTTCAATAAGTATTCCCTAGTACTCGTCAAAGTTGCTGGCCTTAGTGATCCCAAGGTGAAAATTCAAACAGTAGAGGGAAAACTATGTGCCCAAAACTCAAGTGGAGGCAAAAATAGGCCAAATTCAGCTCTCGGCAGATCGGACAAGGGATCAGACAAGGGTATGTGCCAATTTTTTTTTCTCTGCCGCTGATCGGACAAGGGATCGGACAAGAGATCGGACAAGGGACCGGACAAGAGATCGGACAAGCAGAAACTGCCACTGCCTGCCGCTGATCGGACAAGGGATCGGACAAGAGTTCGGACAAGGGATCGGACAAGCAATAGACAGGACCGCTTCTTTTTTTTCACTCTATTTTTTTTGAACAAGGATGACAAGAGATGCAACCACAAAAATTGGAACTACAACTGAGGTGGGATGTGGTTCACAGAAATTCCACAAGTTCGCTGAACGGCGGGCAAAAACTTTGACCAATTTTTTTCTTTATCTTCTTGATTTTTTTGGCGATTCTGGTGAGGGCTAACAGGGGATCCTTATTACGGTACCCCCCCAAATTGGGTCAGGAAGACACTCAAAACATTTCAGATTTTTCTGCCAAACGAGCGAAAAGTTATGCTTGTTTTACCGAAGGGGGTCACAAAGACTCGATGTGGAAAACGAATAGGGTTGTGGAGGGGGGGGCTTTTCGGGTGGGAATTTTTTTGAGACACAAGACCAACTACTACTCAAATGACACAAAAGGATTACTAAACCAGCAACAAGACTCGACCAATAACACGAACTCAACAAAGTTAAAAACTGAAATTAAAATCGCAAGACACAAAGGGGTTCTCGGTGGGGATTTTTTTTGGTGCGGTTTTTCTGGACTCTAGGTAAAATAAAAGAAGATCGAGATTACCTAACGGGAAACCTTTGCTCTGATACCAACTGATGGGGGATTGGTCCCGATCTTCCGTTAGGTAAGGATAACTTGGATTGCTGGAGAATCTCGACGTTGGCGATCCAAGGCTCCGGTCCGGCGGATCAAAACCTTGCAATCATTACACCACTGTCTCCGTTGGTTATCAATCACACAGGACGCGATTGACCTCGCCACGAAGGCTAATTCCTGCAAGCGAACCCAAGAACACAAGCAAGAACAAGAAGGATACAAGTCGAATGCCAAATCACAGACAAACGATGATAAGGTGAGGTTTCACAAATGCCGATGCAGCAGCCAATCGGTCCGGTGCAAGGGGTGGGATCTAAACATACAAGTGTAGATGCAAACAAAGAAAAACCTAACCCTAGAGGCGGCTGGCATGAGTATATAAGGCGTGGCAGCCTGTAGAAGGCGAACAGACAGCCTGTAGAAGGCGAACAGATATCACTAGTATTTAGTAGCATCCCATCCAAACAAATATTAACATAGTTGCTAAGGAAAGAATTAACCTCATGGTTCAAGCGATGGGCACAGGCGCGTGTGATTGGTCCCTGTAATTTAATTGTAGGTTGATGGTGCATGTGAGTATCATGTTGGTACAACTGTGTATCATGCTGATGCATGTGAGTATCATGTTGGTGCGTGTGTGTATCATGCGAAGTGATGTCCTCATCATACTAAGTTACCAATCTTCAGACTCCAAATAGTCGAAGACATTTTATAAGATGTTAATCAATCTTTAAATTGCTAAGGGGCTCCGAGTCCCCAAAATTGTACTCCTAAGTTTTTCTTTGCGCCTAACCATCTTTGAATTCAGTTCGAAGTTGCTTATGCCCAAAGAGGGGCTAGTAAATAGGGAGACAATTTTAAATTGATATTTATTATTCGAATAATACGATTACATCCTGAAAAATCGGTATCTATACCAAGAAGGAATCGAAGACCCCTTCGATCTCTAGAGCTAAGGTTGGAACGACTAGTTCCAGAACCGGGAGTTCTAACAACTTTGCGTTTAACACTCCTCCTTCCCTTCGAAGCTCTAAAGTCTTTCTGTTCTTGTTGAAGGTCGGCCCAAGTTCAAAGTCGTTCGGGGCTACTTTCCCAGCTTCCAAGTTCTTCAGGTTTTTTGCCTTGAGCTTCATCTTCGTCTTCGGACCATGCGATGTCTTCAGAAGATGAAGTTTCCAGGTTGACTTCTTTTTCTTTCTCTTTAATGTAAGACAATATGTCTTTTCTTACTTCGGGTGTAATCGCACCGGAGCTATCTCGAGGAGCTAAAAATCGAGAGCGCTTGTGAATTTTCAAAATATCGAAGGTAGCCCATAGTAAGCGGAGTTCGTCGTTCATGTTTAACACTTCAACATCTTCCATATGAGGTAAAGCCTAAAAACATGATAATCAAATTTTCATTCATAAATGTACAAAAGCATGATTCTTTACATAGTCGAAGATCCTAAGATATTTCTAAACCTGCGGATTTGATGGAGGTTGGCTGCTTGAAGCTTGAGACCAAGCTTGTTTCTGCCGTTGCCCTTCATCAATCCAAGCCTTAATCGCAGAGCGACCTTCGGCTCTCCATGAAGTTTGAAAGGCTTGCCAAGCAGCGGCCACACATTCGGAAGGAGTGAGAAGTTGATTGTCGTCGAAGGTAATAGGAGTCGTCCCTGTGCTCGGAGTTATCGATTGGCCCAGATCTTTGTAGTAACGAAGAATGTCGATAGCAGCCATGAGAAACCAAGGGTGGTTTTGGTGTTGTGATGAGTGATTGACAGACTTTTACCCTCTGTTCGAAGGGTACCTCCGAAGGGGCTTCGGAGGTGGTACCTCCGAAGGGTGTTCGGAGGTGATTTCACCGAAGGGTGTTCGGTGGTTGTTTGCTTGCTGCAGCTGTTGCAGCGGAGTGTACCTGTCGGAGGGGTCCGACAGTACACGATGACTGGGTTCGTACCGAGGGCTTCGGTACTTTGGGCGGTACACCGGAGTGTGTACCAGAGGTTGCTAACCCGGAGAGGTCTCCGGAGTACTGGATACACTTGTATGCTTGTCGGTGGTGCGCAGGGACTTCGGAGGCGACGGACAAGGTTCGCAGCAGGTGAACCTCGGTCAAGCGGGAGGCTTGATGCTAGGGGAGCGGGGAGCTCCGTCACGGTGGTTGCGGAGGTGGTCTGGGTCGGTCCTCGGGTCGAGGCGCGCCAGGTGAAGGCAGATAGTGCGGAGCGTGGCTCTGGCTGAAGGTACTCCGAGACAAAGTCCTCGGAGGTGAGGCACTTCGAAGGTACTCCGAATGGAGTGACTTCGGAGTTGGTGGATCAAGTCCTCTGCGGAGGCAAGGGATTCGAAGTGTGCTCCGGAGGGAGACATTCGAAGGTACCCGACGAAGGTCTCAGAAGTCGAGGCGCATCGAAGGCATGGTCCGGGTGAGGCTCGTCGAGGAGTGTGCTCGGGGAGAGGCACTGCGACGAAGTGCTCATGGAATGCTTCATGCGAAGGCCTTGGACGAAGGAGGGACTTCGAAGGGTGGTACTCCGAAGGTGGGGCTTCAGAGTGAGGATGTCTTGTGGTGCTTCGGCCATGCATGGCTTCGGTACACGGACGGACGGTGTTCGAGCTGGGAGTAGCTGCGAAGCCGTGGTGATCCACTCCGGAGGTGTTGGTGCGAAGGCCCAAGGGCTTTGACGGCTTCGGCTTAAAACTGTCACTGTATCGAAGGACATCTTCGGCGAAGCGAAGGCCAACAGGCTCCAGGCTTCTCGCCGAAGCTACCGCACCCTCCGGTGCGAAGGGAGGTTCCAGAAGTCAACACTGTAAAGGCTGACACTGACTGCTCTGCAAAAAGCTGTCACTGTTCCCTCTGCAAAGGCTGACAGAGAAGCCTCTAGAATAAAGGTGGACTACCTTTTGTACCCCTTAGTGCTGTAGAGACAAATCAGTTGTAAACCCTAGGGGTAAAGTAGTCACTTCCTTAGGATGAAGTCGTGGGCTATAAATATGGGGGCTCGGTAGGTAACATTTAACACTTTGAGCATTTACTATTGAACTCCTGTACACAGACCTCGCTGTATTCATCCAGAGTTCATTTATTTTGTGTTCCTTGTTCAAGCGGCGAAGCCCTGCTTCTTTGTGCTTTTGCTTGAGCTCGCGTTGCATACCTCGCTAGTTTTTAGTTCACCGAAGCCTGTTTTGGCGAAGGGTGTTTTTCTCGCGAAGTGTGTTTTTCAGTGTGCTGTCGCTCTGTGTAACACGAGGCAAGACCTCGCTGCTTACTAGCGAAGCCCTGGTCGTAACCCGTTGTGCTTCTTGTGTCGAAGCCCTTAGCGTAGTCCGTTTTGTGTGCGTGTAGACCTTCGCGTACGAAGCCCAGCACCAGTTGCTGTCGCTAAGTACTTGGTCGAAGTCCTCAGAGGGCTGTCCACTCTTGCGAAGGGTGAAGTGCGAAGTCTGCTCGAAGCACCCCATGTGCGGAGCCTGCACTGACTTAGCAGAGTAGATTTTCGAGGGTTGTCAGTGGAGCGAAGTCTTCTTGGCTTCGAACATGTGCTCCTGCGAAGCATGTGTTCGGAGCTGTCAAAGTACCTCCGAACCAGACCTTCGAAGGTAGTGTTCGAAGCCTGTTCCGCAGAAGACAGAACTGTATCCGAAGGCTGAGTTTTTAGCCAGATATTTTAAAAGCTCCCATTCACCCCCCCTCTGGTCGCCGTTTCCGGTCCAACAATTGGTATCAGAGCAGGTTAAGATCACCAGTTGACCTTAACCGGTTTTGTGATCTGTTGGCGACATGGATAGAGGCAGTAAAATTCCTCTGTTCGATGGGACAGATTTTGCATACTGGAAGGTGCGCATGGAGGCTTACTTGTTAAGCCAAGGAAATGCAATTTGGGAGATTGTGGACTCACAATACTCCATCCCTGATACCCGCACCACTCAAACTGAAAAAGATCAGTATATTGCCAACTCGAAGGCAAGGAACATACTGTTCATTGGTCTGAGTCGGAGTGAGTTCGATAGGGTGCAGCACCTTAGGACTGCTAGGGAGATTTGGACAACACTCACTGTTTTTCATGAGGGCTCTGCTCAGATTAAGGCCAGGCGCCAAAGCACCTACAATCAACAGTATCAGCTGTTTGTGCAGGCACCTGGTGAATCTGTAGATGCCATGTTTTCTCGCTTTGATGCGATAGGGAGTAACTTGCGATCCAACGGGACGCTTGCTTACAGTGATCACGATAGGGCTATCAAGCTTCTCTACGCTCTTGACCGTAGCATATGGGAAGTGAAGATATCTAGCATTGAGGAGTCCACAGGCTATGACACATTGACCTGTGACGAACTCTTTAGCAAGCTGAAGTCCACAGAGATTGCCAAGGCATCTCTTGCTGTGCACAGAAGCTCTTTGCCACAGCCATTGGCATTGGTTTCTAGCACTAGCCGTGGCACCACTGCAGAACCAAGCACATCAGGCACTTGTGTTCTTGCAGATGGTTTTGCTTTGTCCTCCCTGGTCTCCGTCACAAAGGAGCAGGTGGACACTCTAGCCGATGATGAGCTTGCTCTCATTGCCCGGAGGTTCACCCGCTTTCATCATGAGAGACGGGATCAGAGGAGAAGTGGTTTTAGTGGTTGCTATGAATGTGGCGACACCTCTCATATTAAGGCCAATTGCCCCAAAATCAAGAAGAGAGATGAGAGTGACCGCCCCAAATACCACAAAAAGGAGAGGAAGCCCTTTGTGAAGGGCAAGCGCGGCAAGATGGCTAAGAAAGTAGCCAAGGCCGATTCCAGAGCCTTTGTTGCTGCTCTCAGCGACATCGACACTTCCTCAACTGAGGAGTCGAGCTCTGAGGAGGAGGAGTCCCCAAGGAAGGAGGACAAGAAGGACAAGAAGGGACGTGACTTCACCGGCCTGTGCTTCATGGCCGACAGCGATCACAGCGGCGATGAGCTTGACTCATTTGAGGTAAACCTATCATCTGACCAGCTTCTAATTAAATTAGATGAGCTGAATGAAGTAGTGCTTGGTCAGGATAGATTACTTGTGCAAGCCGCTAGATAAAGAAAAGACCTTAGACTTAGGCTAGAAAATGTTTCTACTGAATATGCCATGCTTAAGTCTAAGTATGATGATGCTGAATGTGAGTCTTGTACTGTTGTCATGGGTGAGCTTGCTCAGTTGCGCTCTGTTCATGCTCAAACTCTTTCTGAGCTTGAGACTGCACAGAAGCAGCTTTTGGAGGTGGATTCTAGACCTCATGATATTATTGATTGCATGAACTGCTCTTTATTACGCGATAGCATTAATTTACGTGATAAGCATGTTCATGATTTGGAGGCTAGATTGGAGAGGGCCGGTAGTTCTAAGGTTGTGCAGCCTGTGTGTGACACTTGCATCACCCTTAAGGACCAGCTAGGCACTGTCAGAGAGCGAGCTGAGAACCTCATGTCAGAAAATGAATACCTTCTTTCCGTGGTTAATAAATGCACTGAGGGAAAGGGTAGGATGGATTTGCTCTTGGCCAAGACCAAGTTGTGTGCTGACAGAGCCGGGGTAGCTCTAGGTTTGGGTTTTGAGAGGATAGCTTCAGACAGTAAGACCAAAACTGTTTTCACCTCTCCCACCACCCTAGAGAAAGAGAGAGCTCTGTTGGACACCCCATCAGCCAAAAAGCCTACCCATCCACCAAAGAAAACCACTCCTCCTGCCAAGAAAAATCCTCCCAAGAAAACCACTCAGAAAAAACCCAAGGAGCCTGTGAGAGATGCTCCTGTGACCCATGAGAGTGCCCCCAGGAGAGTGTTTCACTGTTCGTATTGTCAGCGGGCGGGTCATTTGATTGGTTTCTGTTTCCGTCGCATCAAGGATGAGCGACGTGCACAGGCGATGAGCTATCAGGACATGCATTACCCATCTTTAGGTATGCATGAGTCTGAGTTTTACTCTCGTCCTGTTTTCGAGGCTCCTCGTGCTTCTCGGAGAGGTTTTGCTCCTCGAGGTGTTCACCATGTTCCATATGGTGGTAGACCTCGGGCGAGTAGCTTTGTACCTCGTCAGAGTAGGAGACCTCAACATCCTTTTCGTTCTTTGCATGTAGGTAGACCTCGCACTTTGCATCATTCTGATTATTCTGTGCGTAGACCATCTGCTTTTACTGTGCCTACTACTCGTGTCACTCAGTGCTGGATGCCTCGTCATTATTTTACTCACCCCAGCACTGAGCGATCGAGACGTTCTTATCATATGTAGGCGACAGATCGAGGCTTGGAGGGCACGTGGATCATGGACTCCGGTTGTTCGCGCCACATGACCGGAGATGCAGCTTGGTTCTCCAGCCTCACCACAACCAAGCAAAGGGAACATATCACCTTCGGAAACAATCGAAGGAGTAGAGTGAAAGGTAAAGGTGTGGTAAGAATTAATTCGAACTTCACTCTCAAAGATGTTGCTTTGGTTGAGAACCTGGGATACAATTTGCTGTCTGTATCTCAGTTGCTTGATGAGGGCTTCGAAGTGCGATTTCATCGCGATACTTCGCAAGTGCTCAATTCGGATGGCGTTGTGGTGTGTAAGATCTTTAGGGTTGGGAGAGTTTTTGGAGCTGATTTTTCAGAATCATCTGGTTCTTCTCATTGTCTTGTTGCTCATTCGACTTCTGAGCTTTGGAAGTGGCATAGGAGACTAGGGCATATGAGCTTTGAGTTGCTCGCTCGTCTGAGCGCCCTAGGCCTGATCCGAGGATTGCCCAAGCTCAAGTTTGAGAAGAATTTAGTTTGCGCTCCTTGTCGACATGGAAAAATGATTGCTGCTTCGCATTCGCCAGTCACCACAGTGATGACTGAACAACCTGGAGAACTTCTCCACATGGACACTGTAGGTCCTTCTCGGGTTAGTTCTTTAGGCGGCAAGTGGTATGTACTCGTTATTGTCGACGATTTCTCTCGCTACTCTTGGGTCTTCTTTCTTGCCAGCAAGGACGAAGTGTTTTCACACTTTCGGAGCTTGGCTTTGAGACTGTTTACTGAACTCCCTAGTGCATTAAAATTCATTCGAAGCGATAATGGCACCGAGTTCAAAAATAGTCTCTTTGTTGACTTTTGTATGGAGCATGGCATAGAACATCAATTCTCTGCTCCGCGGGTTCCTCAACAGAATGGTGTTGTTGAGAGAAAGAACCGCACTTTGGTTGAGATGGCTAGGACGATGCTTGATGAGCATAGGACTCCTAGAAAATTCTGGGCTGAGGCCATGAACACTGCTTGCTACATCTCAAACCGAATTTTCTTGCGCTCAATTTTAAATTTGACATCATATGAGCTGCGTTTTGGGAGACAGCCCAAGGTTACTCATCTTCGAGTGTTTGGCTGTCGCTGCTTTATCCTAAAACGTGGTAACTTGGATAAATATGAGTCGCGATCTTCTGACGGGATCTTTTTGGGTTATACTACTCATGGTCATTCTTATCGTGTTTATAACTTGGAAACTAACACTGTCATCGAGTCATGTGATGTGACTTTTGATGAATCAACACCCTCTGTTAGTTCTGCTTTTGAACAGGCAAATGAACACGACATGGAACAGACCTTATTCGAAGACGAAGATCCCGAAGAATTCGAGGATGAACCCCTACTACCCTCTATGTCAACCCCCGAAGCTGACCCCGCTTCAACTACTTCGGCATGAGGTCCCGAAGCAACTACCTCGACATCGGTCATCTTGGACCACTCCAACGCACAAGTTGAGGGGGAGACTGCATCCCGCCGCGAGGCTCCACACCATGTTCAAAGGATGCACCCTCCCGAGCAGATCATTGGTGAGCTTGATCAAAGGGTAACACGTTCTCATGCCCATTTCACTAACGCTGCTTTTGTTGCTTCTTTCGAGCCCTTAGATGTTAGCCATGCACTTTCTGATTCTAGTTGGATCAATGCCATGCATGAGGAACTTGAAAATTTTGAGAGAAACCAAGTCTGGACTTTAGTTGATCCTCCACCAAATGTTCATTTCATTGGAACAAAATGGATTTTCAAAAATAAACAAGGGGAGGATGGGACAATTGTTAGAAACAAGGCTAGACTTGTAGCTCAGGGCTTTTCTCAACTAGAAGGGATTGATTTTACTGAAACTTTTGCACCTGTTGCTCGCCTTGAGGCCATTAGGATTTTGCTTGCCTTTGCGACATCCCGGGGATTCAAACTCTATCAGATGGATGTCAAAAGTGCTTTTCTTAATGGCTTCATAGGTGAAGATGTTTATGTAAAACAACCCCCTGGTTTTGAAAACCCCAAGTACCCACATAAAGTCCTTAAACTTCATAAGGCTCTTTATGGACTCAAGCAGGCCCCTCGGGCTTGGTATGATAGACTTAAGTCTTTTCTGCTTGAGCGAGGGTATTTGATGGGCTCTGTTGATAAAACTCTGTTTACTCTCAAGCATGGCAAAGATTTCCTCCTAGTTCAGATTTATGTGGATCATATCATCTTTGGTGGCTCTTCTCATGCTTTGGTTGCCGAGTTTGCAGATACCATGAGCAGGGAGTTTGAAATGTCAATGATGGGTGAACTCACCTTTTTCCTTGGTTTGCAAATCAAGCAAAGCAAACAAGGTACTTTTGTCCACCAGACGAAGTACACCAAGGACCTGCTCAAGAAGTTTGACATGTCCGATGCGAAGCCCCTCGCCACTCCGATGGCTACATCTGTAGCATTGGACCCTGACGAAGATGGAGAAGCCGTAGATCAGAAGGAGTTCCGGAGCATGATCGGCTCCCTCCTCTACCTGACTGCCACGAGGCCGGACATACACTTCGTAGTGTGTCTGTGCGCTCGTTTTCAGGCTTCACCACGAGCTTCGCACCGCCAAGCGGTTAAGCGCATCCTAAGGTATCTCAAACACACCCTTGAATTTGGCATATGGTATTCAGCGTCGTCATCTTTATGTCTTCGAGGTTATTCTGATGCGGACTTTGCTGGGTGTAGAATCGATAGAAAGAGTACCTCAGGTACTTGTCATTTTCTGGGTACGTCTCTGGTTTGCTGGTCTTCCCGCAAACAGTCTAGTGTTGCACAATCGACGGCTGAGGCCGAATATGTTGCTGCAGCTAGCTGTTGCTCTCAGATTTTGTGGATGGTTTCCACTTTGCGGGATTTCGGGTTAGATTATAAGAGTGTTCCACTTTTCTGTGATAACAATAGCGCTATTTGTATTGCAAACAACCCGGTTCAGCACTCCAGAACCAAACACATTGATGTACGGTATCATTTTCTCAGAGATCACAATGAGAAGGGTGATATTGAACTTCAATATGTTGATACCCAACACCAGCTTGCCGACATTTTTACAAAACCCCTCGATGCTTCTCGATTTGCTTACTTGCGTGGGGAACTTGGTATTTGTCATCCCTACGGCATTTTGTGAGGGGGAGCTGATTTTAAATTGCCTTGCATATGCTCATTATGTGTGGAATTGCATTTACATCTTTTGCTATTATATGCCTGCTTTTAGTTCAAGAAATCATGTCAGCTCAGCTCTATTTAATATGTCTGGAACATTGTTTGTGCATGATGTTTTATTTCAAAAATCAAAACTTGCTCACTGCACCATCTTGTATCTAGCATATTTAGGCAGGACTGCTTTTAGCTATCTTTTATCTACTTGACAGCAAGACACTGTTCCTTGGATGCTAAAATTTGCAACTTGAAAAATTGTGTTCTTCATTCATGGATATTCATCAAAATATTTCATTCATCTGAATCACAATCAAAAATCCATGATTTGCCTGGTTTAAATGAAAAGATCCAGGAGGGTTTGTTTGTCGCACTACTCTATTCTAGACTGCCTACCATTGCACTTTGGTCTGAACTGGGATAGTGTAGTGTATGCCAAAATCACTACCTTAAGCTTCAGATGGCTTTCATGCCTAGGCTTGGCCTGATTGGAAAGTATAAGGTGGACAAACAAATAACCCCTGACATTAAGAAAAAGAACAACAAAATTAATTGATCATCAAGTTTGCTTTCACAGCTCCTTTTGAACAAGACTTGTCTGTCTAGGGTAGAATTTGTTAGCTTTGCGCAGTCCTTGCCTTCTCATGTCTAGCTACTGTGATTAAGTGGTGATGCTTTTACTTCAAAATAACAAAATCACATGCCATCATCTTGTTTCACAGATGGTTAAATTGAGCTGAGCACATGATCATTGGTGTTAATATTGGCATATTTTTGCATTATATGTCTTTGCAATTCTGCTCATTTCGAAGCTTTGCATCTTTTGACTGCTCCTTGATGCTTGCATTGCCAAAGGGGGAGAGATTTGCTATGTTCTCTGCCGCAAGAAGGCATAATTTTCGAAAGGGGGAGAGATTTTTTGACATAAAGGGAGAGAAAAATTTGCTCAACTCAGGGGGAGTTTTTATCAAAAGGGGAGATTTGCCGAAGGGGCTTTTTCTCTTTTACAAAGGGGGAGAAAAATTCTTTTATCAAGTGACATGCTTTCGCTCTTTTTTGAGTTTTATGGTCACTTGTGTGCTGAAAGCTTTTCATTTTTCTTGAAATTGGATTTGGTTGTCAATGCACTCATCAAGGGGGAGATTGAGAAACCAAGGGTGGTTTCGGTGTTGTGATGAGTGATTGACAGACTTTTACCCTCTGTTCGAAGGGTACCTCCGAAGGGGCTTCGGAGGTGGTAACTCCGAAGGGTGTTCGGAGGTGATTTCACCGAAGGGTGTTCGGTGGTTGTTTGCTTGCTGCAGCTGTTGCAGCGGAGTGTACCTGTCGGAGGGGTCCGACAGTACACGATGACTGGGTTCGTACCGAGGGCTTCGGTACTTTGGGCGGTACACCGGAGTGTGTACCAGAGGTTGCTAACCCGGAGAGGTCTCCGGAGTACTGGATACACTTGTCTGCTTGTCGGTGGTGCGCAGGGACTTCGGAGGCGACGGACAAGGTTCGCAGTAGGTGAACCTGGGTCAAGCGGGAGGCTTGATGCCAGGGGAGCGGGGAGCTCCGTCACGGTGGTTGCGGAGGTGGTCTGGGTCGGTCCTCGGGTCGAGGCGCGCCAGGTGAAGGCAGATAGTGCGGAGTGTGGCTCCGGCTGAAGGTACTCCGAGACAAAGTCCTCGGAGGTGAGGCACTTCGAAGGTACTCCGAATGGAGTGACTTCGGAGTTGGTGGATCAAGTCCTCTGCGGAGGCAAGGGATTCGAAGTGTGCTCCGGAGGGAGACATTCGAAGGTACCCGACGAAGGTCTCAGAAGTCGAGGCGCATCGAAGGCATGGTCCGGGTGAGGCTCGTCGAGGAGTGTGCTCGGGGAGAGGCACTGCGACGGAGTGCTCATGGAATGCTTCATGCGAAGGCCTTGGACGAAGGAGGGACTTCGAAGGGTGGTACTCCGAAGGTGGGGCTTCGGAGTGAGGATGTCTTGTGGTGCTTCGGCCATGCATGGCTTCGGTACACGGACGGACGGTGTTCGAGCTGGGAGTAGCTGCGAAGCCGTGGTGATCCACTCCGGAGGTGTTGGTGCGAAGGCCCAAGGGCTTTGACGGCTTCGGCTTAAAACCGTCACTGTATCGAAGGACATCTTCGGCGAAGCGAAGGCCAACAGGCTCCAGGCTTCTCGCCGAAGCTACCGCACCCTCCGGTGCGAAGGGAGGTTCCAGAAGTCAACACTGTAAAGGCTGACACTGACTGCTCTGCAAAAAGCTGTCACTGTTCCCTCTGCAAAGGCTGACAGAGAAGCCTCCAGAATAAAGGTGGACTACCTTTTGTACCCCTTAGTGCTGTAGAGACAAATCAGTTGTAAACCCTAGGGGTAAAGTAGTCACTTCCTTAGGATGAAGTCGTGGGCTATAAATATGGGGGCTCGGTAGGTAACATTTAACACTTTGAGCATTTACTATTGAACTCCTGTACACAGACCTCGCTGTATTCATCCAGAGTTCATTTATTTTGTGTTCCTTGTTCAAGCGGCGAAGCCCTGCTTCTTTGTGCTTTTGCTTGAGCTCGCGTTGCATACCTCGCTAGTTTTTAGTTCACCGAAGCCTGTCTTGGCGAAGGGTGTTTTTCTCGTGAAGTGTGTTTTTCAGTGTGCTGTCGCTCTGTGTAACACGAGGCAAGACCTCGCTGCTTACTAGCGAAGCCCTGGTCGTAACCCGTTGTGCTTCTTGTGTCGAAGCCCTTAGCGTAGTCCGTTTTGTGTGCGTGTAGACCTTCGCGTACGAAGCCCAGCACCAGTTGCTGTCGCTAAGTACTTGGTCGAAGTCCTCAGAGGGCTGTCCACTCTTGCGAAGGGTGAAGTGCGAAGTCTGCTCGAAGCACCCCGTGTGCGGAGCCTGCACTGACTTAGCAGAGTAGATTTTCGAGGGTTGTCAGTGGAGCGAAGTCTTCTTGGCTTCGAACTTGTGCTCCTGCGAAGCCTGTGTTCGGAGCTGTCAAAGTACCTCCGAACCAGACCTTCGAAGGTAGTGTTCGAAGCCTGTTCTGCAGAAGACAGAACTGTATCCGAAGGCTGAGTTTTTAGCCAGATATTTTAAAAGCTCCCATTCACCCCCCCTCTGGTCGCCGTTTCCGGTCCAACAAGCCACTTGACCGGAGATTTCTCCATATTGAATGCCTGCTGTCTTCATTTGCTTCGCTGCTCCTTGAATTCTCTTCACCCGCCGCAGCAGGGTGATGTTGTCATCTGAAGGAAGCGTCCCAGTAGTACCAAAGTACTCCAGAACGCCTAGCAGTTCGTTCAAGACCTCCACAGGTACCTTCTCCGATTTCAGCTTATCTTCATTTAAAGCATCCTTCGCCGAAGTTAATTCTCTTACTACCCCAAAAAGTCTAGCCGTCTTCGTAGCTAAAGAATTTTTTTGGTTAAGCAGTTGGCTAGCTTCTTCGGTAGTTTTGGTTTTTTCTTCTTGGAGCCTGACAAGCTCAACTCCCGCTGCAGCATGCTCCGCCCGCATCCTTTCAATTTCCGCTCAAAGCACAATTTGTTCTGCTTTGAGCTCTTTGTTCGCAGCTTCCAAACTTTGTCTGGCCCTACGCTCCGTTAAAACCATGTTGTTCAATTGAGAAACCCGACCATCGGAGATATTGAGATTTCTTTGAAGAGTAGTGTTTTCCTCTCGAAGGTGAAGGTTTCCACGTTCATTCGAGATGTTTGCGGCTTGGGCCAAAACTGTTTGCTGCGAAGAGAAAAAACGAAGGTGAGAAATTATTTGTATACAAGTAAAACATTGTTTTGCAGATACTCCATACCTGGTATGCTGCACGTTCCATAGCAGCGTTAAGCTCCGAACTCTCTGCCTCGCTCAAGATAGCCACCAAGTCCGTCTCCCCGACTTCGCGACTAGCTCGATCCAAAGGCTCTAGCAAAGTCCGAAGCCCAGTTCTTCACTCCAAGAAATGAGCTAGAAGAGGGAGCATGCTCAAGGCTTGCTGGTCATCTTCGCTTGGCAAAGGCCCGGAGTGCTGAGCTGTGGTTTTTGGAGCCCCGGTAGACTGGTCCCCCTCAGTAGATTGGCTCTCGTCTGTTGACTCAGACAGAGTTGATCCTGAGCTCGGAGTAGGGAGGGGGTTCATCTTCCCTTTGCCTTTTCCAGGCCCCATTTGAGTGGCTCCTGGAATTGGCTACGAAGCTGTCGAAGGTCCAAGAATTACATCTTCGGGACGGACCTCTTCCACGGAAGTGGATCCTGTAAAAGCAAAGGTATTATACATTGTATAATTTCGCAGGGAAAAAGAACAAAAGAATTATGCGAAGTTTACCTTCAACATTTTGGCGACGGGTAAGCATTGGACTGCTTGGCGGGTCGAAGGCTACTCCAAAGTCTTCGTCGGAGTCAACGGTCAAATCTTCGACTGTTGGAGCATCTTCTTGAGTAGCCGTTGCTACTTTGCCCAGAATCGAAGCTGCGGTAACTTCGACTCCGCTTTCGTCCACAGGGTCTTCGTCTTGAGGTAAAATATCTTGAGCGGTCGGAGTCTTCACTTGCTCAAGGTTTACTTGAGACTCCGGCACACTCGCAACATCATCAATATGTGCATCTTTTTGGGCTGCGTCCTCATTAATCAGGCCCATAAGTATCCTGCCTTCATCCTCCAAAGAGTCGGAGATTGAAGCTCTTGAGCTCGAAGGCGCAGGAACTCTTGGCTTTCGGGCCACCTTCTTGAGCGGAGTCTTGGCAGAACTCGAAGCTCCAGCTTCGGCTTTTCTCTTTTTGGGCCCTTTCTCCGAAGGCACCCAATCCACCAGAGGGGGCGGAACAACTTCGAGTAGCCCCCATACTCGGTTGGATTGCTCCCAAGTTCCAACCAATTTGATTCTCCATTCTTTCTCGGTCGGAGTTGGGACGCCCAAAATCTTCTTCGAAGGTCGTACAATCTGCTCCAAAGTTATAGGGGCTGAAAAAGCTGAAAAATGAGTTAAGTTCATTAACTCTTTGAATAAATATACATGGTATATGTTGTTTTCGAAGTTACCTGCAAGGCTCGAAGTTGAAGAAATTTTCCGAAGACCGCCTTCCGAATCTTCTTCGAAAGTGATCGGCCAGTTGGCCATCAGGGGAGGGATTTGAAGCCCGAGGAATTCTTCGGCTAAGTCTCGCATACTCAAGCGGTGACTGATTTTTTGAAGCAAGCTCAGACGAGCTTCGAGTTGGCCTAGATCCAGGTGCACAAGGGCTTCCTTTCAGAAGTTGATATCCTGCAAAGGTCCAGCTAGGCGACTACTCACCCCAACTTTGGCGTAAAACCACTTCAAGATCCAGTCGGTGTACCATCTGGCATTGATGTCTTTGGCAGGAAACCGGAGAGCATACTCGTACCAAAGTCTGAAGTTGATGCTTCCGAAGGCAACTACCAACTTCTCACCTCCGGGGCCTACGAAGGTCTTCGGTTGGCACGAAGCTCTGTGCAGTGCTGCGAAGATCTCCACCCTTCCTTCACAACCTTCGGCTCGCAACGCCCATTCGAAGATGGCGAGACGCGCTACCGCATTCGGAGAGAGTTGGGGGAGAGTGACATGGAACAAGTCCAATACCTCCGCCAAGAAGTCGACCGCCGGAAGCCCCAAACCAGCTTCGAAGAAGGCTTCGAAAACGACCACTTCTCCGGGTCTCAGTGATGGAATGATTTCCTTCCCAGGTTTGCGAATCATAACTCCAGAACTGATCTTCCCTTCTACTGTGGCCGCAAGCGATTCTCTTTTGCAGGTTGAAGGCCCTAGTTGATAAGATTGGTCCGTGTACTTTGTTGATGCCGGGAAAAGGTCTTGAGGGCCAAGATTTTGGGGATTTCCTGCCGCCATCACCATTGTAGCCGTTGCTGGTGTCGGAGTCATCACCACCAATGTAGCAGCCGCCGCTGCTGCCGCAGCCTGCTGCCGGGCCAAAGTTGAAGCCGCACCAGGACCTTTGAAGCTGGTTTTCGCCATTAGATCTCATGGATTGCTTCGGAGGAAGAATGGAGGTTAGGGCTTGAGTGATGGTCTGTTTGCACGAAAGCAATGAAAAGGTACTCGAGAAGGGTCCGGACCCTCTATTTATAGCCCAGACCCCGATTTTTTACCGTTTGACTATGCCGTTTTGCATTCTTAACTGTTACCTTGTTGCGGAATTAACGCATCACATAACTTCCGTTAGAAGGAAAAAGCCAACGGCTATTTTTTCCAAGTCTAAAAAGACTTTCGGATTTCTCGAGTTAGTTCTAAGATACTTCGAGCGTAATTCTCTTAGAAAATAATTCGAAGTTTGCATCTCTATACATTTCGGAGGTGTATTAAGTCTGCTAACCCCTGCACATGGATATGTTTTCTTGTGTATACTGCTTACCTAACATCACAGATTTAACGGAGAAGCGTATTCAAGGGGCTACTGTTGGGGGGAAATATTCCATCTTCAGGATTATCGCAGTAACAAGACAAAAGCAGGAAACCAAGTCAATGGATTCTGACGTGTATTTTCAGATGTACACTAAAGGCAGTTCGAAGTATGAAGACGGACTCTAGTTCGGAGTATACCTTCGAACCTAGACTCTTCCGAGAGCTTCTTTGCCAGTTAAGATGGAAGACTTATCTTCTTTCTCATTAGATTAGTCTTTTACCATTTTAGCCCTATTGAGGGTACCGAATAGTTTCCACTATGTCGGTTGTAATAGAGGGGTAAAAGGGTCTTTTCCTTAATGTTTGGGCCTATAAATACCCCCGTTTTACCCTGTAATGACGACGGAATACAAGTTATTCAATACACACTTTCGAACTATTTCTAGCTATTATCCTTTCGAAGGCTTGAAATAGTTTGCTTCGCAAACACTTCGTTTGTTAGTTTCTAATCTTCAGAAACCTGTTAGCGTAATCTTTTACGCCAACAGATATGATCGAGACTTTGGAGCACAGTGGTGCGGGGGCTCGCTTAGGGCCATGCGGTTCAAGGTTCCAAACTTGACACATCATGTTTATTTGAAAGCAAGTAAAAAACACAAGTCCAAGCTGGGGAAACTAGCTTACACATCGAACCGCACACCAAACCAAAACGCACTACCGGTCCAAACCCAAAAGAAAGATATTGTTTAGAGGTTCTTCTTCTTCCTCGGCACAAACCCAACCTATTTCTGGTTAAACAGATGAAAAGCCTCAACTTGCCAATCCTTAATCAACTCGACATCATCAGGCAGTCTGAATTGCTCTCAATGTTCCTGAACAAGAAAATACACGCGGCGGCGATAGTGAGAACAACTTATCATAAATGCAGCAATGTAAAAAATATCGTTCAATGATTGAATTGGCTGATAAAAATATAAAATTTGCATAAAAAGAGGATCTTGCCTCCTGCCTCCTCTTGCTGTCGTATTGCTCTGCATGCTTCCCTTCTCCACCGCTAGCCTCGTCATGTTTCCCTCTGCCACCAGTTGCCTCATCATTCTTCCATCTGCCAGCACTTACCCTAACTAGTTGCGGCGATTGCGAGTCGTCCTCCGAGTCAAAGTCCAATATGAGAATCACTTTCTTCACCAAGCAACTACAAACTATACCATGTAACTTAAGTTTACCGCATTTGCAAACCTCACACACGCCACTTGATGTAGAGTCTGAGGATCCACTGTTTGGTTCAATCTTAGGAGGAGCCATCATGAACCGGCATGGAGGGCGCTGTCATCGAGGTTGGGGGTTGACGATGAGGCCGAGTGGAGGGCGCTGTTGTCGAGGTTGGGGGTCGAGAATGGCTAGTGGGAAATTTGTGGGCAACATATATACTTTGGTTAATTAATCTCGTGAATGGCTCATGTATGTATATATAGCATCTGCATTTTTTTTGTCACATTGATTCAGTTTTTATAGTACATTAAAAAACATTATTGTTATAATGCATTCTACTAGTAATATTATACTAAATTATATTACCATGCATAAATTAATATTATGTGCTGCCGCCCATGCCTGCGCTACCTTTCCACACGCTGCCCACACCTCCTGCTCCCGCACACCCAGATAGGCCCGAGTACGTCTCGTCTCATGAGCCGCCACGCGAGGAGCTGCATGGCCGACACCGTGATATACAACCGCGTGTCGCGCCCCCGCACGAGAGACACGCACAGGAAGGAGGTGTAGATGACAAAGAGGAGCGAATTTGTGTGCTGTTCAGAGAGTGTGCGGGTTGGACACCTAGGGGTCAGGTTAGGGTTTACCACAAGCCGTACCCTGACCACTTCGACACCATCCCGTACTCGCGTGGCTTTAGGGTTCCTGAATTTACAAAATTTGATGGTGAAGGTAATAAGACCACCCTAGAGGACATAGGTCAATTCCTAGCACAATGTGGCGAAGCTAGTGGGTTGGATGCATTGAAGCTTAGACTATTCTCCCTATCGCTTTCCGGCACTGCTTTCACTTGGTTTTCGATGTTACCGCCGAACTCCGTGCAGACTTGGGCCCAGTTGGAGCAGAAGTTCCATGATCATTTTTATACTGAAGAAACCGAGCTTAGGCTTTCACATTTGACATCAGTTAGATAGAAGGCTAACGAGAGTGTCTCTGAGTACATTAAGCGCTTTAGGGACACTAGAAACTGATGTTTTAATTTGAACATTTTTGATAGAGACTTGGCCAACCTAGCTTTCAACGGTCTACACTCCGAACTTAAGGAGAAACTAGATGGCCAAAATTTCTTCGATGTTAGTCAAGTTCTGTAGAAGGCTCTGGTTCAGAAAAGGTGATAAGTAGAAAATTCGCTAAGACATTAACAAGCCTAAGGCCGAGGTGCACATCACGGGGCACTCCAATGAGGAATAATTAGAGAGCAAAGATGACTCGGCTGACATGTACAAAGCAGAGGGGACTT
Organism: Zizania palustris; assembly: GCA_019279435.1. Lineage (NCBI taxonomy): Eukaryota > Viridiplantae > Streptophyta > Magnoliopsida > Poales > Poaceae > Zizania > Zizania palustris. The sequence continues at coordinate 53,382,043 of JAAALK010000287.1, read as the reverse complement.
AGTCTAGTAAGGCCAAGCCTATCACTTGCACTGAGTTACGGTTGTCTCCTACTAAGAGTCGGCCCAGGGAGGTGAAGTATTTTTTTGACGTGACCAAGTGTGATAGAATATTTGATTTTTTTGTTGAAGAACAAGCTTATCAGGTTACTAAAGGGTCACATCATTCCAACCGCCGACGACTTGAAGAAGCGATCTTATTGTAATTGTCATGATTCGTATTCTCATTCTACTAACGATTGCAATGTTTTTCGTCAACAGGTTCAATCAGCCATAGAAGGACAGTTGAAATTGGATACAAATCCCAAGATGAAGCTCGACCAGGACCCCTTTCTCGTGAATACCATCGACCTCAATGGGAAGAAGGTGCTGATTCGGCCCGAGCAGGCTAGGTTCACTAAGGGGAAGGAGGTCATGATCGGAGAACCACGCACACACATGCTCGTGCTGAAGAACCCTGATGTAGGAGTGTGGAAAGTAAATACCAATGCATCGTCTTTGGCTGTGACCCGCAAGAAGCCAAAGGTGACATACGACATGCTACTTCAAAAACATAAGAGGGCCGAGAAGGCAAACACTCGGCCAGGACCTCCAGTGAGGCCGAACCCTCCTCGGAAGAGTGGGTTCGGCCCATGGTTGGGAAATTGTTGAAGCCACCGTTTCCACCACCATATCACTGGCCCATGGCACAGTGGCCTCTGTGTTACTTTCCACCTCCCGAGTACCCTACCCTATATTATATCGCTCCATTCGTGCCCGCTAGATTTTATGACATGTAGAATCAGATGAATGCGGCAAGAGGCGATGTTTTCAGCAGGCTATCCGTCGTTCCACGAGGACGTCCGGAGGTGGCGTCTGAGGCTGTCATCATCAAGGTAGGGTCCTAGGACGTCCCAATCCCTAATCCCCCTGATGCAAGGTGGAAGCGAACAACAAAGGTCTCACGAGAAGACTGCCAGTTTGACCGCAGCCTAGGGCCGATCAGACCGCCCTCACCACTTCGGTCTGACCGGCCTACTGTGGGTGGTCCGACCGGCTCTTTTCAGGCATCCGGCACCAGCCGGTCTGACCGGCCCACCATAGCCAGTCCAACCAACATAGCTCGGTCAAACCGTCCCAATAAGGTCAGTCTGACCAATAGTACACAGGAACCGAATTCAGCCAAGCGCAAAAATGTCGATGTCAATCCGGGCAATTCCCGTTTGGCCAAAAATTATAGAAGCAAGCAATACTACAAAACGTCACTGTAGTGGCGTTGGGCAAAACAACTGTAGTGGCGGGCCATTAGATGCCCGCCACTACAGTTGCTGGTGCTGACGGCAGCACCAGCGCCCGCCACTATTATTGGTACATGGAGGTAAATTAGTGGCGGTCGGTGCTGACACCATCCCGGACCGCCACTATTGTACCAATAGCAGTGGCGGGCACTGGTGCTGCCCGCCGCTGCTAATATTGCCGCCACTAAAGTATTGATGACATCACTTGCGACCGCCACTACTATTATAGCTATAAATGCGCAGCTTCTTCCTCCCCGAGCTCTACTGGAGTTCGCATTTAAGTTTGTTCGTACAATGGCGACAAAAATCTAGATAAAGAGGGGGAGGTTTGTTTTCATTTCTTTTGAAGGATTTCATTCTAGGAGGTAAATCCATTCCGAATCTCACATTTATTTTGTATTTAATCATGTATACAATGAGTTATTAGCGTTTTACTAATTTAGGGTTTGTGAATAGAAATTTTCAAATAATCTTCCATTTACAGTGTTTCCTTCTCCCAAATGAACAAATATGACCCTCCTCACAATTATTCATCACTTGTATATTGATTTACGTCATTTTAATCTCTTTTTTAATTTGATTTATGATTATAGATCTAGGGTTATGTTGTTTGGAGAGAGAGAGAAACCAATATAGTTAATTTATTTAATAATTTTTTCTGCTTAATAAATAGTTTGAATTAATGCATTTTTAATTAATGTTGTTATGAGCCATAATAAATCAATATATTTCCAATTTGTAAATTACTAAAATTAACAATAATGAATTTATTAATATTTTTTCAAATAATATATGTTTAGATGGAGCATAGGTCCTGGATGTACTCGTCCAACGATGGAGATGTGGTGGCATATTTTAACAGAGTAACTAAATTTACTAAAGCTGCCGCACAATATGCTTCCCGTCAGAGTGAAGAGGCAATATATTGTCCTTGTAAAGTTTGTAAAAACGAAGTGATGTATCCGTGTTCAGATCGTAAAACCATACGATTTCACTTGTTGAAAAATGGTTTCGTGAAAAACTATTATATATGGACGAAACACGGTGAGATGGGCCAAAATCCTCCTGAAGATTCTGATGTGCCGCAAGATGCTCATCAACATAGAAGAGGTGGTGATCATACATCTGACATAACACATGATGATGTTGATCAACATGATGATGATGACGCCTTTGATGTGAAGGAACTGATGCGAAATGTTGCGTCTGAGGTGTTGTTGCAGAGAACTACAACCAAAGGATACGATAACTTTGAAGCACTTGACAAAGCATCAAAAAACCTTCTTTACGAGGAACGCCACGGATGCGATAAGCAGTATACTGTGTTTGACACAATTCTTGAGCTTATGAAACTGAAGGCCAGCAATGGATGGTCTGACACTAGTTTTTCAGATCTTTTACAACTCCTAAAAAAGATTTTGCCAAAACCCAATGGTTTACCATCTGATACGTACCAAGCAAAGAAGATGATTTGTCCGTTGACTTTGGGCGTTCAGAAGATTCATGCATGCCCGAACCACTGTATCCTATATCGAAAAGAGTATGGATTGTTAGAGAGATGTCCGCAGTGCAACGCGAGTCGATACAAACGTCCAAATGACTGTGTGGAGGACTACAATGACCACCAGAAGAAGAATAATAAGAGGTTGCAGAAGAGGAATAAAAATGTTATTGAAGACCATCCTGGAAAAAAGATGGAGAGGAAAGTTCCAGCCTTAGTAATGTGGTACCTACCGGTGATTGATCGCTTGAAACGTATGTTCTCTAATCCTAGAGATGCTGAACTATTAATCTGGCATTTCGCTGGGCGAAAGAAGGACGGAAAACTTTGGCACCCTGCGGATGCTAGGCAGTGGAAATCATTTGACCTGGCCCATCCAGATTTCTCGGACGATCCTAGAAATATCAGGATGGGACTTAGCATGGATGGAATGAATCCCTTCGGTTAGATGAGGAACCCACATAGTACGTGGCCAGTCTTTCTATGCTTGTTCAACATTCCATCATGGTTGTGCCATAAAAGAAAATACCTTATGCTCACTACTCTAATTTCTGGTCCAAAACAACCTGGCAATGACATTGATATCTTTCTAGAACCTTTGATGGAGGATATGAAACGTCTATGGGAACATGGTGTCTGTGTGTGGGATGAGCACAAGAAAGAGCACTTCAATCTAAGAGCCATAATCTTTTGCACCATAGCTGAAAACCCAGGACGCATGTCCCTAATAGGACAGGTTAAAGGAAAGACAGCATGTGTAGTGTGTGTGGACCAGACATAATCTATGCATCTTCCATCATTCGTTAAGACGATATATATGCGACACCGCAGATTTTTACCAAAAAACCACAAATATCGAAGTAATAGGAACCATTTCGACGGTACAATCGAGCTTGGACAGCCTCCACGAAATCGAGATGGCAAATTTCTATTCGAAATGGTAAAGAATATCAAAGTTGTTTTCGGAAAGAAGAGGAAGAAATCTGAAAAAATTTCAAAGGACGCTCCATTTAAAAAGCAGTCGATCTTCTTTAGATATTTGCCCTATTGGAAGGAGTTGGAGATTGGTCATGCTATCGATACAATGCACGTTGAGAAGAATGTCTTCGAAAGAACTATCGGTATTTTGTTAGACATACCGGGCAAATCAAAAGATGGACTAAAAGTACGAAGGGACCTTCAAACTCTCGGAATTAGACCCGAGCTTCACCCACAGGAAAGGGCCAATGGAAAATTTTTCCTTCCGGCTGCTAGCTCTAACCTCACAATTGACGAGAAAAGATCAATCTGCAGGTGTCTACGTGGAATTAGAGTTCCAACAGGATTCTCAACGAATATAAAGAATATTGTCTTCGTAGCAGATTTGAGGATTAGCGGCTACAACACTCATGATTGTCATGTTATGCTTGGGCTATTCCTCGCCATCGCAGTAAGAGGAGTCAAACATTCATTTCTGAAGATGGTGATAACACGCATGTGTCACTTCTTCAATGTCATATCAAAGAAGGTGATCGACACTGAAGAGTTAAATGAATTACATAAACAAATGAGGGAGACTATGTGTCAGCTTGAGATGTGCTTTCCTCCTTCATATTTTGATATTATGGAGCACTATATGATACATATAGCAGACCAAATCTTTGTTCTCGGTCCAACGTACCTGCACAATATGTATGCGTATGAGCGTCTAATGGTTATCTTCAAGGGTTACGTACGAAATCGTGCTTATCCAGAGGGTTCCATGATAGAGGGCTACACGACTAAGGAAGTCATTGAGTGCTACGCAGATTACATAAGAGATGGAAGACCAATAGGAGTTCCCGTGTCCCGGCACCATGGAAGACTCACCGGTAAAGGAACTAAAGGCAGGAAAATCATACGAGACAATAGTTACCAAACAATAAGAGAATCACATTACAGTGTAATGCATCAGTTGGCGATTTTGAGACCATATGTTGAACAACACCTGCAAGAGCTTCGTGAAAAGAATGAAGATCGCGATGAGCAATGGATTATGAAAGAACACAAAATTTATTTCACATCATGGCTGAGGGATCTAAACCTTTCGATTGGAGAAACCGACGAAGAGATGATGATAAATAAATTGTCTTACGGTCCATTGAGCATGGTTAAAACATGGCAAGCATATGACATCAATGGTTTCACATTCTATACCAAAGCAAAAGATCAAAAGAGTCAGCGCCAAAATAGTGGTGTCAGAGGAGAAGCAGAAGATAGCACTGGACAAAAGAATGCTTACTATAACCATTGAACTCCCGTGTCGCCCCCCTCCTCCCGTCGCCGCCGTCGACGTCCCGGAGCACGTCGCCACTGCCCTCCGCCCGTCACCGCCTTCCTCGGAGCCCGGCCGTCTCGGCGCCGCCCGTCGCCGCCATCCAGTCAGTAAATATTGTTAGATAATAACCTGGTCTTATTTTATTCGAGCTTAGGGTTAAAATGATTTCTAATTGTTATATTAATTTATGTGTGGTAATATAATTTAGTATAATATTACTAGTAGAATGCACTATAACAATAATGTTTTTTAATGTACTATAAAAAATTTCTGAGAAAAAAATTTCCACTATAACAATAATGTTTTTTAATGTACTATAATATTACTAGCTTATGGTTTTTTAATGTTATATCAATGTGACAAAAAATTGCAGATGGCTCCTCCTAAGATTGAACCAAACAGTGGATCCTCAGACTCTACATCAAGTGGCGTGTGTGAGGTTTGCAAATGCGGTAAACATAAGGTACATGATGGTATAGTTTGTAGTTGTTTGGCGAAGAAAGTGATTCTCATAATGGACTCCAACTCGGAGGACGACTCGCGATCGCCGCAACCAGATAGGGTAAGTGTTGGCATACGGAAGAATGATGAGACAACCGGTGGTAGAGGGAAACATGTCGAGGCTAGCGGTGGAAAAGGGAAGCATGTAGAGCAATGCAGCAGCAAGAGGAGGAAGGAGGCAAGATCCTCTTTTTATGCAAATTTTATATTTTTATCATCCAATTCAATCATTGATAATAAGTTGTTCTCACTATCGTCGCCGCGTGTATTTTCTTGTTCAGTAACATGGAGAGCAGTTCAGACTGCCTGATGATGCCGAGTTGGTTGAGGATTGGCAAGTTGAGGCTTTTAATCTGTTTAACCAGAAATAGGTTGGGTTTGTGCCGAGGAAGAAGAAGAAGCTCCAAACCATATCTTTCTTTTGGGTTTGACGAGTTGTGCGTTTCGATGTGTAAGCTGGTTTCCCCAGCCTGGACTTGTGTTTGTTTACTTGCTTTCAAATAAAAATGATGTGTCAAGCGAGCCCCCGCACCACCGCGCTACAAAGTCTCGATCATATCATAACAACATGTAATAAAAACACACTTAATGAAATAAAAACAGTAAACTAAGGGAGAAAAATACCAATTTTTGCAATTAGAATATTGGTGTTGTATTTTTATTGTACAAAAAGTTTCAATTTCAAAGGAAGAACAAACTATCGATTTTGTTTTCAAACCTCAGTCATTTCTTCTCTAAACCCTACTACATCCCCAGAGAATCTCAGGTTTCTTAATGAAATAAAAAAAGTAAAGTGAGGCAGAAAAATACCAATTTTTTAAATTTGATAAGTTATGATGTATTTTTATTGTTAAAAAATATCAAGTTCAAATGAGGTTTCAAACACAAAAAGAGAATTAGAACAGAAATGTAAAAAAATGTTTGGATGCTAGCAGCAAGGTTCGAACCTCAAACCGCCTGTCGGCAGCAAGGTTCGAACCTCGAACCGCATGGCAACAAAGCAACCCCCGCACCACTGCGCTACAATTTGTTTCTCGAAATGTATAGCAATGTATGCTAGATAACCCCACCAGCGGCGGGCGGATTAGTAGTGACGGGCATGATGACGTCACCAGCCCGCCACTGCTATCCTTTTAGTAGTGGCGGTCGCATGATGTCATCGGCCCGCCACCACTAAGTCGAGTGACGTACACTGAGGCAGAAAAATACCAACTTTTTAAATTTGATAAATTATGATGTATTTTTATTGTTAAAAAAAATTCAAGTTCAACGAGGATTTAAACATCAATAAAAAAGTGCTGAAAATTTTAAAAAGTACAAGACAGAAAAAAATGTTGATTTGGCGCCAGCAGCAAGGTTCGAACCTCAAACCGCCTGTCGGCGGCAAGGTTCGAACCTCAAACCGCATGGCACCAAAGAACCCCCCGCACCACTGCACTACAAAGTATTTCTCGGCTATTTGTGCAGTGTATGCTAGATAATCCCTCTACGTGGACTTTTTTGCATTTAAATACCAATTTCTGTTAATGAAAAATACCAATTTTTGCAATTAGAATATTGGTGTTGTATTTTTATTGTACAAAAAGTTTCAAGTTCAAAGGAAGAATCAACTATAGGTTTTGCTTTCAAACCTGAGTCATTTCATCTCTAAACCCTAATTCATCCCCGCGGAATCTTAGGTTTCTTAACGCCCTACATGATTATTTTCTCGAAACAATTTTATTTTTTATGACAACATCTATGGATCGATCATATCATAACAACATGACAAGTCTCATCTTTTTTAGACTTTATTTTATTTTTTGAGGATTAAAAAACTATAAAAATACAAGTTGTCAATCGAGTGTTGTGGAAACCTACATTTTTTATGATGGTTTTAAATTTACTGGATAATAATAACTAATAATAGAGTCAAAACATGAATATGGTTTTTCTATAAATTTTGGTGAATTATTTCATGTCTTGTAGTTCAAAGGAAGAATCAACTATAGGTTTTGCTTTCGAACCTGAGTCATTTCATCTCTAAACCCTAATTCATCCCCGTAGAATCATAGGTTTGTTAACGCCCTACATGATTATTTTCTCGAAACAATTTTATTTTTTATGACAACATCTATGGATCGATCATATCATAACAACATGACAAGTCTCATCTTTTTTAGACTTTATTTTATTTTTTGAGGATTAAAAAACTATAAAAATACAAGTTGTCAATCGAGTGTCGCCGCCCTCCACTCGTCACCACCGTCCCTGGAGCCCGTGTCGCCGCCCTCCACTCGTCACCACCGTGCTGAAAAAAAGGTCAGCTAGTGCCCTTTTTTACTGTTATGGCAGTGTTTACTGTTATCTGCTCGCTGTCGGTCGCCAGATCTGCTCGCCGCCAGCCGTGGGCTCTTGTTCCCCTTGCGTCGCCAGCCGTGGGCTCCGCTTGACCGCTTCCCCTTGCGTCGCCCGGCCGCCGGCCGCCCGGCCGCCGGCCGCCCGGCCGCCTCGGCTTCCCCTCAGTGGCGAATCCAAGAAAAAATGAAGGGTGGGCTAAAATTAAAGTTCAATTCAAAATCTATAAAATTAAAATAAATTCAGGATAAACAATATTGTTTTCTTCTCCATTGAAAATCTATCAGTAAATTAAACTAAGCATACTAACATTAGCATATATTCACATTATCATATATATATATATATATATTATAAAAAATTACTACATCTCGTGTACGGATCAACGGATGCAACGATGTACCTGATACTATACTTACTGCCTGCACCCTAGTCGTGCTGTGCGTCTGCGCCTGTCGCTGGTTGTGCTCACCGTCACAAGCCACATGCGGCATGCCTGAATGTGCCAAGTGCCCTAGCCGGCTAACCCTAGCATCCACCGGCCGATGCGGTGGCCACCGCCCACCCTCACAGTGCGCTCTACTATGGGCTATGGCCGTGTGGTGCGCGCACTCACACTTGATGCACCAAGGCGCACCTGCTGGCTGCTGCGGAGTGCTGCCTGCGTAGACCGCCGAGGCGCCGAGCTACTGGCTAGTGCAGAACAGGTGAACAACGAAACCGTGGAAGGAACTACAGAATCCCTAACTTGCACTTCACATTTGGACTGCCACTTGCCGGCTGGGCCAAATGGGCCAATGTCACCGCAAGTAATGACCTAATGACCCAAGTAACAATTTAATACAACAGCTTCGTCTCGTCTTCCTATCGCCGCTGCCGCAGCCAACAGTTCTTCATGCCAATGCTGAGAATGAAAAAGATACATATACTTGAAGTTTTTTTTTGCAAAAATTGGAGGGTAGGCTAGAACCTGTTGAAGCCTAGCCCTTGGATCCGCCCCTGCTTCCCCTGATCCCCTCCGTTGTTTGCTTCCCCCTCCCCTGTGCTCCCTCTCCGCAGCAGGCAGCAGAAGGCACGGGCCACAGGCGCACGGCAGCTCGTTCTCTGCTTCCCCCTCTGCTCCCTCGCCGCAGCAGGCAGCAGCAGCAGGCAGAAGGGCACAGACCGACGGGCGCAAGCAGAGAAGGCAGAGAAGGGCACGGGTATGTGCTATGGACTTGTGTGAATTGCTATGGACTTGTGTGAATTGTGTGAAACTTTATTTTGCATGTGTGGTTGTGTGCTATGAAGTATGAACTATGAAGTATGCCCTCTGTTTGCTATGGACACGTGTGCTATGGATATGTTTTCTGAAATGCAAAGTGCTTACCTCTGTTTGCTGAATTTAATTGGTCGCCTAGGCGACGCCTAGGCGCCCGCCTAGGTGCCTAGGCGTCCAGTCGGCCCCCTGGCGACTGGTTTCGCCGGGGCACCATGACAACCATGATTACATTTTTATTTGTATGGTGCTAAACACATAAGTTTGTTTAAATTCTGATTTCTTAATCAGACATAAAGATTAAATAGCAAGTTTGTGATATAGTCTTTAATTTGACTCATTGGAGCTAAATCTGTGATTAAGTTTGGAGGAGTGTTGGGTGTTTTGAAAGGGCCATCTAATTCGAAAGAATTTTGTCGAGGCGCCTATTCACCCCCCCTCTAGTTCTCGAGTGAAGTCTTCTATATCTATGTTATGCCATGAGAAATATTGCATACCACATTACCACTTTTTTAGAACAACTTTTAGAGGCCTATGATGCAAATAGTAATTGAGTTATCTCATGTATGTCATCAAGCCGTGCGACACATCCATTCCTGTCAACAACTTCTTCTTTCTCGTGTTGCTGACAGGGAATGGATGTGCTCACGGTTCCATGGCATCCATGAACATATTTGAAAAAAAACACAAAATATGTTGAGGCCTCAACAACACAAGAGAGAGAGAACAACACAATCTCCTAACTTGAGGATTAATATAGTAGCTTCAGAAGTAATAGCTGACTACTGTAGCCAAAAAGAGTTTTCATACATTTTCCACCTTTGACACTGTGAATAGTTTACAACTGCTATTACTTCTGAGGCTACAGTAGTAAACTGATCATAGTGTCAAAGGTGGGAAATGTATGAAAACTCTTCTTGGCTACAGTAGTCAGCTATTACTTCCGAAGCCACTATATTAATTCTCAAGTTAGGAGATTGTGTTGTTCTCTCTCTCTAGTGTTGTTGAGACCTCAACATATTTTGTGTTGTTTTTCCCTCTAATGTTCCATGGCAATAAAATATGCTGAGGCCTCAACAACAATGTGATCAGTTTACTACTGCTATTATTTCTAAGGCTACTATATACTAATCCTCAACAATTCCTTTTAGAGGCCTATGATGCAAATTGTTATTGAGTTATCTCATGTATGTCATCAAGCCGTGAGACACATCCATTCCCGTCAACAGCTTCTTCTTTCTCGTGTTGCTGACAGGGAATGGATGTGCTCACGGTTCCATGGCAGCCATGAACATTTTGAAAAACAACACAAAATATGTTGAGGCCTAAACAACACTGTGATCAGTTTACTACTGTTATTACTTCTAAGGCTACTATACTAATCCTCAAGTTCATCCGGCTGAAGGCCAACATTAGATTCTGCATATCCTTTTAGAGGCCTATGATGCAAATTGTTATTGAGTTATCTCATGTATGTCATCAAGCCATGGGACACATCCATTCCTGTCAACAGCTTCTTCTTTCTCGTGTTGCTGACAGGGAATGGATGTGCTCATGGTTCCATGGCAGCCATGAACATTTTGAAAAACAACACAAAATATGTTGAGGCCTCAACAACACTGTGATCAGTTTACTACTGTTATTACTTCTAAGGCTACTATACTAATCCTCAAGTTCATCCGGCTGAAGGACAACATTAATTAGATTCCGCAATTCCTTTTAGAGGCCTATGATGAAAATTGTTATTGAGTTGTCTCATGTATGTCATCAAACCATGTGACACGTCCATTCCTGTCAACAGCTTCTTCTTTCTCGTGTTGCTGACAGGGAATGGATGTGCACATGGTTCCATGGCAGCCATGAACATTTTGAAAAACAACACAAATTATCCTGAGGCCTCAACAACACTAGAGAGAGAGAACAAAACAATATCCTAACTTTAGGATTAATATGACATCAAACCTTTTTTGCATAACCAAAATTCTGATACATTAGCCTCTTAACTATGAACAGTTTATCTATGGCGGAAGAAGGACGTTCCATCGAGGAGCTCATCTACGAGTCTCTCGCAAAAACAAATAAAGAGGGTTCATCTGAAGGATCCTCCGATAGCGAATCTTCGTACCACTCTCCGGAGAATGAACATCCAATGGAGCCTAGGAAGAAGAGAACGAGAGAAGACGCCGATGAGGATTACATTCCTGAAGCTCAAGCGGAGGTAATTATTACGTTAGTAACAAGTCAGAGCAGCTTCTAACCGAGGATTACATTCCTGAAGCTCACATTGTCTATCATCGTAGGATCGTCCAAAGCGAGGAAGCAAGCGTCGATTATTCCAAGTCGAGAAAAGAACAACTATTGTCCCAGCTATTGAGTCAGCTGAGCGAACAGATGTTGAGCCCGCTGCCACAACATCGTCTGCAAATGCGAAGAGGAGAGGGAAACGGGAGAAGAACAAGCTGCATACAGCTATCTATGAGGTTGAAGAAGTGCATGTTGATGGGGCTCCAAAGAAGCCAAAAGAAATCACAGCGAAGTGGCGTAACGACTGTCGATGTCTCGCCAGGGAGCGATGTAAGATAGTTTGGAAAAATTGGAAGACTGTCTCTGAAGCTACAAAGAACGAATTGTGGCAGCATATAAAAGCGCATTATAAATTCCCGGAAGACCGCTTAGAAGACGCTAAAGCTGCCACATTGAAGACTATCGGGAAGGCTCTCCGTACATTTAGGACTAAACTGAACACACAATACCTTCAGAAAGATGAGTCGCCACTCAACGACTACGGCTTTATAACGCCAAATGAATGGAACAAATTCAAAATGCAGCATTACTCGGAAGAAGCCAAACAAGAGAGCACCATGTTCAAAGAACTTAATAAGAAGAATAAGTTCCCACATAAACTTGGGCCAGGTGGATATAAGGCCAAGGAGGATGAGTGGAGTAGAAAGGAGGAGGAGGACCGTGCGGCTGGGTTACTTGAACAGTTTTCAGGTGCTGATCAGCGCACTAAGAGATGGCTCCTAGGTCGAGCTAAAAAAACACCCGAGGGCCAATATATGCTCTCTGACTCACGGACTAGTGAAGTATTTCAGAAAGCACAGGAAATCGCTGAGTTGGAGAAGACTGGAAAGTTCAAGCCCGAGGGATGTAATGACCAGCTTACATCTGCTCTCGGAAACGAGGAACATCGAGGGCGCACCCGAGGTGTCTCTTCTATAGCACCTTGGAAAATACTTTCAAGAAACAGGAGGGTGCCACATACAAGAAGCGTCAAGCACACACAGACGACGCCGCAGAGCGCCGTGCAGAGTGGGAGCGACACTTTTTTGAATTTATTAATGAGAATCCAAACATAATGCAGGCTGCAGCAGGACAAATAATTGTGCCAGAGGTACGACTCGACGTACCAAGCAGTGTTGGCTCAGTACAAGACAAATTTCCTGTAAATTATATTAAAGAGGACACACCATGCAGCCTGCATGTACCGATAGGGCGCAAAGGGCATTCCCAAGAGGCTGCACGAGGCATTGCTATGCCTGGGGATTTATTTCACAATCGGCCTATTCCTGCTGACTATACCAAGGTTCAGGTCAATGAGATCACCAACGACAGATTTATTATTGACCCCTTGGATCTTCCAATGCCTGATGAGGGGATTGAGACAATTGGAGATGCTCTAAATAACTTTGTCCTATGGGCGAGCTGAGATATCAAATTACTGCAGACAAGTTCTCAGAGTAAATCACCTATTGTCTCATCACAATCCCCCACATATCTTTCATCTCAGGATGTGCAAAATATAAGATCTTTATCACTTGTTGATGAGCATGAGATAGAGGAAGAGGCAGAGGAAGAGCCAGTGCCCGATAAAGTGGCAGAAGTGATAGAATCAAAAGTGACTGAGCCTGATCCTCAAGTGACAGATCTAGTGCTAGTGCTTGAGCCCACTAATGAGCCCAACATAAAAGTGTCAGAGCCAGATCAAATTCTAGTGCCAGTTCCAGCTGAGCCTCAAGTGCCAGTTCCGGCTGAGCCTCAAGTGCCAGTTCCGGCTGAGCCTCAAGTGCCAGTTCCGGCTGATCCTCAAGTGCTAGTGGCCAAGCCCATAACAAAAGTGCCAGTGCTAGTTGCCGAGCCTGAAAAACAAGATGCATGCCCAAAGCTAGCAATCCACAAGATAACTGTTCAAGCTGGACAGTGTTCTGCGCTGAAATCTGAGATGCATAAATTTTTTACTACTATGGGGCAAACACGTTCTATGCCCGAAGCGGCTACCACAAAGGCTCCAGTACAAAAGCATGCGGGCTCACTTTCTGTTGATAAGTGGACCTACGGAGACGAGGATTATATCGAATACGAACCAGGCAAACCATTATTACCCCAAGGAGTACTTAAGAGTATGCCTTGGATGATGAAAACATTTCATGACTAGTACCTCGAAGCGTCTTCATTAGGAGTAACACAAATAGAACTGAAGGTTCCACAAGAAATATTCAACTGCCCAGAGTTTAAGCTTGCACTATTTTTCGATGACTTCCATCGGATGTTTCGTCTGAAGCGAACCGACATCACAAGCATGATGCTCTGGTGCATGTAAGTACTTTATACTTTGTCAATACAAAGCAAAAATAGATAATGTCTTATATTGACTATTGTTTCATAATATAAGCAATTGTAATTCATGCGGTGACAAGTCTAATATGTATGGGTACTTAAACCCATCATTAATAAGCCAAAGTGCACTGAACCTGACACTAAACCAGAACGATAGCAAGTACTGGACTGCGGGTAAGAAAAAATTTCAAAGAAAGATGTTCAATAAAGACGAAGACACACTTAAGAAGAATAAAAGGAGTTGTGCCGCGTTGTATATTGCGCGGTGCATGGATCAATGGAAGGACAGAGAAATGATAAGTGGGGCATATAACTTTAAGTAAGTATACCCACTATATCCACTTAATCACGTTTTATCGATTATGAAACTAACATAATCATATATTACTTCTTTCGATAGTTGTAACACCCCAAGAAATAAAACAAATAAAATAAAAGAAAATTATTATTTAAATCATTTCTGGATTTATTTATTAAAGGAAAATCATAAAAGAACCCAAATAAAGCCAAACAGGGAGAAATATTCAAAATGTGGACCTGAAAATTTTATGAGATAAACTAGAGGCCAAAATATAATTTTAGGAATTTTTACAAATTTTTATCAACAATGATTCAACCCTTAATCAAATAAATGAATTACTGGAATTATTTTAAATCAGAAAAGATATTAAAACCTTAACGGGCCTCAACCTCCAATCCACCCTGAGCCCGGCCCAATCCAGCGGTGTGCCACCGACAGGTGGGGTCCACCTGTCGGCGCACTCCCCCGCTCCTCTCTCCTCCACCGCGCCTCGCCTGGCCCACTTGTCAGCCTCCTCTCTCTCGCCCTCGCTCCCTGACACCCGTGGCCTGCCTGTCAGCGCTCGTTTTCCCCCTCGACCTCTAACAGGTGGAGCCCACCTGTCAGATTCGTCTTCTCCATGGAAGGGGATCGCCTCCTTCCTTCCTCCCGGCGATCACCTTCTGTTTCTCGCCGCCGGCCGCCCGCGATCGCCCTGATCACCCCCGGATCACCTTCCCCGCACGCCACCGCCTCCCTTCCATCCATGGCGACGCTTTTACATGCTTAAGGAAAGCTATCCGAAGCTTTTGGAAACCCTCGCCGGAGATGGAAACCAACCTTCGGGTTCCCCGGAATTCCCTGCCATCTGGACGCCGGCGACCCCATATAAATACCCCTGTAGAAGCCGCCCTCTGCCCACACCGTAGCAGCCCGAGCCGAGCGAGAGCAGAGCGCCATTTCCCATTTTTCGGGCTCCCTCTCTGTCCCAGCTCTGGCGAGCCATCGTCGTCGATCCCGGCCCCCATTGCCCTAGCCACCGCCACCAGAGTGATCGTTGACGCCCGCCCATCCTCGGCCACCCCTCCGTTGGCCAAGAACGCTGCCGGATCTTCGTCACCGTCGAGCTCCCGAGGAACCCTCACCGTCTACCTCGCCGCCGGCCACCATCCTTCACCCATCCACCCCGCCGAAGGTACGGTCATGACCCCCTTACTCCCCGCGTTCCATTTTTGGCCTTAGCTAGGCACCTAGGCCCTCGCCGCCGCCGTCGCAGCCGCACCCGAGCCCGCCATCGCCGGAGACGAAGGGGGGTACGCGCCCCTTACGTCGTGCCGTGCCGGATCGCACTCTGGCCGTCCGATCATGATCGAAGGGCTACGATTAAATCCCTTTGGGATTTAATCAGGGCCCTCAGATCTGATCGAAGGGGTACGGTGCCATCTCGACCGTTGATCATAACTTAAATCCCTGGAGCAATCTGGTGCGTCCACGCGTACCCCTTCGCTACGTTTTAATCACAGCCGTCCGATTTCATTAAACCCCTCTGCCTCACGCTCAGCCGCCAGATCTAGATCCTACGGCTCTGGATCAGCCGGTCCACGCACACAGTGCAGCGGTCCACTGTGAGCCTGGCTCACCGTGGACCAGAGCACATTTTCTGTTTAAATAAAATCCCAGAAAATTGTTTAAACTTTGAAAATTCATAACTTGCTCATTTTAACTCCAAATTTCACCATTCAAATTTTGTTAGAACCAGAAAAATATGCTCTACACATTAATGCCATAAAAACAGTATGTTATCTTAGCACAAAATAAACTTATGGATTAAATAAATAAAAACCCCTTAGGGATAAATTAATAAATCAGGAAAAGAATTAATACAAACCTCTAAAACTTAACTTTTAATATTATTAAAAGTAACACCAGAATAATAAAGCTCAAATCACATGATTAGATCATAAAATTTGTATGTTTTTGTTTGGTGATGCTTTATTGAATGTGTTGTTTATGTATTTTTCCGTATCAAGAAGACTACGAGTTCATCGAGGAGCATGAGTTCTACCCCGAGGTTCCTCCATCCCCCTTTGCTGATCAAGGCAAGTCATCGACCACCTCTATGGAAACAGTTGATCATATTTGAGCCCATGTTTTAATAAAATATCGCTATAACTCATAGGTTGTTATTGCATTAGTCAAATATCAAAGCCTTACACTTATATTTATTAGATCCCCGTCCTTGTGTGCAAACCCAAGCCATGCTTATTGAGCCTTAACTCCTTGTCACTCTACTATAACAATATTAGCTAGTGCCCAATGTACCGGCACAACTGCTATAGGATATAAAGAATCAGTCGTAGATAGATGGATTCTGGTATATGAAATACCCCGTTATTCTTGTCTCTGGACTCTGTTGGAGTTGGCTAGGTTATAAGTATGGTGGGTTCTGGGTGCAAGCTCGGGCATTGGTTTGTCGCACCTCGGGCAAGGGGCAAGCCTGCGGGCGACTTGTACCGACGAGGCTCAAGGGGGGGTATGGTGGGGCTCCGATGCGTCGGGACACCATATGAAACCCATAAGAGGGTGCTGTTGAGTCGGGGAGGACTATATGGAAGGTTTTGGCACGAGTTCCCGTGAAATGGGTCATCTCGTTACACTTTGGTGTAGGTGATGAGTGTGTGCCTTGTGGGTACAGTGGTACATCTCTGATCAGAATAAAATTAATCTTTTCGAAAAGCCGAGCCCACGGTCAAGGGCGGGTTGTGTGACTACTCACAGTTAGTTTACAATTGTTTGAATGGTCGAGTTATTCATGGCATGTAAGGACTGTTGAGCGAGGTGGGGCTGACTGTACCCCTCGAGTTAGAAGATGATGATGCATACACATGTTTACGTTTCAGTACTAATAAATTGTTCACATTTAATTGCATTACAAATTACGCGCTTCCGCAAAATTAGTCACTATCTCCCTTGTTATTATCTTGCATTATATTTGCATTCGGTGGCTTGCTGAGTACATCTGTACTCACCCCGTTGACTTACACCATCAGAGCCCGTCTACTACGAGGAGGATGAAGGTCTGGAGTAGCGACCCAGTCAAGGCGAGACTGGAAGGAGGCGTTCATCTAGGACCCTTATTTTATTAGTTTCTCTTCACCTTTATTCACTTTTGTATTAATGCGGTCTACGAACCGTGAATGATTGCCCGTATTGTACGTGGTCGCATGATGAACGTCTTGTTTTATTGATTTTCTATGGAATTTCAATAAAGTCCTGATTTATTAAATCGGGGCGCGACAAGATGGTATCAAAGCCGACTTGACTGTAGGAAGCCAAACAGACCTGACCTTTGGACTTATACTTACTATATTTTCTTGCAAACACTACTTATCCTCTCATCTTCCAAGATTTTCACAAAAACTTTCTCTCTTTTGTAGATGCCGATCCATACCATGAGCGGGACTCTTCGTGATGAGGCCAGATTCATCCGCGAGCTTCGCGTGCTCGTCGACTTCTTGGGGTTTCCCCATGAGCCCGCGTTCCACGGGATCTTTCCCGATGCGAACGAGAGCTACTGCGAGGTCACGATCGTGATCCGCCCCTCCTCCACGCAGCCACCCTTTTACACCCATGGAGTTGGAGGACCTTCATTCGTGGTGGCTAGCCAGCGAGCCGCTCTTCAGTCCCTCACCGAGCTTCGACTGGTATACGACTGCCACCTCCACGACACCGTCTACCGTTTCATGCCCATGCGCACACCCGGGAGTCACCGCAGCATCTACATCAGCCCCCTCACGCAGAGCAACTCCGCCATCACCCGCACGATGAGGCTCTTGGAGGCCATGGACAACCTCCACACAGAAGCCGTCCTCGACGCAGACAGCCAGCACGACACCATCGACTTCTACCGCCACACTTCGGAGAACCTGACCCGTGAGAATGCCGAGCTCCATCGACAGCTTCAGCAGAACCCCCAGTTGACCCTCGAGGTGGAGGAATTGAGGCGCCAGAACGAGCTTCTATGCCAGGGCGCCATGGTCAACACCCAGCTCCGCCATCAGCTCAAGGAATTAAAGAAGGACATTGAGGAGATCGCACCTCTTCCGCCTCGCAAGAAGAAACCCCTTCGGATCCCCACCGTGAGGCCCAAGAGGATCTCCCGCAGCGCGCCACCCGCCGGACCATCCAGCTCCTCGACCCCGACCGTCTCCCACGAGCCCGAGATTGAGCCGTCCCCCGAGCTACCCTAGACGTAGTTTACGATTGATTGCTTTTCATTTTGCTTGCTTGTATTACCATTCATGTCAAAATATAAGGCATGAATGAAGAAATAAATAAATGTAACCGCAAGAACGGTACTTTTTGGAATAAAACATAAAGAGTTCTCTAAAATAAATGTTGTCTACTTTGAAAACTCCAGGATGACCAACACTCAGGGTTCCGACGCTCCCCAGAATGGAGGAGAGAGTGGCAACTTGCCACAATGGGGAGCAACAGGACAAAGGCAGGCCCCAATCGCTAATCACCCCACAATGGCTGAGATGATGGCCACCCAAAACCAGTTGGTCACTGCCTTATTGAACCAGATGCAGCAACAGCAGCAGCAGATGCAAGAGCAGCAGGCTCAGTTCTTCCGCCTCCACCAACAGCCCGAGCTGCATCGTCCCGCCACACCAGCTCCCGCTCCCGCCTCTCAGCTCTTGTAGTTCCTCCGAGTTCGCCCTCCGACCTTCTCAAGCACCACCAACCCCATGGAGGCTGGGGATTGGTTGAGGACTATCGAGAAGAAGCTCGACCTTCTTACCTGCACTAAGCAGGAGAAAGTGGCCTTCGCCACCCACCAGCTACATGGTCCCACCGCAGAATGGTGGGACAACCTTCGTGAGACCCTGCCCGAGGGACACGCCCACACCTGGGCAGAGTTATCGGCCGCTTTTCATGCCGCTCACATCCCCGACGGCATTATCGCGCAGAAACAGCAAGAGTTCAGAGACCTGCAGCAGGGGAGCAGGTCTGTTACAGAATACCTGCATGAGTTCAATCGTCTGGCCAGGTATGCACCTGAGGAGGTCCGTACGGATGCGGCCAGGCAGGCCAAGTTCCTCCGGGGATTGAAGGATGAGCTGTCCCTACAGCTTATCTCCGGAGATTTCATCAACTTCCAAAAGTTGGTGAACAAAGCCATCATGCAGGAGACCCGGCCAGCAGAACAAGGTCGACCTGAAAAAGAAGAGGATGATTGCCTTCCGGCAAAACCAGGGCATGGCCCAGAGACCTCGTTTTACTCCGCCTCCACCAGCGCAGCAGTACCACCGTCGCCCGGTGTATCGCCCAGCACCACCTGTCACCCATGCCAGAGCCGGACAAACTCGCCCCGCTCCCGCCGCACCAGCCACCCCAGCTGCCCCGGCCAAGAAGCCGGAGATTCTGAGAGACAGGCATGGTAAGCCTGTGGTATGCTTCAACTGCCGCTAGGAGGGGCACTACTCCCATCAGTGCCCTCATCCCAAGCGTACTCAAGGCGTCGCATCGAACCCCGCTGTCCGCGCCAAGGTCAACCATGTCACCGCCGAAGAAGCCCAGGCCGCCCCAGAGATTGTCATGGGTAAGTTTATGGTTCATTCATCGCTTGCAGTGGTATTATTTGACACCAGAGCTACCCACTCCTTTATATCGACTGCTTTTGTGGAATGAAATTCCCTGGACATAAGTGAACTACCCAGACCAGTGTTAATAGCTACCCCGGGCAAGCAGACCCTCGCCTATTCTTTTATTCCAAGGGTATGGGTAGATATCCAAGGCATGATATTTTGGGCCGACCCCATTCTAATAGAATGTCAAGGTTTGGATCTCATTCTAGGGATGGATTGGTTGAATAAACATCAAGGAGTAATAGAATGTGCCTAGAGGAAAGTGACTGTGACCAGTGAAGAAGGGACTGCCGTCACATTCCAAATGCCAAGCATGAAGACCGGAAGGCCAAGACTACATCAGATTACCTTGGAAGAGATACCGGTAGTCAGTGAATACCCGGACGTATTCCCAGAGGATCTACCAGGGATGCCACCCAAGAGGGACATCGAGTTCAGGATTGACTTGGTGCCCGGAACCACCCCTATTTATAAGCGACCATACCGGATGGCCGCTAATGAGTTAGCTGAGATGAAGCAGCAATTGGAGGATCTCGAAAGGAAAGGCTACATCAGACCTAGCACATCGCCATGTGGTGCCCCCATCATCTTCGTCGAGAAGAAAGAAGACAAGGCAAAGCGTATGTGTGTGGATTACCACGCTTTGAATGAAGTAACCATCAAGAATAAGTATCCGTTGCCTCGGATCGACGATCTCTTCGACCAGCTAAAAGGAGCTACGGTATTCTCGAAGATCGACCTGCGTTCCGGATATCATCAGTTGAGGATTCGAGAAGAGGATATACCCAAGACGGCCTTTACCACCCGTTATGGATTGTACGAGTGCACGGTTATGTCCTTTGGATTGACCAACGCCCCTGCATTCTTCATGAACATGATGAATAAGGTGTTCATGCAATATTTGGACAAATTCATTGTGGTCTTCATAGACGACATCCTCATTTATTCCAAGGACCAGAAAGAGCACGAGACTCACCTCCGGTTAACCTTAGGGAAGCTAAGGGAACACCAATTATACGCCAAGTACAGCAAGTGTAAATTTTGGACGGCGGAAGTAAAGTTCTTTGGACACATCATCTCTGCGCAAGGAATCGCAGTAGACCCTGCCACCATAGAAGCAGTTACGGATTGGCTGCCACCCACGAACGTATCTGAGATACGAAGTTTTCTGGGTTTGGATGGATATTATCGGAGGTTCATCAAGAATTTTTCTAAGATAGCCAAGCCAATGACCAAGTTTCCGCACCCTCAAGACCCGTTTGGTATCTGCACCCATACTGACCCTACCCGATATCCGGAAAGACTTCCATGTCTATTGTGATGCATCCCACCAAGGATTGGGATGTGTTCTTATGCAAGATGGAAAAGTTATCTCTTATGCCTCCCGTCAGTTGAGACCTCATGAGTTGAACTACCCGACCCACGATTTGGAATTAGCCGCAGTAGTCCACGCCCTTAAGATTTGGAGGCATTATTTGGTCGGAAATCGCTGTGAGATCTTTACGGACCACAAGAGCTTGAAGTACATCTTCACACAGCCGGACCTCAATCTGAGGCAAAGACGATGGTTGGAGCTAATAAAGGACTATGACTTAGGTATTCACTACCACCCCGGAAAAGAAAATGTGGTAGCTGATGCATTAAGTCGCAAGGGATATTGCACAGCCATGATGATTCAAGAACACGCACCCTTGTTATGTAGAGAGATGGAAAAGTTGAATCTTGGGTTAACCACAGGAGCAAATCTAGCCACCTTGGATACTCAACCGGTCTTGTTCGAGCAAATCCGCGAAGCTCAATTGGAAGACCCGGATATAGCTGCCATTAGGAAGAACATGAGACAAGGAAAAGCCCCAGGATTTTCAGAGGACGAGAATGGCACCATATTGTTTGGAACCCGGATATGTGTGCCGGATAAGCCGGAGATAAAGACCCTTATCCTGAGAGAAGGCCACGAGACGATGTACTCCATTCATCCTGGCAGTACCAAGGTGTACCAGGACCTGAAGGAACGTTATTGGTGGGTTAGTATGAAGAAGGAGATTGCACAGTTCGTCGCCGAATGTGACACCTGCAGAAGAGTAAAAGCTGAACATCAGAGACCTGCAGGATTGTTACAGCCACTTAAGGTGCCTGAATGGAAGTGGGAAGAGATCGGTATGGATTTCATCACCGGATTACCAAAGACCCAACTTGGGTATGATTCTATTTGGGTGATCATCGATCGGCTTACGAAAGTAGCACATTTCATAGCCGTCAAGACGACCTTTAGTGGTCCTAAGCTTGCAGAGCTATACATGGCCCGGATCGTGTGTCTTCATGGAGTACCCAAGAAGATAGTGTCCGACAGAGGAAGTCAGTTTACCTCTCGTTTCTGGAAGAACCTTCAAGAGGAGATGGGCACGAGACTGAATTTCAGTACTGCCTACCACCCTCAGACGGATGGACAAATGGAGAGGGTGAATCAGATATTAGAGGATATGCTGCGGGCATGTGTCTTGGATTTTGGAGCAACTTGGGACAAGAGCTTGCCGTACGCTGAGTTTTCGTACAACAACAGCTATCAAGCCAGCCTTCAGATGTCTCCTTTTGAAGCCCTATATGGACGTAAGTGCAGAACGCCTCTACTTTGGGACCAAACTGGTGAATCCCAAGTGTTCGGAACGGACATTCTTCGTGAAGCTGAAGAGAAGGTACGGATCATCAGAGACCGACTCAAGACAGCCCAATCACGACAGAAGAGCTACGCAGACAATCGACGCCGAGACCTAGCCTTTGAAGAAGGAGATCATGTTTACCTTCGAGTTACGCCTCTCCGTGGTACTCAACGGTTTAACATGAGAGGAAAGTTGGCCCCTCGATATGTTGGACCATTTCCCATTGTTCGACGCCAAGGCGAAGTTGCATATCAGTTGGAATTACCGCCCTCATTGGCTAGGGTACATGATGTATTTCACGTATCTCAACTCAAGAAGTGTCTTCGCGTCCCGACAGAGCAAGTGGACCTCCAGCAGCTAGATGTTCAAGAGGATCTGACCTATGTTGAAAAGCCTGTTAAGATATTGGAAGTCAAGGAAAGGATAACCAGGAGTCGGGTCATCCGCTTTTGTAAAGTGCAGTGGAGAAATCATCCGGTAGAGGAAGCTACTTGGGAAAAAGAAGATGAACTCAAGGCACAGCATCCTGAGCTATTCGAGGATTGATCCGAATCTCGAGGACGAGATTCTCTGTAAGGGGGATAGGATTGTAACACCCCAAGAAATAAAAACAAATAAAATAAAAGAAAATTATTATTTAAATCATTTCTGGATTTATTTATTAAAGGAAAATCATAAAAGAACCCAAATAAAGCCAAACAGGGAGAAATATTCAAAATATGGACCTGAAAGTTTTATGAGATAAACTAGAGGCCAAAATATAATTTTAGGAATTTTTACAAATTTTTATCAACAGTGATTCAACCCTTAATCAAATAAATGAATTACTGGAATTATTTTAAATCAGAAAAGATATTAAAACCTTAACGAGCCTCAACCTCCAATCCACCCTGAGCCCGGCCCAATCCAGCGGTGTGCCACCGACAGGTGGGGTCCACCTGTCGGCGCACTCCCCCGCTCCTCTCTCCTCCACCGCGCCTCGCCTGGCCCACTTGTTAGCCTTCTCTCTCTCGCCCTCGCTCCCTGACACCCGTGGCCCGCCTGTCGGCGCTCGTTTTCCCCCTCGACCTCTGACAGGTGGAGCCCACCTGTCAGATTCATCTTCTCCATGGAAGGGGATCGCCCCCTTCCTTCCTCCCGGTGATCACCTTCTGTTTCTCGCCGTCGGCCGCCCGTGATCGCCCTGATCACCCCCGGATCACCTTCCCCGCACGCCACCGCCTCCCTTCCATCCATGGCGACTCGTTTACGCGCTTAAGGAAAGCTATCCGAAGCTTTTGGAAACCCTCGCCGGAGATGGAAACCAACCTTCGGGTTCCCCGAAATTCCCTACCATCTGGACGCCGGTGACCCCATATAAATACCCCTGTAGATGCCGCCCTCTGCCCACACCGTAGCAGCCCGAGCCGAGCGAGAGCAGAGCGCCATTTCCCATTTTTCGGGCTCCCTCTCTGTCCCAGCTCCGGCGAGCCATCGTCGTCGATCCCGGCCCCCATTGCCCTAGCCACCGCCAACAGAGTGATCGTCGATGCCCGCCCGTCCTCGGCCACCCCTCTGTTGGCCAAGAACGCCGCCGGATCTTCGTCGCCGTCGAGCTCTCGAGGAACCCTCACCGTCTACCTCGCCGCCGGCCACCATCCTTCACCCATCCTCCTCGCCGAAGGTACGGTCATGACCCCCTTACTCCCTGCGTTCCATTTTTGGCCTTAGCTAGGCACCTAGGCCCTCGCCGCCACCGTCGCAGCCGCACCCGAGCCCGCCGTCGCCGGAGACGAAGGGGGGTACGCGCCCCTTACGTCGTGCCGTGCCGGATCGCACTCTGGCCGTCCGATCACGATCGAAGGGCTACGATTAAATCCCTTCGGGATTTAATCAGGGCCCTCAGATCTGATCGAAGGGGTACGGTGCCATCTCGACCGTTGATCGTAACTTAAATCCCGGGAGCAATCTGGTGCGTCCACGCGTACCCCTTCGCTACGTTTTAATCACAGCCGTCCGATTTCATTAAACCCCTCCGCCTCGCGCTCAGCCGCCAGATCTGGATCCTACGGCTCTGGATCAGCCGGTCCACGCGCACAGTGCAGCGGTCCACTATGAGCCTGGCTCACCGTGGACCAGAGCACATTTTCTGTTTAAATAAAATCCCAGAAAATTGTTTAAACTTTGAAAATTCATAACTTGCTCATTTTAACTCCAAATTTCACCATTCAAATTTTGTTAGAACCAGAACAATATGCTCTACACATTAATGCCATAAAAACAGTATGTTATCTTAGCACAAAATAAACTTATGGATTAAATAAATAAAAACCCCTTAGGGATAAATTAATAAATCAGGAAAAGAATTAATAAAAACCTCTAAAACTTAACTTTTAATATTATTAAAAGTAACACCAGAATAATAAAGCTCAAATCACATGATTAGATCATAAAATTTGTATGTTTTTGTTTGGTGATGCTTTATTGAATGTGTTGTTTATGTATTTTTCCGTATCAAGAAGACTACGAGTTCATCGAGGAGCAGGAGTTCTACCCCGAGGTTCCTCCATCCCCCTTTGCTGATCAAGGCAAGTCATCGACCACCTCTATGGAAACAGTTGATCATATTTGAGCCCATGTTTTAATAAAATATCGCTATAACTCATAGGTTGTTATTGCATTAGTCAAATATCAAAGCCTTACACTTATATTTATTAGATCCCCGTCCTTGTGTGCAAACCCAAGCCATGCTTATTGAGCCTTAACTCCTTGTCACTCTACTATAACAATATTAGCTAGTGCCCAATGTACCGGCACAACTGCTATAGGATATAAAGAATGAGTCGTAGATAGATGGATTCTGGTATATGAAATACCCCGTTATTCTTGTCTCTGGACTCTGTTGGAGTTGGCTAGGTTATAAGTATGGTGGGTTCCGGGTGCAAGCTCGGGCATTGGTTTGTCGCACCCGGGGCACTATAAGGACCGGTCTGCGGGAATCTGTTGCAAAGCACTTCCGTACCAACCACAAGTCTAATGGGTAAGATCTAACTGGAAGTATGGGATACTCCGGCTCAATGCACCATAGAGGAGGGGGCAAGGGGCAAGCCTGCGGGCGACTTGTACCGACGAGGCTCAAGGGGGGTATGGTGGGGCTCCGATGCGTCGGGACACCATATGAAACCCATAAGAGGGTGCTGTTGAGTCGGGGAGGACTATATGGAAGGTTTTGGCACGAGTTCCCGTGAAATGGGTCATCTCGTTACACTTTGGTGTAGGTGATGAGTGCCTGCCTTGTGGGTACAGTGGTACATCTCTGATCAGAGTAAAATTAATCTTTTCAAAAAGCCCAGCCCACGGTCAAGGGCGGGTTGTGTGACTACTCGTAGTTAGTTTACAATTGTTTGAATGGTCGAGTTATTCATGGCATGTAAGGACTGTTGAGCGAGGTGGGGCTGACTGTACCCCTCGAGTTAGAAGATGATGATGCATACACATGTTTACGTTTCAGTACTAATAAATTGTTCACATTTAATTGCATTACAAATTACGCTCTTCCGCAAAATTAGCTGGAGTAGCGACCCAGTCAAGGCGAGACTGGAAGGAGGCGTTCATCTAGGACCCGTATTTTATTAGTTTCTCTTCACCTTTATTCACTTTTGTATTAATGCGGTCTACGAACCGTGAATGATTGCCCGTATTGTACGTGGTCGCATGATGCACTACTACAAACTGTCACTGTAGTGGCGTTGGGCGAAACCACTGTAGTGGCGGGCCATTAGATGCCCGCCACTAGAGTTGCTGGTGCTGACGGCAGCACCAGCGCCCGCCACAACTGCTGGTAAAGTAGTGGCGGTCGGTGATGACGTCAGCCCGGACCGCCACTAATGTACCAATAGCAGTGGCGGGCGCTGGTGCTGCCCGCCGCTGCTAAGATGGCCGCCACTAAAGTAATGATGACATCACTTGCGACCGCCACTACTATTCTAGCTATAAATGCGCATCGTCTTCCTCCCCGAGCTCTACTGGAGTTCGCATTCAATTTTGTCCGTACAATGGCGACAAAAATCTAGATAAAGAGGGGGGAGGCTTTGTTTTCGTTTCTTTTGAAGGATTTCATTCTAGGAGGTAAATCCATTCCGAATCTCACATTTATTTTGTATTTAATCATGTATACAATGAGTTATTATCGTTTTTCTAATTTAGGGTTTGTGAATAGAAATTTTCAAATAATCTTCCATTTACGGTGTTACCTTCTCCCAAATGAACAAATATGACCCTCCTCACAATTATTCATCACTTGTATATTGATTTACGTCATTTTAATCTCTTTTTTAATTTGATTTATGATTATAGATCTAGAGTTATGTTGTTTGGAGAGAGAGAGAAACCAATATAGTTAATTTATTTAATAATTTTTTCTGCTTAATAAGTAGTTTTAATTAAAGCATTGAGGATTTTTAATTAATGTTGTTATGAGCGATAATAAATCAATATATTTTCAATTTGTAAATTAATAAAATTAACAATAATGATTTTATTAATATTTTTTCAAATAATATATGTTTTAGATGGAGCACAGGTCCTGGATGTACTCGTCCAACGACGGAGATGTGGTGGCATATTTTAACAGAGTAACTGAATTTACTGAAGCTGCCGCACAATATGCTTCCCGTCAGAGTGAAGAGGCAATATATTGTCCTTGTAAAGTTTGTAAAAACGAAGCGATGTATCCGTGTTCTGATCGTGAAACCATACGATTTCACTTGTTGAAAAATGGTTTCGTGAAGAACTATTATATATGGACGAAACACGGTGAGATGGGCCAAAATCCTCCTGAAGATTCTGATGTGCCGCAAGATGCTCATCAACATAGAAGAGGTTGTGATCATACATCCGACATAACACATGATGATGTTGATCAACATGATGATGATGACGCCTTTGATGTGGAGGAACTGATGCGAAATGTTGCGCCTGAGGTGTTGTTGCAGAGAACTACAACCAAAGGATACGATAACTTTGAAGCACTTGACAAAGCATCAAAAAACCTTCTTTACGAGGAACGCCACGGATGCGATAAGCAGTATACTGTGTTGTACACAATTCTTGAGCTTATGAAACTGAAGGCCAGCAATGGATGGTCTGACACCAGTTTTTCAGATCTTTTACAACTCCTAAAAAAGGTTTTGCCAAAACCCAATGGTTTACCATCTGATACGTACCAAGCAAAGAAGATGATTTGTCCGTTGACTTTGGGCGTTCAGAAGATTCATGCATGCCCGAACCACTGTATCCTATATCGAAAAGAGTATGGATTGTTAGAGAGATGTCCGCAGTGCAACGCGAGTCGATACAAACGTCCAAATGACTGTGCGGAGGACTACAATGACCACCAGAAGAAGAATAATAAGAGGTTGCAGAAGAGGAATAAAAATGTTATTGAAGACCATCCTGGAAAAAAGATGGAGAGGAAAGTTCCGGCCTTAGTAATGTGGTACCTACCGGTGATTGATCGCTTGAAACGTATGTTCTCTAATCCTAGAGATGCTGAACTATTAATCTGGCATTTCGCTGGGCGAAAGAAGGACGGAAAACTTCGGCACCCTGCGGATGCTAGGCAGTGGAAATCATTTGACTTGGCCCATCCAGATTTCTCGGACGATCCTAGAAATATCAGGATGGGACTTAGCACGGATGGAATGAATCCCTTCGGTGAGATGAGGAACCCACATAGTACGTGGCCAGTCTTTCTATGCTTGTTCAACATTCCATCATGGTTGTGCCATAAAAGAAAATACCTTATGCTCACTACTCTAATTTCTGGTCCAAAACAACCTGGCAATGACATTGATATCTTTCTAGAACCTTTGATGGAGGATATGAAACGTCTATGGGAACATGGTGTCTGTGTGTGGGATGAGCACAAGAAAGAGCACTTCAATCTAAGAGCCATAATCTTTTGCACCATAGCTGACAACCCAGGACGCATGTCCCTAACAGGACAGGTTAAAGGAAAGACAGCATGTGTAGTGTGTGTGGACCAGACAGAATCTATGCATCTTCCATCATTCGTTAAGACGATATATATGCAGACACCGCAGATTTTTACCAAAAAACCACAAATATCGAAGAAATAGGAACCATTTCGACGGTACAATCGAGCTTGGACAGCCTCCACGAAATCGAGATGGCAAATTTCTATTCGAAATGGTAAAGAATATCAAAGTTGTTTTCGGAAAGAAGAGGAAGAAATCTGAAAAAATTTCAAAGGACGCTCCATTTAAAAAGCAGTCGATCTTCTTTAGATATTTGCCCTATTGGAAGGAGTTGGAGATTGGTCATGCTATCGATACAATGCACGTTGAGAAGAATGTCTTCGAAAGCACTATCGGTATTTTGTTAGACATACCGGGCAAATCAAAAGATGGACTCAAAGTACGAAGGGACCTTCAAACTCTCGGAATTAGACCCGAGCTTCACCCACAGGAAAGGGCCAATGGAAAATTTTTCCTTCCGGCTGCTAGCTATAACCTCACAATTGACGAGAAAAGATCAATCTGCAGGTGTCTACATGGAATTAGAGTTCCAACAGGATTCTCAACGAATATAAAGAATATTGTCTCCGTAGCAGATTTGAGGATGAGCGGCTACAACACTCATGATTGTCATGTTATGCTTGGGCTATTCCTCGCCATCGCAGTAAGAGGAGTCAAACATTCATTTCTGAAGATGGTGATAACACGCATGTGTCACTTCTTCAATGTCATATCAAAGAAGGTGATCGACACTGAAGAGTTAAATGAATTACGTAAACAAATGAGGGAGACTATGTGTCAGCTTGAGATGTGCTTTCCTCCTTCATATTTTGATATTATGGAGCACTATATGATACATATAGCAGACCAAATCTTTGTTCTCGGTCCAACGTACCTGCACAATATGTATGCGTACGAACGTCTAATGGTTATCTTCAAGGGTTACGTACGAAATCGTGCTTATCCAGAGGGTTCCATGATAGAGGGCTACACGACTGAGGAAGTCATTGAGTGCTATGCAGATTACATAAGAGATGGAAGACCAATAGGAGTTCCCGTGTCGCGGCACCATGGAAGACTCACCGGTAAAGGAACTAAAGGCAGGAAAATCATACGAGACAATAGTTATCAAAGAATAAGAGAATCACATTACAGTGTAATGCATCAGTTGGCGATTATGAGACCATATGTTGAACAACACCTACAAGAGCTTCGTGAAAAGAATGAAGATCACGATGAACAATGGATTATGAAAGAACACAAAATTTATTTCACATCATGGCTGAGGGATCTAAACCTTTCGATCGGAGAAACCGACGAAGAGATGATGATAAATAAATTGTCTTACGGTCCATTGAGCATGGTTAAAACATGGCAAGCGTATGACATCAATGGTTTCACATTCTATACCAAAGCAAAGGATCAAAGGAGTCAGCGCCAAAATAGTGGTGTCAGAGGAGAAGCAGAAGATAGCACTGGACAAAAGAATGCTTACTATGGATACATCGAAGAAATATGGGAACTTAACTACGGGAACTCTATAGAAATCCCTGTATTTAAGTGTCAGTGGGTGAGACATCCAGAAGGTGTGGAGGTGGATGATTACGGGTTTACGATAGTTGACCTTAATAAGGTGGCTTATAAAGATGACCCTTGGATACTCGCTCAATCCGTGGCACAAGTATTTTACATACTTGATCCTAAAGATGAGAAAAAATACATCGTTGCTCCAGGAAAACAAAGAATTGTTGGAGTTGATGGAGTCGAAGACGAAGAAGAATACAATCAGTTTGATGAGGTGCCGTTTTTCGTTGACATATCAAGGATCAATGTGGTTGAAGCAAAACTGTCATTTGGTAGTGTGATTCCTTATCTACGCACCAATGGCGATGGAAAATTAGTTCAAGGCTAGATCATTTATGTTTAGTTGTAAAATCAATTATGTCATTTATTATTAAAACATTTTCAAGATCAAATGAGGATTGAGTGTTGTGAATTATTTCATGTCTTGTAGTTCAAATTGAACTTTTTTTGACTTTGATCATAAAAACATACTTAATGAAATAAAAACAGTACACTAAGGGAGAAAAAGTAAAGTGAGGCAGAATAATACCAATTTTCTAAATTTGATAAGTTATGATGTATTTTTATTGTTAAAAAAATCAAGTTCAAACTAGAATTTAATTATGAATAAAAAAGTCATGAAAATTAGAATAGAAATGTAAAAAAAAATGTTTGGATGCTAGCAGCAAGGTTCGAACCTCAAACCGCCTGCAGGCAGCAAGGTTCGAACCTCGAACCGCATGGCACCAAAGCAACCCCCGCACCACTGCGCTACTAAGTCTTTCTCGACTTGAGTGGCAACGTATGCTAGATAACCCCACCAGCGTCGGATTAGTAGTGGCGGGCAGGATGACGTCACCAGCCGCCACCGTTATCCTTTTAGTAGTGGCGGGCATGCTGACGTCATCATGCCCGCCACTACTAAGACACCTATATATACTTTCCACTCCCGCCGTCCGAAAACCTAGTTTCATTTTCTAAACCCTAAACTCGCCCCCCTCCTCCCGTCGCCGCCGTCGACGTCCCGGAGCACGTCGCCGCTGCCCTCCGCCCGTCGCCGCCTTCCTCGGAGCCCGTCGGCGCCGCCCGTCGTCGCCGCCATCCAGTCGATCAGTAAATAATTATTAACCTACTTCTTTATTTGGTCTTATTTTATTCGAGCTTAGGGTTAAAATGATGGAGGATTGTTATATTAATTTATGCGTGGTAATATAATTTAGTATAATATTACTAGTAGAATGCACTAACAATAATGTTTTTTAATCTACTGTAAAAAATTTCTGAGAAAAAAATTTCCACTATAACAATAATTTTTTTAATGTACTATAAAAAATATCTGTGAAAACAAATTTCCACTATAACAATAATGTTTTTTAATGTACTATAATATTACTAGCTTAGGGTTTTTTAATGTTATAATATCAATGTGACAAAAAAATGCAGATGGCTCCTCCTAAGATTGAACCAACAAACAGTCGATCCTCAGACTCTACATCAAGTGGCGTGTGTGAGGTTTGCAAATGCGGTAAACATAAGGTACATGATGGTATAGTTTGCAGTTGTTTGGCGAAGAAAGTGATTCTCATAATGGACTCCGACTCGGAGGACGACTCGCGATCGCCGCAACCAGATAGGGTAAGTGTTGTGCTACGGAAGAATGATGAGACAACCGGTGGTAGAGGGAAACATGTCGAGGCTAGCGGTGGAAAAGGGAAGCATGTAGAGCAATGCGGCAGCAAGAGGATGAAGGAGGCAAGATCCTCTTTTTATGCAAATTTTATATTTTTATCATCCAATTCAATCATTGATAATAAGTTGTTCTCACTATCGTCGCCGCGTGTATTTTCTTGTTCAGGAACATGGAGAGAAGTTTAGACTGCCTGATGATGCCGAGTTGGTTGAGGATTGGCAAGTTGAGGCTTTTAATCTGTTTAACCAGAAATAGGTTGGGTTTGTGCCGAGGAAGAAGAAGAAGCTCCAAACCATATCTTTCCTTTGGGTTTGACCAGTAGTGCGTTTCGATGTGTAAGCTGGTTTCCCCAGCCTGGACTTGTGTTTGTTTACTTGGTTTCAAATAAACATGATGTGTCAAAAGCGAGCCCCCGCACCACCGCGCTACAAAAGTCTCGATCATATCGTAACAACATGTAATAAAAACACACTTAATAATAAAAACAGTAAACTAAGGGAGAAAAATACCAATTTTTGCAATTAGAATATTGGTGTTGTATTTTTATTGTACAAAAAGTTTCAATTTCAAAGGAAGAATAAACTATAGATAAGTTATGATGTATTTTATTGTACATGTTTATTAATGAAAAAAAAAGTAAAGTGAGGCATAAAAATACATATTTTCTAATTTGATAAGTTATGATGTATTTTTATTGTTAAAAAAACAAGTTCAAACTAGAATTTAATTATGAATAAAAAAGTCATGAAAATTAGAATAGAAATGTAAAAAAAAATGTTTGGATGCTAGCAGCAAGGTTCGAACCTCAAACCGCCTGCAGGCAGCAAGGTTCGAACCTCGAACCGCATGGCACCAAAGCAACCACCGCACCACTGCGCTACTAAGTCTTTCTCGACTTGAGTGGCAACGTATGCTAGATAACCCCACCAGCGTCGGATTAGTAGTGGCGGGCAGGATGACGTCACCAGCCGCCACCGTTATCCTTTTAGTAGTGGCGGGCATCCTGACGTCAGCATATGCCCGCCACTACTATACTTTTTTCCACCCGCCCAGACTAAACCCTAGTAGTGGCGGTCGGTGACGTCAGCGGCCCGCCACTACTATGTCTTTGCCCGCCACTACTACAATAAATATCAGTGGCGGGCATGCTGACATCAGCGTGTGCCCGCCACTACTAATCCGCCTATATAAATTTTTCACTCCCGCCGTCTGAAAACCCTAAGCCCTAATCTTCTCCCGCTAGTTGCTGCCGCTTCTAGAGCCCGCGCCGCCGTTGTCGGAGCCCGCGCAACCGTTTCCCGGCGTTGTCAACGGAGCCGGCCCGTCGCCACCATCGAAGCCCGCCACAGCCCCCCGGAGCCCTTCACCGTGCACCGTCCCCGTCGCCGCCCCGGAGACCACCGCTGCCATCATTTCCCGGCGCCGTCACCGGAGCCGGCCCGTCGCCACCGTCGGAGCCCGCCACCGCCCCAAGATCCCTTCACCGTGCGCCGTCCCCGTCGCCGCCCCGGAGACCGCCGCCGCCACCGGAGCCCGCTGCCGCCACTAGAGCCCGTTGCCGACACTGGTAGGTTATGGTTTGAATGCATTTTCAGATTGGGTTTGTTGTTTAGAGGAGTTCATATTGTTTAGGTTATGGTTTGAATGTGGTTGAATGCATTTTCAAAAGTTGTTGGTTGCTATTGACTAATGAAGAGGGAAGGAAATTAGAGGGGTTTGTAGGAAAATGGTTCATCTTTACCTTGAATTTTCATAACATTTTCACCTCTGGAATTGAATGGAAGAAAGACACTTTAGACAATAGAAGAGACTGAGCTATTGCTGCTCATATGATGTATCTCTTTCTTCTGCATTTTAGTTATGAGAAAATGTGGTAGATAATGGTAGATAGCTGGAAAAAATTCTCTTATCATTTTGCTCTGAAAAGAATTAATGAATTTGGTTAAAATATATAAATTTATAGTGATGCTAACATGCTACATTTCCCACATTCTTTGGTAACATACATATTGAGATGTAGTATATATTTGAATCCTATAGGAATGGATTCCTATAGAATTTGCTAAAAATTTATTTGGCTTACCACATGAGAAACAAAGGATTCCATGATGTTAGGGAGTGAGTCCTATGGAAATTTTCCATGAGCTCAAAGCAAATGTTTATAATCCTATGGAAAAGAGGTATAGGGAGTGAATCCTCAGTATTCTGACAATACTATGCCCGCCACTACTAAGAGAAAATAGCAGTGGTGGGCAGGATGACATCACCATGCCCGCCACTACTAATCCTCCTATATAAAATTTTCGCTCCCGCCGTCCGAAAACCTAGTTTCATTTCTAACTCTCGTGCCGTCGTCCGCCAGTTGCCGCCACTCCCGGAGCCCGCGACACCCTCAAAGCCCATCGCCGTCGTCGCCGAAGCCCGTCGCCGCCGAACTCCACTTTTTTAGAATAACTTTTAGAGGCCTATGATGCAAATAATAATTGAGTTATCTCTTGTATGTCATCAAGCCGTGCGACACATCCATTCCTATCAACAACTTCTTCTTTCTCGTGTTGCTGACAGGGAATGGATGTGCTCACGGTTCCATGTCAGCCATGAACATTTTGAAAAGCTACACAAAATATGCTGAGGCCTAAACAACACTGTGACCAGTTTACTACCGCTATTATTTCTAAGGCTACTATATACTAATCCTCAAGTTCATGCATCTGGCTGAAGGCCAACATTAGATTCTGCAATTCTTTTTAGGGGCCTATGATGCAAATTGTTATTGAGTTATCTCATGTATGTCATCAAGTCGTGGGACACATCCATTCCTATCAACAACTTCTTCTTTCTCGTGTTGCTGACAGGGAATGGATGTGCTCACGGTTCCATGGCAGCCATGAACATTTTGAAAAGCTACACAAAATATGCTGAGGCCTAAACAACACTGTGACCAGTTTACTACCGCTATTATTTCTAAGGCTACTATATACTAATCCTCAAGTTCATGCATCTGGCTGAAGGCCAACATTAGATTCTGCAATTCTTTTTAGGGGCCTATGATGCAAATTGTTATTGAGTTATCTCATGTATGTCATCAAGCCGTGAGACACATCCATTCCTATCAACAACTTCTTTCTCGTGTTGCTGACAGGGAATGGATGTGCACACGGTTCCATGGCAGCCATGAACATTTTGAAAAGCTACACAAAATATGCTGAGGCCTAAACAACACTGTGACCAGTTTACTACCGCTATTATTTCTAAGGCTACTATATACTAATCCTCAAGTTCATGCATCTGGCTGAAGGCCAACATTAGATTCTGCAATTCTTTTTAGGGGCCTATGATGCAAATTGTAATTGAGTTATCTCATGTATGTCATCAAGCCGTGGGACACATCCATTCCGTTCAACAACTTCTTCTTTCTCGTGTTGCTGACAGGGAATGGATGTGCTCACGGTTCCATGGCATCCATGAACATATTTGAAAGACAACACAAAATATGCTGAGGCCTCAACAACACAAGAGAGAGAGAACAACACAATCTCCTAACTTGAGGATT
The DNA here is from genome assembly GCA_019279435.1 of Zizania palustris. Classification (NCBI taxonomy): domain Eukaryota; kingdom Viridiplantae; phylum Streptophyta; class Magnoliopsida; order Poales; family Poaceae; genus Zizania; species Zizania palustris. The sequence goes on along the minus strand of JAAALK010000287.1, from coordinate 53,346,848 downwards.
AATATAGTAGCTTCAGAAGTAATAGCTCACTACTGTAGCCAAGAAGAGTGTTCATACATTTTCCATCTTTGACACTGTGATCAGTTTACTACTGCTATTATTTCTGAGGCTACAGTAGTAAACTGATCACAGTGTCAAAGGTGGGAAATGTATGAAAAATCTTCTTGGCTACAGTAGTCAGCTATTACTTCCGAAGCCACTATATTAATTCTCAAGCTAGGAGATTGTGTTGTTCTCTCTCTTTAGTTTTGTTGATACCTCAGCATATTTTGTGTTGTTTTTTCCCTCTAATGTTCCATGGCAACAAAATATGCTGAGGCCTCAACGACATTGTGATCAGTTTACTACCGCTATTATTTCTAAGGCTACTATATACTAATCCTCAAGTTCATGCATCCGGTTGAAGACCAACATTAGATTCTGCAATTCCTTTTAGAGGCCTATGATGCAAATTGTTATTGAGTTATCTCATGTATGTCATCAAGCCGTGTGACACGTCCATTCCTATCAACAACTTCTTTCTCGTGTTGCTGACAGGGAATGGGCGTGCTCACGGTTCCATGGCAGCCATGAACATTTTGAAAAGCTACACAAAATATGCTGAGGCCTAAACAACACTGTGACCAGTTTACTACCGCTATTATTTCTAAGGCTACTATATACTAATCCTCAAGTTCATGCATCTGGCTGAAGGCCAACATTAGATTCTGCAATTTCTTTTAGAGGCCTATGATGCAAATTGTTATTTAGTTATCTCATGTATGTCATCAAGCCATGGGACACATCCATTCCTATCAACAACTTCTTTCTCGTGTTGCTGACAGGGAATGGATGTGCTCATGGTTCCATGGCAGCCATGAACATTTTGAAAAGCTACACAAAATATGCTGAGGCCTAAACAACACTGTGACCAGTTTACTACCGCTATTATTTCTAAGGCTACTATATACTAATCCTCAAGTTCATGCATCTGGCTGAAGGCCAACATTAGATTCTGCAATTCCTTTTAGGGGCCTATGATGCAAATTGTTATTGAGTTATCTCATGTATGTCATCAAGCCATGAGATACATCCATTCCTATCAACAACTTCTTTCTCGTGTTGCTGACAGGGAATGGATGTGTTCATGGTTCCATGGCAGACATGAACATTTTGAAAAGCTACACAAAATATGCTGAGGCCTCAACAACATTGTGTTCAGTTTACTACTGCTATTATTTCTAAGGCTACTATATACTAATCCTCAAGTTCATGCATCCGGTTGAAGACCAACATTAGATTCTGCAATTCCTTTTAGAGGCCTATGATGCAAATTGTTATTTAGTTATCTCATGTATGTCATCAAACCATGTGACACATCCATTCCTATCAACAACTTCTTTCTCGTGTTGCTGACAGGGAATGGATGTGCTCATGGTTCCATGGCAGCCATGAACATTTTGAAAAGCTACACAAAATATGCTGAGGCCTAAACAACACTGTGACTAGTTTACTACCGCTATTATTTCTAAGGCTACTATATACTAATCCTCAAGTTCATGCATCTGGCTGAAGGCCAACATTAGATTCTGCAATTCCTTTTAGGGGCCTATGATGCAAATTGTTATTGAGTTATCTCATGTATGTCATCAAACCATGTGACACGTCCATTCCTATCAACAACTTCTTTCTCGTGTTGCTGACAGGGAATGGGCGTGAACATGGTTCCATGGCAGACATGAACATTTTGAAAAACAACACAAAATATGCTGAGGCCTCAACAACACTAGAGAGAGAAAACAACACAACATCCTAACTTTAGGATTAATATGACATCAGACCTTTTTTGCATAACCAAAATTCTGATACATTAGCATCTTCATATGAATAGTTTATCTATGGCGGAAGAAGGACGTTCCATCGAGGAGCTCATCTACGAGTCTCCCGCAAAAACAAATAAAGAGGGTTCATCTGAAGGATCCTCCGATAGCGAATCTTCGTACCACTCTCCGGAGAATGAACATCCAATGGAGCCTAGGAAGAAGAGAACGAGAGAAGACGCCGATGAGGATTACATTCCTGAAGCTCAAGCGGAGGTAATTATTACGTTAGTAACAAGTCAGAGCAGCTTCTAACCGAGGATTACATTCCTGAAGCTCACATTGTCTATCATCGTAGGATCGTCCAAAGCGAGGAAGCAAGCGTCGATTATTCCAAGTCGAGAAAAGAACAACTATTGTCCCAGCTATTGAGTCAGCTGAGCGAACAGATGTTGAGCCCGCTGCCACAACATCGTCTGCAAATGCGAAGAGGAGAGGGAAATGGGAGAAGAACAAGCTACATACAGCTATCTATGAGGTTGAAGAAGTGCATGTTGATGGGGCTCCAAAGAAGCCAAAAGAAATCACAGCGAAGTGGCGTAACGACTGTGGATGTCTCGCCAGGGAGCGATGTAAGATAGTTTGGAAAAATTGGAAGACTGTCCCTGAAGCTACAAAGAACGAATTGTGGCAGCATATAAAAGCGCATTATAAATTCCCGGAAGACCGCTTAGAAGACGCTAAAGCTGCCACATTGAAGACTATCGGGAAGGCTCTCCGTACATTTAGGACTAAACTGAACACACAATACCTTCAGAACGATGAGTCGCCACTCAACGACTACGGCTTTATAACGCCAAATGAATGGAATGAATTCAAAATGCAGCATTGCTCCGAAGAAGCCAAACAAGAGAGCATAATGTTCAAAGAACTTAATAAGAAGAATAAGTTCCCCCATAAACTTGGGCCAGGTGGATATAAGGCTAAGGAGGATGAGTGGAGTAAAAAGGAGGAGGAGGACCGTGCGGCTGGGTTACCTGAACAGTTTTCAGGTGCTGATCAGCGCACTAAGAGATGGCTCCTAGGTCGAGCTAAAAAAAACACCCGAGGGCCAATATATGCTCTCCGACTCACGGACTAGTGAAGTATTCCAGAAAGCACAGGAAATCGCTGAGTTGGAGAAGACTGGAAAGTTCAAGCCCGAGGGATGTAATGACCAGCTTACATCTGCTCTCGGAAACGAGGAACATCGAGGGCGCACCCGAGGTGTCTCTTCTATAGCACCCTGGAAAAATACTTTCAAGAAACAGGAGGGTGCCACATACAAGAAGCGTCAAGCACGCACAGACGACGCCGCAGAGCGCCGTGCAGAGTGGGAGCGACACTTTTTTGAATTTATTAACGAGAATCCAAACATAATGCAGGCTGCAGCTGGACAAATAATTGTGCCAGAGGTACGACTCGACGTACCAAGCAGTGTTGGCTCAGTACAAGACAAATTTCCTGTAAATTATATTAAAGAGGACACACCCTGTAGCCTGCATGTACCGATAGGGCGCAAAGGGCATTCCCAAGAGGCTGCACGAGGCATTGCTATGCCTGGGGATTTATTTCACAATCGGCCTATTCCTGCTGACTATACCAAGGTTCAGGTCAATGAGATCACCAACGACAGATTTATTAATGACCCCTTGGATCTTCCAATGCCTGATGAGGGGATTGAGACAATCGGAGATGCTCTAAATAACTTTGTCCTATGGGCGAGCCGAGATATCAAATTACTGCAGACAAGTTCTCAGAGTAAATCACCTATTGTCTCATCACAATCCCCCGCATATCTTTCATCTCAGGATGTGCAAAATATAGGATCATTATCACCTGTTGATGAGCGTGAAATAGAGGAAAAGGCAGAGGAAGAGCCAGTGCCCAATAAAGTGGCAGAAGTGATAGAATCGAAAGTGACTTCTGATCCTCAAGTGACAAAGCTAGTGCCAGTGCTTGAGCCCACTGATGAGCCCAACACAAATGTGCCAGAGCCAGATCAAATGCCAGTGCTAGTTCCGACTGAGCCTCAAGTGCTAGTTCCGGCTGATCCTCAAGTGCCAGTGCTAGTTGCTGCCGAGCCTGAAAAACAAGATGCATGCCCAAAGCCAGCAATCCACAAGATAACTGTTCAAGCTGGGCAGTGTTCTGCGCTGAAATCTGAAATGCATAAATTTTTTAATACTTTGGGGCAAACACGTTCTATGCCCGAAGCGGCTCCCATAAAGGCTCCAGTACAAAAGCATGCGGGCTCACTTTCTGTTGATAAGAGGACCTACGGAGACGAGGATTATATCGAATACGAACCGGGAAAACCATTATTACCCCAAGGAGTACTTAATTGTATGCCTTGGGCGATGAAAACATTTCATGACTGGTACCTCGAAGCGTCTTCGTTAGGTGTAACACAAATAGAACTGACGGTTCCACAAGAAATATTCAACTGCCCAGAGTTTAAGCTTGCACTATTTTTCGACGACTTCCATCGGATGTTTCGTCTGAAGCGAACCGACATCACAAGCATGATGCTCTGGTGCATGTAAGTACTTTATACTTTGTCAATACAAAGAAAAAATAAATAATGTCTTATATTGACTATTGTTTTATAACATATGCAGTTGTAATTCACGCGGTGACGAGTCTAAATTGTATGGGTACCTAAACCCGTCATTAATAAGCCAAAGTGCGCTGAACCCGACACTAAACCAGAATGATAGCAAGTACTGGACTGCGGGTAAGAAAAAATTTCAAAGAAAGATGTTCAATAAAGACGAAGACAAACTTAAGAAGAACAAAAGGAGTTGTGCCGCGTTGTATATTGTGCGGTGCATGTATCAATGGAAGGACAGAGAAATTATATGTGGGGCATATAACTTTAAGTAAGTATACCCACTATATCCACTTAAACACGTTTTATCGATTATGAAACTAACATAATCATATATTACTTCTTTCGATAGTGATCATTGGATTGCACTTCTGATATACCCAAAAAGCTCAAGGGTTTATGTGCTCGACTCGCTCGACAAACCCAAAAAAGAATATCAAGATATATTAAATGTTATTCAGAGTGCACATAGATACTACGTGGAAAAGTTAGGTGGCCCACATGATCCACAGAGGCCGAAAGAAATGCTTATCAGAACCAACTTTCTGGTAATATTATATTTTTAAATTTGTTAATTCAATTGATAAAGCCAAACTATATATCGTTCTAACTTTGTCTATTTTGAAGTGTCACAAACAATCTCTTGGTTCCGTGCATTGTGGCTACTATACTTGTGATTTCATGAGCAACAACTTAGGAAAGTTTGGGCGGACAGTATCTGAGGATACTAAAGAAGTAAGTTGATTTCTTGTGTGTTAATCTAATATAACTTGCAGCGTATGTACTTATATTTTACGTATGCAGGCGTCAGGTCCATCAACCGTTGCCGAGAAGAGCCAACTCTCTGAATCACAAATGTACGAAATCGTATCAAGGATGTGCCGCTTCACGATGCATGAGATTCTTCATGAGCTTGGAGTATTTTTCGATCCTGAGAGTGAAGTGGCCAAGCATCCAACTTTGTATGATTGGGCCGGAAGAATGAAAAGGCGAACCAATTAAGATATGAGTTAGCCTTCCAAGAAAACATAAACCGCATGAGCATGTATTTGTGAAACAATGAATTGTGTTGATGGATGGTTATTGCGAAACAAAAACCGGAAGAATGTAAATATTGTGAATTTTTGAAAATTGATGAGATTGATGGTTGTTGTGTTGATGTGTTGTTGTTGTGGATGTGTATGTGGATATGTGGATGTTTTGCTGCTGTGTATGTGGATATGTGGATGTTTTGCTGCTGTGTATGTGGATATGTGGATGTTTTGCTGCTGTGTATGTGGATGGCTGTGTGAAGCATATAATTTCTGTGTTTTGGTTTGTGGGATCACAGCATTCTGTGTTATGGCTTATACACAGCAGTGGCGGGCGTGCTGACATCATCTGCCCGCCACTGCTATTGATAACGGCAGTGGCGGGCAGATGAGGTCAGCGCGCCCGCCACTGCTGTTGACATAGTGGTGGCGGGCGTGCTGACATCATCTGCCCGCCACTGCTATTGATAACGGCAGTGGCGGGCAGATGATGTCAGCACGCCCGCCACTGCTGTCAACACAGCGGTGGCGGGCGCTCTGACCGCCACTGCTAACCAGCGATAGCAGTGGCGTTAGAGCAGTGGCGGACTGGATGCCCGCCACTATAGGTCGATTTTGCCCGCCGCTACAGTGTCGCTTTGTAGTAGTGATGAACGTCTTGTTTTATTGATTTTCTATGGAATTTCAATAAAGTCCTGATTTATTAAATCGGGGCGTGACAATAGTGATCATTGGATTGCACTTCTGATAAACCCAAAGCGCTCAAGGGTTTATGTGCTCGACTCGCTCGACAAACCCAAAAAAGAATATCAAGATATATTAAATGTTATTCAGAGTGCATATAGATACTACGTGGAAAAGTTAGGTGGCCCACATGATCCACAGAGGCCGAAAGATATGCTTATCAGAACCAACTATCCGGTAATATTATATTTTTAAATTTGTTAATTCAATTGATAAAGCCAAACTATATATCGTTCTAACTTTGTCTATTTTGAAGTGTCACAAACAATCTCTTGGTTCCGTGCATTGTGGCTATTATACTTGTGATTTCATGAGCAATAACTTAGGAAAGTTTGGGCGGACAGTATCTGATGATACTAAAGAAGTAAGTTGATTTCTTGTGTGTTAATCTAATATAACTTGTAGCGTATGTACTTATATTTTACGTATGCAGGCGTCAGGTCCATCAACCGTTGCCCAGAAGAGCCAACTTTCAGAATCACAAATGTACGAAATCGTATCAAGGATGTGCCGCTTCACGATGCATGAGATTCTTCATGAGCTTGGAGCATTTTTCGATCCTGAGAGTGAAGTGGCCAAGCATCCAACTCGGTATGATTGGGCCGGAAGAATGAAAAGGCGAACCAATTAAGATATGAGTTGGCCTTCCAAGAAAACATAAACCGCATGAGCATGTATTTGTGAAACAATGGTTAATTTTGAAATTTTGATAGATGTAAACTTTTTAGACTTGATTTGTTGAAATGTAAATTTGTAAATTGATGAGATGTGTTGTTGTTGTGCTGTGTATGTAGATGGCTGTGTGAAGCATATAATGTAAACTTTGTAAATTTTTGAAAATTGATGAGATGGATGGTTGTTGTGTTGATGTGTTGTTGTTGTGGATGTGTATGTGGATATGTGGATGTTTTGCTGCTATGTATGTGGATGGCTGTGTGAAGCATATAATTTCTGTGTTTTGGTTTGTGGGATCACAACATTTTGTGTTATGGGTTATACACAGCAGTGGTGGGCAGATGAGGTAGCTTGCCAATTACTGCTGTTGACACAGTGGTGGCGGGCGCGCTGACATCATCTGCCCGCCACTGCTATTGATAACAGTAGTGGCGGACAGATGAGGTCAGCGCGCCCGTTACTGTTGTTGACATAGTGGTGGCGGGTGAGCTGGCCTCATCTGCCCGCCACTGCTGTTATCAATAGTAGTGGCGGGCAGATGCGGTCAGCGCGCCCGACACTGCTGTTGACACAGTGGTGGCGGGCGCGCTGACCGCCACTACTAACCAGCGATAGCAGTGGCGTTAGAGCAGTGGCGGACTTGATGCCCACCACTATAGGTCATTTTTGCCCACCGCTACAGTGTCGCTTTGTAGTAGTGAAGTTTGTAGCGTCGAACACTAAGTCGCAGCCTTCGTGGGCACCTCCAGGTTTGACCAAGACCCAGAAGAGGCAGCTACAACATCTTCAAGCCCAGGAGATACACGAGAAGAAGGCCAAGGACGAGCGGGACGCCGTTTTTGAGGAGATCCTTCCCTAAGTGACGAAGAAGGTTTGGAAGCTGAAGCCGGTTGCGGTAAACAACTTGGCTCCCACTCCAAGCGATGATGAGGATGATCTGATAGACGACGACTACACGCCTGTCTCCGAGTTGTCCCATCCTCAGTCAATGGATGTAAACATCATCATGCTTCCCACTGAGTTTGATCTTTCACAGGACGAGGCCAAAGTTGCTCAGCTGAGCCTCGGTACATGGGAGGCTATTTTCAAGAAGCCCGAGAATACATCTCGTCACATGAAGCCTCTCTACGTCAAGGGGCACATCGACAGGAAGTCGATCTCAAGGATGCTTGTGGATGGAGGCGCCATTGTCAACTTGATGTCATACTCTCTATTGAAGAAGCTCGACAAGAATGAAGATGACTTGATTAGGACCAACTTGATGTTGAACGGCTTCAACGGCGAGAGCTCCAAGGCCAAGGGTATACTTTCTTTGGAGCTGATGGTGGGCAACAAGATGTTTCCGACGGCATTCTTCATCGTCAATGTGCAAGATAACTATAGTGTGCTACTTGGGCGTGATTGGATTCATGCCAATTGTTGCATTTCGTCTCCTTTGCACCAGTGCTTAATCCAGTGGGACAATGATGATGTAGAGGTCGTACCAGCTGACACTTTGGCCTAGGGTGCTTTGACACTATGACTTTATTATAAGTCTCATGTAGAGCAATATCAGTCTTCTAAAGATGGTATTGCCGAAGTCATTGAAGATTTTAGCGATGTAGAAAAGTTAGGTCAAGGTTTTGCGTCGGCCGACCCTCTAGAAAAGGTTGATATAGGCAATGGTAGTATTCCAAGGCCAACTTTTGTAAATCAAAATTGTCAAGCTGATGAAAAGGCCGAAGTAATAAAGTTTGTTCTTCCCTACTTCGATGTATTCATGAAGGTCTTTGTGGGAGCCATCTTGCCTCGCGAGCTTTAGCGGGAAAACCACTTCGCTAGGAGCTCTGTTGGCTTACAATAGTAGTTAATGCGGTGGCTTTAGTCCGCACTTGCCAAGGTTGTCAATGGATGGGAAGACAGAGTCATCGTCCACCAAGACCTCTTCAAGTTATTACTTTGGTGTGGCCAATGGCCTGGTGGGGGATGGATCTAATTGGCCCCTTCCCAATGGCGAAGGGCAACATAAAATTTGTAGTGCTCGCGATTAAGTATTTTTCTAAGTGGGTCGAAGCAGAACGCCTCACCGCTATCACTTCAAAGAATGTGTAAAAATTCTTTTGGATAAATATTATTTGCGGATTTGGAGTGCCTACACAGCTGACAATTGACAATGGAACTTAGTTCGATGCCGAACCATTCAAAGAGTTATGTGAAGGTCTTAGTATTGCAGCTGTCCGTCATCCACAATCTGTAGGACTGAAAGTAGCGACCAGAGGGGGGGTGAATGGGCGCCTAAAAAATTCGTTCGAATCAATGGCCTGCTCCCAACACCCAACGCTCCTCAAATAGACTAAGCAGGGAAGAGTAACCAGATCAAAGCCTAAAAGTATCTAGCCTATTGTTGGCGCAAAAGTTACACCAACAGGTTCTCTGAGATCAAGAACAAACAAACAAAGAGTTTGTGCTTTAGGACTGCCTCGAACCTCCGAGTTGGATAATAGCTCGAGTAGTCCGAATGTGTGTATTGAATAACTTGTTCCCGGAGGGATCCCTTTTACAGGGTATAGAGGGAGGTATTTATAGGTAAAAATGCATAAGGAAAATACCTAATTACCCCTAGATTACAACCGACATAGTGGAAACTATTCAGTGCTAGGATAAGCCAAACATCTCATCAATCTTGTTCTTCAGCTTCGAGGCCTTTATCTTCCATTCAGAGGGTTCATCGAGGCTTCGCATCATAGCACCCTTCGGCTTGACGCCTCTACCTCCGAACGACTGCTCACCAGCTTCGGAGCTCTTCTAAGCCTTTGAAGTATTAATCTTTAAGTCCTGAAAATGGAGTAATTTCCCTCAACAGTAGCCCCTCGAATACGCCTCTCTGTAGTTAACATGTTTAGAAAGAAGGCAGTATATGGAAGGAACATTTCTATTTTTTGAGATTTAAAGAGGATTCGGACATGTTATAACTCACAGAGGACTTCGAATCCAAAGTGTTCGAACCTCCCCCTTCGGGTTCCTTATGCGATGGGAACACGTACTGGGAAGAGAACCGTTTCGGAGCGCAAACATCGTGAAGAGCCGATTGGTTATAGCCATTACGGCACAAGTAGCTATTACACACTGTAAAAGGTAACGGTCGATTTTTATGGCGGTTACTCGCCGTTCCATTTACTGGACCCACTTGTTAGCGATAGAAGCCGAACCTGCAGTGTGAAAGCAATCGAAGAGTAGCACCCGATGAGCGGTTATAAAAGGGAAAGACAAGGATTAACCGAGGCTTTTTACCGCTTCCAGTACTTGCGATTCACATTCCCCAATCGTTCAACCTCCTGAGCATCCGAGCGAATGGCGAGAACTAGCCACACCGCTCCATCGGCAGCCAGCACTCTTGCACAGAGGCAGGCGTGGGCCACCTAGGCAGTAGTGGCAATGGCGGGGACTTCGGGCGGCGCTTGGCCCAAGAATCCTCGGGAGCTCCGTCCACCTTCAAAGAAGAAAATCGCCCAAAGCTTCCTCATCGGTCAATCTGTGAGCATCGCCGAGTCCATTGAAGAGCCCGTGGATGGGAAACTGGGCGCCGGATTGAGGACTCGGGTCCCTGGACCGGAATCAACTCCAAGGCCACGAAGCGGGGAGGTGGTGGTCTTCGAAGCGTTTTTCGAAGCAGGCTTGGGGCTTCTAGCCGTGGACATCTTGGCGGAGGTACTAGACCTGTTCCACATAACCTTACCTCAACTGTCTCCCAATGCCATCGCACGCCTAGCCATCTTCGAATGGGCGCTCCGGCCGGAGGGATGCGAGGGGCGCTCCGAAATCTTCGCCGCGACCCACGAGGCCATATGCCAGCTGAAGCCACAGGACAGGCCAGGGGATTCTAAGGTGACCATAGCTTTCGGCAGCGTCAATTTCCAACTGCGGAGGGAGCATGCCCTTCATTTCCCTGCAAAGGCCATCAATGACAGATGGTACACCAATTGGATACTTCGGTGGTTCTACGCCGAAGTCGGAGAGGACTCCCCCCTCGCAGGTCCTCTCCAGGAGATTTGGTTCCGGAAGGAGGCGAAGATCTCCCCGAACCCTAGCCTACTCTCGACGAGGCTAGGGCTGCTCACTTCGGTGGCTCGCCGCATGAGTATGCGCGATCTGGCCGAAGAGTTTATCGCCCTTCGGATCCCTCCCCTCGGAGCTAACTGGCCGATCGTGTTTCAACAGGCCTCGGAGGGAGATCTCCGAAACCTAGGTAAGACTTCATTTCCTGAATCATTATATTAGATGAAGGAAACAATTATATTTATGATATCATACCCTTCTCTTTCAGCAGCTCCTCTGGCGTTGGCTCCAGAGGACATAGTTCGAGCCACGAACGAGTTCTCGGAGCCCCTTCGGTGGCCGAAAGGCAAAAGAGACTGGAGCTGGTGGGACGCTGGGAGCGTTCCAACAAAGTGTGGGGAGCTCTCGGGATGGAGCCCCCTCCTCTTCCTGACTTCGCCTCGACCGGAGTGGCTGCTCGCAAAAGGAAGGTCGCTGTCGAACCATCCAAGAAAGTCAGCAAGCAGCCGTCCAAGAAGAAGAAAGTAGTGAAGCCCCCTTCGCAGTTGACGCCTGCCTCGTCAGCTTCATCGCCGTACGCTCGGAGCTCGGCCTCCGAGGAGATAGAGGACTCCGATGCTCAGATAGCGTCGGCCTTCGAGACCTACCTCCTGGAGGACGACGAAGACCTAGGGGAGGTTCCCCCTACGCCCGTCGTCGTACATGCGGAGTCGGGCTCCACCACTCCCAACTCGCCCACACCCGAGGTGGTTACGGCAGAAATCACGGCTCCGGCAGGAAATGCGGAGGAAAGGGCCTCGGGAGATGACTTCGCCGACATCCTTCAGATGTATGAGGTCCTGGAGGATCCAGCGATCCTACCCCACGAGGCTCCCAGAGGTACTCCCCGAAGCTCCCTTTTTTGACCAATACCTGCAACCTGTTTCTGGAAATATGCTTATTAACTTTGTTATCAAAATAGGTACCTCTAAGGGTATCGATCGTCCGGCGGCGCCCGAAGCTCCTGCATCTTCGGAGGCCGCTGCTCGAGTGGACACCCCTATGCCTTCGGACGCTCTGAGCTTGATGGCGGAGAATGCGCCCGTCGGAGCGGAGGATGCGCCCGTCAGGACGGACTTGGCGACAGAGGTCACCCCTGCAGTGGCGGCTCCGACCGTCGAGGTTGCCCCTGCTGCTGTGGCTCCAACCGTCGAGGTTGCCCCTGCTGATGCGGCTCTGGTCGAAGGAGTAGCTGCCGACGATCGGGGTATTCCTGCTTCGCCCTCCTTGCCTTCTTTCATGCCGGGGAGAGGCAACAGCATATCTAGCCTCAGCCTTCTTCCTGGCCATGCAGCAGCCTCCGTCGGCAATTCGGAGGATGAAGCCGCAGCAGATGACCATCAAGCCTTATCTTGGCTTCCTCTGCTGGCTCCATTCTTGGAGCAACGGGAGGGCCTCCGAAGGCTCATGGAGCCCCTAGCAGAGAAAAGCCAGGATATCACCAATTCGGACTTGGTCTCCGTCTTGAGCGAGGCTAGGGCTTCGAGCCTCAACATAGCCCTCGAAAGGGCTGCCCTTCAGGTATGAAAAAACACCACAACTACTTCGCATTAGTGATCATAAATACTTCGGTACTTACTTGTTCTTTTTGCAGCAATTTGTCCTTGCTAGAGTGGCAGCGACTTCCAATGAGGTTGAGATTAATCGCCTCAAAAGGAAGGTTACTACCCTCTAGACAGCTCTTAATGACTCCAACGAGAGATCCATCAAGCTGGAGGAAGAAACCCTAGTGGAACGAAGGGCTAGGGCAGCGTCCGACGAAGCCCTCCGGATAGCGCGACAAGACAGCGACGCGCTTCACTCCTCTGCCCAAGAGGTCGAGGCTGAGCGCGTCATCCTTCGGGCAGAAGTTGAAAGGCTCCGTCAAGCGGCTGCTGCTTCGAGTGCGCAGTTGGTGGAGCTCTAGGGGGCTCTCAACCAGGCAATGGCCCAGAAGAGCTCTTTAATGCTCCAGGTGGCCGAGGTATCTGCGACTGCTGCAGGGCTCGAAGCAGTGGAGAAGAAGAACTTCAGCATAGCGGAACGTACTTTGGAGGCCCTTCTGGGTACTTTGGAGTACTTCGGCACTATGTGCCCTTCGTCTTCTGCTGCGGCCCTCGAGCCCCTCGACCGGAAGCTGAAGAGGATCCAAGTGGCTTCGTCGCTGATGATGAACTCCGGCATTCAGTACGGAGAAATCTCCGAGCAGTGCGCCAGCATCGGGGTTCTTCGTCACCTTGAGTCTCTTCAGATCCCCCTCGGCTCAGTCGGGGGTTCGACCCCTGGAAGCTTCGCATCCGACGACTTGCTGCGGCCATCTTCGGATGTAGCCTTGGCCTGGGAAGCCTTCTGGTCAACCTGGAAGACGGACCACAAGGTCGCAGCTAAAGCTTGGATCGACGAAGCCCGCCGGCAGAAGCAGGCGCAAACAAGGCCACCGCTTCCTGCCTCGCCAGCCCTTGTCATTCCTGCTCCGCCAACCGACCCGCAGGTCTAGCTTTTTAGGGTTATTATGTATATGAAGTCTTGTAAAGCCCTTTTTATTAATGGAAAAGCTATAAACAAGAAACTTGTCTTGGGTGTTCTGTTCTTTTTTAGGTTTTGTCATGCCCTTCGAGCCCTGACCTCGAACTATTGGAAATTACTGACGAGCTCCGAAAGGAGTGGGCAAACCTCGAGGGCTTAAGGCCTTACCACCGCTCTCGCTTCTCTATTCCTCGCGGAGATGGAGGGGAGATAACCCTTGAGGTTTGCCAAGACGTCTTAGCTTATATTAAAGAGGAGGAGAAGGCGGAGATATCCTCTTCTTCCGAACCTATGGACTGGTCCGACTCGGAGTACCGGGCCGAAGACCCTGCGGAGGCTGACTCTGAAAGGCTCTTGACGTGGGCGGAGCTTCAAGAAGAGCAAAAGAAACTACGAGCCTCCAAGAAAAAGAGAAGCGTCCGAACGAAGAGGGCCAAGACGACAGCTTCGAGCTCCGAAGGGCAGAGTAGCCGGAGGGGTAGCTCTTGATGCCGACAGTGTCTTTGATTTTTCCTAGGCTTGGACCAAAACTTTTCTTGATGTAAAAGTATAATGATTTAATGTGAAATGCTTCGAAAGTATGTTGCGTGATTCCTATCCTCCGACCCCCCTTTGTGGGTGGTGGATCCTTTACTGTAGAAAAGGGTTCGCCAGGCATAATAATGCTCCGAACAACCGGATGCTTCAAACTACACTTATCATTTGTACTTTGGCATTACTACCTCGTGACTCCCTCTTTTTTTCTTTTTTTGCACGGATCTTGACAAAGCCGGAGCATGAAATCCATAGTTTGGCCACCTTCGGCTCTTGTACAGATAGTTCGCACCCGAGGGCCAAAAAATCTGTTTGCTTTTAAAGTCCTTAGACTCTTCTACAGATCCTAACAAGCAGGAGCCTGGAATCCATAGGGTGGCCACCTTTGGCTCTTTTACAGATACTTCGTACCCGGAGGCCGAAAGTCTGTTTCTTTTTAAAGTCCTTAGACTCTTCTACGTATCCTAACAAGCCAGAGCCTGGAATCCGTAGGGTGGCCACCTTCGGCTCTTTTACAGATACTTCGTACCGGAGGCCGAAAGTCTGTTTCTTTTTAAAGTCCTTAGACTCTTCTACGGATCCTAACAAGCCGGAGCCTGAAATCCGTAGGGTGGTAGCGGAGCCCCTGAACCAATGGTTCACAGGTAGCTGCCTGGGTCTTAAGAAAATTGCTTGACTCTGCAAACATCACCGTCCTCCCGATGCGTCCATCAGAAGTAAGGGATATTCGAAGAGCAAACAAAATCCAACCCTTCTCTTTATTTTATAGGAAGGAAAACTTTACAAGCGATTACAAGGAGCCCCTAAGCGAAATAACGATTAAGGTGCTCCGCATGCCATGCATGCTTTAACTCTTCCCCTTCTAAATTAGCTAATTTAAACGATCTGGGGCACCCTGAGCGTAAGATAACATATGGTCCTTCCCATTTGTTTCCTAGCTTCCCCGGAGCTATTACACTTCGCAACACTAGATGACTAGGTTTGAGCTCATTTAGCTTTATCTTCGGGTCATACCATGTCTTTGTGTGGTCCTGGTACTTAGTCAGATTGGCGACAGCTCGAAGCCTTGTTTCTTCTGATAAATCCAGCGAAGTGCTCCTGTCACCTTCGTCTCCAGGTTGAACTACACGAAGGGATCCACCTCTGAGCTCCGTCGGAGTCATGGCCTCATCTCCGAATAGTAATCTAAATGGGGTGAAACCTGTGGACCTGGTTTGAGTAGTTTGAATGGACCACAAGATTTTAGGGAGCTCTTCAACCCACAGCCCCTTGGCCAAGCCAACGATTCGGCGATTCAGCCCGGAGAGGATGTTCCCGTTGGCTCGCTCAACGGCTCCGTTGGATTGTGGATGGCGCACCACAGCGAAGCACAACTTAATGCCCAGATCTTCACAAAATGCTTGGAAGGTGTCAGCTTCGAACTGGGTTCCATTATCCACCGTCAACTCCCTTGGCACTCCAAACCTGCATATAATGCTCTGCCAGAAAAATTTTTGCACATTCCTCGAGGTGATAGTTGTCAATGGCTCTGCTTCAACCCACTTTGAGAAATACTCGATTGCTACTACCGCAAACTTCAAGCCACCTTTTGCCATTGGGAATGGGCCTATGAGGTCCATGCCCCATCTAGCCATTGGCCACACTAGGGCAATAACTTGAAGCTGGGCTGGCGGGCGATGGCTTCGTCTGCCCATCCATTGGTAGCCTTGGCATGTTCGAACCAGTTCCTCCGCATCTCTTACTATAGTTGGCCAATAAAACCCTTGCCGAAGCGTCTTGCCAGCTAGCGCACGAGGGGCTAAATGACCTCCGCACAAGCCTTCGTGGATGTCTCGAAGTATGTCTTGACCTTCGGGCTGGGAGATGCATCGAAGTAGAGGTGAACACACTCCAGCTTTGTATAATACTCCGTCGATAAGCTTGTAATTTCGAGCTCTTGCTTGCAACCTTCGGGCTTCTGGACCTTCGAGAGGGTCTATGCTACTTTGCAACATGTTCATAATCGGAGCCCGCCAATCTGTAATCGGAATGCACAGTACTTCCGAAGAGGGTAACTGAACAGTTGCTGGCTGCGCTAGTTCTTCGTAGAAAGCACCCTCCAGAAGGTCCACCGCCCCTACTACATCCTTTGCAAGAATATCTGCAAGTTGATTCTCTGCACGAGGGATACTCCGAACTGTAAATCCTCTGAACGCTGCTTTGGCCTTGCGAATTTCTTCAAGGTATTGTGCTAGATGTGGATTCTTTGCTTGAAAGCTTTTATCAACATGCCCTGTGACAACTTGGGAATCTGTCTTAATCACTATCCTTGCGGCTCCGAGCGCTTTAGCCTTTCGGAGGCCTAGTAGGATTCCTTCGTACTTGGCGATGTTATTAGTGGTTCTGAAGTTGAGCCTCGCAGAATACATGGCATTCTGCCCTGATGGTGATATGATGACGGCCCCTACTGCAGCACCGACTACTTGATAAGCTCCGTCAGAATATATTGTCCATAAACCTTCAGAGGGTTCTTCCGGGGCCCAAATAGCAGATGGAGTCCACTCTGCTACGAAATCGGCTATGATTTGGGATTTAATAGTTGTTCTTGCCTTGAAGGAGATTCCGAAGGGTGCTAGCTCGACCGCCCATTTTCCAATCTTGCCCGTAGAATCTTTGTTTCGGAGCATATCTCCAAGAGGATACGATGTAGGGACGATCAGGTTATGCACCAAGAAATAATGTCTTAGCTTTCGCGAGGCCGTTACTAGGGCATAAGCAAACTTCTCGAGCTCGGAGTATCTGACTTTAGCTCCGGACAATGCCTCCGACACAAAATAAACTGGGTTCTGCACCAGCTTTCCTTTATGCTCGACTTCCCGGACCAATACTGCACTTACTCCTGAACCTGTTGCTGCAAGATATAGGAGCAGTTTTTCTTCTGGAAGTGGAACGGTCAAAGTTGATAATCTTCTGAGGTATGCTTTTATATCATCGAAGCTCTTCTGACACTCCGGTGTCCAACTAAAGCTTTCGGACCCCTTTAGCACTTTGAAAATTGGGAGGCTCCGCTATGCTGACCTAGCCAGGAACCTGCTAAGTGTTGTGAGCCTTCCTGCTAGCTTCTGCACTTGCTTCAAATTCTCTAGTGGAGCCATCCTTTGTAGTGCGCTTATCTGTGTTGGGATAGCAGCTTCGAAACTAAGTACCCTAGCAGCTTTCTTGCTTGTGCCCCGAATATACATTTTTCCGGGTTGAGGCATACTCCACATGCTCGGAGGCTCTCAAATGTTTTAGCTAGGTCTAGGCTATGCTAGTGCTTTCGAGCACTTTTTATTACAATATCATCCATATAGGCCTCGACATTCCGGCCTATCTAATGACCTAGAGCCTTAGCTATTAAACGTGAAAAGGTGGCTCCGGCATTCCGCAGACCAAAAGGCATTCTTACATAACAGAATACTCCGGAAGGAGTTATAAAGCTTGTCTTGGCTTCGTCTTCGTGTTTCAGCCATACTTGATGATACCCGGAATAAGCGTCGAGGAAACTTAGCAATTCGGAGCCGGCTGTGGAATCCACCAGCTAATCTATTCGGGGCATCGGGTAGGGGTCTCGCGGGCATGCTTTATTTAATGAAGTAAAGTCAATACACATGCGCCATTTGTTCGAGTCCTTCTTCCTTACAAAAAAAGGGTTAGCCAACCACTCGGTATGGGCTACTTCCCTGATGATGCCAGCTCTTAATAATTTTTCTACTTTGGCTTTAGCGAGGCTTCCTCTTTCTGCTGAGAGCTTGCGGAGCCCCTGGCATACTGGCCTGGCCTTCGGGTTGACGAGCAGACTATGCTCGATGATGCTTCGATCGACCCCGGTGATGTCTTCGTCGGTCCAAGCAAAGACGTCCAAATTTTGCTTGACGACTTCTTCTAACGAGGCAGCTATCTCCGAGGATAGCCCTCTGCCGAACTGCACTGGGTACTCTTTGCCATCTTTTGAAATTATTCTTGTTTCGACATCACCTTCCTGGCTTGGCTTGAGCGAGGGCCCCTTTGAAGGGTTCGAGGCCTCCGGCACTTCTTCGATGCTTTTCGCCACATTGTGCACTTGCTGGGGGTCCAACGGCTGCCCATGGCCATACTCCGTCGTCCGGGCTACAGCTTGATCTCCTGAAATAGTAAGCACTCCACCTTACGTGGGCATTTTGAGACAAAGGTAATTATGGTGCGCTATAGCCCCGAACTGGTTCAGCATCCCTCGGCCGAAGATTGCATTGTAAGCATAAGGGGCGTCGACCACGTAGAAGATCACCTCTTCTACCCTGGCCAAAGGCCCCTCTCCGAAGGCAACCTCGAGGCCTATCTAGCCGAGGGCATCGAGAGGCGGTCCTGAGAACCCTTGAAGTGGTCGGGCTGCTGGAAGTAGATGCTTCCAGGGTATGCACATCTGGTCGAAGGCTTGGACAAAGAGTATGTCTACGGAGCTCCCACCATCTACTAGGATCCTTCGGACCTCCACTCCTGCTATATCGGCTAAAATAACCAAGGGGTCAGCATGGGGGAACTTCACCCCCGCGGCATCGCTGGCAGTAAACGAGATGGGTACATGGGACCATTCTGGCATCGCTTCGGCGGAACTCGAGGTCCCAATGTGTCCGACCTCGCGAACGTACTCATGCCGCTGCCTCTTGGACATGCTCCCGAGGGTCCCCCCTCCAGAGATGGGCAGGACCACTCGCTTACCGCGGTCTTGCGGGTCTTCCTGCTTTGGTGGCGGCATAATATTGGCCACTGGTAGCCGCATGGGGGCTTCAACGGCACCGGCTCGGGCCACAGTTTGCACAGGCTCCGACCGTGTCGACAGTGGGGCTCGATCCGAAGCACCCCACCCGGTACTTCACTCAAGGTAGTCGCCCCGAAGGGCCAACACTGCCTTGCAATCCTTCGTTTCATGGCTCCTATTGTCGCCATGCACGCAACAGAAAAAACTCTGATGCCTGCCAAGCACCCTTTCTTGAGACTTCGGTGGCCCGGCCTTGAAATTCTTCGCCTGCTGGAAATTGGCAGGTGCCTTCGGAGCAGAAGGTGCAATGTTTAGCACCTCCGAACGAAAATGCTTCTTTCCCCGCTTGTGCTCATTGAAGCGGTTGTCTTGAGGAGGCTATAGGGGAGCGGAGGCTTTGGGCTCCATCTTGACTTCTCGGAGGGTGGGCGATGGTGCTTCAGCTCACCGAAGACACCCTTCCTCTGCCTTGGCATACTGTTCGAAGTATGCCATTAGCTGCGCGGGGTTTGCTGAGGATGTCGGGGTTTAGCACCCCTTCGCGGGCGGCGTCGACTACCGAAGAGGTAGACAGGCCCTTATTCTGCGATTTGGTGTGGGCGAAGCGCGTGAAGTACTCCCGGAGTGTTTCTCCCGCCCACTATTTCACCTGGAACAAACTTCCTGTGGACATCGGGGCCACAAAGGTGCCTTGGAAGTTGCTCACAAATTTCTTCTTCAGCTGCTCCCAAGAGCTGATCGACCCTGGCTTCAGGGACCAGAACCATCGGAGCGCGACGCCTTCGAGAGCGAGGGGGAAGCATTTTCCATAGTGCTTTGCACCTCCCCCGCTTGCTTCTATTGCCAGGGCATATGAGGGGGCGAATTCTCTGGGGTCTGACCCCCCGGAGTACTTGTGCAGCTTCGAGGCCTTGAATCTGGGGTCAAAAGGCACCCTTTGCAAGTCCGAATGCAACGGAGACTCATCATCGAAAGATGCATTCTCAGCCTCCTCCGGGACTTGGGTAGCTTCTGGGAGATTGCGAGCACCACCGTCTTGAGGCCCTTCTGGAGTTTCGGTGGAGGCTTGAGTGCGGAGGCGATCGATGGCCTCTTGCCTCCACCTGGCTACTTCCTCCTGAAGCCTTGCTAGTTGAGTAGCCTCGGTTCCAGGAAGGTCTTCATCTTCGTCGAAGGGCACCTCCGAGTCTCGGGAGCTGACGTAATCAGTCCGAAGCACCGTAGGAGGAGCTCGAGGACCCCTGGGTACTCGACGCCCAGCGGCCTCAGCTGGAATTGCCGGAGCAGTTGAGGGTCCGGCTCCTGCGGTTCGAGGGGACCTTCGGAGAGGACCCGAAGTTTGACTCCGCTTCAAAGGCATAGCTAGCCACGAAGAGGTCTTGGAGACGGAGGACTTCGAATGACTCGGGAAGTCGAGTGAAGGCCTTCAGGCTGCACTAAGAATCTCTTAACTAAAGGGTGCGCGGAATCCTGAGACTCCGAGGCTCCCTCCGTAAGTGGTCTTTGAAGTGCAGTCAGCAGCAGAGAACAAGCTTCTCGAACTTGGTTCCCCACGGACGGCGCCAACTGTTGGCGCAAAAGTTACACCAACAGGTTCTCTGAGATCAAGAACGAACAAACAAAAAGTTTGTGCTTTAGGACTGCCTCGAACCTCTGAGTTGGATAATAGCTCGAGTAGTCCGAATGTGTGTATTGAATAACTTGTTCCCGGAGGGATCCCTTTTACAGGGTATAGAGAGGGTATTTATAGGTAAAAATGCATAAGGAAAAGACCTAATTACCCCTAGATTACAACCGACGTAATGGAAACTATTCGGTGCTAGGAACAAGGTTATAAAAGGTAAAACACTACAAGGTAGATGGATAAGCCAAACATCTCATCAATCTTGTCCTTCAGCTTTGAGGCCTTTATCTTCCATTCGGAGGGTTCATCGAGGCTTCGCATCGTAGCACCCTTCGGCTTGACGCCTCTACCTCCGAACGACTGCTCACCAGCTTCGGAGCTCTTCTTAGCCTTTGAAGTATTAATCTTTAAGTCCTAAAAATGGAGTAATTTCCCCCAACACCTATAAATAACCGGTGTCCTAGACGAAGAAACACCAAAACAGTACTTAAAGGCCAAATAATAAAGCATTTAAAACATGAGCAGATCAAGGTACTCAGAAATAAATCATCACAGCAAAGACTCCATGTGTATGTTAAAAGGAGATGAAATGTTACTGTTCAAGGTTGTCTCCAGTTCAGTACTCGACGAAGCCTGCAGTGTTGAAGCCTGTAGTATCGGAACCAGCACATCGAAGCCTGTGAAGGTTGTGCCGAAGTCTGCTTCGAAGTCCTTTGTCGAAGGCTGTAGTGGACGTGCCGAAGGTTGTCGAAGTCGAAGCTAGTTTGGTTAAAAGTGTAGCTAGCAGCGAAGCATGCTTCGGTGCGAAGTGTGAGGCAACCGAAACCTGCTTCGAAAAACACACTTCGAAGCTTTGGAGCTTAACTCAAGAGAAATCAACTTCGAAGCTTAACAGAGAAAGATCGAAGCCTGCAACACAACCTTCGAAGATAGATTGATCGAAGTATGACTACCGGAGAAGCGACACTCGAATCACAGACCAACTTCGAAGAACAGAGATAAAGCACGAAGCGGTGCACAAACCAGCAATAGCAGTGCTTCGCAAGTAGTACTTCAAAATCGTTCGATCGAACTAATGCGTAGACAAGAGCTTCGACAGTGAACCAAAATCGGAGTCTGTTCGAGGACAATCGTTCGAAGCCTACAGGCCGTGCGAGGAATACAAACGCATACTTCACAACACACGTAGCTGCTGCAAGACGAACCGAACACAAATGAAGTGCAAAAACAGCGAAGGTAGACACAGCCTTAAGAACTGGGTCTAGCTTCGAAACAGAGATCTCAAGGTAGGACTTCGAACCTTTGACCGAAGATTGACCGAAGTCTGTCTCACCGAAGAAAAAGACTTCGAATAAAGATTTACAGCAGAGTTCGGACCTTCGCCAGAAACCATAGCAACGTGTGTGGTCCTTTCTTCTCTCGATCAAAAAGCCAAGACAAGACCAATCTCAAAAGAAAAACATTACTGCAGTTAAGAACAGAGAAGCAGCAAGCTCGATGACTAGAAGACTACGGGTAATCACGAGAAACATGAAACTATGCACACAAAACCGAAGCAACCAGGGAAAAACTTCATAGCGTAATGATTGGAGATCAGCACAGAGAGATTAGCACCTGGATGGAATCCTTCCACACATGAATCGAGAGGAAACAGCAAGAACGTGCGATGAACAGGAAAAAACGGAACCTTGCTGGCGGCGCACACAGGAGAAGGAACAAGAAAAAGACAAAAAAGTGACCCAATCTCTTGATTAGAAAAGTGATTTCAGAAAGGGTAACCCTAACCCTAGGGATTGGAGCCCTATTTATAGGCAACCCAATAGCCTAGGAATATTCCCACAGACTCTTAGGGTTTTTTACAGACGTTAAAATAAATGGAAAAGACCAAACTGCCCTTAGGATATTTTTACATACTCAACTAACTGACTGTGGGCCTAAGGACAAAATAGTAAACTCCTATTTACAGATAACTTGTCCGAAAGCGGAGCTTTCGAAGCGACTACATATTCACTCTAGGATGGTCCGATCCAAGATCAGCGGTTGTCAGTTTTGCACCGAAACTGACAAAACGTCCACCGACTTTGCACCAGGTAGCCGGATTGGGCCGGCCAGATTCCGCAGCTCTCTCAGCCCGGCAATCACTCGCCGCCCGTGTACCTGAGTCAATCCTGGTCAACAGCCTAGTGGATCCTCTGCTACTCCTAGCCAATGTACCCGGATTGGGCCAGCCTGACTTTCGCAGCCCCTCTGCCCGACAGTCGCTCGTTGCCCGTGTACCTGAGTCACACGCGGCCCAGACGCAGCAGGTCTTCTCCTCTTCTTCAATCCTCTTTTACTACATTTGACAATGACTCATCACATCTGGAGCCATGAGGCCCACGCTCTTCAGCATGGCTTCTCAATCTCCCCCTTGATGAGTGCATTGTCAACACTTCACTTCTTCAGCTCTCCAGTACCTGTGAACACATGTGGAAACACGAAAACAAAGCATAAGAAAATAGAGAAGAAGAAAATAAAGTAAAAGTTTAACCCTAATGACCAAAAGCCGAACAAAAGCAAGAAGCGGCCATTATAGTTAACCAAAAGTAAAAGCTCAAAATGAGTGCAATCTCAGGATCATCAACAAAGATATTAAAAGAGTAAGGACAAAACAGGACAAAAACTCCCCCTAAAACAAATCCCAGAGAAAGCCAAAACTCCCCCTTAAACTCTTCTCCCAAAATTTCTCCCCTTGTTGACAACTAGACTCATCAAGCGAGACTAAATGCACTCGAAAGAGACACAGACTCCCCCTGAAATGCAACTCCCCCTCAAGATATGCAATGAATGCAACCTGGGTGCAGGTGTAGTGATGAAAGCATGCTTCTCAGACATGATTGACTGCAATTACAACATCTAACAGGTATAGCAAAAGACATACTGTCTAAGACACATGGCATGATCAGTGCAACAGATGATATCTAAAGAAAGTCATTAGCACGTATTTTCAATTTTTGCAAACAAAAGAATCACCACATTTTCTAGTTGACAAGCAAGGTAAAACATGAGATGTAGAAGCTAACTGATATCAACCAAGATAAGCATTGTCCAAAACAAAGTGCTTCAGCGAACTTGTTGTCTTTTTAATTTTCAGGCATTTTCATTTTCCTTTTTCATTTTTGCCAAGGGTTATTTGCATGTCAAACCTTATGCTAACCGACCAAGTCAAGCCTAGGCCAGAACTGGACCATCGGAAGCTTAAGACATTGGTCTTGGCATACACTACACTGTCCTAGTTCATACAAAAGTGCTATGGTAAGCAGTCCAGAACAATGCAATATGACAAAGCAAACCCACTTGGATCTTTTCAACTCAAGCATAAAAAGGCATGGAATTTTCATTCATTTTTTACTTTTATCATTTTGATAGCACATTTTCCATGTTAAAGCATAAAGATGTCCAAGTTGCATATCTGCATCTATGTGAGGAACTAGCTACAAGGCATGTAACATATAGCAAAAGCATTCAGCCTACACATGCTAGTTACCAGAAGCAATGGTGATCATTTTTCAATTTTAAAGCATAAAAGCCATGCATATGACAAATATCAGACATATCATATGAACTGAAGCAAAGCATGATCATCAACAATTAATCAAAAGCATGTACCAGCTAGAATAAGTAAAGCAGTTCAATCATATAATAGAAGCAAGCTCAAAAGTGTGATATGTGAGTATGTATGATATGAACACACACAAAAAGACTCAAGAAAATAGTAAAGAAAAAAGAAAACTGACTCAAAATATCCTAAAAAGGATACACAACACCCAAATCCCCTCATAAACGCTCAAAGGTATACTGATCTAGGGGTTTGGTGAAAATGTCAGCCAACTAATGATGAGTATCAACATGAACAAGGTCAATGACACCTTTCTCATATTGATCCCTCAGAAAGTGAAAGCGCACATCAATGTGTTTGGTTTTTGAATGGAGACAAGGGTTTTTCCCTACACTAATAGCACTGGTGCTGTCGCAAAACAAAGGAACTCTGGTAGGAAAGAACAACCCAACATCTCGCAATGTGGAAATCATCCAAACTAACCGTGAGCAGCAGCTACATACTCAGCCTCAGTGGTCCAAAGAGCAACTCCAGACTGCTTTCGAGAAGACCAAGAAATAAGAGACGAACCAAGAAACTGGCAAGTACCGGAAGTCGACTTGCGATCCAACCGGCACCCACCAAAGTCAGTGTCCGAAAAGCCATATAAATCAAGAGATGATGATGCTGAGTAATAATGACCGAGATCGGGCGCATAGGTGAGATACCTGAAGATGCGCTTGACAGCCTGCCGATGAGACGCGTGTGGTGAAGACTGGAAGCGCGCGCATAGCCCTACGGCGAACTGTATGTCCGGTCTTGTCCAGGCCCCTAGATGTGCCCATTGGGGTCATTTGAGGCTTCATCTCTCCACCAAAGTCGAATTTCTTCAACATGTCCCGAGTGTACTTACCTTGGTGGATGAAGGTGTCGTCCTTGGTATGCTTGATCTGGATCCCCTAAAAGTACTTGAGCTCACCCATGAGGCTCATCTCAAACTCGCTGTGGATCTGCTCAGAAAACTTGGACACAAGAGCATCAGTAGTACCGCCAAAGATAATATCGTCCACATAAATCTGAGCGACTAAGAAATCTAAAGCATCTCTGAGCAAGAAAAGAGTTTTATCCACAGAACCCATCACAAAGCCCTTCCCCAACAAAAACTGCTTTAACCGGTCATACCAAGCCCTGGGGGCTTGCTTCAGACCGTATAAAGCTTTCTGCAGCTTAAAACATGTCGAGGAAACTTGGGGTTTACAAAACCGGGGGGTTGCCTAACATAAACCTCCTCCTCTATGTACCTGTTCAGAAAAGCACTCTTGACGTCCATTTGAAAAGCTTAAAACCCTTCAAAGTGGCAAAAGCTAAGTGAATGCGAATGGACTCAAGACGGGCAACAGGGGCGGATGTTTCTTCAAAATCAATACCCTCCTTCTGGCAAAAACCCTAGGCAACTAATCGAGCTTTGTTGCGCACCACAACCCATCTTCACCTTGTTTGTTCTTGAACACCCACTTAGTGCCTATGGGGTTGCATCCGGGTGGCAGCTCAACCAGTGTCCAAACCCGACTGCGGACAAAATTCTCAAGCTCTTCTTGCATGGCATTAATCCAGTTCGAGTCAGAAAGAGCATGAGAAACGTCTCTAGGCTCAAAAGATGCAACAAAATCAGATTCAGCAAACACAGCAAGAGAGTCAACAGACGAACGCAAAGTCCTTTCAGACAAATCACCGATGATGAGATCTGAGGGGTGATCACACTGAACTACTCGGGATCCTTGGTGATCTGAAGTCACCTCACCGGAGTCAGCAGCTGGCACCTCTGGACTCGACTGAGGGGGCTCGATCGAAGTAGAAGAAGTGATCAGAGATCTGCCCTCGTCCTCAGTCGAAGTCTCGGAAGGTGTGGGTTCTGCAGGCTGTACAGAAGGCCCTCCCTCATCAGCAGCTAGTGTGTCCTCATCTTCCTCAAAGATGGACTCTCCAAGCTCACCATCCTTAGAAAGCTCAAAAGAAGGAGTCAAAGAAGGCAAGGACTCATCAAATGAAACCTCGCAAGTCTCGACAAGTTGCTGCGAGTCGAGGTTCCAAACACGGAAGCCTCGAGAATGTAAAGCATAGCCAAGAAAAACTCCGTCCCAGCAACGAGACTCAAACTTGTTCAAATGCCCTCCCTTCTTGAGCACGAAGCACATGCAGCCAAACGCTCGCAAGTGGCTCACCTTGGGTTGTCTGCCAAACCGCAACTCATATGAGGTATTACCTAGGTAAGCTCTAAGAAAAATGTGGTTGGCCAGATAGCAAGTCGTGTTCATGGCTTCAGGCCAAAAATGCCTAGGAGTCCTGTGCTCATCGAGCATCGTCCTAGCCATCTAGACTAGCGTGCGGTTTTTTCGTTCCACAACGCCATTCTGTGGGGGAGTATAAGGAGGAGAAAATTAATGGTCAAGACCCTGATCACTACAGAAGCTAACGAACTGAGAGTTCTTGAACTCAGAGCCATTGTCGGAGCGAATTGCTCGCATCCGACCATTGTTCTCATTCTTTAGCTTCAGAATCAGGTCATGAACAAAAAGAAAAGTTTCATCCTTAGACTCCAAAAAGAAAACCCACAAGAATCGAGAAAAATCGTCAACGATCACAAGCATGTACCACTTCCCACCGACTGAGCGTACCCGAGCTGGACCGACAGTGTTCATGTGTAACAGCTCACCCGGATACAAAGTCATCACATGAGTCATAGGTGAGTGAGAAGCGGCAACCATTTTCCCGTGACGATAGGGAGGGCAAACTAGATCTTTCTCCATTTTAAGCTTGGGCATTCCTCGGATGAGGTCCATTGAGCTCAACCTGACTAGAAGATCAAAACTCAAATGACCTAACCTCCTATGCCACTTCCAGAGCTCAGAGGAGGATCCAGCAATCAAACAACGATAAGGTCCAAAAGAACTAGAGAAGTCAATCCGAAAAACCTTACCAAAAGGTAAGATCTGGCAAATCAAAGACCCTCTAGAATCAATCACAGAAGAACTACCCTTCTTAAAGCGAACCTCCAACCCATCCTCAAGAAGTTGCGAAACAGAAATCAAATTGAAATTCAAATTTCCAACCAGGGCAACATTCTTTAAAGAGAAATGATCAGAGATGCGAATTAAGCCAATACCGTTTACCTTCCCTTGACCACTGTTCCCGAAGGTGATGTATTCTTTGGAGCCCGGGGGAGTGAGACTGGAGAACCATCTACGATGTCCCACAATGTGGCGAGAGCATCCTGAGTCCATGATCCAAATGTCCTCCAGTCCCCAATCCTGCACAATCAGTGGTTGTAAGGGGGAACAAATGGTCCGGCACCAGGTTTAGCAAAAGAGCTAAACCAGTGTCGAGCCATCTGCTCAAAAGACGGAAAGCATAAATCACCATGAGAGTTCGGACCAAAACGCAGCTCAAAGCGCGGTCCTCGGTTCTGCCTAAAACCTCGGCCATGAGGTCTAGGACCGTAGCCAAAACGTCCTAGAGGTCTGCCGGAGCGAACACCACCATCTGGAGCACGTGCATGAAAGTCGTCTCCTCTACCACCACCTACACGATGCGGCCTGGCCTCAGCCTCTCCCCCCATTGAGGAACTCTCAGTTTACCACCCTACTGGTAGAACTGCTCCTGACCACCACGAGCTCTCTCTGCTCTCTCAACCTGCTTCCTTCTAAAGCAAAACTCCGCAAGATGCTCGTCTCTCTGACAGTACTCACAATGATAGGTGGGCTTCTTGGGATGTGGTTGAGGCTTGGGGTTCTTGGGCTTAGTGGTGTTTGGTGTAGTTTTCTTGGTGTGAGAGGGTCTAGGAAAAGAGTCTAGAGAAGTGTGGAGGTGTTTGGGCTTTGTAACCCAGATGGGCTTCTTTGGTGGAGCTTTGGGCTGTTCTTGGAACACTCCATCCTTGGGCTGACTAGCCTGGAAAGACTCAGCGGAGTGAGTCTTAGGGTATCTCTGCTCAGGAGTCATTTTACTCCACTCCACTGCCTGGCTAATGGCACTCTCAAAGTCAGCCTTGGTGTAGGTGTAACCTACCCCAAACCCATCCTGCCTCTTAAACTGCTGGATCATCATGCCGAGCTATGGCTCTCTGGAACTGATCCAACTCAGGATAGAACGGAGGTAAAAGTTTTTGTTGGGGGAAAATATCTCATCTTCGGGGTTATTGCCGAAGCAGCATAAAGGCAGTCAGAAGGTTCGAAGGTTCTCCGAAGATCATCTTCGAAGATGCCCGGAATCTGGTTAGAAGCACGAAGATAGGCATAGGTTCGAAGTACATCTTCGAACTAATGCCCTCCAAGATCTTTTCTGCCAGCTAAGATGGAAGGCTTATCTTCTTTCTTATTAGATTAGTCTTTTACCATTTTAGCCCTATTAAGGGAACCGAATAGTTTCCACTATGTCGGTTGTAATAGAGGGGTAAATAGGTCTTTTCCTTAATATTTGGGCCTATAAATACCCCCCATTCACCCTGTAATACGGACCAAATACAAGTTATTCAATATACACTTTCGAACTATTCTAAGTTATTATCCTTTCGGAGGCTTAGAACAGTTTGCTTCACAAACACTTCGTTTGTTAGTTTCTTTTCCACAGAAACCTGTTAGCGTAATCTTTTACGCCAACAGTTGGCGCCGTCCGTGGGGAACCTAGTCCGAAAAACTTCGTTCTCTACCAACTTCTTACATCATGCCTCCTAAGTGGAGCGCACCTCGCAATCCCACTCGGAGGTCCTCTCGGATCTCCGGAGAGATACCCTTCGACACAGTTGAAGTCGGAGGCTCTTCGACTCTCCCTCCACCTCAAACTCCAGAAGGGGCTTCTATCCCTCGAGGATACGAAACCTCTCCGCCAACCCCTTCCATACTCCGACCGCCCGGAGTCACTCCTCCACCCTCCATCCCGATTCGAACTGATCCTACCAGTTCTCAAGACCCGGAAGGTCCTTCCAGAGGAGATGAAGATAGCCTTGGAGATATGGCCACTCAAATGGCCAACCTTCAAGCTGAGGTAGCAAGGTGGCGACAAGAAGCTGCGAACAGGCTTCGCTCTCAAGCCACCTCAACTATCCCCGAAGTGCCCGAAGACGACGATCTTGGTTATCCTGAAGCCCCAGAGAACGCCTCCTACGACAATGAATCTCCGTTGCATCCTGAGCTGCAGAAGGTTCGCTTTGATCCAAAGTTTAAAACTTCGAAGCTCTGCAAGTATGCCGGAGATGAAGATCCCGGAGAGTTCGCGCGTTCTTATGCCCTAGCAATTGAGGCTAGTGGCGGAGTCAGAGACACTATGGCGAAGTGCTTCCCGTTAGCCCTTCAAGGAGTGGCGTTGAGATGGTTCTGGTCTTTAAAGCCAGGATCAATCAATTCTTGGTCACAGTTGAAGAGGAAGTTTATAAGTAACTTTCAGGGCACCTTCGTGCCTCCTATGTCAACAGGAAGCCTTTTCCAAGTGAAACAGCTCCCCGGAGAAACATTGAGGCAGTACTTTAAGCGCTTCGCTCATACGAAGTCGCAAATTCGGGGGCTGTCCACATCCTCAGTGGTTGATGCGGCTCGGGAAGGCGTCAGTCATCAAGGCCTTCTGGATAAACTGCATCGGAAGAGCATCTCCTCAGTGTCACAGTTGATGTCATATTTCGAGGAGTATGCGAGGTCAGAAGAGGGTTGGCTTCGAAGGACTGCTGCTACTTCGACAGTATTGCAAGAAGTTAAAGCAGAAGTGAAGACTTCGGCACAGCCGCAGGAACCAGTCTTCGAAGTGCAACATGATAGAAGAAGAGGGCAAAAGCACCCTCGCTCTGAAGTCTTGAATATTGCACCCCCACAGAAGTTTGCACCAAGAGCTCTACAGTCTGCGGGGAACAAGGCCAGCGGCTGGAGGCCGCCAGGGAAAATGGCTGGCAAGGGCCAGACCCTTTTTGTTGTATTCATGGAGAAAATCGAAGCCATGCAACTGACACTTGCAAGGCTATCCTTACCCTAAGGGGAGAGTACTTGGAGAGAACTTCGGGTCGAGGCAGTACCGACCGAAGTCCAGCAGCAACGCGCCCAGAGCCGGTCCAAGCTGTGGCGCGGATAGAAAATTTTGATGCTGCAAGGCACCCTCCGGTGGCCAATGTTATGCCACCTCCGAAGCAAGAGGAAGGGCAAGATAGAGGAAAGAGAGTAGTTCTCCCTATCTCCGGAGGAGGTACCCTCGGAAGCATGTCCAAGAGACAGCGAAGAGAGTACGTTCGGGAAGTAGGTCATATTGGAACTTCGTCATCTGCAGCTGCAATGCCGGAGTGGTCTCATGTTCCGATATCTTTCTCTGCGGAGGATGCAGCTGGTATTAAGTTCCCGCATGCAGATCCATTGGTTATCACTGCTGATATTGCAGGGACTGAAGTCCGAAGGGTGCTAATTGACGGAGGTAGTTCGGCAGATATCATTTTTGTGCAAGCCTTTGATCAGTTATGCATTTCCCGGAAGCATCTCCTCCCAACGGCTCGTCCTTTGCAAGGCTTCGCAGGACCTCCGCTCGATGCACTTGGCCAGGTAGGCCTAGAAGTTACCTTCGGGGAAGGTTTATTAGCCCGAACTGAAGAAGTTATTTTTGATGTGATAGATGCCCCGTATGCTTATAATGTCATCTTCGGGCGGGGCATGTTGAATCAGTTTGGAGCTGTGGCGCATCACAACTACTTGTGCATGAAGATGCCCACACAAGCAGGAGTCCTAACAATCTTCGGAGATCAAGCCATTGCTAGGAGGGCGGAGTATGGTCACGGTCCCCCTCTTGATCCGAGGCAAGTAAACAGTGTGCAGGATAATGAAGAAATTTTTTCAGCCTCCTCCGAAGCTTCGAAGAAGTCTTTTCCGAGACCAAGTCCTGAAGGAGAGATTGCAACGAAGATTATTGTTAAAGATGGTAAAGAATACACTTTTCAATTTGGTAAAGATTTACCTCCTGAAGTTGCAACCTCCTTGGAAAAGGTCGTGGAAGAAAATTTGGATGTCTTCGCTTGGTCTAACGAAGATATCACCGGAGTCGATCGGGATATCATTGAGCACAGTTTACTTGTAAACCCGAAGGCCCGGCCTATTCGACAAGGACTCCGGAAGATGTCCGCAAAGAGAGCTGCTCTAGCTAAGGACGAAGTTGAAAAACTGCTGAAGGCTGGGATTATCAGAGAAGTGGCTCACACAGAATGGTTAGCCAACCCAGTCTTCGTCAGGAAGAAGTCTTCCGGAAAGTGGCGCATGTGCATTGATTTCACATCCCTGAATAAAGCATGCCCACGTGACCCCTACCCCATGCCCCGAATTGATCAACTAGTTGACTCCACTGCAGGTTCGGAGTTATTAAGCTTCCTTGACGCGTATTCTGGTTATCATCAAATATGGTTGAAGCGCGAAGATGAAATCAAGACAAGCTTTGTAACTCCTTCGGGAGTCTTCTGCTATGTAAGAATGCCCTTCGGCCTAAGAAATGCCGGGGCTACTTTTTCAAGATTAGTTGCTAAAGCTCTAGGTCATCAACTAGGTCGCAATGTGGAGGCCTATATGGATGATATTGTAATAAAGAGTGCTTTAAAGCACCAACATAGCCTAGACTTAGCAGAAACATTCAATAGCCTTCGGGCATGTGGGATCCGTCTTAACCCCGAAAAATGTATATTCGGAGCTAAGGCTGGAAAGTTGTTAGGGTATTTAGTTTCAAGCAGGGGAATTGAAGCTAGCCCTACTCAAATAACTGCGCTGCAGAAGATGGCTCCTCCGGAGAATTTAAAGCAAGTATAAAACTGACTGGACGTCTGGCCGCACTTAGCAGGTTTTTATCAAGGTCTGCGGAGAGGAGCTTGCCAATATTCAAAGCATTGAAAGGGTCCGAAGATTTTGCATGGACACCGGAGTGTCAGAAAAGCTTCGAAGATATTAAAGATTATCTCAGTAATCTTGCTACACTCACGGTGCCTACTGCGGACGAAACCCTACTCATGTACCTTGCAGCTACAGGATCAGCTGTCAGCGCAGTCCTTGTCAGAGAAGTGGATTTCAATGGAAAGTTGGTCCAAAATCCTGTCTATTTTGTATCCGAAGCATTGTCAGGAGCGAAGACAAGATACTCCGAACTTGAGAAGTTCGTCTATGCTCTGATAATGGCTTCGAGGAAGCTAAGGCATTATTTTTTGGCTCACAATGTAATTGTACCAACTTCATATCCCTTAGGAGATATGCTCCGAAGCAAAGATTCCACTGGAAGGATTGGAAAGTGGGCAGTAGAGTTAGCACCCTTCGGCATATCTTTCTTGGCAAGGACAGCTATCAAATCCCAAGTCCTAGCAGACTTCGTAGCAGAGTGGACTCCACCTGCGAATTTGACTCCGGTGAAATCAAGTGATGGAGTTTGGACTGTTTACTCCGATGGGGCTTTCCAAGCATCCGGAGCAGGCATTGGGGCAGTATTGATTTCACCGTCAAGGCAAAGAGCAATGTACTCCGCAAGACTCAACTTTAAGTCTACCAATAATATAGCGGAGTACGAAGGAATTTTATTGGGACTCCGGAAAGCACGTGCTCTAGGGGCTACAAGAATAATTATAAAAACAGATTCTCAGATAGTAGCAGGGCACGTAGACAAAAGTTTTCAAGTTCAGCATCCACAGCTTGCAAAGTACTTAGAAGAAATCCGCAAGATCGAAGCACACTTCAAGGGTATTTCCATTCGGAGTATACCAAGAGCTGAAAACGTGCAAGCAGACATTTTAGCGAAGGCTGCAGCCGGAGCTGTGGATGCGCCTAAAGAAGCTTTCTATGAGGAGCTCAATATACCTTCGGTGCCACAAATTGCCTCTGCAGAGATTCTTTGCATTCCTAGTGCAGATTGGAAAGATTCGATGATAGAACTCTTGCAAGGAGGAACAAATTTGCCCGAAGAGCCCCAATTGTCCAGATTAAAGCTCAGAGCAAGACACTATCAGTTAATCAACGGTATATTATACAAGGCCGGAGTATGTTCCCCTCTACTCCGATGTATATCTCAAGCCGAAGGCCAAGAAATTCTTCGAGAAATTCACGAAGGCCTTTGTGGAAGCCATTTAGCCCCTAGAGCTCTGGCAGGAAAAACACTTCGCCAGGGGCTTTATTGGCCCACAATAACAGCTGATGCGGAGAGCTTGGTCCGCACTTGTCAAGGATGCCAGTGGATGGGTCGACGGAGTCATCGCCCACCAACAGCTCTTCAAGTCATTGCTCCGGTATGGCCCATGGCCAGATGGGGTATGGATCTAATTGGTCCCTTTCCGTTAGCAAAGGGAAATCTGAAGTTCGCAGTGGTGGCTATTGAATATTTTTCTAAGTGGGTAGAAGCAGAGCCCTTAACAGCTATCACTTCGAACAATGTACAGAAATTCTTCTGGAAGAACATTATTTGCCGGTTCGGAGTGCCTAGATATCTCACAGTTGATAATGGAACACAGTTCGACGCAGAACCCTTCAGGAAGTTTTGCGAAGACCTAGGCATTCAACTATGTTTTGCTGCAGTGAGACATCCTCAGTCGAATGGAGCCGTAGAGCGAGCCAATGGAAATATTTTATCAGGGCTAAATCGAAGAATAGTAGGATTATCAAAGGGACTGTGGACCGAAGAGCTTCCGAAGATTCTGTGGTCCATTCGGACTACGCAAACAAGGTCCACAGGTTTTACTCCGTTCAGACTACTATTCGGAGATGAAGCTATGACTCCAACGGAGCTCAAAGGGGGATCATTTCGCAGCACTGAACCGGACATTGAAGAAGAAAGACAAGCTTCGTTAGATTTGTCAGAAGAAACAAGACTTCGGGCCGTAGCTAATTTATCAAAGTATCATCAGCAGACGAAGACTTGGTATGACCCGAAGGTTAAGCTCAGTGAGTTAAGGCCGGGTCATCTTGTTCTACGAAGCATTATAGCACCAGGGAAGTTAGGCAATAAATGGGAAGGTCCATATCTAATTGTCCGCTCGGGGCGCCCTGGTTCATTTAAATTAGCTAATTTAGAAGGTGAAGAGTTAGCACATACTTGGCATGCGGAGCACCTAAAGCGATACTTCGCATAAGGGCTCCTTGTAATTCGCTTGTAATCACCTCTAAATTAATAAAGCATATGACCCTGATAGTTGCCTTCCCCTCATAGACTTCTAGCTTCCGAGTGGACGCACTGGAACCGCGGGGTCGACCGAGAGGGAAGTGTCATTAAGCTGGGTTGTATTTTCGGACTTCGAACCCATAAAGTTCGAAGCCTCCGACGTGGTGGCTGACATAATTCGGAGCCCAGGCCAACGGCTTGTAGGCATCCGTAAAAGAGCCCAAAACCACATTCTACGGAGTCCAAGCCATTGGCTGGTAGACTTCCGTAAAAAGAGCCGAAGGTGGCCAAAATCTATGGAGTCCAAGCTGCAGCTTGCAGACTTCCGTAAAAAGAGCCGGAGGTGGCCAAAATCTGCGAAGTCCAAGCCATTGGCTGGTAGACTTCTGCAAAAACAGCCGAAGGTGGCTAAATTATACGAAGTCCAAGCCATTGGCTGGTAGACATCCGTAAAAAGAGTCCAAAGAGACCATTGTAAACTCCGAACCATTGGTTCGTCAGAGATCGCAAAGACAAGCCGAAGGTGGCTAAAGCAAAACAGCATTTGAGCCATGAGCTTCGAATGTCTGTTAATATAAGTCCAAAGTGACAAATTTCTTAAGACACTAAAGTGTCCTAAAAGTTATCTCAAATGATTTCTTTCGTAAAACAAAGGTAATAAATTACCATTCTTCTGACTGCAAAAAAGTCGAAGACATTTCATAAGATTTTAAAAGATCTTTAAATGACAGAGGGGCTCCGAACCCCCAAAAAATTGTACTCCGAAGTTTTTTCTTTGCGCATAACCATCTTTGAATACATTTCGAAGTTGCTTATACCCAAAAAGGGGCTAGTAAATATGGAGACAATTTTAAATCGGCATTCATTATTGAAATAAATGTGTTTACAGATTACACTATGAAAAATTGGTATCTATACCAAGAAGGAATCGGAGACCTCTTCGGTCCCGAGAGCTAGGGGTGGAATGACTATTTCCAACATCGGAAGTTCTAAGAACTTTACGTTTAACTCTCTTCCTCCCCCTCGAAGCTCTAAAATCCTTCTGCTCTTGTTGAAGCTCGGCCCAAGTTCGAAGCCGCTCGGGGCTTCTTTCCCAGCTTCTAAGATCTTTAGATCTTTTATTTTAGGCTTCACCTTCGTCTTCAGACCAGTTAGTGTCTTCAGAAGACGAAGTGTTTGCGTCAACCTCTTTATCTTCCTCTTTAATATAAGACAATACGTCTTTGATTACTTCGGGCGCAATTACGCCGGAGTCATCTCGAGGAATAAGAAATCGAGGACGCTTATAACTCTTTAGAAGTTCGAAGGTGTTCCACAATGAGCGAAGTTCGTTGTTAAGCTCTAACACTTCGATATCTTCCATAAGAGGCAAAGCCTAAAAATATGACAAACAAGATTTTCATTGATAAATGTTTACAAGCATAAAGCTTTACATGGTTAGAAATCCTAAAATATTCCTAAACCTGCGGGTTCGAAGGAGGTTGACTGCTCGAAGTTTGAGTCCGAGCGTGCTTCTGGCATTGGCCTTCGTCAATCCAAGCCTTGATCGCAGAACGACCTTCGGCTCTCCAAGAGGTTTGAAAGGCTCGCCAGGCAGCAGCCACACCTTCAGAAGGTTTTAGAAGTCGCTCGTCGTCGAAGGTGATTGGACCCCCTCCTGCGTCCGGAGTTATTGATCGGCCCAGATCTTCGTAATAGCGAAGTAGACCAACAGCAGACACTTGTCCGGAGAGTTCTCCGTATCTAATGCCCGCCGTCTTCATCTGCTTCGCCACCCCTTGGATCCTTTTCAACCGGCGAAGAAGGCTGATGTTATCGTCGGAAGGGAGAGTTCCGGTAGTACCGAAGTACTCCAGGACATCTAACAACTGATTCATAACCTCCGCAGCCACCTTCTCAGACTTCAACTTATCTTCGTTCAGCGCATCCTTCGTCGATGTGACTTCGTCCAAAACCCCAGAAAGCCTAGCATTCTCAGTGGTCAAAGTGTTCTTCTGGGTTAACAGTTGGCTAGCTTCCTCTTCGAGTCGGACGAGCTTAGACCCCGCAGTAGCATGCTCCGCCCGTAGTTTTTCAACCTCTGCTCGAAGCACAATTCTTTCTGCTTTGAGCTCTTTCTTCGCAGCCTCCAAGCTTTGCCTAGCCCTTCGCTCTGCTAATATTATATTATCCATCTGAGCTACTCGACCTTCGGAGAAGTTAAAATTTCTTTGAAGAGCTTCGTTTTCTTCCCGAAGTTGAGCAATTTCATTTTCGCCCGATAAAGCTGCAGCGCGGGCCAAGACTGCTTGCTAAGAAAAAAGAAAAACAGAAATAAGAAATTATTCATATATAATTTGCTATTTGATTCGAAGATGCTTTGTACCTGGTAGGCTGCTCTTTCTATAGCAATGTTAAGCTCCGAACTTTTCGCCCTGCTTAAGAGGGCTACCAGTTCTGTTTCCCCGACTTTGCGACTGGCTTGACCCAAAGGTTTAACCAAAGTCCGAAGTCCGGTTCTCTCCTCCAAAAAAGGAGTTAAGAGAGGAAGCATTACTGAAGCCTTCTGATCAGCTCTGCTTAGCGAAGGTCCGGAGAGTTCTTCTGAGGCCCTTGGAACTTCAGTAGACGGCCCCCCCTCAGTTGATTCACTTTCATCTGACTCAGACGAAGTTGATCCTTGAGTAGGGAGAGGCTCTATGTGTCTTTTACCCCGTCCAGGCCCTTGTTGAGTGACCTCCGGGTGCGGTTCCGAAGTCGTCGAAGGCCTTTGAGTTGTGTCTTCGTGATGTACTTCTTCCGAAGGAGGCTCTGCGAAAACAAAAATATTATACATTGTAAAATTTTGCAGAAAATGATAAAGAATTATGCGAAATTTACCTTCGACATTCTCCGGGAGATCGAGCACTGGACTGCTCGGAGGATCGAAGGTGAAGTCATCATCTGAATCCACAGTTAAATTTTCCATTGTCGGAGCATCTCCGTGAGCAGTCCTTTCCTCCACAACTGAAGTTGCAGGAACTTCGACTTCATCTTCACCCATAGGGGCTTCGATTTGCTCCTCTTGAGTATCCGGAGCTCTTACTTCTTCAATGTTAGCTTGGGGCTCCGGTATACCTGCAGTATCTTCAATGTGAATATTTCGTTGAGCTGCATCTTCATCAATCAATCTCACTAATAATATACCTTCATCTTCTTTAGAACCGGAGATTGAGGTTCTTGAGCTCGAAGGCGCAGGATTCGAAGGTGCAAGATTTTTTGGCTTCCGAGCCACCTTCTTCACCGGAGTCCTTGCGGAGCTAGAAGCTCCGGCTTCAGCCATTCTTTTCTTGGGTCCTTTCTCCAGAGGCACCCAGTCCATCAGAGGGGGCGGAGTTAACTCCAACATTCCCCATACTCTGTTAAACCGTTCCCAACTCCCGACCAATTTAATTCGCCATTCTTTTTCCGTCGGAGTTGGGGCACCCAGAATCTTCTCCGAAGCCCTTACAATTTGCTCTGAAGTAATAGGGGCTGAAGAAGCTAAAAAAATAATTTAAGTTAGTTTTTTCTTTGAAGTAAATATGTACAATGCATGTTGGTTTCGAAGTTACCTGCAGGGCTCGAAGTTACGTTGATCTTGCGAAGACCGCCTTCAGAATCATCTTCGAAGATGATAGGCCAGTTGGCCATCAGTGGAGTAATTTGCAGTCCGAGGAATTCTTCGGCTAAGTCCCGCATGCTTAACCTTCGGCTAATTTTCTGAAGCAAGTTAAGACGAGCTTCGAGCTGGCCTTCGTTAGGTTGCACTAAGGCTTCGTTCCGGAATTGAATCTCTTTCAAAGGTCCAGCTAGAGAGTTACCTGCCCCAACTTCGGCATAGAACCACCTCATCACCCAGTCAGTATACCATCTTGCATTGATGGCCTTAGCAGGGAATTGCAGGGCATATTCGTCTCGAAGCCTAAAATTAATGCTTCCGAAGGCAACCACCACTTTCTCACCTCCGGAGCCTACGAAGGTCTTCGGCTGGCAAGTTGCTCTATGAAGTGCAGCGAAGATTTCTGCCCTCCCCTCGCAACCTTCGGCTCTCAACGCCCATTCGAAGATAGCTAACCTAGCTACTGCATTCGGAGATAATTGGGGGAGGGTTACATGAAACAGATCCAAAACTTCTGCCAAGAAGTCCACTGCAGGAAGACCCAAGCCGGCTTCGAAGAAGGCTTCGAATACAACCACTTCTCCAAGCTTCGGTGACGGAATAAGCTCTTTTCCAGGCTTGCGAATCATTACTTCGATACTGATTTTCCCTTCTACTGCCATTGCTAGCGATTCTCTCTTGCAGGCAGAAGACCCCAGTTGAAAAGACTGGTCTAAATATTTCGTCGACGGCGGGTACAGACCTTGATTATCGAGGATTTGGGGATTTCTCCCCCCTGCCGCCATGGATGTCGCCGCCTGCATCGGAGGTGCCGCCGCCAACGCTGCTGCCGCTGCCGCTGCGGCCGCCTGTTGCCGAGCCAAGGCCGAAGGAGGCGCAGATCCCTTGGTCTTCACCATCACGATCACTGGATTGCTCTGAGGAAATGGAGGCTAGGGCTCAAGAACTCAAAAGGCTCAAAAGTTTTTGATTGTTAGAATGCAGTGAAAAGTTAACCGGGTAACTTCTAGGCCCTTTATTTATAGCCTAGACTTCACTTTCTTACCGTTAATCCATGTCGTTTCGCATTCCTGCCGTTACTTCTTTTATGAAATTAACGCCTGCTACAATTTCCGTTGGAAACAGAAACTAACGGCTATTTCTTCTAAGTCTAAAAAGACTTTCGAACTTCTTAAGTCAGTTCTAAGATAGTTCGAAAAGTAATTACCTTAAGACTGATTCGGAGTTCATATCTTCATGCATTTCGAAGATGAAATAAAAATTAATAACCCCTATGATTGGTTATCTTTTCTTTCCGTATACTGCTCTCCTAACGTTACAGGTCAAACGGAGA
Organism: Zizania palustris; assembly: GCA_019279435.1. Taxonomy (NCBI): domain Eukaryota; kingdom Viridiplantae; phylum Streptophyta; class Magnoliopsida; order Poales; family Poaceae; genus Zizania; species Zizania palustris. Next base: position 53,307,787 of record JAAALK010000287.1, on the reverse strand, counting down.
AGCGTATTCGAGGGGCTACTGTTGGGGGAAAATATCTCATCTTCAGGGTTATTGCCGAAGCAGCATAAAGGCAGTTAGAAGGTTCGAAGGTTCTCCGAAGATCATCTTCGAAGATGCCCGGAATCTGGTTAGAAGCACGAAGATAGGCATAGGTTCGAAGTACATCTTCGAACTAATGCCCTCCAAGATCTTTTCTGCCAGCTAAGATGGAAGGCTTATCTTCTTTCTTATTAGATTAGTCTTTTACCATTTTAGCCCTATTAAGGGAACCGAATAGTTTCCACTATGTCGGTTGTAATAGAGGGGTAAATAGGTCTTTTCCTTAATATTTGGGCCTATAAATACCCCCCATTCACCCTGTAATAGGGACCGAATACAAGTTATTCAATATACACTTTCGAACTATTCTAAGTTATTATCCTTTCGGAGGCTTAGAATAGTTTGCTTCACAAACACTTCGTTTGTTAGTTTCTTTTCCACAGAAACCTGTTAGCGTAATCTTTTACGCCAACAGTTTTCATTTTGGGAATCAGCTAGCTCCTCTCTCAAGGAAGCTAGAACCTCCACCTGAGACAAGCAGATCTCACACTCTCTATCTACTTGGACAAACTTTTTGTATTTTAGCTTAATCAACTCCAGTCTAAGAGATAAGAAGTTCTCACAGACAGTGGGTGGAACTGACAGTGTCTCAAGCTCTAGCCTAGTCTGCGCCAGCTTAGCTCTCACTCTCTACAAATCACCCAAATGCTCATCGCCCTTGGCTTTCAGCTCAGCTAAACTAGCTAGATGAGATGGGTAATCAACATATGGCACGACGATAGTGGCTTGAGCATATTTCAGCTCCAGCTAAGCGCTTTCAAGCTCAGTGGCCAAAGCGTCCCTCTCATCAACTCTTTCTGTGTACCTGGACTTCAGAGTCGACGGGTCACACAGAAGCACCTCACACTTTGGGCACTCACTGCTATCACCAAAGCAAGGGGAAGAAGATAGACTAGACTCTAAATTATGCTGTTGGCCATGGCAAACTCACTCTCTAATTCATCTATCCTCTTCTTAGCCCCCTAAGTAGTTTTTCCCGATATTTTAACTCCTGGTGATTACTTTCAAGTAAATCAACAATTTCACGTTCGTAAGAAGATACCTTCTCATTGTTGTAGTAGTCGGAGTCGTTGGAGGAGCCCTACTCTTCCTTATCCCCAAGAGCCATTGAGTAGAGGCTCTTGCGGGATCTTCGGCATTGATGTGAGCTGCTCTTCGGTCTGTCCCCGAAAGCCATGAAGCAGAGGCCCGCCAGATCGTCCTTGTCATTCCCCTTCTTGATAACAATCTCCTCATCGCTTGAGCTCGATGAAGAGGAAGAAGACGTGGACCGCTTGGAGTATCTCTTCTCCACCTCGGCGAAGAAGGCTTTGTCGCACTTCTTGTTCTCACGCCGGTAGTCCTTCAGGGCCTTTCTGAAGAATCTGGTCTTTGGCTTGCCCTTGGTGAAGGAAGAGTTGTTGTGCTTGCCGGAGTCATAGAAGCCATCACAGGTGCCCTTCTTGTTACCATTGCGCTTGGGGCAGTCGGCGATAAAGTGTCCTAGGTCACCACACTCAAAGCACCCGGATTTCGTGCCGTGTCTTTTGAAAATTCTCTTGTCATAAACATGATGCACCCAGTTGTTAAAAAGACACAGGTCATCATCTCCTAACGACTCGAGCTAGTCCTCAGTGATAGACATCAAGGAGAACCCAGCACAGCTCACAGAAGAGGGGTCAGCAGAAGGTGTATTAAGGGCCAGGGTTTTTGATCCAGAGCCAGTGAGATTTGATCTCAACTGGATATCAACCTCAGTGGCCTTCAACTTTCTAAACAACTCAGAAATTGTCAAGGTATCATAAGATGTGCTCTCAATGATAGAGGATACCTTGATCTCCCAGATCTTAGGGTCCAAGGTATGGAGAACCTTGAGCGCCTGCTCATGATCTGAGACTAACTGAACACCCTCAGCCTTGTTGGCCCAAAGCTTGTTTATGATCGATTGAAAATGACCAAACAACGCTTCAACAGATTCACCCGGCTTCTGTGTGAAATTCTCATATTGACACCAGTAGGTCTGATAGAGCCGAGCCTTGACCTGGGTTGTCCCCTCATGGTGTGCCTGAAGGGTAGCCCAGATCTCTCTCGCAGTGGTGAGATGGCTCACACGCTCAAATTCAGTGGGACCTAAACCAGAAAACAAAATATTCACCGCTTTGTTGTTGTTCTGATGCTGGGCAATAATATCTGGAGAATTACGTTCAGCAACAGGCAACACTGTGAAAGTAGCGTGAATACAAATGTCCTAGATGTCCGAGCTTCAGCTAATGAGATAGGCTCGCATGCGAGTATTCCAATAATTATAGCCATAAGCTTCCAAGGATGGGACCTTTCCAGGAGACGTCTAGATCACTACTTGGGTTTAGGACTGTTTAAGGTATGGAAAAACCCTAACCAGGCTCTAATACCACTTGTACGACCGAAAGTAGCGACCAGAGGGGGGATGAATGGGCGCCTAAAAAAATTCTTTCGAATCAATGGTCTGCTCCCAACACCCAATGCACCTCAAAAGACTTAGCAGGAAAACGTAAAGAGGTCATCAAGACCTAAAATGATCTAGCCTAAAAACAACCGGTGTCCTAATCGAAAAGACACCAACACAGTGCTAATAGGCAAAATATCAAAGCATATAAAACATAAGCAGATCAAGCATCACAGATATAGATCATCAGAAAGCTCTAAATTATGCTGTTGGCCATGGCAAACTCACTCTCTAATTCATCTATCCTCTTCTTAGCCCCCTAAGTAGTTTTTCCCGATATTTTAACTCCTGACGATTACTTTCAAGTAAATCAACGATTTCACGTTCATAAGATGATACATTTTCGTTGTCGTCGTCGTCGGAGTCATCGGAGGAGCCCTTCTCTTCCTTATCCCCAAGAGCCATTGAGGAGAAGCTCTTGCGGGATTTTCGGCATTGATGTGAGCGGCTCTTCGGTCTGTCTCCGAAGGCCATGAAGCAAAGGCCTGCCAGATCGTCCTTGTCCTTCTCGGCGAAGAAGGCCTTGTCGTGCTTCTTGTTCTCTCGCCGGTAATCCTTCAGGGCCTTTCTGAATAATCTGGTCTTTGGCTTGCCCTTGTTGAAGGAGGAGCTATCGTGCTTGCCGGAGTCGTGGAAGCCACCACCGGTGCCCTTCTTGTTACCATTGCGCTTGGGGCAGTCGGAAATGAAGTGACCTGGGTCACCACACTCAAAGCACCCGGATTTCGTGCCGTGTCTTTTGAACATTCTCTTGTCATAAACACAACACAGCCGGTTGTTAAAAAGACACAGGTCATCATCTCTCAAAGACTCAAGCTGGTCCTCAGTGGTAGACATCAAAGAGAACCCAGCACAGCTCACAGAGGAGGGGTCAGTAGAAGGAGTAGCAAGAGCCAGGGTCTTTGATACAGAGCCAGTGAGATTTTATCTCAACTGGGTATCCACCTTAGTGGCCTTTAGCTTGCTAAACAACTCAGAAATGGTCGAGGTATCATAAGATGTGCTCTCAATGATAGAGGATACCTTGATCTCCCAGATCTTAGGGTCCAAGGTATGAGAACCTTCAGAGCCTGCTCATGATCTGAGACTAACTGAACACCCTCAGCCTTGTTGTCCCGAAGCTTGTTTATGATCGATTGAAAACGACCAAACAACGCTTCAATAGATTCACCCGGCTTTTGTGTGACGTTCTCATATTCATGCCGGTAGGTCTGATAGAGTCGAGCCTTGACCTAGGCTGTCCCCTCATGGTGTGCCTGGAGGGTAGCCCAGATCTCTCTCGCAGTGGAGAGATGACTCACACGGTCAAATTCAATGGGACCTAAACCAGAAAACAGAATATTCACAGCTTTGTTTTTGTTCTGATGCTGGGCAACAATATCTGGAGTAGTGCGCTCAGCAACAGCCAACACGGTGAAAGTAGCGTGAATACAAATGTCCCAGATGTTCGAGCTTTGGCTCATGAGATAGGCTCGCATGTGAGTTTTCCAATAATTATAGCCATAAGCTTCCAAGGATGGGACCGTTTCAGGAGAAGTCATGATCACTATTGGGGTTTAGAACCGGTTAAGGTATGGAAAAACCCTAACCAGGCTTTGATACCACTTGTAGGACCGAAAGTAGCGACCAGAGGGGGGGGTGAATGGGCGCCTAAAAAACTCTTTCGAATCAATGGCCTGCTCCTAACACCCAACGCACCTCAAACAGACTAAGCAGGGAAGAGTTACCAGATCAAAGCCTAATAGTATCTAGCCTATAAACGACCGGTGTCCTAGATGAAGAAACACCAAAATAGTGCTTAAAGGCAGAATAATAAAGCATTTAAAACATGAGCAGATCAAGGTACTCAGAAATAAATCATCACAGCAAAGACTCCATGTGTATGTCAAAATGAGATTAGATATTACTGTTCAAGGTTGTCTCTAGTTCAGTACTCGACGAAGCCTGCACCGTCGAAGCCTGTAGTATCGGAGCCAGCACTTCGAAGCCTGTGAAGGTTGTGCCGAAGTCTGCTTCGAAGTCCTTTGTCGAAGGCTGTAGTGGACGTGCCGAAGGTTGTCGAAGTCAAAGATTGTTCGGTTAAAAGTGTAGCAAGCTGCGAAGCATGCTTTGGTGCGAAGTGTGAGGCAACCGAAACCTGCTTCGAAAAACACACTTTGAAGCTTTGGAGCTTAACTCAAGAGAAATCAACTTTGAAGCTTAATAGAGAAAGATCGAAACCTGCAACACAACCTTCGAAGCCAGATTGATCGAAGTATGACTACCGGAGAAGCGACATTCAAATCATAGACCAACTTCGAAGTACAGAGATAAAGCACGAAGCGGTGCACAAACCAGCAATAGCAGTGCTTCGCAAGTAGTACTTTGAAATCATTCGATCGAACTAACGCATAGACAAGAGCTTCGACAGTGAACCAAAATCGGAGTCTGTTCGAGGACAATCGTTCGAAGCCTATAGGTTGTGCGAGGAAAACAAACGCATACTACGCAACACATGTAGTTGCTGCAAGACAAACCGAACACAAACGAAGTGCAAAAACAGCGAAGGTAGACATAGCCTTAAGAACTGGGTCTAGCTTCGAAACAGAGATCTCAAGCTAGGACTTCGAACCTTTGACCGAAGCAACCAGGGAAAAACTTCATAGCGTAATGATTGGAGATCAGCACAGAGAGATTAGCACCTGGATGGAATCCTTCCACACACAAATCGAGAGGAAACAGCAAGAACGTGCGATGAACAGGAAAAAAACGGAACCTTGCTGGCGGCGCACACAGGAGTAGGGACAGGAAAAAGACAAAAATGTGACCCAATCTCTTGATTACAAAAGTGATTTCAGAAAGGGTAACCCTAACCCTAGGGATTAGGGCCCTATTTATAGGCAGCCCAATAGCCTAGGAATATTCCCACAGACTCTTAGGATTTTTTACAGACGCTGAAATTAATGGAAAAGACCAAACTGCCCTCAGGATATTTTTACAGACTCAACTGACTGACTGTGGGCATAAGGACAAAATAGTAAACTCCTATTTACAGATAAATTGTCTGGAAGCGGAGCTTTCGTAGCGACTACGACTTCACTCTAGGACGGTCCGATCCAAGATCAGGGGTTGTCAGTTTTGCGCCGAAACTGACAAAGCGTCCACCGACTTTGCACCAGGTACCCGGATTTGGCCGGCCTGATTCCGCAGCTCTCTCAGCCCGGCAATCACTCACCGCTCGTGTACCTGAGTCAATCCTGGTCAACATCCCAGTGGATCCTCTGCTGCTCCTAGCCCATGTACCCAGATTGGGCCTGCCCGACTTTTGCGGCCCATCTGCCCGACAGTCGCTCGCTGCCCGTGTACCTGAGTCACACGCGGCACAGACGCAGCAGGTCTTCTCCTCTTCTTCGGTCCTCTTTGACTACCGTTGACAATGACTCATCACATCTGGAGCCATGAGGCCCACGCTCTTCAGCATGGCTCCTCACAATCCAACAGAGCCGTCAAGCGAGCTAATGGTAATATCTTGTCAGTCTTGAATCGAAGAATATTAGAATTGGTGATGGGGCTATGGACCAAAGAACTTCTGAAGATTTTGTGGTCCATTCGGACCACTCAAGCAAGGTCCACAGGGTTCACCACTTTCAGGTTTCTATTCAGAGATGAAGCCATGACGCCGACGGAGCTCAAGGGTGGATCCCTCCGCACCATCAAACATAAAATGGACAATGAAAGACCGACTATGTTGGATTTAACTGAAGAAACAAGGCTTCGAGTTGTTGCTAACCTAACGAAGTATCAACATTAGACGAAGACTTGGTATGACCCAAAAATAAAGCTTAATGAACTTAAGTCAGGCCATTTACTATTGCAAAGCATTATTGCTCTAGGAAAATTAGGAAATAAATGGGAAGGACCATATATCATCCTGCGTTCAGGACGCCCTGGATCTTTTAAATTAGCTAATTTAGAAGGTGAAGAATTAAAGCATGCATGGCATGCGGAGCACCTTAAATGACACTTCGCTTAGGGGCTCCTTATAATTATTTGTAAACACTTTCTCAATGAATAAAGCTTATGGTTCGAATAATGCATGCTTCTCAAGATGATTCCTACTCCTAGTGCACGCACTAGGGGGACGGAGATGATTGCAGACATAAGTATTATTCATTCGAACCCAATTTATGGACTTCGAGCCACCGGCTCGAAGCATTCGTCAAGGTGGGAAAGTACCATGAAAAAACGGATTCCGAGCCACCGGCTTGAAAGCGGAGTAAAAAAGAGTCCAAAGAGACCAAGTGATACGGATTCCATGCAATCATCTTGAAAGCATCCGTAAAAAGAGTCAGAGGAGACCATGAGAAATGGATTCCGAGCCACCAGCTTGAAAGCATACGTAAAAGAGTCCGAAGCGACGAGAATAATCAAATTCCAATACATCCAAAAAAGAGTCTGAAGCGACCAGAATAATCGGATTCCAATACATCCGAAAAAGAGTACTAAACTACCATTTACGGGCTTCGAACCCATGGGTTCAAAGAGACCTATGAGGTCCAAAGTGACCACCTACTCGAATTTCGAACCACTGGTTCCAAATTCTTATTCGATACAATAAGGGGCTACGGGCCTCTGAATACATAAACTGTTGAAATTATACTCTTAGCAGGCATTACAATCATTGTGTGTAAACATCTTCACTTGAAAATCGAAGGTGCTCACCCAAAAAGAGGGGCTTGGAGGTAATAAGACAATTTCGAAACATTTCAATTTATATTACTCAATAAATTATATTACAATATGAAAAATCAATGTCTAAGCCAAGAAGAAAGCGAAGACCCCTTCGTTCCCCAGAGCTAGACTCAGAGTTAGCTCGGCTTTGAAGGCGACATGCCCCGAAGCCGGGAGTCTTCAGAACCTTGCGTTTAATCCGCTTCCCCTTCTTTGAAGCTTGGAAATCTCTTTGTTTTTGCTGAAGCTCAGCCTAGGTCCGAAGTCGTTCGGGGCTACTCTTCGCTTGATCCTCACTAGACGACTCTTCTTCGGACCAGTCAACGTCCTCCGAAGATTAAGATGTTATATTTACAACTTTTTCCCCTGCTTCTTAATATAAGCTAATATTTCTTTATAGATTTCGGGTATAACCTCTCCATGGCTTCCTTGAGGAGTTGAAAATCGACGACGCATGTGAGGCCTTAAGGCTTCAAAGGTTGCTCACTGTTGACGGAGCCCTTCGTTAACCTCTAATATTTCGAGTTCATCATCCAAAAAAGGTGGGAAAGCCTAAAAACATTTCCAAATAAGTCTTTTTTATTTGATAGGAAGACAGAAACATAAGTTTTTACATAATGGAGCCCTAAGGAGAACTAGACCTTCGGGTCTGAAGGAGGCTTGCTGGTTGAAGGCTGAATCCACCAGCCTTCAGCACTCCAGGATGGCTAAAAAGCCTCTCAAGCTGCGACCACGTCAGGCGAAGGGGTCAATAGTTGGTCACTTCCAAAGCTAGTAGGGGCTGCTCTGGGCTCCATCGAAATAGAAAGTCCGATGTCCTCAAAGTAGTGAAGTATTCCGAGAGTAGCTACTTGGCCCATGATCTCTCCATACCGAGTACCCGAAGTCTTCATCGTCTTCGCTGCTGCTTGGATAATCTTCATTTTCCGCAGTAGAGAATTGTTGGCCCACGACAAGGAAGCGCAAGAAGTCCCAAAATACTCCATGACACCCCAAAGGACATCCATGGTTTCGGAGGCCATAGTCTCAAACTTCGATTGATCCACAGCCAATGCCTCGCTAGACACATCCATGTCGTGGATTAAAGTGGAGAGCTCAGTCGTCTTCGTCATAAGGACAATTTTTTGTCCGAGTAACTTCCGGTGTCTTCAGCCAAGCATTGCTGCTCTTCCCGAAGCTTTACAAGCTCAGCTCTTGAAGCTTCCTGTTCCCCTCGAAGTCTTTCTACTTCAGCCCGGAGCACCACAATTTCAGCCTCAAGCTCCTTCGCAAGTTTCCAGCTTGGCTTTGGCGTTCTGCTCTGTGGGAGCCATCTCCTCCAAGCTTGAAGTCCGGTTCTCAGAGTCAGCAAGACTCCCTTGAAGAGTCGTCACCTTCTCCTTGAGCCAGTTGCACTCTCGCTCATAGGAAACAGCAACTGCTCGAGCTAGAACAATGTGCTGCAAGAAAAAGAAAAGCAATGTAAGTGAATTATATACATGTTTTAGATTAAACTGACTTTTGCAGATGCTTAGTACCTGGTAAGCTGCCTGTTCGAGAGCAGCATCGAGCTCCAACCCTTCGGCCTTGCCAAGGATGGAGACCAATTCAGTCTCCCCAACTTCGCGACTAGCTCGAGCCAGAGGCTCTAGCAAAGTCCAAAGCCATGTCCTCCTTTCAAGAAAGGGGCCAGGAGTGGGAGCCTTGACAAGGCGCTCCGATCGTCATCGCTAGGAGAAGGACCAGAGAACAATGAAGCATCCTCGGAGGCTTCTATCGACTGTCCTCTGTCTATCGACTCTGACGGAGTACATCCTAAAGCGGGAGCAGGCATTGGCCAACCTTTGCCCTTTCCAAGACCCGTCATTTGTTTCGGAGCCACCTCATGCGCCGTAGTCGACAACGGCACCGATGCTGTCTCCGGCTCCGGAACCACCTTCACAACAAGGATCACCTCCACCGGAACTGATTCTGTGAAACCAAAAGTACATGGTATTATTTTAATGATGCTGATGAAGGAAAAAGAATGTGTTCAGCCAAGGATTACCTCTAGCACCTTGTTGTCGGGTGAGCACCAGACTGCTCGGAGGCTCAAACATCTGGCCAAAGTCCTCTTCGGACTCTGGGGTACAAACCGAAGGAACAGCTGCTAGGATTTCTTCGGCAACAGCAACTGTCACTTCGTCTAGATCCAAGACCTCTGCAGCTAGGGCTTGAAGCCATTCAGTCTCGACTCAGCCTTCCCCCAAAACAGGGGCGACCGCCTGGCCAGACGGAGCGTTTTCAACCTCTGTCTACCAAGGATCACCATCAACCATCGGCGCCACCTCCGTACCATATTGGATGAAGGCCTCGGTTTCCATTCGAGACCCTTCATCCTCCCCCGTAAGAAGATCTTCGAACTCCTCCGCCATCTGCACGTCCACACCATCTTCCTCTTCGGATTGCTTCGGCGACGAGACACAAGACTTTGAAGGAGTAAGAGCCTTCGGTTTGTGGGCCACCTTATTTGTAGGTGTCTTCACAAGTCCTAAAGACCCCGCCTCAGCTTTCCTCTTCTTCGGAGCTTGGTCCGGGGCGGATCAATCTAGAAGGGTCGGTGGCTCAACTCCAAGTACACTCCATACTCGGTTGAACCGATCCCAAGTCCCAACCAGCTTCACCCTTCGCTCCTTTTCTATGGGCGTAGGGGCTCTGAGGACCTTCTCCCAGCCAGACAATTTGTTTCGGAGTCAAAGTAACTCGTAGAGCTGAAAGATAAGACATCATTAGGTTAAGTTAGTAAAATAAATCAATATTTGTGTGTGAAACACCTTGATACAGGATATGCGAAGAATTTACCTACGGAGCTCGATGGAATTTCTCAAAGTCCCCCCTCCGGGTTTTCTTCGAAGTTGATCGGTTAGGCGGCCATCAGAGGACGAATTCGAAGCCCAATGAACTCCTCCGCTAAGTCACGCATGCTCATGCGATGACTTACGGAGTGTAACAGCCCAAGGCAGGCCGGAAGATGGCTCAGATCCGGATGGACCTCCGCCTCCCTCTGGTACAAAATCTCCTCCAAGGGTCCCACCAAGGCACAAGTTGTCCCAACCTCCGCGTAGAACCAGTGGAGGATCTAGTCGGAGTACCGCCTATCATTGATGGCCTTTGTTGGGAACTGGTCTTGGAACTCATCGCGGAGTTGAAAATTTATGCTCCGAAGGCAATCACCATCTTCTCCCCTCCGAGTTAGGTGAATGTCTTCGACTGGCACGAAGCTTTGTGAAGGGCAGCAAAGATCTCTGCCCTCTCGGCACACCCTTCAGCTCGCATGGCCCATTCGACGATACCAGATTGGCGATCGCATTGGGAGAAAGATGAGGGAAAGTTACATGAAACAACCTCAGTACCTCCGCCAAGAAATCCACCACCGGGAGCCCCAATCCATCTTCAAATACCACCACCTCTCCCGCCTGTGGTATCGGGATCACCTCCTTCCCAGGTTGGTGCACCATCACTCCGTGCCCCATCTTTCCATCGACTCCCATGGCAATCGACTTCTTCGAGCAAGATGATGCCCCAAGCTATATGATTGGTATGTATACTTGGCAGACGCCGTACAGAGGTCGTGAGGACCAGCCAGACGAGGGTTATCTGAAGGCCCCGTAGCCGCAGCAACCGCCATCGCCTGCTGCCGAGCCAACGTTGTAGTAGGAACAGGAACCTTGTTGCTAGTCTTCGCCATCGGAGAAAAAGAGAGGTTGGGAGTATGTGCTCATGAAGAAGAAAGGTGATGTGTGAAAACAATCGGTAAAATGTCCAAAGTTCACTTTTACTTTCCTATTTATAACACTCGCAATTCCTTGTACTGTATGTTACATAGCACCGTTTGGTTTCTCTGTTTCGGTTTCGACGCCGTCATAACTTACAGGATTGCCTCATGAAGATTCACAACCATTGGAGCTAGTGCGACTGTTAGCTCTCTTGGAGAGTAACGACTCTATTTCTATGTCTAACAACTCTGAATACTAACAGCTATATTGGCTCCGAAAGAAATCTATCTCCGAAGCCACCCTCTTGGACGCCTCTGGATAGGCAATTCGGAGAGAAGTATTCGAGGGGCTACTGTTGGGGGAAAATATTTCATCCATGGTTGTAACGGCGCCCCGGCGAACCAAGTCACCAGGGGACCGACTAGATGCCTAGGCGCCTAGGCGGGTGCCTAGGCGTCACCTAGGCGACCAAAAGTTGGCATAGCATACAGGATAACAGGATTCAAAGTTCATACCAAAAGTTGTGCTACTGCTGCTGCCTGCCTATCTACTGCGGCGAGGGAGCAAGGGAGAGGGAGAGGATGAGAGAGGCAGAGAGGAGAGAGTCACCGGGAGGGGTAGCAGAGGTGGCGGCGGCACAAGGGGAAGGGGAAGCAGAGGTGGTGGCGCGATGCATGGGGAGGGGTAGCAGAGGCAGCGGCCGGAGGCGCAAGGGGTAAAGGTGGCGGCTGGCGACGCAGGGGGAGGGTAGCAAAGGTGGCGGCGCGGCGCACGGTGAGGTGTAGTAGAGGTGGCAGCCGGTGGTGCAAGGGGCAGAGGCGGCGGCGCAAGGGGAAGGGGAGGGAGAGAGTCGACTCAGTCGAGACTCGAGAGGGGGGCTAGGACGACGCGTCGACGCCTTAGTCGAAGGCACTTTCACCTAGTCGGCCGCCCCGAGACGCCCGGCGACCACCTAGTCGCCATGGGCGACGCCTTGAATGGCCAAGCGGGTGCCTAACTCCACCAGGCGAGGCGAGCCGGCATGGCGCTCGGCGGGGACCGCCTGGACGCCTAGTCGGAGCCTAGGTGTCGCCTAGGCGATGTCGTGACAACCATGATTCCATCCTTCGGAAGTTAAGTAAGGTTCTATATCAATACAAGCAAAAGAAACGAAGTCAGATGAAGTAAGAAGTTTTGATCTTCGAAGATGCTAAAAAGCATCAAGGCTTCGGTGTATTCAAAGATCTCTACAGTGAAGGCCTCCGTCAAGATTTCGGCATGACGGAGCCTCCCGAAGCCTCTTCACCCGAAAAGGTACTACCAGCGAGGATGGAAGAACTATCTTCTCACTGATTAGACTAGTCTTCTACTCTTTTAACCCTACGAAGAATATTAAACAATATCTTCTTAGTCGATTGTAATTAGAGGGTAAAGAAGTGTTTTCCCTATGTATTCAGTGTATAAATACCCCTCTTCGCTCTGTAAAAGGTATAGAATACTCAAATATTCAATACACATTTCAAACTAGCTCAAGCTATTATCCTATTCGGAAGCTTGGAATAGTCTTCTTAAATAGACACTCCGTTTGTTAATCTTTCTAGTTCTTTAAACCTATTAGTGTAATCTTTTATGCCAATAATGAGTTTCCTAGACGGTGGCATAAAGTGCTTTCTAAGACATGATGGGCATATAGAGTTGTAAAGCATGGTGCCACCAAGGTAAGTCCATATGAGTTGGTGTATGAACAAGAAGCCGTTCTACCCGTAGAGTTGAATCTTAGATCATTGAGGTTGCTTAAACAAGATGGCTTATCTGTCGATGAATATGAAACTCTTTTGAAGGATAATTTGGAAGAAGTGACCGATAAGAGATTGAGAGCTCTAGAGGCAATATAAAGAGATAAGAGAAGAGTGGCTAATGATGGAGGAGGGGGTGCCCGATCTTCCGTCAGGTAGGGGATAAACAACGATTTGTGGAGAACTAGACATTGATGATCCAGCTTCCTATCCACGAGATTGGCCATTGCAATCGCTATACCACTACTACGTTGGTTATCAGCCAAGCACAACCTAATTAACCTTGCTGTTGGGGGAAAATGCTTCACTTTCAGGACTTAGAGATTAATAGTTCAAAAGGACTTATCAGTTTCGGAGCTGATGGGCCCATGCTCGAAGGTGGAGGAGTCGTTAAGCCAAAGGGTGGTTTGATCTACGATCCGAAGGAACCCTCCACAAGATATGAGGCTTCGGAGCCAAACGACAAGATTGATAAGACGTGTGTCTTATCCACTTTCCTCGGGTAGATTTTACCATTTTAACCCTATTCAGGGTACCGAATAGTTTCCACTATGTCGGTTGTAATCAAGGGGTAAATAGGTCTTTTCCTTAGACGTTTTTGCCTATAAATACCCCCCTCCTTACCCTGTAATGAGGATCGAATACTCAGCTATTCTAATACACATATTCGGACTACTTAAGCTATTATCCATTCGGAGGCTTGAGGTAGTTCTTAAACACGAACTCACTGTTTGTCTGTTCTTGATCTTAGAGAACCTGTTAGCGTAATTTTTTATGCCAACAGTTGGCGCCGTCTGTGGGGAACCAAGTTCTAGAATCTTGTTCTCTACTGTTGACTGCACTTCGAAGAGCATTTACAGAGGGAGCCTCGGAGTCCCAAGATTCCGCGCACCCTTTGGGAAGGGTCTTCCTAGTGCGGTTCGAAGGCCTTCCCTCGCCTTCCCAAACCAATCGAAGTCCTCAGTCTTCGGACCTCTCTGTTACTAGCTATGCCTCCGAAGAGAAGCCAAGCCTCGAGTCCTCTCCGAAGGTCCCCTCGGACTAACAGAGTCAGGCCCTTAGCTATTCCAACGATTCCCGAGGGTGTCGCTGGGCATCGAGTGCCCAGGGGCCCTCGGGCTCCCCCTACGGTGCTCCAAACTGATTATGTCAGTTCTCGAGACCCAGAGCTACCCTCCGACGAAGATGAAGACCTTCCTAGAGCCGAAGCTACTCAGTTAGCGAGGCTTCAGGAGGAAGTGGATAGATGGAGGCAAGAGGCCGCTAATCGCCTCTAATCCCAAGCCTCCACCGAGACTCCAGAAGGGCCCCAAGATGGTGGTGCTCGCAACCTTCCCGAAGTTGTTCAAGTCTCGGAGGAGGCTAAAAACGCATCTTTCGACGATGAGTCTCCGCTACATTCGGACTTGCAAAGGGTGCCTTTCGATCCCAGGTTCAAGGCCTTGAAGTTGCACAAGTACTCCAGCGGGTCAGACCCCAGAGAGTTTGCTCGTTCATACGCCCTGGCGATAGAAGCAAGCGGAGGGGTGCGCAACACTATGGAAAAATGTTTCCCCCTCGCTCTCGAAGGCGTGGCCTTCCGGTGGTTCTGGTCTTTGAAGCCAGGATCGATCAAGTCTTGGGAGCAGTTGAAGAGGAAGTTTGTGAGCAACTTCCAAGGTACCTTTGGGGCTCCGATGTCAACAGGGAGCTTGTTCCAGGTGAAGTAGCGAGCAGGGGAAACGCTCTGAGAATACTTCACACGCTTCGCCCACACCAAGTCACAGATAAAGGGCTTGTCTAACTCTTCGGTAGTCGACGCCGCCCGCGAAGGGGTGCTAAACCTCGATCTCCTCATCAAGCTCCATCGGAAGCCTGTGTCATCCATGGCACAGGTAATGGCGTACTTCGAACAGTATGGCAAAGCGGACAAGGGTTGTCTTCAACGAGCCGTAGCACCCGCACCAGCCCTCCGAGAAGTGAAGATGGAGCCCGAAGCCTCAGCTCCGCTGCAACCCCCTCAAGACAATCGCTTCAGCGATCACAGGCGAGGAAAGAAGCATTTCCGTTCGGAGGTGCTGAGCAACGCACCCTCCATTCCAAAGGCACCTGCCAATTATCAACAGTCGCAAGGATTCAAGGCTGGAGCGCCAAAGCCTCAAGAAAGAGTACCTGGCAGGTGCCAGAGTTTTTTTCTGCTGCGTGCATGGCGACAATAGAAGCCATGACACAAAGGACTACAAGGCGGTGTTAGCCCTTCGGGGCGACTACCTAGGGTGAAGTACCGGGAGGGGTACTTCAGATCGAGCCCCACCAGCGGCACGGTCGGAGCCTGTGCAAATCGTGGCCCGAGCCGGTGTCCCCGAAGCCAACATGCGACTTCTGGTGGCCAACATTATGCCACCACCGAAGCAAGAAGACCCACAAGACCGCAGCAAGCGAGTGGTCCTGCCCATCTCCGGAGGGGGGACCCTCGGTAACATGTCCAAGAGGCAGCGACGTGAATACGTCGGCGAAGTAGGGCACATTGGGACTTCGAGTTCCGCGGAGGAAATGCCAGAATGGTCACATGTGCCCATCTCTTTTACTGCCAGTGATGCTGTGGGGGTGAAGTTCCCCCATGCTGACCCCTTGGTCATTTCGCAGATATAGCAGGGGTGGAAATCCGAAGGATCCTGGTGGACGGCGGGAGCTCCGTAGACATACTTTTCGTCCAGACCTTCGATCAAATGTGCATACCTCGGAAACACCTGCTTCCAGCGGCCCGACCACTTCAAGGTTTCTCAGGACCGCCTCTTGATGCCCTCGGCCAGATAGGCCTCGAGGTTGCTTTCGGAGAGGGGTCTTTGGCCAGGGTGGAGGAGGTGATCTTCGACGTCGTCGACGCCCCCTATGCTTACAACGCAATCTTCGGGCAAGGGATGCTGAACCAATTCGGGGCTATAGCGCATCACAACTATCTCTGTCTCAAAATGCCCACGCAATGTGGAGTTCTTACTATTTCAGGAGACCAAGCTATAGCCTGAAGAATGGAGTATGGTAACGGCCAGCCGTTGGACCCCCGGCAAGTGGACAGCATGACGGAGCGCACAGAAGAGGTTCCAGATGCTTCGAGCTCTTCGAAGGGACTCTCCCTTAAACCAAGCCCAGAAGGTGATGTCGTGACGAAGATAATTTCAAAGGATGGCAAGGAATACCCAATACAGTTCGGCAAGGGGCTATCCCAAGAGATAGCTGCCTCGTTGGAAGAAGTCGTCAAGCAAAATCTGGACGTCTTTGCCTGGACTGACGAAGACATCACCGGGGTTGATCGGAGTATCATCGAGCACAGCCTGCTCTTCAACCCGAAGGCTAGGCCAGTGCACCAGGGGCTCCGCAAGCTGTCTGCAGAAATGGCAAGCCTCACCAAGACTGAAGTAGAAAAATTATTAAGGGTTGGCATAAGGTAGCCCATACCGAGTGGTTGGTGAACCCTGTTTTTGTAAGGAAGAAGGACTCAAACAAGTGGCACATGTGTATTGACTTTACTTCATTAAATAAAGCATGCCCGAGAGACCCCTACCTGATGCCCCCGAATAGACCAGCTGGTGGATTCCACGTCCAGCTCCGAATTGCTAAGCTTCCTCGATGCTTACTCTGGGTATCATCAAGTCTGGCTAAAGCGTGAAGATGAAGCCAAGACAAGTTTCGTAACTCCTTCCAGGGTATTTTGTTATGTAAGAATGCCTTTTGGCTTGCGGAGTGCCGGAGCCACATTTTCACGTTTAATAGCTAAGGCTTTAGGTCACCAAATAGGCCAAAATGTTGAAGCCTATATGGATGACATTGTAATAAAATGTGGTCAAAAGCACCAGCATAGTCTAGACCTAGCTGAAACGTTTGAGAGCCTCTGAGCATGTGGAGTACGCCTCAACCCTAAAAAATGTATATTCGGAGCGCAAGCAGGAAAACTGCTAGGGTACTTAGTTTTGAGCAGGGGAATCGAAGCTAGCCCAACGCAGATAAGTGCACTGCAAAGAATGGCTCCACTAGGGAATTTGAAGCAAGTCCAGAAGCTAGCAGGAAGGCTCGCAGCTCTTAGTAGATTCCTGTCCAGGTCAGCAGAACGAAGCCACCCAATTTTCAAAGCCCTAAAGGGGTCTGAAAGCTTCAATTGGACGCCGGAGTGCCAGAAGAGCTTCGATGATATAAAAGCATACCTCGGAAGCCTGTCAACGCTTACCGTGTCCCTCCCGGAGGAAACACTCCTCCTTTATCTTGCAGCAACAAGCTCCACAGTAAGTGTAGTACTGGTCAGGGAAGTTGAGCTTAAGGGAAAGCTGGTGCAGAACCTAGTTTATTTTGTTTCAGAAGCTTTGTCCGGAGCTAATATAAGATACTCCGAGCTCGAGAAATTTGCTTATGCCCTGGTAATGGCCTCACGGAAGATAAGGTATTACTTTCTGGCGCATAACCTAATCGTTCCTACCTCGTACCCTCTTGGTGATATGCCCTGAAGTAAAGATTCTACGGGTAGGATCGGAAAATAGGCTGTCGAGCTAGCCCCCATCGGAATCTCCTTCATGGCAAGCACAGCTTTTAAAAACCCAAATCATAGCCGACTTCGTAGCAGAGTGGACTCCATCTGCAGTTTAGACTCCGGAGGAGCACTCCAAAGGTTTATGGACAATATTTTCTGACGGAGCTTATCAGGCATCTGGTGCCGGAGCAGGAGCAGTCATTATATCACCGTCAGGGCAAAAGGCCATGTATTCTGCGAGGCTCAACTTTAAGACCACCAATAACATCGCAGAATACGAAGGGGTCCTGCTAGGCCTCCGAAAGGCAAAGGCACATGGAGAAACAAGGATAATAATTAAAACAGATTCCCATGTCGTCGCAGGGCATGTCGATAAAAGCTTCCAAGCAAATAACCCGCATCTAGCGAAGTACCTGGAGGAAGTCCACAAGACTGAAGCAGCATTCAAAGGATTTTCTGTTCGAATCATCCTTCGAGCAGATAATCAACTTGCAGACATTCTGGCAAAGGCTGCAGCCGGAGCATTGGACCTCCCGGAGGGTGCTTTTTATGAAGAACTAGTCAAGCCTACAGTCGATAAATTACCCTCCGCAGAAGTCCTTTGCATTCTAGCTACAAATTGGCGGACTCCGATAATGGATGTCTTGCAAGGAAGCACAGGTTCTTCAGAAGGTCTGGATTCCCGAAGGTTACAAAGCCGGAGTTTGTTCTCCTCTACTCCAGTGCATCTCTCAACCCGAAGGCCAAGACATACTTCGGGATATTCAAGAAGGTTTATGTGGAAGCCACTTAGCCCCTCGTGCTCTAGCAGGCAAAACACTTCGGCAGGGACTCTACTGGCCGACAATTGTAAGAGATGCGGAGGAGTTGGTCCGAACCTGCTAACGATGCTAGTGGATGGGAAGACGAAGCCACCGTCCGCCAGTCCCACTTCAAGTTATTGCCTCGGTGTGGCCAATGGCTCGATGGGGAATGGACCTCATAGGCCCTTTTCCAATGGCCAAAGGCAGCTTGAAGTTTGCGGTGGTAGCAATCGAATATTTTTCAAAGTGGGTCGAAGCAGAACCATTGACTGCTATCACTTCAAGGAATGTGCAAAAGTTTTTCTGGCAAAATATTATATGCAGGTTCGGAGTGCCAAGGGAGCTAACCGTGGATAATGGAACCCAGTTCGAAGCTGACACATTCAAAGAATTTTGTGAAGAATTGGGCATTAAGTTATGCTTCGCAGCAGTGCACCATCCACTGTCCAACGGAGCTATCGAGCGAGCCAATGGGAACATTCTCTCCAGTCTGAATCGACGGATTGTCGGGTTGGCTAAGGGGCTATGGGTCGAGGAGCTTCCCAAGCCAGGTCCATAGGCTTTACCCCACTTAGACTACTATTCGGCGATGAGGCCATGACTCCTACAGAGCTCAGGGGTGGATCCCTTCGTGTAGTGCAGCCCGGATATGAAGATGAAATAAACACTTCGTTAGACTTGTCAGAAGAAACAAGGCTTTGAGCTGTCGCTAATCTGACGAAGTACCAAGGCGAAACAAAAACATGGTATGACCCGAAGATAAAGCTGAAAGAGCTTAGACCAGGTCATTTAGTTTTGCGAAGTGTAATAGCCTCGGGGAAGCTAGGAAATAAATGGGAAGGACCATATATTATCCTACGCTAAGGATGCCCCGGATCGATTAAGTTAGCTAATTTAGAACGGGTGGAATTGAAACATGCATGGCATGCGGAGCACCTTAAGCGTTACTACACTTAGGGGCTCCTTGTAATCACTTGTAATGAATTCCTTTTCTAAATAAAGTGGAGGGTCGAATTTTGTTTGCTCTTCAAATATCCCTTACTCCTGATGGACACATCGGGAGGACGAAGATGCTTGTAGAGTCAAGCATCTTTCCCAAGACCCGGGCAACAGCCTGTGAACCATGGGTTCAAGGGCTTCATTGCCAGCCTACGGATTCCAGGCTCTGGCTTGTTAGGATCCGTAGAAGAGTATAAGGACTTTAAAAAGAACAGATTTCCGGCCTCTGGGTTCGAAGTATCTGTAAAAGAGCCGAAGGTGGCCACCCTACGGATTCTAGGCTCCAGCTTGATAGGATCCGTAGAAGAGTCTAAGGACTTTAAAAGAGCAGATTTCCGACCCCCGAGTTTGAAGTATCTGTAAAAGAGCCGAAGGTGGCCAGCCTACGGATTTCAGGCTCCGGCTTGTTAGGATCCGTAGAAGAATCTAAGGACTTTAAAATAACAAGATTTCCGGCCTCCAGGTTCGAAGTATCTGTAAAAGAGCCGAAGGTGGCCACCCTACGGATTCCAGGCCTAGGCTTGTTAGGATCCCTAGAAGAGTCCAAGGACTTTAAAGATAAACAGATTTTCCGTCCTATGGGTTCGAAGCATCTGTAAAAGAGTCAAAGGTGACCAAGCAATAAGGTTTCAAGGCTCCGGCCAATGAGACACTTTTAAAGTCCTAAGCGACTAGTAGAAGACCATGCAAAGGTAGATTCAGCTCCGAAACTTACAAAATCATAATACGAAACTATGTTAGAAGAACTCTACGAAAAGGTAAAATATGGATATTAAGTGTTGTGCGAAGCATCGGTTTGTTCTACGCGTCATTGTGTTTGACGAACCTTTTTGCAATGCGTAAGGTCCCCCACCCACAAGGAGGGGTAGGAGGCTAAAGAACAAACAAGATGCTTCCAGTGCAATTCACATTAATTCATCATACTTTTACATTAAGAGAAATTTTGGTCCAACCTAAGAAAAATCGGAGACCCTGTCGGCCTCTAGAGCTACCTCTCCGGCTACTCTGTCCTTCGGAGCTCGAAGCCACCGGGATCGTCCTTTTTGTTCGAGTGCTTCTCTTCTTCTTCGAGGCTCGCAGTTTCTTCTACTCCTCTTGAAGCTTGACCCAAGTCAGAAGTCTTTCGGAGTTAGCCTCCGCAGGGTCTTCGGCCTGGTACTCCGAATCAGACCAATCCATATGTTCTGAGGATGAATATGCCTTCTCTTTTTCCTCTTCCTTGATATAAGCTAAGACTTCTTGAAAAACCTCGAGGGTTACCTCCCCTTTATCTCCACGAGGAACAGAGAAGCGAGAGCGGCGGTAAGGCCTTAAGCTCTCGAGGCTTGCCCACTCCTTCCGGAGCCCTTCGTTAAAATCCAGTATTTCGAAGTCAGGTTCCGAAGGGCATGACAGAACCTAAAAGAACAAAACACCCAAACAAGCTCTTCGTTTATAAACTTTTCATTAATACAAGGGGCTTTACAAGATTTCTTATACATAATTGTCCTATGAGCTAGACCTGCGGGTCGGTTGGTGGAGCAGGAGGTGCTGGAGCTGGTGAGGATGGAAGCGGCGGCCTTGTCTGTGCTTGCTTCTGCCGACGGGCCTCGTCGATCCAAGCTTTAGCTGTAGCCTTGTGGTCCGTCTTCCAAGTTGACCGGAAAACTTCCTAGGCCGAGGCTACATTTGGCGAAGGATGCAACAAGTCCTCGGAGGCAAAGCTTCCAGGTGTCGAACCCCCGACCGGAGTGATAGGAATTTGAAGGGCTTCGAGGTGGCGGAGAACTCCAATCCTAGCGCACTGTCCGGAGATCTCTCCATACCGGACACCGGAGCTCATCATCAGCGACGCCACCACTTGGATCCTCTTCAGCTTCCGGTTGAGGGACTTGCTGGCCATAGCAAAAGACGAAGGGCACATGGTGCCAAAATTTCCAAGGTATCCTGAAGGGCATCCAAGGTACGTTCTGCTGCATTGGCATTCTTCTTCTCTGCCGTCTCTAGCCCCGCAGCGGTAGCAGACACTTCGGCCATCTGGGATAGCAAGGAGCTCTTCTGGGCCATCGTTTTCTTGAGAGAGCCTTGGAGCTCTACCAGCTGGGTGTTTGAAGTAGCCGCCGCCTGCTGGAGCTTCTCAACCTCAGCCCGGAGCACCAAGCACTCAGCTTCAACTTCTTGGGCTGAAGTCCGGAGTGCGTCGTTGTCCTGCCTTGTGAGTCGGAGAGCTTCGTCAGCTTCGGCCCTAGCCATCCGCTCTTCGAGGACTTCTTCCTCCAACCGAAGTGCTCTCTCTTCGGAGCCCTTGAGCGTGGCTTGGAGGGTGGTAACCTTCTGTTTTAGTCGATTAGTTTCGACTACATTGGAAGTCGCTGCCGCTCTAGCAAGGACAAATTGCTGCAAAAGGAACAAGTAAGTACCAAGTATTTACATTTACTAATTTAAAATATTTGCGGTACTTTTTATACCTGAAGGGCAGCCCTTTCGAGGGCCATGTTGAGCCTCGGGGCCCTGGCATCGCTCAGTACAGAGATCAAGTCGGAGTTGGCAATGTCCTGGCTTTCCCCGCCAAAGGCTCCAAGAGCACCCGGAGGCCCGTCCGTTGCTCCAGAAATGGAGCCAGCAGAGGAAGCCAAGACAAAGCTTGGCGATCGTCTGCCGTGGCCTCTTCCTCCGAGTTGTTTGCCAAAGGCTCATTGGAAGAGGGTGTCATCGTTGGGCCGGGAGGGAGTCCCAGGCTTGACATGCTTTTGCCCCTCCCCGGCACGAAGACAGGTGGCTCGACTCTGGCAGAGGTAGCTCCTCCTTTGGCAGCTACCCCTTCGGCTGGAGCCGCATCGACAGGAATGGCCCCAGCCATTGGAGCCGCATCAGCAAGGATGGCCCCAACCACCGGAGCCGCGTCGGCGGAAACAGCCCCTGCCACTGAAGCTGGGGCGTCCAGTGGAGCCACCTTCTTCTTCTTAGTGGAGGTCTTGCCGGCCTTCTTCGGAGGCTCGATGACGGCTTTCCTTTTCTGAGGGGCCACTCTGGATGGGTTAAAATCCGGCAGAGGAGGGGGCACCATCCTGAGAGCTCCCCACACTCTATTGGAGCGCTCCCAGCTCCCCACCAGCTCCAACCTCTTCTGCCTTTCAGCCACCGTAGGGGCTCCGAGGACCCGTTCGGTGGCCCGAGCTATCTGCTCCGGAGCTAACGCCAGTGGAGCCACTGAAAAAAGGGTAACATATTATAAGTATGTTATTTTCGTCATCTAACATATTATTGTAGGAGTTGAAGTCTTACCTAGAGTTCGGAGCTCACCCTCCGAAGCTTGTTGAAACACTATCGGCCAGTTGGCCCCGATGGGTGGAATCCGAAGAGCAATGAACTCTTCGGAAAGGTCGCGCATGCTCATGCGGCTGGCCACCGAAGTCAGTAGGCCTAGCTGTGTTGAGAGCAGGCTAGGGTTCGGAGTAACCTCCGCCTCCTTCCGGAACCAAATCTCCTAAAGAGGACTAGCGAGAGGGGAGTCCTCTCCAACGTCGGCGTAGAACCACCGAAGGATCCAATTGGTGTAGCATTGGTCGTTGATGGCCTTCGCGGGAAAGTGTTGGGCGTGCTCCCTCCGCAGCTGGATGTTGACACTGCCTAAGTCTGTTATCACCTTAGTGTCCTCGGGGCCATCTTGCGGCTTCGGCTGGCAGATGGCTTCGTGGGTGGTGGCGAAGACCTCTGATCGCCCCTCGCACCCTTCGACCCGAAGCGCCCATTCGAAGATAGCTAGGCGGGCGATGGCATTGGGAGACAGCTGGGGCATAGTGATGTGGAACACATCCAATACCTCTGCTAAGAAGTCGATGGCCGGAAGCCCCAGGCCTGCCTCGAAGAAGGCCTCGAAGACCACGACCTCTCTGCTGCGTGGCTTTGGGGTTGATTCCGACCCGGGGACTCGAGTCCTCAATCCGGTCCCTAGCTTCCCTTCCACGGCCTCTTCGATGGACTTTGCGGTGCTTGTGGATTGGCCGATGAGGAAGCTTTGGGGGATCTTCTTCTTGGATGGAGGGCGGAGCTCCCGGGGGTTCTTGGGCCAGGCGTCGCCCGAAGCTCCCGCCATTGCCGCTATGGCCGAAGCCGCCCACACTTGCCTCTGTGCCAGAGTGCCCGCCACCGTCAGCACGGTGTGGCTAGTTCTCGCCATGGCTTGGTGGCTCAAGAAGTTGTGAGAATTGGAGGTTGAAGAAAGTGAGTTGCGGATGCTAGGCACGGTAAAAAGTCTTGGGTAAATTCTAATCCCCTTTTTATAACCGTCCGCTGGTTGCTGTGCTTACACTGCAGGTTTGACTTCCATCACTGGCAGGTGGGTCCCGAGAGTGGAATGGCATGAGACCGCTATAAATTTCGACTGTTACCTTTTATAGAGTGTAACGGCTACTTGCATGGTAACGGTTCTAATCAAACGTCTCTTCGCGATGTTTGGGCTTTGTAACGTTTTTCTTCCTGCGAAGCGTTCACACAGCAGATGGGGACTTGAAGCTGTAGTCCAAAAGCCATGGGCCAAAGACCCTTCGGATGTTTGTAATGTGTTCAGCCTTCTCTAAGTCTCAGAATATGAAAATGTTCCTTGCGTATATTGCCTCCCTTCTATACAGGTCAAATCTGGAGAGGCGTATTCGAGGGGCTACTATTGGGGGAAAATGCTTCACTTTCAGGACTTAGAGATTAACAGTTCAAAAGGACTTATCAGCTTCGGAGCTGATGGGCCCATGCTCGAAGGTGGTGGAGTCGTTAAGCCAAAGGGTGCTTCGATCTACGATCTGAAGGAACCCTTCGCAAGATATGAGACTTCGGAGCCAAACGACATGATTGATAAGACGTTTGGCTTATCCACTTGCCTCGGGTAGATTTTACAATTTTAACCCTGTTTAGGGTACCTGTTGGGGGAAAATACTTCATCCTCAGAGCCATTGCTGCAACAAGACAAAGGTAGGTGATTCAATCAAAGGTTTCTAGCACCTAACTCCGGGAGTACATTGGATCAAGTTCGAAGGATGAAGGTGAACTCTAGTTCGAAGTATATCTTCGAACATGGACTCTTTGGAGAGCCTCTTGCCAGCTAGGATGGACGATTCATCTTCTATCTCAGTAGATTAGTCTTTTACCATTTTAGCCCTATCAAGGGAACCGAATAGTTTCCACTAGGTTGGTTGTAATATAGGGGTAAAAGGGTCTTTTCCTTAATGTTTGGGCCTATAAATACCCCCCATTTTGCCCTGTAATAAGGATCGAATACTGAGTTATTCAATACACATCTTCGAATTGTTCCGAGCTATTATCCTATTTAGAGGCTTGAAACAGTTTATTAACAAACACTTTGTTTGTTAGTTTCTAATCTTCTAAAACCTGTTAGCGTAATCTTTTACGCCAACAGGTGGCGCCGTCCGTGGGGAACCTAGTCCAAAAAACTTCGTTCTCTACCAAGTTTCCAAACCATGCCTCCCAAGCGGAGTTCAGGTGGTAGCCCTATTCGGAGGTCCCCTCGAACCTCCGGAGCAAGATCTTTAGATACAGTTGAGGCTGGAGGACCCTCAACTTTTCCTCCACCTCAGACTCCAAAAGGACCTCCTCTTCCCCGAGCATACGGAGTTCCCTCTCCGAATCCATCCATACTTCAACCACCCGGAGTTCCTCTTTCGCCTCAAGTTCCACTTCGGACTGATGCATACAGGTCTCAAGACCCGGAAGGCCCTTCCGGGGGAGATGAAGACGGTCTTGGAGATATGGCAGTCCAAATGGCCAGTCTCCAAGCTGAGGTAGCAAGGTGGCGGCAAGAAGCCGCAGATAGGCTTTGCCCTCAGGCCACCCCAGTCATTCCTGAAGTGCCCGAAGACAACAAAGTTCACTATCCCGAAGCCCCGGAGAACGCAACCTTCGGCACTGAATCTCCGCTGCATCCAGAGATACAAAAAGTACGCTTTGATCCGAAGTTCAAAACTTCGAAGCTTTGCAAGTATGCTGGAGATGAAGACCCTGGGGAGTTCTCCCGTTCTTATGCATTAGCAATTGAGGCCAGCAGAGGGGTGCGAGACACCATGGCAAAATGTTTTCCTCTAGCTCTCGAAGGAGTGGCGCTGCGGTGGTTCTGGTCTTTAAAGCCAGGTTCAATCAGAACCTAGGAGCAGCTAAGGAAGAAGTTTATAAGCAATTTTCAGGGTACATTCATACCCCCAATGTCAACAGGAAGTCTTTTCCAGGTGAAGCAGCTCCCTGGAGAGACTTTAAGACAATATTATAAGCGCTTCGCCCATACGAAGTCGCAGATTCGAGGGTTAACTACATCTTCAGTAGTTGACGCAGCTCGAGAGGGAGTTACCAACGCAGGTCTCCTTGATAAACTTCACCGGAAGCAGATATCTTTGGTTGCTCAGTTGATGTCTTACTTCGAAGAGTATGCAAGGTCAAAAGAGGGGTGGCTTCGGAGAACTGCTGCAACCACATCAATCCTGCAAGAAGTTAAGTTGGAAGTGAAGACTTCAACACAGCCGCAGGGGCAAAGCTTCAAGGCTCAACATGACAGACGTCGAGGATAAAACCATCCTCGTTCAGAAGTCTTAAACATTGCATCCCCGCAGAAGTTTGCCCAAAGAACTCCGTAGCCCTCAGGAAGCTAGACCAGCGGCTGGAGGCTGCCAGGGAAGACGGCTGGCAAAGCCCAAGCCTTTTTCTATTGTGTCCATGGTGAAAACCAAAGTCACGCAACTAATGCGTGCAAATCTATACTTGCTTTAAGAGGCGAGTATCTGGAAAGAACATCGAGTCGAGGCACTACTGACCGAATTCCGACCGAAGTGCGTCCGGAGCTTGTTCAGGCTGTAGCACAGATAGAAAACTTCGACCCTGCAAGACGGCCTCTGGTGGTCAATGTTATACCACCTCAGAAGTAGGAAGATGGTCAAGATCGAGGAAAGAGAGTAGTCCTCCCCATCTCCGGAGGAGGCACCCTTGGAAGTATGTTGAAGAGGCAAAGAAGAGAGTATGTTAGAGAAGTGGGCCATATTGGAACCTCTTCATCTGCAGCTGTTATGCCTGAATGGTCCCATGTGCCGATGTCTTTTTCCGCAGATTATGCAGGTGGAATAAAGTTTCCACATTCAGACCCACTTGTCATCACTGCTGACATAGCAGGGACTGAGGTTCGAAGTGTGCTAATCGACGGACGATGGAGTTCGGCAGATATTATCTTTGTCCAAGCTTTTGATCAACTCTTCATCTCCAGGAAGCACCTTCTCCCGGCAGCCCATCCTTTGCAAGGCTTCGCAGGACCCCCTCTTGATGCCCTCGGTCAAATTGGTCTAGAAATTACTTTCGGAGAGGGACCATTAGCCAGGATGGAGGATGTAATTTTTGATGTTGTGGATGCCACGTATGCATACAATGTTATCTTCAGAAGGGGCATGTTGAATCAATTCGGAGCTGTGGCGCATCATAATTATCTATGTATGAAGATGCCCACACAGGTGGGAGTGCTCACTGTTTTCGGAGATCAGGCCACTGCATGAAGAGCAGAGTATGGTCATGGCCCTCCTCTTGACCCGAGACAGGTGAACAGCGTGCAAGATAACCCGGAGGTTTTTTCTGCTCCAAGTGAATCCTCGAAGAAGTCCTTCCCAAGGCCAAGCCCCGAAGGAGAGATTGCAACGAAGGTCATTGTTAAGGATGGAAAGGAATATTCTTTTCAGTTCGGCAAAGACTTGCCTCCAGAAGTTGCTACTTCGTTAGAGAAAGTAGTTGGGGAGAATCTAGACGTCTTTGCTTGGTCTGAGGAAGACATCACTGGAGTCACGTCGGGATATTATTAAACACAGTTTACTTGTGAACCCAAAGGCTCGTCCTGTTAGGTAAGGACTCCGGAAACTATGTACGGAGAGGGCTATCCTTGCCAAAGACGAAGTGGAAAAGCTGCTGAAGGCTGGGATTATAAGAGAAGTAGCTCATACGGAGTGGTTAGCCAACCCAGTCTTCGTTAGGAAGAAATCTTCCGGGAAGTGGCGCATGTGTATTGATTTTACATCTTTGAATAAAGCATGCCCCCGTGACCCCTACCCCATGCCCCGAATTGATCAGTTGGTTAACTCTACTGCTGGTTCGGAGATATTAAGCTTCCTCGACGCGTATTCCGGCTATCATAAAATCTGGCTAAAGCGCGAAGATGAAATCAAGACAAACTTTATAACTCCTTCGGGAGTCTTCTGTTATTTAAGAATGCCCTTTGGCTTAAGAAATGCCGGAGCCAATTTTTCAAGGTTAATTGCTAAGGCTCTAGGTCATCAGCTAGGTCGCAATTTAGAGGCCTACATGGACAATATTGTAATAAAGAGTGCTTTAAAGGACCAGCATAGCCTAGACGTAGCAGAAACATTTGATAGGCTTCGGTCAGTCGGAATACGTCTTAACCCTGAAAAATGTATCTTCGGGGCTCAGGCTGGAAAATTGTTAGGGTACTTAGTTTCGAGCAGAGGAATCGAAGCTAGCCCCACTCAGATAACTGCGTTCCAAAGGATGACTCCTCCGGAGAATTTGAAGCAAGTGCAAAAGCTGACTGGTCGTCTTGCAGCACTTAGCAGATTTTTGGCAAGGTTTGCGGAGAGAAGTTTGCCTATTTTTAAAGCATTAAAAGGGTCCGAAGATTTTGCATGGACACCGGAGTGTCAAAAAAGCTTCGAAGATATTAAAAATTATCTCAGTAATCTCGCTACACTCACGGTGCCTATTGCGGACGAAACCCTACTCCTCTACCTTGCATCTACTGGCTCTGCCGTCAGTGCAGTCCTTGTCAGAGAGATGGATTTCAATGGGAAGTTGGTGCAGAATCCAGTCTATTTTGTGTCTGAAGCATTGTCCGGAGCAAAACAAGATATTCCGAACTTGAGAAGTTCACCTATGCTCTGATAATGGCTTCGAGGAAGTTGAGACATTATTTCTTGGCGCATAATGTAATTGTACCAACTTCATATCCTTTGGGAGATATGCTCCGAAGTAAGGATTCCACTGAAAGAATTGGAAAGTGGGCCATTGAATTGGTACCCATTGGCATATCCTTTGTGGCAAGGACAGCAATTAAGTCACAAGTGTTGGCGGACTTCGTGGCAGAGTGGACTCCCCCTGCAGCCTGGGCTCCGAAGAAGCCAAGTGAAGGGATTTGGACTATTTACTCTGATGGGGCTTTCCAAGCATCCGAAGCAGGTGTTGGAGCAGTGATAATTTCGCCTTTAGGGCAAAAGGCAATGTACTCCGCAAGACTCAATTTCAAATCTACCAATAATATAGCGGAGTATGAAGGGATTCTATTGGGACTTCGAAAGGCACGTGCTCTAGGGGCTACAAGAGTTGTTATTAAGACAAATTCTCATATTGTAGCAGGGCACGTAGACAAGAGCTTTCAAGCTCGGCATCCACAGCTTGCAAAATACTTAGAAGAAATCCGTAAGATTGAAGCAGCATTTAAAGGAATTTCCATTCGGAGTATACCCAGAGCAGAAAATGTGCAAGCTGATATCTTAGCAAAAGTTGTAGCCAGAGCTATGGACATACCAGAAGAGGCTTTTTATGAAGAACTCAGTACACCTTCAGTGCCGAAAATCCCTTCCGCGGAAGTCCTTTGCATTCCAAGTGCAGATTGGAGAAGTTCAATTACAGAATTGATGCAAGGAGAAACAAGTTTGCCTGAAGGGCCACAACTTTCAAGGTTAAAACTTAGAATTCAAAATTATCACATAATCAATGGTATTTTATACAAGGCCGGAGTATGTTCCCCTCTGCTCCGATGTATATCTCAAGCCGAAGGTCAAGAAATCCTTCGAGAAATTCATGAAGGACTTTGCGGTAGCCATCTGGCCCCTCAAGCTTTGGTAGGAAAAACACTTCGCCAGAGGCTGTATTGGCCTACAATAGTAGCGGATGCGGAGAGCTTAGTCCGCACCTGCCAAGGATGTCAGTGGATGGGACAAAGAAGTCATCGCCCACCAACAACTCTTCAAGTTATTGCTCCAGTGTGGCCCATGGCCAGATGGGGTATGGATCTGATTGGTCCCTTCCCAGTAGCAAAAAGAAATTTAAAATTCGCAGTGGTAGCAATTGAGTATTTTTCTAAGTGGATCGAAGCAGAGGCCCTAACAGCTATCACTTCGAACAATGTACAGAAATTTTTCTGGAAAAATATCATTTGCCAGTTCGGAGTGCCTAGACAACTCACAGTTGACAATGGAACACAATTTGATGCGGAACCTTTCAAGAAATTTTGTGAAGATCTAGGCATTCAGTTATGCTTTGCTGCAGTGCGACATCCTCAGTCTAACGGAGCTGTGGAAAGAGCCAATGGTAATATTTTGTCAGGGCTGAATCGAAGAATAGTAGGATTGGCAAAAGGATTGTGGACTGAAGAACTTTTGAAGATTTTATGGTCCATTCGGACCACTCAAACAAGGTCCACGGGTTTCACTCCCTTCAGACTATTATTTGGAGATGAAGCTATGACACCAACAGAGCTCAAAGGATGGTCACTTCATAGCACCGAACCGGAAATAGAAGCAGAAAGACAAACTTCACTGGATTTAACAAAAGAGACAAGACTTCGAGTTGTCGCCAATTTGACAAAGTATCAGCAGCAGACGAAGACTTGGTTTGACCTGAAAGTCAGGATTAATGAGCTTAAGCCGGGTCATCTTGTTTTGCGAAGTATTTTAGCACCAGGAAAATTAGGAAATAAGTGGGAAGGTCCATACATAATTGTCCGTTTAGGGCGTCCTGGTTCTTTTAAGTTAGCTACTTTAGAAGGTGAAGAGCTAACGCATACATGGCATGTGGAGCACTTAAAGCGATATTTCGCATAGGGGCTCCTTGTAATCATTTATAACACCTTCTGAATTAATAAAGTTCATGGTTCAGATAATGCCTACCTGTTGGACCGGAAACGACGACCAGAGGGGGGGTGAATGGGAGCTTTTAAAATTTCTGGCTAAAAACTTAGCCTTCGGATTCAGTTCTGTCTTCTGCGGAACAGGCTTCGAACACAACCTTCGAAGGTCTGGTTCGGAGGTACTTCGACAGCTCCGAACACAGGCTTCGCAGGAGCAAAAGTTCGAAGCCAAGAAGACTTCGCTCCACTAACAACCCTCGAAAATCTACTCTGCTAAGTCAGTGCAGGCTCCGCATACGGGGTGCTTGGAGCAGGCTTCGCACTTCACCCTTCGCAAGAGTGGACAGCCCTCTGAGGACTTCGACCAAGTACTTAGCGACAGCAACTGGTGCTGGGCTTCGTACGCAAAGGTCTACACGCACACAAAACCGGACTACGCTAAGGGCTTCGACACAAGAAGCACTACGGGAAACGATCAAGGCTTCGCTAGTAAGCAGCGAGGTCTTGCCTCGAGTTACACAGAGCGACAGCACACTGAAAAACACACTTCGCGAGAAAAACACCCTTCGCCAAGACAGGCTTCGGTGAACTAAAAACTAGAGAGGTATGCAACGCGAGCTCAAGCAAAAGCACAAGAAACAGGGCTTCGCCGCTTGAACAAGGAACACAAAATATATTGAACTCTGGATGAAACCAGCGAGGTCTGTGTGTACAGGAGCTCAACAGTAAATGCTCAAAGTGTTAAATGTTATCTACCGAGCCCCCATATTTTTAGCCCACGGCTTCATCCTAAGGAAGTGACTACATTACCCCTAGGGTTTACAACTGATTTGTCTCTACAGCACTAAGGGGTACAAAAGGTAGTCCACCTTTATTCTGGAGGCTTCTCTGTCAGCTGCAGAGGGGACAGTGACAGCTTTTTGCAGAGCAGTCAGTGTCAGCCTTTACAGTGTTGACTTCTGGAACCTCCCTTCGCACCGGAGGGTGCGGTAGCTTCGGCGAGAAGCCTGCAGCCTGTTGGCCTTCGCTCCGCCGAAGAAGTCCTTCGATACAGTGACGGTTTTAAGCCGAAGCCGTCAAAGCCCTTGGGCCTTCGCACCAACACCTCCGGAGTGGACCACTACGGCCTCGCAGCTTCACCCAGCTTGAACTCCGTCCGTCCGTGTACCGAAGCCATGCAGGCCGAAGCACCTCAAGTCAACCTCACTCCGAAGCCCCACCTTCGGAGTACCACCCTTCGAAGTCCCTCCTTCGTCCAAGGCCTCCGCATGAAGCATTCCATGAGCACTTCGTCGCAGTGTCTCACCCCGAGCACACTCCTCGACGAGCCTCACCCGGACCATGCCTTCGATGCGCCTCGACTTCTGAGACCTTCGTCGGGCACCTTCGAGTGTCTCCCTCCGGAGTACCTTCGAAGTGCCTCATCTCTGAGGACTTTGTCTCGGAGTACCTTCAGCCGGAGCCACGCTCCGCACTCTCTGCCTTCACCTGGTGCGCCTCAACCCGAGGTCCGACCCGGACCACCTTCGCAGCCACCGTGACGGAGCTCCCCGCTCCCCTGGCATCAAGCCTCCCGCTTGACCCAGGTTCACCTGGCTCGAACCTTGTCCGTCGCCTCCGAAGTCCCTGCGCACCACCGACAAGCAAACAAGTGTATCCAGTACTCCGGAGACCTCTCCGGGTTAGCAACCTCCGGCACACACTCCGGTGTACCGCCCAAAGTACCGAACCCTTCGGTACGAACCCAGTCATCGCGTACTGTCGGACCCCTCCGACAAGCACACTCCGCTGCACAGCTGCAGCAAGCAAACACCGAACACACTCCGGTGACAACACCTCCGAACCCCCTTCGGAGGTACCACCTCCGAAGCCCCTTCGGAGGTACCCTTCGAACAGAGGGTAAAAGCATGTCAATCACTCATCACAACACCGAAACCACCCTTGGTTTCTCACTACCTCTCAAACATTTCTTACTTCTAGTGGACGCAATGGAAGGACGAAGTTGGCTGGGAGGGAAGTGTCATTAATTTGAATCATTTTTCCGGACTTCAGACCACTGGTTCGAAGCTTCCGACGAAGTGGGAAAGTCACTGAAAAACAGATTCCAATCCACCGGCTTGAAAGCATCCGTAAAAAGAGTCGAAGGAGACCAAATAATACGGATTCCAAGCATCGGCTTGAAAGCATCCGTAAAAAGAGTCCAAGGAGACCACTGCGAATTCCAAACAACCGGTTTGATAGCATTCGCAAAAAGAGCCGAAGGAGGCCAAAACAAAACAGAGTCTGAGCTAATAAGCTTCGAACATCTGTGACAAGAGTCCAAAGTGACCAATCTTTGGGGACATTTAAATGTCCAAGAAGCTTGTCCGAAGTGATTTCTTTCAAACAAAAGGTACTAAGTTACCAGTTTTCAGACTCCATGTAGTCGAAAATGTTTTGTAAGATTTTAATTAATTTTTAAGTTGTTGAGGGGCTCCGAACCCCCAAAATTGTACTCCCAAGTTTTTCTTTGCGCTTAACCATCTTCGAGTATAACGCGAAGTTGCTTACGCCCAAAGAGGGGCTGGGAAGTAGGAAGACAATTTTTTTAAAAAAATCGATATTTATCATTCCAACAAATTACAATTACATCACGAAAAATCGGTGTATATGCCAAGAAGGAATCGAAGACCTCTTCGATCTCTAGAGCTACTGCTAAGGTTGAAACGACTAGTTCTAGAGCCGGGAGTTCTAAGAACCCCGCGTTTAACTCTTCTACCTCCTTTTGAAGCTCTAAAATCTTTCTGTTCTTGTTGAAGTTCAGCCCAAGTGCGAAGTCGTTCGGGGCTTCTTTCCCAGCTTTGAAGCTCTTCAGGTTTTTTCCCTTGATCTTCAGCAATACCTTCATCCTCAGACCATACAATGTCTTCGGAAGATGAAGTTTCCAAGCTAACTTCTTTTTCCTCCTCTTTAATGTAAGATAGTATGTCTTTACATATTTTGGGCGCAATTGCACCGGAGTTATCTCGAGGAATTAAGAATCGAGGTTGCTTGTGAAGTTTTAAAAGATCGAAGGTAGCCCATAGCAGGCGAAGTTCTTCGGTAACATTTAACACTTCGACATCATCCATACGAGGTTGAGAAGCCTAAAAACACGATAAGTAAATTTTCATTCATAATGCATGAAAAACATGATTCTTTACATAGTCAGGATCCTAAAACAAATCTAGACCTGCGGGTTTGGCGGAGGCCTGCTGCTCGAGGCTTGCGACCGAGCTTGCTTCTGGCGTTGCCCTTCGTCAATCCAAGCCTTGATCGCAGTGCGACCTTCGGCTCTCCACGAAGCTTGAAAGGCTTGCCAAGCAGCGGCCACGTCTGCAGAAGGATTGAGAAGCCGACTTTCTTCGAAGGTAATGGGAGCCGCCCTTGAATCCGGTGTTATCGATATTCCCAGATCTTCGTAGTAGCGAAGTACTTCGAGAGCAGCCACTTGTCCGGAGATTTCTCCATACCGAATGCTTGTTGTCTTCATCGTCTTCGCACCTCCTTGGATCATTTTCAACCACCGCAGTAGGGAGACGTTGTCATTCGAAGGAACTGTCCCAGTAGTACCAAAGTACTCTAGAACACCTAGGAGTTGGTTCATGACTTCCGCAGCTACCTTCTCCGATTTCAGCTTATCTTCGAGTAAAGTATCCTTCGATGCAGTTAACTCATCCACCGTAGCGGAGAGCCTAGCTGCCTCCGTAGCTAGAGAACTTTTCTGGCTAAGCAGGTTGCTAGCCTCCTCCGCAGCTTTGGTCTTTTCCTCCTGGAGCTTGACAAGTTCAGCCCCCGCCATAGCATGCTCTGCCCGCATCTTTTCTATTTCTGCTCGAAGCACAATTTGTTATGCTTCGAGTTTTTTATTCGCAACTTCCAAGCCCTGTCTGGCCCTCTGCTCCACTGAGACCATGTTGTCTAAATAGGAAACCCGACCTTGGGAGATGTTGAGATTTCGCTGAAGAGCAGTATTTTCCTCTCGAAGGCGAAGGCTTCCACGCTCGTTTGAGACAGCCGCAGCTCGGGCCAAGACTATTTGCTGCAAAGAGGAAAAAGCAAGGTGAGAAATTACTTGTAGGTGAGATTAATTTTGTTTTGCAGATACTTCGTACCTGGTATGCTGCACGCTCTATGGGCGAGTTAAGCTCCAAACCCTCAGCTTCGCTCATGATGGCTACCAAGTCCGGTTCCCCGACTTCGTGGTTAGCTCGATCCAGAGGGTGGTTGCGGCATGAGGGCTGTGGAGGGAAGCTAGGGTGGCGGCGACACGAGGGATGTGGCGGGAGGCGGTGGTAGCATGACCTACGTGGGTGGCGGCGACGCCGGTGCTGTGGCGGCGGCGGGGGCTACGCGGAGGCTATCACTGGAAAAGACGAGGGCAGGATGGGAAATACAAAAATTCCAGGTCAAACCAGGCGTAGAAAATGGTATGGTAGAGATAAAAGCAGAGTTGTGATGACATATATCCAAATAGACGAATTGTAGTGGCAAAGTTTCAAAGTATGGAAATTGTAATGGCATATATCCAAAAAACCCATATATTAAAAAAGTGTTCAGACTACTTGTACTAATTGCTGGTCCAAATGTGATCCCTATGAAAACAAAGTTTATATGAGAGAGTGGTTGAGACTCAAAGGATGACTTATGTATTGACAAAATCAGTACAAAACAGTACCAAAAACAGCACCACACAACACTAATATCTTCCAAACTTATCCCTAAGTGCTCCCCTTTTTTGATATTTTTCTCTTTTTTCGATATTTTTTGAACTCTTTTTTTGAAAAAAATTTACACTTCTTTTTTTTACTAGGAGCACAAAGAAGACAAACCAAGAAGATGTGATACAGTTTTGCTACAAAGAAGTGCGATGTAGATAAATAAAAATGAGCTGAAAAATCCGCGCAAGAAACTTCAGGGCTAGAAAACTCGATATTTCTGGCCGAATTTGGCAAAACTAAAATTGGTGAACCTAGCTTGCTAAAAAAACTTAGTTCTAACTTTTTCTGTAGATTTCGAAAATGTATTTATTTGCCTTATTCGGAGTCCGTATGCAAAAGATATGACTGTTTTACAGAGGCAATCTGAATTAGGGTTTTGAGGTTCTAGTTCAGACACAAATTGCAAATCAAAGAGGATTTATGGGTGGTGGAAAGTATAATAGATTTATAAAAATGGATCACAATACTAACCAACAACCGGACTTGACCGAGGACACAAACTCAATACTACGGACTCTGAAACCAAAACGTGCAAAGGCTAGGGATAGTCTTGGATTGGGGAAAACCTACGACTACACATTTTTTATTGGCATTTTCGTGGACTATGGGATGAATATGAAATCAATCTAATCTAAGATACACGAACCTGACGGTAAACCAAGCTCTGATACCACTTGTTGGAGGAGGGGATGCCCGATCTTCCGTCGGGTGGGGGATAAACAACGATTTGTGGAGAACTCAACGTTGACGATTTGGCTTCCGATCCACGAGATCGGCCCTTGAAATTGCTACACTACTTCTCCATTGGTTATCAACCAAGCACAGCCTGATTGACCTCACCAAGAAGGTTAATCCTTGCCTACGAATCGAAGAACACAAGCAAGAACAAAGAAAACACAATCGAACTAAAAATTCTATTAGAATCTGCGAATTGGGGTTCACTTACAAATCCGGCAAAGCAGCGGCTATCAAAGCAACGTGTAAACTAAACCCAAAAACCCTAGATGGCTGTAGAAACACCTTATATAATAGTTTGGGATGCACCCCTAATGGGCTCAACTGAATACACGACCCAAAGGCCCAATAACGCAGAAAACAACATGTTGACAGATTCTTGACTCTATCTTGTTTTGACGATTCCTGTTGATCTAGAAGGAATTTTGAGATGAAACAGGTGGCATTGGAAAGGTTCTAAAGTTATCTTTCCGTGGCTTGGTGGAACGTCAAAAATTGAGTCCGTATGTGGCCTGGGCGATGATTTCAATGCATGCTGCTCTTGGAATCCGAGTTGGACACGAATTATAGTTGGATTGGACTCTCAAATTGGCTTGGACATCCTTCCTGGTTCTTCACCAACTCTTTGTTTATCTCCAGGGTTCCTAACAATAATAACAATATTAGGTAGTAATTTATTCCCAAGATAATATATTAAGATACTTAGAAACGAGTTGACCTAGAGATTTAATCTTCATGCTCGAACTTCAATAATTGGATCTTGGTATTTATGTATGGTTGTATCATTTGTAGGGATGTACTCATCATCCTCCCCTTCTTGATTTAGAGTCATCCTCGACTCAACGTCTATTGGTCCCCAATCAACTTCCATGATAATACAAGAGTTCCATATACATGCATCTCTTCTATCGATCCAAGAAAGTATTTCTGAAATTAAAAATGAACGCATCTCATGGTGTAGCATTTGAGGTTCAAATATATAAAAAATTAAATCTAACATAGAAAGCATGCACATTAACTTGTTTCCTCACAATCATGATCCTATCCCAACTGGTGATGTTCTCATAAGTTTGAGCTTAGAATAAGAAAGTGAGCAAAATCGTTTCAAGTTGATGACTTGGTTTGAAAAACGATTTTGCCTTTACACACTAAGAGCCCAAAGTTTGGTAAATGGTCGCCTAGTTGAGAAGGTCCTTTTAGAGTTATTGAAATCACTCCAAGCAATACATATTTGTTAAAGTCTCTTCAAGGAGAGCGATTTCGTAGAAC
This sequence comes from Zizania palustris, assembly GCA_019279435.1. Classification (NCBI taxonomy): domain Eukaryota; kingdom Viridiplantae; phylum Streptophyta; class Magnoliopsida; order Poales; family Poaceae; genus Zizania; species Zizania palustris. The sequence goes on along the minus strand of JAAALK010000287.1, from coordinate 53,271,089 downwards.
TTTGAATGGTAGGTATTTGAAAAAGTATGTCCAAGTGTGTGGCAAAATGCTTGAAGTGTCGAAAGGTCGATATGGAGCATTTCGCCCTTAGCTCGTTGTGCTTTTGGCTCACTAAAGTTTGCCTAAACGCAGTGGGGCATGTGTTGATAGCAAAAAATGGTATTAATGGTCAAAATATCGAAATTGGTATTTTTGGCTGAAAATATGCCAAGTCCTGGCACAGGCCGGTCTGACCGGCCATGTACTACCGGTCTGACCGGCCAACTTCAGTCTTACCGGCCCCATAAGGCCGGTCCGACCGAATTTAATCTGAATCGGAATCCCTAATTAGATTTTAACAACTTTGACTCGTGTCTAACTCAAATTAGACCCTAGGCACGTCATGACCAACCTCTATAAATAGAGGCAAGGGCGATTCAAGGGTTCCCCAAAAAACCCTAATAGATCCAATCTATTATTTACCTTGAATCACATTTACATTCAATATGCTTTCCTTGCCCTAGGATTAGCTAAGTAACATCCATCTTTGCTGGTTTGCGCTATAAACAACCCATCCGCCACATTGTAATCACGGTAAGACCTTGTTGATTCGCTTGTGAATCATCTGTTTCATTCATGTAATGGATTTCTATCGTTTTATCGGTCTTTACCGGTGATTCGGTCTTTTGGCCAAATTGCCTTTGGTTTCTTGGTGTTTTCTATAGTGTTTCATCTCTCCCATATTTGCCAAGAACTCTTGCAATAATTTGTCCACGGCAAGACAGTCGCCGGAGGCTCCCGGCGTTCTGATATGGCATTGTTGGTCTGATCGACATTGCCTGGTCGGTCTAACCGACGTGTGTTGGATTTGTCAGCAAGCATGTTGGCAACGTGAGGCGACAACTCCCCACCGCTTCAGACTGACCGATGGGTCCCTGTCGGTCTAACCAGCATGTGTCAGATCTGTCACCCCCGTGCCGACAAACGTAAAGTATAGCCTCCGTTAGCCTGTTCGGTCTGACCGACGATGGGCATTCGGTCTGACCGGGCCATGCCAGCACTCAACGGTCTGACCGAACCTTCCTGGCCGGTTTGACCGATCCTGTTTTGTCAGGTTTAAATCAGCTGCTTGGCCGATTTAGTTTAATTCATCCCTACACTTCAATTACTTGGATAATATTTTGTATTATTTAATTGTCTGGCGACTCTATTTATTTCCCTTGTCACTATCTAGGGTCGTCGGAATGTGACGCCGGCGTCGTGTTACGCTTAGGGGTTTACCTCTAACTATCCACACGCTTTTGGATCGTCGGATCGGCATCAGTGTGTTTCGCACTTTGACCGTCATATTTTATTGTCAACACATTTGTCATATAAATAATCATTTTGAACGATATCTAATAGGTTCCGTTTTGTACTCTCATGCGCAAGAGGCATAGATTGGTGTAAAACACACTTTAATTTACCGCATAAAATATTTTCTTACCTGAATTTAAAATACTAAATGAGCTTGTATGCTATGAGACAAACAATTAAAACATTTGTACACTGTTAGTTGGTCACAAACACAATGGGATCATTTAGCTCTGTGAGGACAATATTTAAATTAAAATGGACCACAATGTTAAGTGGTAGTGTCTCTTAGCACATTGTAGTGCACCTCGATCGAATGGGCTATATTACTGACACACTCTTTTAATTAGAAAGGTGCCAGGCCAGCTTTCAAAGAATGTCCGCAGAAAACATCAATCCAAATTCTAACTCTCACACATCCTGGTTTTTCGTGGTCTTTTTTCTTGCACCAAGTTTCACAACAAGTTTTAATTAACAAAGACATGACTTTTATATTATCAACCGGCATATAGCAATGAAATGAAGAGATTTGTCAAAAAAATACCTACAGCTTAGATTTGAGGAGTGAATCAAGTACGTTCTGATTGCAGTGATTCATTGAGAAATGTTGAATAATCATGCCTTCTTGAAATTAAAGGGTTCAGGTTGCTTATCAACTTATTTCACATCTTTCATAACTCATCATAAATGACCAAAGTATTGTACATGATCATTGACAAATGACCAGGGCAAATAAAAGTATTACCTTGTTAGCTAGCATGTAAAGACCAACATCAGCATTATACAAGGTAGAAAGGCGTTGAGTCTCAGGTTCAGATGTAGAAGGTGAGTCTGGCTCATAAACACGTGAGTTGGCGAAATCAGCATAATATGAATTAAGAAAACCTTGGTCACCTGCATGAATTAAATTCAACATCCAAAATTAGATTCAGAAACAAGAACTTAAAATCATCAGAAAGCAACAACGCTAAAGACAGTAGAATCTCAGCTTAAAAATTAGTGTCAGGTCAGATTAATGTTCATTTGTTTGTATATATGGTGGGAGTGGTCAAGATGGCTCTTAGTGCTTCATTTGTTTGTATGTATGGTGGGAGTGGATGATTTTTGTGAAACGGAAGGAATTCAATCTTGTTCTATGAAAACCTATACAAGTGACACTTTTTAATGTTCCTTAAACAGTTAAACAGATTGTCACCGGCAGGGATTTCGGGGGGATTTGAAGGAACTAAACTTCTTAATTGATAGGAAAACGAGGTAGTTGGTCGAGGGCTTGGACCTCTTCATCGCGGCGGCGCCGTTGCGGCGACGCGGCGAAGAGGCATGGATACAAAAAGGCAATAGCCAAACTGAATACTCGACAACTCCCTCTAGGCATCGGTCTTGTTTATATAGACACAAGACCGATCTAATCTAATACAACTCTGATAAACTTCCATAACTAACTTTGACTCCCTAATCACCTGGACTCTTTAATTAAGTACTTGCAGATTGACTCCCTAACCACCTGGACTCTTTAATTAACCTGCACTTTAACTAATCCCACAGCTACAGTACCGGCAGTACTGTTCACGTGAACAGTACCAGGTGGTATTGTTCACAGGCGGGCCAGGCCCTTCATCCCATAATCTGAGGCCATGACATCTCTTACCCCCTTGAAAACTAGCTCGTCCTCGAGCTGGGCTGCTGGTGCCGCCAAGGCAGCCCACGTTGATCCCCCAACCGTCAACTAGGCCGCCATTCATGCTCGTGAGGGTATGCTTTGCGTGGTCAGGAAAGTATTGTTGGCCTCTGCAGCACTGTTGACGTCGCCGACTGAGCCGTCGTCGCCTGACTTGGCCCTGCCGAAGCTGCCCACACCGCCACCAGAGAGGCCTTCGCTACCTTGTTAAACTTTGTGGGAAGCGTATTAACCTCTGTAGAGGCCGCGTGTGTTGATATAGGGCAGAAACAACCTCTGTCGTGGCATACAAATATATGGCAAGGTTTGTGATGGAAGCATCCTTGATTACAGGGATAGCAATAGCCTAAATCTAGGAGGATGCCATCCATCACAGAACTTGCCCAGTTACAATGCAAAGGATACGCATGACACACACACGCACATACTTCTAATTTCTGCTTCACACCCTCCCTCAATCTTAGCCGGAATTTTTGAGGTTGAGATTGTTCACATATTTATAGTGTTTCCGGGCCATCAATGGCTTCGTGAAGCCATCGGCTATCTGATCATCTGTGCTAATAAACTTGATGTGAAGCTTCTTGTCTGCTACTCTTTCTCTAACAAAGTGATAGTCTATCTCTATGTGCTCTGTCCTTGCATGAAAAACAGGGTTAGCGGATAAATAAGTCGCTCCAAGGTTGTCGCACCATAATACTGCAGCTGATGGAGATTGTATGCCAAGCTCCTGTAACAAGGACAGAATCCAGATGATCTCAGCAGTAGCATTTGCCATTGCCTTGTACTCAGCTTCAGTGCTGGATCTAGCCACTGTAGGTTGTTTCCGTGCACTCCATGAGACCAAGTTCTTTCCAAGATAGATAGCAAAACCACTTGTGGACCGTCTGTCATCAATGCATCCTGCCCAATCTGCATCAGAGAAACCACTAACAAGAGTCGATATGGATTTAGTGATTTTCAAGCCCATATGCGAGGTGTGCTTGATATATCTCAGTATTCTTTTGACCGTAGTCCAATGATCAGTGGTGGGTGAATGGAGGAACTGACAAGCTTTGTTAACAGCAAATGAAATGTCTGGTCTTGTAAGAGTGAGATATTGCAATGCTCCTACCACACTCCTATACCTGGTCACATCATCATCACTGAGAGGAATCCCTGTATAAGCTGATAGCTTTTCTGTAGTTGCCATTGGAGTATTGCATGGTTTGCACTTTAACATCCCTGTCCTTGCAAGTATATCATTACTGTATTTTTCTTGTGACAAGAGAATGCCATCTTCCATATGTGATACCTCAAGGCCAAGGAAATAATGGAGTTTACCCAAATCTTTTAACGCGAATTCAGACCTGAGTTCCTTAAGTAGCCTTGTTGTCCCTTCTGAGGTAGAGCTAGCAACTATGATGTCATCAACATAGACAAGAATGTACATGGTCAGTTTTGCTTTCTTGAATATAAAGAGTGATGTATCACCTTTAGATGGCTTAAAACCGAGTTGTTGGAGCTTTACACTCAGCCGAGAATACCAAGCACGGGGTGCCTGTTTTAGCCCATATAATGCCTTCTCTAGCTTACACACATAATGAGGGAGATTCTTATCTCGATACCCAGGAGGCTGTTGCATATAGACTTCTTCCTCTAGAATGCCGTGAAGAAACGCATTCTTCACATCCAACTGCCTTAAGCTCCAACCACAAGACACAGCAATAGATAACACAAGTCGAATAGTAGCACCTGCATCTAGGGCATTAGACACATGATCATGCATTAACATACCCCTGGAAGAAGGAATAAGCAAGGATTCACTGGTAAATCGGGCGCCAGCATTAGAATGAATCTTGGAGAATGGAAACACATGTTCATCAAAAATGACATCTCGAGATATATATATGCGACCAGTGGGTATATCAAGGCACTTGAAACCTTTATGGTGATTACTATATCCAAGAAAAACACATTGCTTTGAATGGAAAGCAAGTTTATGGGTATTATAGGGGCGAAGATTTGGCCAACATGCGCAACCAAACGTGTGGAGCGAGTTATAATCAACTTGTTGTTGGAAAAGTTTGTTTAGGGGCGTCATGTTTTTGATTACCCGACTTGGAATCCTATTTATCAGATAGGTAGCTGCTAAGAAGGCTTGGTCCCAAAATTTTAATGGCATGGAAGCTTGCGCCATTAAGGAGAGACCAACTTCGACTATGTGTCGATGTTTGCGTTCAGCGGATCCATTCTGCTGATGAGTGTGAGGGCATGAGACATGATGGGCTATGCCAATCTTGCTAAAAAAGGAATTTAGGCGCTCATACTCTCCTCCCCAGTCAGATTGAATGGCAAGGATTTTCTTGTTGAGTTGTCGTTCAGCAAGTTTTTGAAACTCACAGAATTTATCAAACACCCCAAACTTGTGTTTAAGGAGGTAAATCCACGTGAATTTGATATAGTCATCGATAAAGCTCACATAATACTTATAATTCCCAAAAGAATCAATGGAAAGCCCCCAAACATCCGAATGAACAAGTTCTAATGGAGACACAAATTTATTCAACGACCTTTGATAGGGCAATTGATGGCTCTTAGCCATTTGACAAGAATCACAAACTGCGGTTTCTCTTGAGTTCAAGGAACAAGATAATTTATTGCTACTGATAACTTGCTGAACGACATCAAAAGAAGGGTGGCCAAGACGATTGTGCCACATATCTAGGGACGGTGAACTACTGGAAATAGCAAACACTTGTTTATTCTTGAAGGCAGCCGCAGGCATAGGGTAGAGACCTCCTCTACACATTCCTTCTAGCAGAACTTTCTTCGTGTTGTGATCCTTAACAAGAAAGAAATTTGGATGGAACTCAAGGTAAGCATTGTTGTCCGTAGCTAGTTTATGAACAGATACAAGGTTTTTAGCAGCACTAGGAACGTGTAGCACATTTTTAAGATGAATTTTCCTTCCAGGTGCATGACAAATGACATGACCAATGTGTTTAATGTCCATACCTGATCCATTTGCTGTGTGGACTTGATCACCACCATGGTAGCGATCACGGATCACCATCTTGTCCATCTAGCCTGTGATATGATCAGAGGCACCAGTATCTATGTACAAATTCGAGTCTACACCATACTCACCGCAATTTGCGACGTTGGCGCTCTTGTCTTCAGGGATAAAATTCTCGTCAAAACGATACCAACATTCAGATGATGTGTGAACTCCCACCTTCTTGCAGATCTGGCACTGGATCTTCTGCTTGCCGGAGCTGGAGTTGTTGTTGAAATTTCCTCGACCACGCCCACCATTGCCACGGCCACGAGCACCGTGGGTACGAGCCATGTGCCCGCCTCCACGACCCCTTGCGGCCATGTTGGCGGAGAAGCTTGGTGAAGAGGATGACCCTTGGTAGAGATTCATGCGTTGTTCGAAGGCGAGAAGTTGTGACGTGAGCTCGGTGACGCTGATCGGATCAACACGTCCAAGCGCGGCGGAGATGACCGGATTGTAGTCGAGGTCGAGGCCGGTGATGATGAAGGAGACGAGTTCTTCATCATCAAGTGCTTTGCCTGCAGCTGCTAATTCATCAGCATAGACTTTCATCTTACTGACGTATTCATTGATGCTCATGGTCCCCTTCTTCGTGGTAGCCAGGGCAATACACGTGTTCACTGCACGCGCCCTGGTTTGCGATGCACAAAGTTCTTCCAGCGTCTTCCAGAGAGCAGCCGAGGTGACGCAGTGGGAGACTTGCTTCATCATCTCCTTGGAGAGTGAGTTGACGATGTAGCCAAACACTTGCTGGTATTGTGCTAGCCAGAGTGCATAGGCAGGGTTTGGCTCTTTGGCCTTGTCGGTGCCCTCAATCTCCATGGCTGGGGTAGCTTTGGATCCATCGATAAGCCCAGTGAGCTGGGCACCGCGGATGGCAGGCAATACCTACAGCTTCCATAGGGTATAGTTGGCCTTGGTCAGTTTCTCTATCACAAGATGGCCTAGCGCTGAGGACAGGAGGCCACTCGCGACGAGGTTCATCGTCATAGCTATTGTTCTTGGTAGTGGATAGAGGTTGGCTCTGATACCATGTTAAACTTTGTGGGAAGCGTATTAACCTCCGTAGAGGCCACGTGTGTTGATATAGGGCAGAAACAGCCTCTGTCGTGGCATACAAATATATGGCAAGGTTTGTGATGGAAGCATCCTTGATTACAGGGATAGCAATAGCCTAAATCTAGGAGGATGCCATCCATCACAGAACTTGCCCAGTTACAATGCAAAGGATACGCATGACACACACACGCACATACTTCTAATTTCTGCTTCACATACCTCCCTCCTTGGTGGCGTGGAGGAGGATCCACGGGGTCAGCGGTGGTCTGAGTATGTTGTAGGACAGGATTCTGGACGAGCACCTCCAACATGGCTACCCTCTCCTCCAAGGGCTGGGTCAGCTGCAGCTTCTCTTCAATCGCGTCTGCCCGCTTCATCACCACTGCTTCCAATTGTACGACTTTCGCCTGAAGTGGTTGCAGTGATTGCAACTTCTCTTTGATGGCATATAGGTGCCTTTCGATGGCATCTAGGCGCTGCAAAATAGCCTTTAGCATGTCATCAACGGTGCTCCCCAAACCGGTGCCAGATTGGGAATTCATCACAGTGGAAGGAGAACCCGAGAGCTCTGATACCAAGTTGTCACCGGCAGGGAATTCGGGGGAATTTGAAGGAGCTAAACTTCTTAATTGATAGAAAAATGAGGTAGTTGGTCGAGGGCCTAGACCTCTTCGTCGCGGCGGCGTCATTGCGGCGACACGACGAAGAGGCATGTATACAAGAAGGCAATAGCCAAACTAAATACTTGACAACTCCCTCTAGGCATCGGTCTTGTTTATATAGGCACAAGAATGATCTAATATAATACAACTCTAACAAACTTCCATAACTAGCTTTGACTACTTGGACTCCCTAACCACCTAGAATCTTTAATTAAGTACTTGCAGATTGACTCCCTAACCACCTGGACTCTTTAATTAACCTGCACTTTAACTAATTCTGCAGCTACAGTACCAACGGTACTGTTCACGTGAACAGTATCGCACGGTACTGTTCACAGGCGGGCCAGACCCTTCATCCCATAATCTGAGGCCATGACACAGATAGTCAATAAATATTAAGTATATCCTTCTGTATGTGTTAGATAAAACAAACTAATAGGACTACATAATGTTAACATTAACAGTACCAAGCATGTACAACAGAGTATCAACATACTTACATTATCCTGATCAGCTTCTTTAATGATGTCATCAAGAAACGCATCTGGCATGTTATGCTCTCTGCAAGCTTGCTGAAGCTCATCCACTGTAATATAACCACTGCCATCCTTGTCGAAATAAGAAAAGGCTGCCACTAGATGTTCCTCTCGCTCAAGTTTATTGAGATGCAATATAGCAGCAATGAATTCTATATAATCAATTGTTCCACCATTGTCCACATCCGCCTGAAGTTATTCAAACAAAAAATTAAGAAATGTGTAAGCTTGTGATTCAGTACTTAAGTTTATTCGCCTATAGCTGGGACTCCCCACGAACTTCCATGACTCCAATTCCCCAACTTGACAACTCCATGGAATTAATTAACCAAGTGAAGTAGACCTAGCGTCAGCATGATTGCCCATAGCTTTGGAGAAGATGACACTTACCTTGAGCACGACCTCCAAGGCTTTCCGAGTTGAACCCGAAATAGCCTCCGCTCTTCTGCACAGCCGTCGTGGCCTGATCCGCATCACCGCCCTAGGAAGCCGCATCCGCCGCAATGACGGCGGTGTCAGTGAGCGTGTACAGCGCCGAATGTAGTCCCCCGACCGAATCGAGCCAGTGGAGGTTGGCCCTCACCCTGCACGCCACTGCGCAACGCCCGCCGTGTGCCATCGGATACAACAGCGGTGTCCACCAGCCCCGGAGGCCAAGGATGCCGGAGGTGGAAGTGAGGTGACGGTGGGGAGAGAATGGAGTGGGAGGAGACGATGGGTGGTGGTGGTGCTCTTCGCGGTCGCCGTCGCCGTCGCCATCACTGCAGAGGAAGAGATGGTGGAGAGGGTAGGGTGAGGAGAGACGGGGGAGGGAAGAGGAGTAGACGGAGGAGGAAGAGAGGAGGCAGATGCAGGTGCAGAGGGCCACGACGGCGGCTAGGGGGCAACGCATTGAGGGTTGCCGACGCTGCCGAAGGTGCTGTTGCTACGCGTGGGGCATGACTTCCATTCGAGGGGGGTCAAAGGGGTCAGAGGGCGACCGTAGGGAGGCGCGCCGATGAGGGCGAGCGGGGGCCGCCGGGCAGGGGAGGGGCTATGCAGCGAGTGACGGCCGGCGGTGGAATCTCAAAGGGGCGGGGAAGCTAGCGGCCAGTGGTGGGGTCGGGCTGGCGGTGGCGCTGGAGGAGGGAGCGGGACCAGCGGTGGCTTAGGGAGGCGGGGAGATGGTAATGGCCGATAGGAGAGAAGCCAAGCGGTCAGGGTACAGCTTGAAGATGGAAAGGGGGCGGCGCGATGGGGAATATGGCTTGTGGTAGGTGTATGGGTGTCGGTAGGGCGTTGCCGTTTCAAATTTTCTTAGATGCGCAGACGAAAAAAATTTAAGTCACTAATTATGTCTAATATCAACAAACTGATATTTATTGATACATTTATCGACAGATGTTCTGTAATTATATATTACCGACAAATTGTTAGTCACTATTTATGTCTAGTATCAACAAAATGTCTGTTACCACGTATTACCGACAGATTTAGTAACGTTAAATGTCATTTTTTGGACATATGTCTGACGCTAAAATGATATCATGGTGTAGTGTTGGTGTACTCTAGTAATCCAAATTGCAAGGTACCGGCGGTTGCATCTTTGACAATTATAATCATTTTGTGAATTAGTAATTCTAAAATTGTTAATTAATCAATATCGAGTTATCCTCTGTTAGAGTTATATATATTCATTATTTAATAGTTATGAATGTTAATTCAATAAAAAATGAGTTATCCCATGTTTGAAGTCACAATTCTAGTTTTTTTATGATTGAATAATTACAAAATTTGTAATTAATAAATATCAAGTTGTTTTTTTTGGAGATATAATTGAATGTATGTGTTTTAGAAAGAACCCATGAAGTTAAAGATTACCACATCGTGCAAATATATCATAGGATGTGACAATGTGTACAGCCATAAACGTGTATAACTTATTTAATCAATAGACATTTCCTGATTGATATGAAAAGTTTGTCGGAGTATCCAATTAGTATAGTAATACACAAGTGGACGTCTCTCCTTAAGGGTTCGTAATTAAAAACTCGTTCCATGCAATATCCTTCTATATATATTCGTTCATCTCATATGATAGAGGAACATCACTACATCAGTATCAACGACCTAGAAGCAGAGGTATGGCCAGTCACAAAAAATTGTCTACCTTGCAATGCCTCCTCTTCCTGCTCTGTTACGTTGCTGCCGAAGACACTGCTCGATCACCCTCTATCCCATGGCACAAGCCACCATTCTGTATCGTACACCCCACAATTGCATGACTTTCCAAACGAGCGGCTATACCGCGCGTACGTCGTCATCCAGCGCTTCAAGGGCACCATTACCAGTGACCCCAAGAACATCACCGATACCTGGACCGGCCATGACATTTGCGGCAGGACTACCTACCTTGGTTTCTACTGCACAAAGCTGTCAGGCGCAGATGAGGTACTCACGGTGACGGACGTTCTTTTCAATGGTTTTGGCCTGCGTGCCCCTAAGCTGACAGGTTTCATCGATCAACTCCCTGATATTGCACTTTTCCATGCTGCTTCCAACAACTTCGGCAGTGACATTCCTCGCCTGGCCGGCCTAGGGTATATTTACGAGTTCAATATCATTAATGATATCAAACCACAGATGGACAGTAAGGTATATCCTGCGTCTTCAGGAGATGCCAACGTGGTTACGAATGCTAGATATTCAAATTGCATCCGTGCCTTCCTAAATCTTACATTTCACTGGGATACTGACGGGTCAGAGAAGAGAAGACACATTCCCTATGCCACGAATGCTAGGGCGCTCCTGCTCAACTACAACAACATATCCGGAACACTGCCAGGAGATCTTGGCTTCTCCAAACTGAGCTACCTCGCCCTCGCCAACAACAAGCTTACTGGCCCAATCCCACCGTCAATCGGGAATTTGCAAGACTCTCTCTTCGAGGTGCTCCTCCTGAACAACCAACTCTCCGGCTGCCTCCTGCAAGAGCTCGGTATGCTCACCAAGGCCACCGTGATCGACGCCGGCATGAACCAGCTCACCGGTCCGATCCCTTCCTCCTTCTCATGCCTCACCCGCGTCGAGCAGCTAAACCTCGCCGGGAACCGCCTCTACGGCGACATTCCCGACTCGCTCTGCAAGCTAACCGCCGGCGGCCACCTCGTCAACCTCACTCTCTCGGGCAACTACTTCACCTCGGTCGGCCCGGCGTGCTCGTCGCTGATCCAGGACGGCGGGCTCGATGTCAACAACAACTGCATCCCGGGCCTCGCCAACCAGCGGCGGCCGGCGGAGTGCGCCGCGTTCCTAAGCCAACCAAAGACGTGCCCGGCGGCGAGCGTCACCCACGCGGGGTGCCCCGCTGCAGCAGCCGCGCCGGCGAGCAGGGTGGTCAAGGACTACTCCAGCTACGTGACATACGGTACACTGCATCAGTGAGGCTGGCGCCACGGCACGGCGTGCATGCGAGCATGCAGTAGGGGACATGCAGCTAGAAGCTAGTGTCTCGGTGGTATTTCATCTTGTATTCTTGTGTTCGTTTGGTGTTCTCGTAATCGTTGCTTGTTTTTTTCTGCACGTGTGGCTAGCTATAAATGGCTGTCACGTCTAGATCTCACGTCTTGTATTATTATGTACGTGTAGCATGTGAAGAATCTTTGGTGATTAGTTACGTTTGGTGGGTGTCGTCAACATGTGTCGATAGCGTTCACAACGTCGGTCTGAACAAATCACGCATACGTTTTCATTGTTTTTCGCCGGGCCCATACGTTTTCGTTTTAAAAGAATATAATTTGCACCGTGCGTCATGTTCTTGTGTTTTTAAAGACTACTGGAACACGGATGCGCTATTCTCTTACGTCACGTTTTTTTAAAGATCGAAACGAGTTCCTCAGGAACAAGCCCAAACTATAGCTTATCGTGACAGTCTGACAGTAGGCATTCGTGCCATCATTACTCAACTTTGAGGAATTTCACGTGAAGTTTATAAGGTTTAACAATGATATTTTTTTTAAAAAAAATAAATATAAAATTGTAAACCGCGGCTAAAATTTATCTAGTAGACTACATGCCTCAGATTTTCCTCGAAAAGCAACGTACGACGCATATTCAGTTCTCTGATTCATATCGTAGTCTTATGAATGAACACAAAAGGACCTAATTAAATATGTGGATTTATATCTTTTCTATATTCTAATCTAAGTTCCCTGTGGGGAAACAATTCAACTTCATTGTGAAGACAAATAATTTATATATTTGCATAAGGTGACTGTATATATATACATATAAACAGTACACAGATCGAGACATATAAACCTGCGCACACTACTACAAAGCGACACTGTAGCGGCGGGCAAAATCGACCTATAGTGGCGGGCATCCAGTCCGCCACTGCTCTAACGCCACTGCTATCGCTGGTTAGCAGTGGCGGTCAGAGCGCCCGCCACCACTATGTCAACAGCAGTGGCGGGCAGATGATGTCAGCACGTCCGCCACCACTATGTCAACAGCAGTGGCGGGCGCGCTGACCTCATCTGCCCGCCACTGCCGTTATCAATAGCAGTGGCGGGCAGATGATGTCAGCACGCCCGCCACTGCTGTGTATAAGCCATAACACAGAATGCTGTGATCCCACAAACCAAAACACAGAAATTATATGCTTCACACAGCCATCCACATACACAGCAGCAAAACATCCACATATCCACATACACAGCAGCAAAACATCCACATATCCACATACACAGCAGCAAAACATCCACATATCCACATACACATCCACAACAACAACACATCAACACAACAACCATCAATCTCATCAATTTTCAAAAATTCACAATATTTACATTCTTCCGGTTTTTGTTTCGCAATAACCATCCATCAACACAATTCATTGTTTCACAAATACATGCTCATGCGGTTTATGTTTTCTTGGAAGGCTAACTCATATCTTAATTGGTTCGCCTTTTCATTCTTCCGGCCCAATCATACAAAGTTGGATGCTTGGCCACTTCACTCTCAGGATCGAAAAATACTCCAAGCTCATGAAGAATCTCATGCATCGTGAAGCGGCACATCCTTGATACGATTTCGTACATTTGTAATTCAGAGAGTTGGCTCTTCTCGGCAACGGTTGATGGACCTGACGCCTGCATACGTAAAATATAAGTAAATACGCTGCAAGTTATATTAGATTAACACACAAGAAATCAACTTACTTCTTTAGTATCCTCAGATACTGTCCGCCCAAACTTTCCTAAGTTATTGCTCATGAAATCACAAGTATAGTAGCCACAATGCACGGAACCAAGAGATTGTTTGTGACACTTCAAAATAGACAAAGTTAGAACGATATATAGTTTGGCTTTATCAATTGAATTAACAAATTTAAAAATATAATATTACCGGAAAGTTGGTTCTGATAAGCATTTCTTTCGGCCTCTGTGGATCATGTGGGCCACCTAACTTTTCCACGTAGTATCTATGTGCACTCTGAATAACATTTAATATATCTTGATATTCTTTTTTGGGTTTGTCGAGCGAGTCGAGCACATAAACCCTTGAGCTTTTTGGGTATATCAGAAGTGCAATCCAATGATCACTATCGAAAGAAGTAATATATGATTATGTTAGTTTCATAATCGATAAAACGTGTTTAAGTGGATATAGTGGGTATACTTACTTAAAGTTATATGCCCCACATATAATTTCTCTGTCCTTCCATTGATACATGCACCGCGCAATATACAACGCGGCACAACTCCTTTTGTTCTTCTTAAGTTTGTCTTCGTCTTTATTGAACATTTTTCTTTGAAATTTTTTCTTACCCGCAGTCCAGTACTTGCTATCATTCTGGTTTAGTGTCGGGTTCAGCACACTTTGGCTTATTAATGACGGGTTTAGGTACCCATACAATTTAGACTCGTCACCGCGTGAATTACAACTGCATATGTTATAAAACAATAGTCAATATAAGACATTATTTATTTTTTCTTTGTATTGACAAAGTATAAAGTACTTACATGCACCAGAGCATCATGCTTGTGATGTCGGTTCGCTTCAGACGAAACATCCGATGGAAGTCGTCGAAAAATAGTGCAAGCTTAAACTCTGGGCAATTGAATATTTCTTGTGGAACCGTCAGTTCTATTTGTGTTACACCTAACGAAGACGCTTCGAGGTACCAGTCATGAAATGTTTTCATCGCCCAAGGCATACAATTAAGTACTCCTTGGGGTAATAATGGTTTGCCTGGTTCGTATTCGATATAATCCTCGTCTCCGTAGGTCCTCTTATCAACAGAAAGTGAGCCCGCATGCTTTTGTACTGGAGCCTTTATGGGAGCCGCTTCGGGCATAGAACGTGTTTGCCCCAAAGTATTAAAAAATTTATGCATTTCAGATTTCAGCGCAGAACACTGCCCAGCTTGAACAGTTATCTTGTGGATTGCTGGCTTTGGGCATGCATCTTGTTTTTCAGGCTCGGCAGCAACTAGCACTGGCACTTGAGGATCAGCCGGAACTGGCACTTGAGGCTCAGTCGGAACTAGCACTGGCATTTGATCTGGCTCTGGCACATTTGTGTTGGGCTCATCAGTGGGCTCAAGCACTGGCACTAGCTTTGTCACTTGAGGATCAGAAGTCACTTTCGATTCTATCACTTCTGCCACTTTATTGGGCACTGGCTCTTCCTCTGCCTTTTCCTCTATTTCACGCTCATCAACAGGTGATAATGATCCTATATTTTGCACATCCTGAGATGAAAGATATGCGGGGGATTGTGATGAGACAATAGGTGATTTACTCTGAGAACTTGTCTGCAGTAATTTGATATCTCGGCTCGCCCATAGGACAAAGTTATTTAGAGCATCTCCGATTGTCTCAATCCCCTCATCAGGCATTGGAAGATCCAAGGGGTCATTAATAAATCTGTCGTTGGTGATCTCATTGACCTGAACCTTGGTATAGTCAGCAGGAATAGGCCGATTGTGAAATAAATCCCCAGGCATAGCAATGCCTCGTGCAGCCTCTTGGGAATGCCCTTTGCGCCCTATCGGTACATGCAGGCTGCAGGGTGTGTCCTCTTTAATATAATTTACAGGAAATTTGTCTTGTACTGAGCCAACACTGCTTGGTACGTCGAGTCGTACCTCTGGCACAATTATTTGTCCAGCTGCAGCCTGCATTATGTTTGGATTCTCGTTAATAAATTCAAAAAAATGTCGCTCCCACTCTGCACGGCGCTCTGCGGCGTCGTCTGTGCGTGCTTGACGCTTCTTGTATGTGGCACCCTCCTGTTTCTTGAAAGTATTTTTCCAGGGTGCTATAGAAGAGACACCTCGGGTGCGCCCTCGATGTTCCTCGTTTCCGAGAGCAGATGTAAGCTGGTCATTACATCCCTCGGGCTTGAACTTTCCAGTCTTCTCCAACTCAGCGATTTCCTGTGCTTTCTGGAATACTTCACTAGTCCGTGAGTCGGAGAGCATATATTGGCCCTCGGGTGTTTTTTTAGCTCGACCTAGGAGCCATCTCTTAGTGCGCTGATCAGCACCTGAAAACTGTTCAGGTAACCCAGCCGCACGGTCCTCCTCCTCCTTTTTACTCCACTCATCCTCCTTAGCCTTATATCCACCTGGCCCAAGTTTATGGGGGAACTTATTCTTCTTATTAAGTTCTTTGAACATTATGCTCTCTTGTTTGGCTTCTTCGGAGCAATGCTGCATTTTGAATTCATTCCATTCATTTGGCGTTATAAAGCCGTAGTCGTTGAGTGGCGACTCATCTTTCTGAAGGTATTGTGTGTTCAGTTTAGTCCTAAATGTACGGAGAGCCTTCCCGATAGTCTTCAATGTGGCAGCTTTAGCGTCTTCTAAGCGGTCTTCCGGGAATTTATAATGCGCTTTTATATGCTGCCACAATTCGTTCTTTGTAGCTTCAGGGACAGTCTTCCAATTTTTCCAAACTATCTTACATCGCTCCCTGGCGAGACATCCACAGTCGTTACGCCACTTCGCTGTGATTTCTTTTGGCTTCTTTGGAGCCCCATCAACATGCACTTCTTCAACCTCATAGATAGCTGTATGTAGCTTGTTCTTCTCCCGTTTCCCTCTCCTCTTCGCATTTGCAGACGATGTTGTGGCAGCGGGCTCAACATCTGTTCGCTCAGCTGACTCAATAGCTGGGACAATAGTTGTTCTTTTCTCGCTTTGGAATAATCGACGCTTGCTTCCTCGCTTTGGACGATCCTACGATGATAGACAATGTGAGCTTCAGGAATGTAATCCTCGGTTAGAAGCTGCTCTGACTTGTTACTAACGTAATAATTACCTCCGCTTGAGCTTCAGGAATGTAATCCTCATCGGCGTCTTCTCTCGTTCTCTTCTTCCTAGGCTCCATTGGATGTTCATTCTCCGGAGAGTGGTACGAAGATTCGCTATCGGAGGATCCTTCAGATGAACCCTCTTTATTTGTTTTTGCGGGAGACTCGTAGATGAGCTCCTCGATGGAACGTCCTTCTTCCGCCATAGATAAACTATTCATATGAAGATGCTAATGTATCAGAATTTTGGTTATGCAAAAAAGGTCTGATGTCATATTAATCCTAAAGTTAGGATGTTGTGTTGTTTTCTCTCTCTAGTGTTGTTGAGGCCTCAGCATATTTTGTGTTGTTTTTCAAAATGTTCATGTCTGCCATGGAACCATGTTCACGCCCATTCCCTGTCAGCAACACGAGAAAGAAGTTGTTGATAGGAATGGACGTGTCACATGGTTTGATGACATACATGAGATAACTCAAT
This sequence comes from Zizania palustris, assembly GCA_019279435.1. Classification (NCBI taxonomy): domain Eukaryota; kingdom Viridiplantae; phylum Streptophyta; class Magnoliopsida; order Poales; family Poaceae; genus Zizania; species Zizania palustris. Next base: position 53,254,006 of record JAAALK010000287.1, on the reverse strand, counting down.
AACAATTTGCATCATAGGCCCCTAAAAGGAATTGCAGAATCTAATGTTGGCCTTCAGCCAGATGCATGAACTTGAGGATTAGTATATAGTAGCCTTAGAAATAATAGCGGTAGTAAACTAGTCACAGTGTTGTTTAGGCCTCAGCATATTTTGTGTAGCTTTTCAAAATGTTCATGGCTGCCATGGAACCATGAGCACATCCATTCCCTGTCAGCAACACGAGAAAGAAGTTGTTGATAGGAATGGATGTGTCACATGGTTTGATGACATACATGAGATAACTAAATAACAATTTGCATCATAGGCCTCTAAAAGGAATTGCAGAATCTAATGTTGGTCTTCAACCGGATGCATGAACTTGAGGATTAGTATATAGTAGCCTTAGAAATAATAGCAGTAGTAAACTGAACACAATGTTGTTGAGGCCTCAGCATATTTTGTGTAGCTTTTCAAAATGTTCATGTCTGCCATGGAACCATGAACACATCCATTCCCTGTCAGCAACACGAGAAAGAAGTTGTTGATAGGAATGGATGTATCTCATGGCTTGATGACATACATGAGATAACTCAATAACAATTTGCATCATAGGCCCCTAAAAAGAATTGCAGAATCTAATGTTGGCCTTCAGCCAGATGCATGAACTTGAGGATTAGTATATAGTAGCCTTAGAAATAATAGCGGTAGTAAACTGGTCACAGTGTTGTTTAGGCCTCAGCATATTTTGTGTAGCTTTTCAAAATGTTCATGTCTGCCATGGAACCATGTTCACGCCCATTCCCTGTCAGCAACACGAGAAAGAAGTTGTTGATAGGAATGGACGTGTCCCATGGCTTGATGACATACATGAGATAACTAAATAACAATTTGCATCATAGGCCTCTAAAAGAAATTGCAGAATCTAATGTTGGTCTTCAACCGGATGCATGAACTTGAGGATTAGTATATAGTAGCCTTAGAAATAATAGCGGTAGTAAACTGATCACAATGTCGTTGAGGCCTCAGCATATTTTGTTGCCATGGAACATTAGAGGGAAAAACAACACAAAATATGCTGAGGTATCAACAAAACTAAAGAGAGAGAACAACACAATCTCCTAGCTTGAGAATTAATATAGTGGCTTCGGAAGTAATAGCTGACTACTGTAGCCAAGAAGATTTTTCATACATTTCCCACCTTTGACACTGTGATCAGTTTACTACTGTAGCCTCAGAAATAATAGCAGTAGTAAACTGATCACAGTGTCAAAGGTGGAAAATGTATGAACACTCTTCTTGGCTACAGTAGTGAGCTATTACTTCTGAAGCTACTATATTAATCCTCAAGTTAGGAGATTGTGTTGTTCTCTCTCTCTTGTGTTGTTGAGGCCTCAGCATATTTTGTGTTGTCTTTCAAATATGTTCATGGCTGCCATGGAACCGTGAGCACATCCATTCCCTGTCAGCAACACGAGAAAGAAGAAGTTGTTGAACGGAATGGATGTGTCACACGGCTTGATGACATACATGAGATAACTCAATTACAATTTGCATCATAGGCCCCTAAAAAGAATTGCAGAATCTAATGTTGGCCTTCAGCCAGATGCATGAACTTGAGGATTAGTATATAGTAGCCTTAGAAATAATAGCGGTAGTAAACTGGTCACAGTGTTGTTTAGGCCTCAGCATATTTTGTGTAGCTTTTCAAAATGTTCATGGCTGCCATGGAACCGTGTGCACATCCATTCCCTGTCAGCAACACGAGAAAGAAGTTGTTGATAGGAATGGATGTGTCTCACGGCTTGATGACATACATGAGATAACTCAATAACAATTTGCATCATAGGCCCCTAAAAAGAATTGCAGAATCTAATGTTGGCCTTCAGCCAGATGCATTAACTTGAGGATTAGTATATAGTAGCCTTAGAAATAATAGCGGTAGTAAACTGGTCACAGTGTTGTTTAGGCCTCAGCATATTTTGTGTAGCTTTTCAAAATGTTCATGGATGCCATGGAACCGTGAGCACATCCATTCCCTGTCAGCAACACGAGAAAGAAGAAGTTGTTGATAGGAATGGATGTGTCGCACGGCTTGATGACATACAAGAGATAACTCAATTATTATTTGCATCATAGGCCTCTAAAAGTTATTCTAAAAAAGTGGAGTTCGGCGGCGACGGGCTTCGGCGACGACGGCGATGGGCTTTGAGGGTGTCGCGGGCTCCGGGAGTTGCGGCAACTGGCGGACGACGGCACGAGAGTTAGAAATGAAACTAGGTTTTCGGACGGCGGGAGCGAAAATTTTATATAGGAGGATTAGTAGTGGCGGGCATGGTGATGTCATCCTGCCCACCACTGCTATTTTCTCTTAGTAGTGGCGGGCATAGTTATCTTTGAAGCCTTTGTCCATACAACACTGCATAATTGAACGAAAACACTGCATCTATAGTTGATTTTGAGGATAAGCTCTAAGCGTGCTCATAATTCATAATAATGTAATTAACACTTTATTAGGAAAATAATGTTATTAACACTATCTTCAAAAATTAACATGTGCTTCATGTTTGATCAACTTTGATTTGATATATCCTTGATTTTCACAACATATAGGAAGATCGATGAGACACTCGATCGATGAAGTCAGCTATCAATAGGGTATATGTGTATGCAGCGAAATAGGACAGGGCGCAACAAGGGCACATGCACAAGTATATATATCCATCCATCCAAAAAAATTGATTATTTGCCACTCTAAAGATGTCTTCTTCAATTACAATGTCATTATTAAGACTAACATGTAGACTCATTTATATCAATAAATATAGATCCATGTGACAAAAATATAAAGCCACTTCTCAGTGGTAAATTATCAAATATCTCGTAAGCATTCATAGGCAGACCCATGACCTAATTAACACATGTGAATTGATGTTTAAAAGGGCACTAGCTGACCTTTTTTCAGCACGGTGGCGACGAGTGGAGGGCGGCGACACGGGCTCCGGATGGTGGTGATGTGTGGAGGGCGGCAGTGCGAGATCCGGGACGGCGGCGTGGGCTCGGGGATGAAGGAGACGGGCTCCAGGGACGGTGGCGGCGCGTGCTCTGGGACGACGGCGACGGGCTTCGGGGATGGCGGCGATGGCTCCAGGAGCGACGAGCGGAGTTCGGTGGCGACGGGCCCCGAGGGTGGCGTGGGCTGTGGGAGCGATGTGCGGAGTTTGGTGGCGACGGCCTTCGGGGACGACGACGACGGGCTCCGAGGGCGGCGTGGGCTCCGGGAGCGGCGGCAATGGGTAGAGTTCGGCGCACGGGAGTTAGAAATGAAACTAGGTTTTCGGACGGCGGGAGCAAAAACTTTTATATAGTTGGATTAGTAGTGGCGGGCACACGCTGATGTCAGCATGCCCGCCACTGATATTGATCGTAGTAGTGGCGGGCAAAGACATAGTAGTGGCGGGCCGCTGACGTCACCGACCGCCACTACTAGGGTTTAGTCTGGGCGGGTGGAAAAAAGTATAGTAGTGGCGGGCATATGCTGACGTCAGGATGCCCGCCACTACTAAAAGGATAACGGTGGCGGCTGGTGACGTCATCCTGCCCGCCACTACTAATCCGACGCTGGTGGGGTTATCTAGCATACGTTGCCACTCAAGTCGAGAAAGAATTAGTAGCGCAGTGGTGCGGGGGTTGCTTTGGTGCCATGCGGTTCGAGGTTCGAACCTTGCTGCCTGCAGGCGGTTTGAGGTTCGAACCTTGCTGCTAGCATCCAAACATTTTTTTTTACAATTCTATTCTAATTTTCATGACTTTTTTATTCATAATTAAATTCTAGTTTGAACTTGTTTTTTTAACAATAAAAATACATCATAACTTATCAAATTAGAAAATATGTATTTTTATGCCTCACTTTACTTTTTTTTTCATTAATAAACATGTACAATAAAAATACATCATAACTTATCTATAGTTTATTCTTCCTTTGAAATTGAAACTTTTTGTACAATAAAAATACAACACCAATATTCTAATTGCAAAAATTGGTATTTTTCTCCCTTAGTTTACTGTTTTTATTATTAAGTGTGTTTTTATTACATGTTGTTACGATATGATCGAGACTTTTGTAGCGCGGTGGTGCGGGGGCTCGCTTTTGACACATCATGTTTATTTGAAACCAAGTAAACAAACACAAGTCCAGGCTGGGGAAACCAGCTTACACATCGAAACGCACTACTGGTCAAACCCAAAGGAAAGATATGGTTTGGAGCTTCTTCTTCTTCCTCGGCACAAACCCAACCTATTTCTGGTTAAACAGATTAAAAGCCTCAACTTGCCAATCCTCAACCAACTCGGCATCATCAGGCAGTCTAAACTTCTCTCCATGTTCCTGAACAAGAAAATACACGCGGCGACGATAGTGAGAACAACTTATTATCAATGATTGAATTGGATGATAAAAATATAAAATTTGCATAAAAAGAGGATCTTGCCTCCTTCATCCTCTTGCTGCCGCATTGCTCTACATGCTTCCCTTTTCCACCGCTAGCCTCGACATGTTTCCCTCTACCACCGGTTGTCTCATCATTCTTCCGTAGCACAACACTTACCCTATCTGGTTGCGGCGATCGCGAGTCGTCCTCCGAGTCGGAGTCCATTATGAGAATCACTTTCTTCGCCAAACAACTGCAAACTATACCATCATGTACCTTATGTTTACCGCATTTGCAAACCTCACACACGCCACTTGATGTAGAGTCTGAGGATCGACTGTTTGTTGGTTCAATCTTAGGAGGAGCCATCTGCATTTTTTTGTCACATTGATATTATAACATTAAAAAACCCTAAGCTAGTAATATTATAGTACATTAAAAAACATTATTGTTATAGTGGAAATTTGTTTTCTCAGATATTTTTTATAGTACATTAAAAAAATTATTGTTATAGTGGAAATTTTTTTCTCAGAAATTTTTTACAGTACATTAAAAAAATTATTGTTATAGTGGAAATTATTGTTAGTGCATTCTACTAGTAATATTATACTAAATTATATTACCACGCATAAATTAATATAACAATCCTCCATCATTTTAACCCTAAGCTCGAATAAAATAAGACCAAATAAAGAAGTAGGTTAATAATTATTTACTGATCGACTGGATGGCGGCGACGACGGGCGGCGCCGACGGGCTCCGAGGAATTAAGGCGGCGACGGGCGGAGGGCAGCGGCGACGTGCTCCGGGACGTCGACGGCGGCGACGGGAGGAGGGGGGCGAGTTTAGGGTTTAGAAAATGAAACTAGGTTTTCGGACGGCTGGAGTGGAAAGTATATATAGGTGTCTTAGTAGTGGCGGGCATGATGACGTCAGCATGCCCGCCACTACTAAAAGGATAACGGTGGCGGCTGGTGACGTCATCCTGCCCGCCACTACTAATCCGACGCTGGTGGGGTTATCTAGCATACGTTGCCACTCAAGTCGAGAAAGACTTAGTAGCGCAGTGGTGCGGGGGTTTCTTTGGTGCCATGCGGTTCGAGGTTCGAACCTTGCTGCCTGCAGGCGGTTTGAGGTTCGAACCTTGCTGCTAGCATCCAAACATTTTTTTTTACATTTCTATTCTAATTTTCATGACTTTTTTATTCATAATTAAATTCTAGTTTGAACTTGATTTTTTTAACAATAAAAATACATCATAACTTATCAAATTTAGAAAATATGTATTTTTATGCCTCACTTTACTTTTTCTCCCTTAGTGTACTGTTTTTATTTCATTAAGTATGTTTTTATGATCAAAGTCAAAAAAAGTTCAATTTGAACTACAAGACATGAAATAATTCACAACACTCAATCCTCATTTGATCTTGAAAATGTTTTAATAATAAATGACATAATTGATTTTACAACTAAACATAAATGATCTAGCCTTGAACTAATTTTCCATCGCCATTGGTGCGTAGATAAGGAATCACACTACCAAATGACAGTTTTGCTTCAACCACATTGATCCTTGATATGTCAACGAAAAACGGCACCTCATCAAACTGATTGTATTCTTCTTCGTCTTCGACTCCATCAACTCCAACAATTCTTTGTTTTCCTGGAGCAACGATGTATTTTTTCTCATCTTTAGGATCAAGTATGTAAAATACTTGTGCCACGGATTGAGCGAGTATCCAAGGGTCATCTTTATAAGCCACCTTATTAAGGTCAACTATCGTAAACCCGTAATCATCCACCTCCACACCTTCTGGATGTCTCACCCACTGACACTTAAATACAGGGATTTCTATAGAGTTCCCGTAGTTAAGTTCCCATATTTCTTCGATGTATCCATAGTAAGCATTCTTTTGTCCAGTGCTATCTTCTGCTTCTCCTCTGACACCACTATTTTGGCGCTGACTCCTTTGATCCTTTGCTTTGGTATAGAATGTGAAACCATTGATGTCATACGCTTGCCATGTTTTAACCATGCTCAATGGACCGTAAGACAATTTATTTATCATCATCTCTTCGTCGGTTTCTCCGATCGAAAGGTTTAGATCCCTCAGCCATGATGTGAAATAAATTTTGTGTTCTTTCATAATCCATTGTTCATCGTGATCTTCATTCTTTTCACGAAGCTCTTGTAGGTGTTGTTCAACATATGGTCTCATAATCGCCAACTGATGCATTACACTGTAATGTGATTCTCTTATTCTTTGATAACTATTGTCTCGTATGATTTTCCTGCCTTTAGTTCCTTTACCGGTGAGTCTTCCATGGTGCCGCGACACGGGAACTCCTATTGGTCTTCCATCTCTTATGTAATCTGCATAGCACTCAATGACTTCCTCAGTCGTGTAGCCCTCTATCATGGAACCCTCTGGATAAGCACGATTTCGTACGTAACCCTTGAAGATAACCATTAGACGCTCGTACGCATACATATTGTGCAGGTACGTTGGACCGAGAACAAAGATTTGGTCTGCTATATGTATCATATAGTGCTCCATAATATCAAAATATGAAGGAGGAAAGCACATCTCAAGCTGACACATAGTCTCCCTCATTTGTTTACGTAATTCATTTAACTCTTCAGTGTCGATCACCTTCTTTGATATGACATTGAAGAAGTGACACATGCGTGTTATCACCATCTTCAGAAATGAATGTTTGACTCCTCTTACTGCGATGGCGAGGAATAGCCCAAGCATAACATGACAATCATGAGTGTTGTAGCCGCTCATCCTCAAATCTGCTACGGAGACAATATTCTTTATATTCGTTGAGAATCCTGTTGGAACTCTAATTCCATGTAGACACCTGCAGATTGATCTTTTCTCGTCAATTGTGAGGTTATAGCTAGCAGCCGGAAGGAAAAATTTTCCATTGGCCCTTTCCTGTGGGTGAAGCTCGGGTCTAATTCCGAGAGTTTGAAGGTCCCTTCGTACTTTGAGTCCATCTTTTGATTTGCCCGGTATGTCTAACAAAATACCGATAGTGCTTTCGAAGACATTCTTCTCAACGTGCATTGTATCGATAGCATGACCAATCTCCAACTCCTTCCAATAGGGCAAATATCTAAAGAAGATCGACTGCTTTTTAAATGGAGCGTCCTTTGAAATTTTTTCAGATTTCTTCCTCTTCTTTCCGAAAACAACTTTGATATTCTTTACCATTTCGAATAGAAATTTGCCATCTCGATTTCGTGGAGGCTGTCCAAGCTCGATTGTACCGTCGAAATGGTTCCTATTTCTTCGATATTTGTGGTTTTTTGGTAAAAATCTGCGGTGTCGCATATATATCGTCTTAACGAATGATGGAAGATGCATAGATTCTGTCTGGTCCACACACACTACACATGCTGTCTTTCCTTTAACCTGTCCTGTTAGGGACATGCGTCCTGGGTTGTCAGCTATGGTGCAAAAGATTATGGCTCTTAGATTGAAGTGCTCTTTCTTGTGCTCATCCCACACACAGACACCATGTTCCCATAGACGTTTCATATCCTCCATCAAAGGTTCTAGAAAGATATCAATGTCATTGCCAGGTTGTTTTGGACCAGAAATTAGAGTAGTGAGCATAAGGTATTTTCTTTTATGGCACAACCATGATGGAATGTTGAACAAGCATAGAAAGACTGGCCACGTACTATGTGGGTTCCTCATCTCACCGAAGGGATTCATTCCATCCGTGCTAAGTCCCATCCTGATATTTCTAGGATCGTCCGAGAAATCTGGATGGGCCAAGTCAAATGATTTCCACTGCCTAGCATCCGCAGGGTGCCGAAGTTTTCCGTCCTTCTTTCGCCCAGCGAAATGCCAGATTAATAGTTCAGCATCTCTAGGATTAGAGAACATACGTTTCAAGCGATCAATCACCGGTAGGTACCACATTACTAAGGCCGGAACTTTCCTCTCCATCTTTTTTCCAGGATGGTCTTCAATAACATTTTTATTCCTCTTCTGCAACCTCTTATTATTCTTCTTCTGGTGGTCATTGTAGTCCTCCGCACAGTCATTTGGACGTTTGTATCGACTCGCGTTGCACTGCGGACATCTCTCTAACAATCCATACTCTTTTCGATATAGGATACAGTGGTTCGGGCATGCATGAATCTTCTGAACGCCCAAAGTCAACGGACAAATCATCTTCTTTGCTTGGTACGTATCAGATGGTAAACCATTGGGTTTTGGCAAAACCTTTTTTAGGAGTTGTAAAAGATCTGAAAAACTGGTGTCAGACCATCCATTGCTGGCCTTCAGTTTCATAAGCTCAAGAATTGTGTACAACACAGTATACTGCTTATCGCATCCGTGGCGTTCCTCGTAAAGAAGGTTTTTTGATGCTTTGTCAAGTGCTTCAAAGTTATCGTATCCTTTTGTTGTAGTTCTCTGCAACAACACCTCAGGCGCAACATTTCGCATCAGTTCCTCCACATCAAAGGCGTCATCATCATCATGTTGATCAACATCATCATGTGTTATGTCGGATGTATGATCACAACCTCTTCTATGTTGATGAGCATCTTGCGGCACATCAGAATCTTCAGGAGGATTTTGGCCCATCTCACCGTGTTTCGTCCATATATAATAGTTCTTCACGAAACCATTTTTCAACAAGTGAAATCGTATGGTTTCACGATCAGAACACGGATACATCGCTTCGTTTTTACAAACTTTACAAGGACAATATATTGCCTCTTCACTCTGACGGGAAGCATATTGTGCGGCAGCTTCAGTAAATTCAGTTACTCTGTTAAAATATGCCACCACATCTCCGTCATTGGACGAGTACATCCAGGACCTGTGCTCCATCTAAAACATATATTATTTGAAAAAATATTAATAAAATCATTATTGTTAATTTTATTAATTTACAAATTGAAAATATATTGATTTATTATCGCTCATAACAACATTAATTAAAAATCCTCAATGCTTTAATTAAAACTACTTATTAAGCAGAAAAAATTATTAAATAAATTAACTATATTGGTTTCTCTCTCTCTCCAAACAACATAACTCTAGATCTATAATCATAAATCAAATTAAAAAGGAGATTAAAATGACGTAAATCAATATACAAGTGATGAATAATTGTGAGGAGGGTCATATTTGTTCATTTGGGAGAAGGTAACGCCGTAAATGGAAGATTATTTGAAAATTTCTATTCACAAACCCTAAATTAGAAAAACGATAATAACTCATTGTATACATGATTAAATACAAAATAAATGTGAGATTCGGAATGGATTTACCTCCTAGAATGAAATCCTTCAAAAGAAACGAAAACAAAGCCTCCCCCCTCTTTATCTAGATTTTTGTCGCCATTGTACGGACAAAATTGAATGCGAACTCCAGTAGAGCTCGGGGAGGAAGACGCTGCGCATTTATAGCTAGAATAGTAGTGGCGGTCGCAAGTGATGTCATCATTACTTTAGTGGCGGCCATCTTAGCAGCGGCGGGCAGCACCAGCGCCCGCCACTGCTATTGGTACATTAGTGGCGGTCCGGGCTGACGTCATCACCGACCGCCACTACTTTACCAGCAATAGTGGCGGGCGCTGGTGCTGCCGTCAGCACCAGCAACTCTAGTGGCGGGCATCTAATGGCCCGCCACTACAGTGGTTTTGCCCAACGCCACTACAGTGACAGTTTGTAGTAGTGGCAGTATTATACGTATACACCTATATATAGAAAAATACAGCAATAAGCATGCCCCGTTTCAACAATTTATAGAAATGGTGACCCTCCTCTACTGCGCTACAGCTACACTAGCCGTCTGAACCTTGTGGTCCAGCGCACCATCACCTCCGACCGGGAGAACGTGACGGCCACCGGACCGGCCACGCCTTCTGCTGCGAGACCACCTACCTCGGCTTCTACTGCGGGGCTGCTGGCGGCGGCCCCAGTACTGTACGTCTTGGCCATCGTACTCTAGCTACCTCTACTACCGGAAAGAGTTTATTTGTCGAGTGCCACACACTTTGTCGAGTGCATTTCATCGGACACTCGGGAGAAAGGTGTTTTCCGAGTGCCCGATGAAATGCACTTGGCAAAGTGTGCACTCGGCAAAGACTAGGATTTGCCGAGTGTCACGCTATAGGCACTCGGTAAAGCACCTGAAAAATCACCCGCCCATTTTTTTGCTGACGCCATTATGCCGGCAGGGTTAAAAATCAAATTGTGCCGAGTGCCACTAACGGACACTCGGTAAATTCTATCCTTTGCCGAGTGCCATAAATAAAACACTCGGCAAAAAATATCTAGTTGCCATTATTTCATGTGAAATATATTTTGAGTCCATGTCACATTTTAAAAATATTTTAAACCTAAATTTTTTTTACAGTCTTAATTCAACATCTGTTAATCCATAGAAAATTTTCATATTTTTCAGAGTGGGTTTGCTATTTGTAATAAATTAATCATGTTTCTAGGATTTACTTCGATGTGGGTCAAATTTCAACTGCACGTACATGAAATAATGACTCAAAAATTATAGAAAAATCATAGTTATGTTCATGATTACATTTTTAATCTTTTACAACTAAATATAACTAAATATTTAAAATCTAATTTACGACACTCGACCGACAATATGGAGCTTAATAGTTTTTTAATTATAGAAAATTTAATTGATGCCTAAAAAATTTTACACTTGACATGGTGTCATTATAGCATACATATATACCGTGGTAAAAATTTAGTAATATTTCGACAAAATTTTCATGTATGACCTTTTGAAATTTGACAATCTTCGAGAAGGTTTAGGAGTTTAGTGATGAAATGAGTGAGGTTTAGAAGCAAATCGATATTTAAATCTTTTTTTGAACTTAAAACTTTTTGTACTACTAAAACTCAATTTATCTTATACCATGTCAAAAATTGGCAATTTTTAGAGTTAGTTTGCTATTTTTGGTTAATTAAAGTTGTTTAAAGTATTTTAAGTAAAAGATCCCAAATTTAAACTACAAGTGCCTTATATTTGTTTATTTGAACTTAAAAATTTTGTAGGATGAAATATTAGTGTATATTATATAATGCCAAATTATGGGATTTTTTACTGTCTTTATTCTCATTTAGTTTTTTTAAAACAATTTTTAAAAATCTTTGCCGAGTGCAATTATCTGTGGCACTCGGCAAAGAGCAAATAAATATTCTTTGCCGAGTGCTATTTAAAAAGCACTCGGCAAAGTAGTGTAGGAACCCATTATTTCATGTGAACTCATAATGTATGCACACATATGTCATTTTATACATTTTTTGAAATTTATTTTTTTTACATTTTTAATTCAACATTTTGTAATTCATGGTAAAGTTTCATATTTTTTGGAGTGAATTTGCTATATTTAAATAATTAATCATGTTTCTAGGTTTTAATTCGATGTAGGTCATAATTGAACTGCATGTACATGAAATAATGAATAATAAATTGTATAAAAAATAAATTTATGTTAATGAGTCTATTTTTAATCTTTTAGCACTACATATAACTATTTTTTTAAAAATCTAATTTACGACACAAGGCGAGCAACATGGAACTTAATGGTTTTTTAATTATAGAAAATTTAATTGATGCCTAAAAAATATGATACTTGACATGATGTCATTATAGCATACATATATACTATGGTAAAAATTTCATAATGTTTCGATAAAGTTTTCATGTACGACGTTTGGAAATTGGAGAATCCACGAGCAGGTAAATGTGTTTAGGGATGGAATGAGCTAGGTTTAGAAGCAAATCGATATTCAAATCTTTGTTTGAACTTAAAACTTTTTGTACTACTAAAACCCAATGTATCTTATACCATGACTAAATTTGGGATTTTTTAGTACTAGCTTGCTATTTTTAGTTAATTGAACTTCTTTATAGAATTTAATTAAAAGATCCCAAATTTGAACTACAAGTGCATTAAATTTGTTTATTTGATCTAAGAAAATTTCTAGGAGTAAACATAAGTGTATATTATATAATGCCAAATTATGGGATTTTTTACTGTTTTTTTCTATTTTATATTTTTAAAAAAAAAATTAAAAAAATATTTGCCGAGTGCAATTATCCCTAGCACTCGGCAAAGAAATGGTTTGTTAAAAAAATATTATTTGCCAAGCGGTTTACTGGTGGCACTCGGTAAATGTTTTTTTTAAAAAAAATTGTTCGCCGAGTGCCTCCCAATTTGGCACTCGGCGAACCTAGCAACTACACCAAAAACAGCCCCGCAGATCTAGGCGCATTAAGTGCGCCCAGATCTGCCTCCCCCGCTCCCCGCAGCACCCCGCCGCCTGCTCCCCCACCACCGGCAGCCCCCCCCGTCCCCGCACCCCGCCGCCGTCACCCCACCGCCGGCCGCCCCCCGCTCCCCACACACCGCCGCCGTCACCCAGCCGCCGGCCGCCCCCCGCTCCCCGCACAGCCACCGGACGCCCCCTGCTCCCCGCACCGCCGCCGGCCACCCCCCGCTCCCCGCACCACCGTCGGCCGCCCCTGCGGCCCCCAGCCCCGACCCTGGCCGCCCTCGCCGGCCCCCGGCGACCGGCGCCGCTGGCCGCCCTCGCCGGCCCCATTGTCCCCAGCCCCTGCTCCCACGCACCTCCCCGCTTGTCGTGTCGGCGCCCCCGCCGCCGGCCTCCTCTGGCCGCAAGCGCCCCCGGTCCATCCTCCTCCGGCCACCGGCCCCCTCGGTGATATTTTTTCACTCCTTTGAATATATATGCAATATATACACAATAAGTAAACATATATTTATTCATGTGTAAGTCAACAAAAACCAAATGTATATATATGTTGAGTTTGCAACATATATATGTACGTATGGTATTTCAATATTTAATGCCAAGTTTAATGTAATTTTTAATGAGCTAGGAACTAGCTATAGTAGCAAACTAATATATATATTATTAGATGAGACAATTTAATGCTAAGTTTAATGTAATTTTTAATCACATATTTAATTATTAATAATGCCATGTTAAATTCCATGTTAATACCATGTTGTTCTAATATACATGTTTTAGAAATTTTAATATAATCATTGTAATAATTTTTATGTTTTAATGGTTATGTTGATTAATATCTTGTGTATGTGGATGCCTACCATAGTGCCATTATATATATGTGTGTATGTGGATGTCGGCTATCGCGTCGTGATGTGTATGTGGGTGACAGCCATCGTGCCGTTCGATTTATGCATGATGTTGTCAAAAATTTATTTATTTTGGTTATTGTCGCGTAACCTAAGCGTCTCCCGTTCGGAAGAGTTACGGTTTGGAATATGCATGTCTTTACATATTTGTGGTTGTAACTGTTTCGAATTGTCCATTTTTGGACAGCCGGAGGATGCGTAGATTGAGCTCGTTTTCATGCCCCGTTCCGATTCGACTCATGGTTTCGGCAGCACCTCCCCGTTGTTCTCTGAACGCACATCCTCTTGGCATGTTGCCCAAACGTGCGTTTGGAGAGCAGCAGGGAGGTGTTGCCAAAATTTTGGGTTGGATCAGAATGGAGCGTGAAAACGAGCGCAATCTTCGCATTCTCTGGTGGGATTAGGACCTATCTTACCTATTAGACTTTTAGATTCATCTCGTTTCTCACTAACCCATAAACACGGATGTTGTTTCCTAGTTTGGTACAAGATGGATCATCGTGAGTGGATGTACACGGGTTGCCCTAGTCAGGCCGAGGTGACCATGGATTGGATCAAGAACACTGAAGTATTCTTAGAGACGGCGTTTGGTAGACAGAATGGGTAAACAGCTATGCAAATATGGGTTTATGCCAAATTATACCCGTTGGACGTATCATGGTGAATCCCAACGTCCTACAGACGAGGTGTTGCGACATCGCATGGATGATGATGAGGGAGGGGTTGGATTTATGCTAGATGACTTTGAAGATGCGCATTTTGACGAAGCATGTGAAGAGGAAGTGCCGGAGCCAACGGCAAAAGCGTTTTATGACATGTTGTCCGCGTCAAAGCAACCTCTTCACGGTCACACTAAGGTTTCTCAACTGGATGCCATCGCATGGCTAATGGCCATCAAGTCACAGTTTAGCTTGAGTCGAGAATGCTTCGATGTTATGCTGACGGTTGTTGGTAGCCTTCTTCCAGAAGGTCACAATCTTCCGAAGAGCATGTACGAGTCTAAGAAAGTCCTCCTTGCACTTAAGATGCCTTATGAGCAAATACATGCTTGTCCCAACGGATGCATTTTATTCAAGAAACAATACGCAGACGCAACCTGCTGCGTGAAATGCAAATCCTCTAGGTATCTTGAGGTAGACTCCGATGATGGTGCGAAGAAACAACTCTCAATTCCCGTGAAGATCCTTCGATACCTTCCCTTTGTACCGAGGATCCAATGGCTGTACATGACCGAGGAATCTGCTAAACAGATGACATGGCATAAAAATAGGATTCGTTACAACCCAGACAAGCTAGGTTATCCATCAGATGGAGAAGCGTGGAAAAAATTTGATCAGCTCCATCCCGAGAAAGCTTTAGAGCCACGTAATGTACGAATTGCTATAGCAACAGATGGGTTCAATCCATATGGTATGACGGCTGCCGCATACAGTTGTTGGCCAATGTTTGTTATTCCCCTCAACCTTCCTCCCGGCGTCATCTTTCAACGACAGAATATTTTCTTGTCCTTGATAATTCCAGGGCCTGAATACCTGGGGAAAAATATGAGTGTGTATATGGAGCCTTTGATGGATGATTTGGTCCATGCGTGGAAAGATGGTGTGTTGACATATGATCAATGTACAAAGACAAACTTCAGAATGCATGTCTGGTATATGTACTCTCTACATGACCTACCAGCATATTCGATATTTTGCGGCTGGTGCGCGCATGGGAAGTTCGCATGCCCGATTTGTTGGTCGACTCTGAAGTTCATTTGGCTGGCTAAGGGTGGAAAATATTCCTCGTTTGACAAGCACCGACAATTCCTTCCTCGAAACCATCCATTCAGGAAAGATAAGAAGAATTTTACAAAAGATGTGTCTGTTAAAGGCTCAACACCAATTAAAATGACCGGAGCCGATGTTCGTGCTCAATTAGAGTCTTTGCAAATTAATACACAAGGAGCTAGTTTTATCGGATATGGTGAGCATCATGCATGGACTCACAAGCCATGTTTATGGAATCTTCCTTATTCCGATGATCTTCTCCTTCCGCACAACATTGATGTGATGCACACTGAGAAAAATGTTGCCGAGGCCATTTTCGGCACAATCATGGATATTCCTGAGAAGACGAAAGACAATGTCAAGGCCCGACTGGATCAAGCGGCTATATGCAACAGACCTAAGCTCAACATGATACCTCCTAGAAGCGGGAAATCCTGGACGAAGCCAAAGTCTGATTTTGTTCTAACAAGGGGACAAAGGAGGGAAGTACTTGAGTGGTTTCAAACATTGATGTTTCCTGATGGCTATGCAGCTAATCTGAAGAGGGGAGTTAATCTAGCTACTCTACGAATAAACAGACTCAAAAGTCATGACTATCACATATGGATTGAGCGGTTGCTCCCGGTCATGATTCGTGGCTATGTCCCCGAGGATGTCTAGCGAGTTCTAGCTGAATTGAGCAATTTTTTCCGGCAACTTTGTGCTAAACAGTTGTCTCACACCGTGGTAGCAGACATGGAGACACTAGTGCCCGTGTTATTATGAAAGCTAGAAAAGATCTTTCCGCCCGGTTTTTTCAATCCGATGCAACATATGATATTGCACCTTCCGTATGAGGCCCGGATGGGATGTCCGGTTCAAAGCCGTTGGTGCTATTCAATTGAGAGATTCCAAAAGATTTTTCGGAATAAATGTAAGAACAAATGCAAAATTGAAGCATCCATAGCTGAGGCATATGTTTTGGAGGAGGTGTCAAACTTCACAACTAGATATTATGCGGACAATCTTCCTAGCGTGCATAATCCACCTTCCCGTTACAATCTTCTAGAAGAAGAATCAAATCTCAGCATCTTCAGAGGCCAACTAGGAAGTGCAAGTGGTGTTGCTAACAAGACCTTGCAGCATGAAGAGTGGCGTTTGATTATGTTGTATCTCATGACAAACCTTTCCAAAGTGGAACCGTACATTGAGGAATTTCATCGATGATTTTGGCGTGGTTCGAGGGAGGCTAACATTGAGGAATCCACTGCCCTTCTTAAGTATGGTGTGGGAAATGGCAATCCCGATTTCATTTCTTGGTTCAAAACTAAGGTATTTCTTAAATTAACTTTTAGTTAGGTCTACCTTTCAATTATATCTTATATGCGACTAATATACATGTTCATCGCGTTTAAACCTATAGGGAAGAACCGACACAACAATGAGTTCCGAGTTGAGGCAAGTTGTGAATGGTTGTGCCTACAAGGTCAAGACATTCAAAGCTTACGACGTAAACGGCTATCATTTCCACACAACAAGCCATGAACAGAGCCGACCTAACCAAAGAACCACAAATTCCGGAGTTTTTACTCCGGGCACAGACGGGGTTGACTACTATGGACGACTCGAAAAAAATATACGAATTGAGTTTCGATGGGAGCAAACCTCTTAATCCCATTATATTTAAATGCCACTGGTTCAATCCCAAAGTAGTGAGACAGACTCCCGAACTTGGCTTAATAGAAATTCATCAAGATACCACCTTGCCGAGTGAAGATGTTTATATCGTGGCTCAACAGGCAACACAAGTTTACTATCTCTCTTACCCGTGCAAAACTGTCGCACGTCTTAAAGGTTGGGATGTTGTGTATAAGGTGTCGCCACACGGTAAACTGCTTGTTCCCAACAACGAAGACTATAACATAGACCCGAACATATACGATGGAGAGTTCTTTCAAGAAGATGGGCTACCGGGCATATTTGTTATTGAATTGACGGAGACGATGGAAGTAAATAACAAAACTGGTGTCGATGCCGACGAAGGAGACGAGATTCATAATGGAAGAGACTTAGAACTGCTAGAGAGATTGCACTCAAGCAATCAATGTGATGACAACATTCCACCTCCTCAACAGCTGGACGATTATATCATATCACATGATAGTGATGACGATACATATGATCCAGCAAATCCAGATGGCGATGACTATTTCTAGCAGCTATATGAGAATTATGTTTAATTTTAGAATAAATACGTTTATAACACATTTCACGGTTTATCTAAAGTGATTTACTCTTTTTCGTAGCAGGTGATTGAAATATGATGGGGGGTTTAAAGAAATTAATAAGTGTAGTAGTAGGAAAAGACGGTAAATCCACTCCCTCTCAAGATGAGGTCGGGTCCTCATCTAGACCTCGAGGTAGGAGAACGAAGAAGTTAGCAGTGAGAGGAAAGGCACCCGTGCCCTCGAGTGAAACTACCAGGCATATACCGGCATCCCGTCGCGACGATGATTACGTGCCGGATGAGGAGAAGGAGGAGCAGGCTAGGGTGGAGGAGGGGGAGGTGGGGGCAGAGGGTGGGGAGGAGGTTGGGGCAGAGGGAGAGGAGTAGGCTACAGAAGCGGCTGTAGTGTGGTTGTGTGGTCCTTCGTCACTCCCGAGTTGACCAGTGGCAGTAGCTGATCGTGCGCTCATTCGACCCGATGGAAATAGGTAAGTTGCTATAGAAAGTCTATATTGTATTCCTTTCGTTAGTTTAATTTTTAATATATACTAATACTTTTTAATGATATCGGGGTAGGAACTGGATTATGGTTGAACGAGCAGGTCGTGAGTGCTCACGCCACGTAAACGGCATCCTCGGGCTTCTTATCAAGGAAAAGTTCCCTGGTTTGGTATATTTTGATGGGAGGATGGAGCCGGCGTACTCATGGAGGCACTATGAAAGTGCACTGGACGTCCCTGATCGAGAAGGGAGACAAATTGCCCACCTAGCCGATCGAGTCAGGGCTGAGCTCTGGGTAAGTTTATTTTCTTAATATATGTGTCAATACTATTGACATGTGGATTACATAACATTCTCTTTACATCTATATGCAGGATTTTTATAGATGTGATGAGGGGTATGCGTATCAGGTTGCCGCTGTTATTAATAGAGCCGCCAAGAAGCTTGTCACCGACATGCATTATGAGGCGCACATTCAAGCTGTTATTGACTTCTACGCTCAGCACCACCGAGAAAGGAAGAACAAAAAGGATGCCCGGACCACCTTTCTGACACGAGAGGAATACATGATGGTAAGTGTATTCTCGTGTATCTTCTAATACTTAATATTATGTCATTAACAACTTTACTTGCATCTAATAGGTCCCTCCACAGTGGTGTGCCGCTCATCTTGAGTGTTGGGGCCAAACTGTTGATAGGTGGTGTTCTGCCGAGTGGCAGAGCAGTCACGATGCATGCCGCCAGAGACGCCTACTCATGCCGAGGGCAGCACACCATCAAGGCTCACTGAACCTCGACCAGTTCAGGGCGAGATGGGTATGTAGTTACATGTTTCTTTTTTTCGCTTAATTGCACAATATAACTCTAACTATCTTCTTGTTTCAGTCAACGGCCAATGCGGGTCAGGAATGCTCCCAAGTCATGGCATATGCTCTTGCTCACAAAGGGAGTGCAGTTGAAGGCAATACTTACAATCCAAATGACCCCGCTGAGTCGTACAATAATTGGAACGCATATCAATGCCTCCAGGACTATTCAGAGATGGCGAGGGAAGTGCATGGTGCCGATTATGACCCAGTTGCACATGACATCGATGGCGAGGTGGTCATGAGGGTTGGAGGAGGCAAGAGACATGGGCTATATTTGATGGGCGACGGCGCCATTGATGCCCGTAGTACCCCCTCTCTATCTGAGGTGAGAGCTCGGAGCTCGACCTCTGGTCCGGGTATATGCCCTCGCCGAGACACATCTATGGGTCTGATTGCTGATCTACAGGTTAGTTCATTTTCATCAATCATCGAACACTTCAATTTGTTTGTTTTGGAACGTTAATGACTGTGAATTAATATTTTGTAGGCCCAACTAAATGAAGAAAGATCACAAAGGACCGAGTGGCAGACCCAGATGGAGGCTCGACTGCAGGCTCGATGCAAGCTCAGATGCAGGCCGAGATGCAGACCCAGATGCAATAGTGGTTTGTGCAGATGGGTGGATCTTTTTCAGGTCATATGGGCCTGCCTGGACTTCCTCCTCAACCTCAACAATCTCCACGGACTCCACAGAATGGCAATGTGTGTTTCTAATATTGTTTTTGTTGTTTTTGTTATATACAATTGTTCTAACTATTTTTCTTTTTTTTTCTCAGTTTCATTCATCGGCAGCAGGATCAAACACGCAACCATCTCCACACACTGAGCATAGCGGTAATGCTAACTTGTGAGGCGTGGTGTGAGTTGCCGTTATGAAATTGTTAATTAACTTGAACTTGTCACCATGAGCGTGAACTTGAACTTGTGATGTGAATTTTAACTTGTATTTGTGACGTGAACGTGAATTTGTGATGTGATCGTGAATTTTGTGATGTGAATGTGATTTTTGTGATGTGTATGTGATTTCTGTGATGTGAGTGAAATTGTGATTCATGTAGTGATTGAATGTGAATATCTGTGATTGAATGTGAATTTTGGGGCAAAATTTGTGATTGAATGTGTTTTTGGATGAAATATGCATTAAATAAATGAAAAAAAAATGAAAAAAAATTTGCCGAGTGCTACACTCGGCAAAGCCCCCTAAATAGCACAGAACCATGCCACGTGGCACGTTTCTGTGCAATCTTGGGAGGCTTCGCCGAGTACCTCCACGTGGCACTCGGCAAAGCCCCCTAAATAGCACAGAACCATGCCACGTGGCATGTTTCTGTGCAATCTTGGGAGGCTTCACCGAGTACCTCCACGTGGCACTCGGCAAAGCCCCCCTTCGCTGAGTGCCACGTAGAAGCACTCGGCAAACCCCTGCCAGCCGAGTGCCCCACGTGGACGGACCAACTTTGCCGAGTGCCCACGTGGCACTCGGCGAAGCCCCCTTCGCCGAGTGCCACGTGGGGCACTCGGCAAACCCCTGCCACCCCCGAGTTCCACGTGGCTGGACCACCTTCGCCGAGTGCCCACGTGGCACTCGGCAAATCCCCTTCACCGAATGCCATGTCGGGCACTCGACAAACCCCCGTTAACGGCCGCCTCGACCGTTAGACGAGCGTGTTTGCCGAGTGCCACCGTGACACTCGGCGAAGTGCAACATTGCACTTGGCAAAGTCTTCGCCGAGTGCCCGATAAAAAGCACTCGGCGAACACCCTCGTCGCCGATAAGACGTACACCGAGTGGGGTTCGCTGAGTGTGGCACTCGGCGAAGCCTTTGCTGAGTGCAAAAGTTAAGAGGCTTCACCGAGTACCTCCACGTGGCACTCGGCAAAGCCCCCCTTCGCTGAGTGCCACGTAGAAGCACTCGGCAAACCCCTGCCAGCCGAGTGCCCCACGTGGACGGACCAACTTTGCCGAGTGCCCACGTGGCACTCGGCGAAGCCCCCTTCGCCGAGTGCCACGTGGGGCACTCGGCAAACCCCTGCCACCCCCGAGTTCCACGTGGCTGGACCACCTTCGCCGAGTGCCCACGTGGCACTCGGCAAATCCCCTTCACCGAATGCCATGTCGGGCACTCGACAAACCCCCGTTAACGGCCGCCTCGACCGTTAGACGAGCGTGTTTGCCGAGTGCCACCGTGACACTCGGCGAAGTGCAACATTGCACTTGGCAAAGTCTTCGCCGAGTGCCCGATAAAAAGCACTCGGCGAACACCCTCGTCGCCGATAAGACGTACACCGAGTGGGGTTCGCTGAGTGTGGCACTCGGCGAAGCCTTTGCTGAGTGCAAAAGTTAAGAGGCTTCGCCGAGTGCCCTAGGCACTCGGCAAGCATCCCTGTTCCCGTAGTGCTCGCGCCAACGCTGTGGCCTGCGGGCGTTTGTCGATCTGACCCTGACCTGACGATCTTCCATGCCGCGTGCCTTCAACGACTTCGGCGCCGGCGATGACATTGTCCCACGCCTCACCAGCGTGCCGTACGTTTACAGTATTGGCATGGATGATGGTCCGTGGACGCCTCGACTTTCCAAGGAGATGACGTCGTCGCGGGACAACGTGCAGTGGTGAGTGGTGACAATTAATATAGCATGCGTTGTTGTATTTCAATTTGGGGTATATTTGCTCCTCGCCGGCGGCCGCAGGAATACGGCAGCGATCGCCAGCGTCACGAACGGTAAAGTTGTCATCCTCAACCACAACGGCTTGTCTGGGCCGCTTCCGGCGGATCTCGGGTTCTCCAAGCTGAGTTACCTCACCCTCACCAACAGCACGCTCACAGAACCGATCTCGGCATCGATCTGGTACGGGCGGACAGTCAGACACGCTCCGGGTCTCCAGGAGGTGGTCATCTAGAACAACCGGTTCTCTAGCTGCCTCCCGCCGGAGCTGGGGAGGCTTGGTAACACCGCCGTGATCGACGCAGCGGGCAGCGGCAAACCATATCACCGGCCCCATCCCGTCCTCGCGTGCCTCGCCAGCATCGAACAGCTCAACCTAGCCGTGAACCGCCTATATGTCTGACAACTACTTCCCATCCCTCGGAATCTCGGATTGGCATGCACCTCCTGATCAGGGCAGGGGATGGACGTTGAACGTTAGTAAGAGCTGCTCATAGGGTACGCTGGGCAGAGTCCGGACATCGGAGGAGTGCACGCGGTTCATGCATGCGCCGCCAGCCAATCAAAGTAGTACGTGCCGGGCGGCGAACACCGATGAAGACGTGTCGTGCGTCGCCCCTGGCGTCATGGACGTACATGGTGGTGCCGGAGACATGGAGGAGATAGCCTCGACCACTCTCTTGCTACGTGACATATGCCACGATGCATGAGTGCAGTGAGACGCCGCAGCTAGAGGTGTACACAGGGGACCGTGCGCCCCACTAGCATTTGGCCGCTTCTTCACACTTGTTCGAATGTTGGTTGCATTGTACGTATGCCCCATGCATGTTGGATTGTCGGGTGCGTCTGGTGTGTTGTGCGTGTCGGTGCGTTCCGTGCATGTGCACTTGTGTGCGTCCGTGTACGTTTGTGTTTGATGTGTGGTTTCGTGCGTAAATCATATTTCAGTTTTTCGATCACCACGTCGTGTCATTGTTATCCCAACTATTACGGCTTCAATATTTTTTCCTCTGAATATTTCTATTTTATCCGAGAGTAATGCTCGGAATTTTGGGATAGAGACATATAAATATTTCTAAATAAATCTCAAAAGCTAATGCAAAAAAAGGAATATTGAGAGGTCGAGTATCGAACTCGGCTCTACTGAGTGTTGGACTCAAAACAGAGACTCGGAGGTTGGGAATCAGTACTTCTTGAGTGCTTGATCCAAGTCGAGACTTGGGGTCGGGGATTGCCTTGCCGAGCCCGACCACATGTGCATTTTCGAAATCTGACTCCTTGCCTTGTGGAGACATGGTCTTTCTTTTATTGTTCCTATTCTTTCGAAACGTGGCGAAGATTGTAGGATATAGTTATATGAAAATTGACTTGATTAAGATCGTACTCACGACCCAATATCTAGTTACATCCTTATAATTACCCGTCAATTAGGTTGGTTCTAAAGTAGTGAGAGAACGAGAAAACAGATATAAACTAAGAATCATGCAACGTTTTTAGTCATCTTCTTCTCTCTACTATGTTGTCGTTATAGTTTACTATATTCCGTCCACCGGCATGCATCGGGAATGGGATAGCAGGTCTCTTAAATCAGTCATCGTTACAATCCTACACCGGGAGAGGTGAATAAGGTTTTTGGGAAGCGCTCCGCGCGACTACTCAAGTTCGTCACCACGACGCGTCTTCCATCTACGTCTGTCATCGGTCGCCATCGAGTGTTTCAATCTGACACCAACAAAAACATCTCTACACCAACCGTGGATTCATCCTTGACTACCGTACAATATGTGTGTTACATATTTGTACGGCTATTAATCATGTTTTGCGAATTCATGATTATTTTGTTCATGCGAGTGTTTGTAGATGCCATGATTTATATTGTTCAGAAATTAATAATAAAATTTCCTAAATTTCCAACAATCCAAAGACCTTATCCTAGGCAATTTGCGATTAATTTAATTGCTGGATTTGTAGATATACTGAGGCCAGATAAATTCTCTGATTTATATTTTAATATATTGCAAGCAAAGGTCTGTCTCCGGCTTACTGCTATGAATGTACGGGAAGTAAGACTTGGCAAATCTAAGGGTGAACTTTCTACTAATGAGAAAGAAATTCGATGAGGCCAATAATATCTTCATGGGATGCATTCTAGGGGTGCTCTGTGATCATCTGTATGATGTTTACATCACTGTGACAGACGCGAAAGAGTTGTGGGATGCTCCGATTGCAAAATATGATGTATAGGACACAGTAGTAAACTATATCTTATGGAGAGATTTCACGACTATAGGATGGCGAACAATTGTTATGTGGTAGAACAAGCTCATGAGGTTGTGTGCATTGTCAAGGAACTTGACCTCATTAAGTGTCCTCTACTCGATAAGTTTGTGGCTGGGTGCATTATTGCAAAGTTGCCTTCTTCGTGGAGGAACTTCGCTACTACTCTAAAACATCAGAGACATGAGATATCAGTTGAAAACCTGATAGTATCTCTTAATGTTGAAGAGAAAGCTCAAGAAAAGGACGATGTTGAGAAAGGAGGCGAAGGTCAGTCCAATGCCAACATGGTGCAGAAATCCCAACATGTCAAGAGCAAAGGGAAATATAAGCCTAACAAAGTTATGAGAACCACTACCTTTAAGAAGAAGAAAAAAACATAGCCGAGTTGAATTGCTTCACTTGCGGTGAACTGGGACATTTCTCTAAGGATTGTCTAGATCATGCAGGCCATAAAGGGAAAAAGGCTAAGAATGTTAATATGGTGACCATCGGCAATACTGAGGATGAGTACGGTAATCCATTTACTGTACTTTCAATATTTCATACTACCAACTAGTGGTTTGATACAGGTGCCAATGTTCATGTGTGTGGGGACATCTCTATGTTTTCTTCTTATTAGGTCATCCAAGATTCTTCTGTCTAGATGGGGAATGAGTCACATGCTTTTTTTCATGATGTGGGCATGGTACATCTGAAGTTTACTTCGGGAAATACCGTGCATCATGTCCCTAATATTGACAAAAGTGGTTCTGTTCTGTTTAAAGACGGGTTTAAGGTAGTTTTAGAGTACAATAAATTAGTCTTATCAAAACATGAAAAATTTATTGGTAAAGACTATGATTAGGGAGGTATGTTCCGCTTTTTCCTTTTGGATTTTAGCAATAAGTCAGTGAACCATATTTGTGGAAACATTAATGATGATGCGAGTATTTGACATTCACATTTATGTCACGCTAATTTTGGCTTGACGTCTCATCTGTCAAGCATGTGTTTAATTCCGAATTTCACCATTGCCAAAGGTTCTAAGTGCCATAGCAGTGTGCAATTAAAGCAACCTCAGAAGCCTCACAAGGCGGTTGAGGAGAAAAACTTGGCACCTCTAGAACTCATACATTCTGACCTCAATGAAATGAATGGTGTGTTGATAAATTGTGAAAATAGATATTTCATGACATTTATTGATGACACATCTATATTTTTTTTGTATATCTATTGTGAATTAAGGATGAGGCATTAGACTAGTTTAAAATATATAAAGCCGAAGTTGAAAATCAACTAGAGAGAAAGATCAAACGTTTAAGGTCTGACCGGAGTGGTGAATATTTTACCAAAATATTTGATCAATTCTATGAGGAACACGATATTATTCATGAGATGATGTCTCCCTATTCGTCTGAGTCGAACGGAGTTGCCGAGAGGAAAAAACGCATGGTAACTAACTTGGTTAACGACGTGCTAGTACTGCCGGTTTATCAAAGGCATGATGGGGGAGGCTCTGTTAACTACAAGACACGTCCTGAATAGAGTTTCTAACAAGAATAAAGATCAAACTCCATATGAGATTTGGATTAGGAGAAAACCATCACTATCTTACTTGCGCACTTAGGGATGTTTAGCGAAAGTCAATGTTCCAATCGTGAAGAAACACACGTTGGGACCTAAGACAGTGGATTGTGTCTTTCTAGGCTATGCTTAGAGAAGTATGGCGTATAGATTTTTGGTAGTAAAATTTAAGGTGTCTGATATGCATGTTGATACTATTTTAAAATCATGTGATGCAATATTTTTTTAGAATGTGTTTCCTTTAAAATATATGCATAACATTGCTAGATATTTTACTAAGATAATTCTTAAACCTGTTACACTGATTAATTTCGAGTATTTTGAACAACATAATCAGTTTGAGTAAATCATTGAGGAGGATAACAGTGAAGTTCCTAGAAGGAATAAGAGACGAAAGGTTGCCAAATCTTTTGGTGATAATTTCACTGTGTACCTTGTGGATGAAACTCCTACTACCATTACCGAGCCATATGCATCTCCGGATGCAGATGATTGGATAGAAGTTATCCATAATGAGATGCACTTGATTCTATCCAATGGTACATGGGAACTAACTGATAGACCGTATGGTTGCAAAATCGTGGGTTGTAAGTGGGTGTTCAAGAAAAAGTTTAGGATTGATGGTACAATTGAGAAGTACAAGACTCGACATGTGGCCAAAGGTTATACACAAAAAAGGTGAAGACTTTTTCGATACTTATTCACCTAACGCTAGACTGACCATAATCAGAGCATTACTTTCCCTAGCAGCCTCAAATGGTCTTATCAGAAAGCAACAACGCTAAAGACATTAGAATCTCAGCTTAAAAATTAGTGTCAGGTCAGATTAATGTTCATTTGTTTGTATGTATGGTGGGAGTGGTCAAGATGGCTCTTAGTGCTTCATTTTTTTGTATGTATGGTGGGATTCGACGATTTTTGTGAAACGGAAGGAATTCAATCTTGTTCTATGAAAACCTATACAAGTGATACTTTTTAATGTTCCTTAAATAGTTAAACAGATTGTCACCGGCAGGGATTTCGGGGGAATTTGAAGGAACTAAACTTCTTAATTGATAGGAAATTGATAGGAAAACGAGGTAGTTGGTCGAGGGCCTGGACCTGCGGCGCCGTGGCGAAGAGGCATGGATACAAGAAGGCAATAGCCAAACTAAATACTCGACAACTCACTCTAGGCATCGGTCTTGTTTATATAGGCACAAGACCGATCTAATCTAATACAACTCTAACAAACTTCCATAACTAACTTTGACTACTTGGACTCCCTAACCACCTGGACTCTTTAATTAAGTACTTGCAGATTGACTCCCTAACCACCTAGACTCTTTAATTAACCAGCACTTTAACTAATTCCGCAGCTACAGTACCGGCGGTACTGTTCATAGGCAGGACAGGCCCTTCATCCCATAATCTGAGGCCATGACACAGATAGTCAATAAATATTAAGTATATCCTTCTGTATGTGTTAGATAAAACAAACTAATAGGACTACATAATGTTAACATTAACAGTACCAAGCATGTACAACAGAGTATCAACATACTTACATTATCCTGATCAACTTCTTTAATGATATAATCAAGAAACGCATCTGGCATGTTATGCTCTCTGCAAGCTTGCTGAAGCTCGTCCACTGTAATATAACCACTGCCATCCTTGTCGAAATAAGAAAAGGCTGCCACTAGATGTTCCTCTCGCTCAAGTTTATTGAGATGCAATATAGCAGCAATGAATTCTATATAATCAATTGTTCCACCATTGTCCACATCCGCCTGAAGTTATTCAAACAAAAAATTAAGAAATGTGTAAGCTTGTGATTCAGTACTTAAGTTTATTCGCCTATAGCTAGGACTCCCCACGAACTTCCATGACTCCAATTCCCCAACTTGACAACTCCATGGAATTAATTAACCAAGTGAAGTAGACCTAGCGTCAGCATAATTGCCCATAGCTTTGGAGAAGATGACACTTACCTTGAGCACGACCTCCAAGGCTTTCTGAGTTGAACCCGAAATAGCCTCCGCTCTTCAGCACAGCCGTTGTGGCCTGATCTGCATCACCGCCCTAGGAAGCTGCATCCGCTGCAATGACGGCGGTGTCAGCGAGCGTGTACAGCGCCAAATGGAGTCCCCCGACCGAATCGAGCCAGTGGAGGCTGGCCCTCACACTGCATGCCACGGCGCAACGCCCGCCGTGTGCCATCGGATACAACAGCGGTGTCCACCAGCCCCGGAAGCCAAGAATGCCGGAGGTGGAAGTGAGGAGACGGTGGGGAGAGAATGGAGTGGGAGGAGACGATGGGTGGTGGTGGTGCTCTTCGCGGTCGCCATCACCGTCACGGCAGAAGAAGAGATGGTGGAGAGGGTAGGGTGAGGAGAGACGGGGGAGGGAAGAGGAGTAGATGGAGGAGGAAGAGAGGAGGCAGATGCAGGTGCAGATGGCCACGACGGTGGCTAGGGGGCAACGCATTGAGGGTTGCCGACGCTGCCGAAGGTGTTGTTGCTACGCGTGGGACATGACTTCCATTCGAGGGGGGTCAAAGGGGGGCAGAGGGCGACCGTAGGGAGGCACGCCGATGAGGGCAAGCGGGAGCCGCCGGGCAGGGGAGGGGCTATGCAGCGAGGGGCGACCAGTGGTGGAATCTCGAAGGGGTGGGGAAGCTAGCGGCCAGTGGTGGGGTCGGGCTGGCGGTGGCGCGGGAGGAGGGAGCAGGACCAGCGGTGGCTTAGGGAGGCGGGGAGATGGTAATGGCCGATAGGAGAGAAGCCAAGCGGTCAGGCTACAACTTGAAGGTGGAAAGGGGGCGGCGCGATGGGGAAGATGGCTTGTGGTAGGTGTAGGGGTGTCAGTAGGGCGTTGCAGTTTCAAATTTTCTTAGATGCGCAGACAAAAAAATTTTAGCGGCAAAATGTTAGTCACTATTTATGTCTAATATCAGCAAACTGATATTTATTGATACATTTATCGACAGATGTTCTGTAATTATATATTACCGACAAATTGTTAGTCACTATTTATGTCTAGTATCAACAAAATGTTTGTTACCACGTATTACCGACAGATTTAGTAACGTTAAATGTCATTTTCTCGACATATGTCTGACGCTAAAATGATGTCATAGTGTAGTGTTGGTCTACTCTAGTAAGCCAAATTGCAAGGTACCGGCGGTCGCATCTCTGACAATTATAATCATTTTATGAATTAGTAATTCTAAAATTATTAATTAATCAATATCGAGTTATCCTCTGTTAGAGTTATATATATTCATTATTTAATAGTTATGAATGTTAATTCAATAAAAAATGAGTTATCCCATGTTTGAAATAACAATTCTAGTTTTTTATGATTGAATAATTACAAAATTTGTAATTAATAAATATCAAGTTGTTTTTTTGGAGATATAATTGAATGTATGTGTTTTAGAAAGAACCCATGAAGTTAAAGCACTACAGGAAAACGATAAACTTCCGTCGGCCAAATTAACTTCCGTCGGCTTTTGGGAAAGCCGACGGAAGTTAAATAACTTCCGTCGGCCCTTGGAGGCCGACGGAAGTTAACTTAACTTCCGTCGGCTTCTAACAATGGCCGACGGAAGTTAGCGGGGATTTTTACGCGGCCGATCGGGTCCCCCTAACTTCTGTCGGCTCGGCTTTAATGCTGGCCGACGGAAGTTAGGGAATTTATTCCCCAATCGCGCACGCGTACAGGGAGCCCTAACTCCCTGTACGCGCGCACAGTACCCGTTCCCCGCCGCCGCCTCCTGCGCCCGCCGCCGCCGACTGCACGGTCCCGCGCGCCGCTCCACGGCGCCGCCGCCTCCCGCGCCCATCCCGCTGCCGCTTCCCGCCCTCGCCTCCTCCTGCCGCCGCCCGCCCTCGCCGCCTCGGGCCGCCGCCTACCTCAGCCGCCGCCCGCCGGCCCGGCCGCCGCCCGCCTCGGGCGCCGCCCGCCCGCCCGGCCGCCTCCCGCCTCGGCCGCCGCCGCCCGCCCGGCGCTCGCACCTCCTCCTGCCACCGCCGGCCACGCCCACTGCCCCGTGCCACCGCCTCCTGCCACCTCCGGCCGCCGCCCGGTTCACCCACCACCCGATTCTAAAGACGCCGGTACTATTCATCTCCTCCATAAAAAAACTTACTTTTTGTTGGATTACTATAGTCACGACAATCAAATTATAGCAAATATCTATTGTGATACATGTTTAGAGGCTTCTTTTTGATACATGTTTGTAGTTTCCTAACAATTTGAAGTTACTTAGGTGTCACCGAATATCTATTCCGTTGTTTATATGCAATATATGTTGTCATGTTAAAAAATTTGTTCATGTATTAATATGTTTCATATGCAATGTTCAGCCGACCGCCGCTCGTCGACCTCCACCGCCCGCCGGCCTCCGATCCATCGCTAGCTCTCAAGTAATTTTTTCTTCTTTAAGATTTTTCTTCACTTTTGATTTGTGAATTTTGTCATAGTGGATTACAATGGTTGCTCTAGGATTGCAGTAATTTTATCATAGTGGCCGAAGATTGATTGTATGATAGACACTTATTTTTTGTTGTAATATGTGATATAATGAATAATTGTTTCATTTTTGCTCACAATGACGTCAATTGTTATTATGCACATGTCACAAGTAGTTGACCTGAATTAATTTTATGCTTTTACAAATGTTTCGTATGCGATGTGCTATTATATATGCTATTAATTATATTCTTATATTAATTTGTGGTTTATTGATGATTTCATTATGATGATTACTATATTATATATATGTATAATTTCTTATATATATTCTTTTCGTATCCAATATTTTATTTGACACCAACGTAAATAGTGTAACGAAACCTATGTGTCACCCATTTCGGACCAACATGTCTCACACGTGTCATGCGTGTGAGATATGTAGGTCCGGAATTGTCCCTTTTTGGACAGCCTCAGAGTGGGCGACAGAGCGTGATATTTATGATGAGTCATGAGTCCGAATGACGATCCATTGCACCACTATCAGGCGTGCAATTGGAGAACAGCGGGGTTATGCTGCTGAAATTTCGTTCGGACTCATGGCTCATCATAAATACCACGTTTTGTCGGTCACTCTTGGGTGGGTTTAGGACCTATCTTTTCCTATAGACCATGGTTGTCACGGCATCGCCTGCGCCGACTAGGCGTCCAGGCGGTCACCGCCGGACGCCATTGTGAATCGCATCGCCAGCGGGCTCTGCTTCCCCTTGTGTCGCCGGCCGCCCGGCCGCCTCTACTTCCCCTCCGTTGTCCGGAGGCGGAGGCGGGGGGTGGCCAGGGTGTGTGTATGTTGCGAGCCCCTTGATTGAATGAATGTTTTGCATATAGAATGGCTGAGGACGACTGACGGTGGATGTATAGTGGTTGGATGAAAAGTGGAGCTCACACGAGGGAGTGGGTAATCAACGCTGAGAAATTTGTTGATCGTGCATTCGCTTTGACAACAAACACTGGTGCGAGGTGCCCATGCATGAAGTGCAGAAATTCTCATTGGCAAGACAAGAGGACGTTGTCATTGCATATTTGCAAATATGGTTTCGTGCCAGGTTATGAAGTTTGGTCTTTTCACGGCGAGACAGGCCGTGAAAAAACGGTATTAGTAGTGGAAGAAGAAGATGATAGCGTTGCTGACGATAGGATGGATGAGATGGTTGATGCTATACGACCGGAGTTTGAATCAAACCCCGAGGATCCTCCAACACCGGAGGTTCAAAAGTTTTTCGACATCCTTCGAGCTTCAGAAGAGCCATTGCATGAGCACACCACCGTAAGCGTTCTCGCTTTCGTGACTCGTATTATGGCTATTAAGTCAAAGTTTGCATTTTCAAACAATTGTTATAAGGAGCTCTTGAATCTGATCAGCGATATCCTTCCTAAGAACCATAAGGTGCCGAAAGACATGTACCAGTCAAAGAAAATGCTTTCTGCTCTCGGTATGGAGTATGAGAAGATTGATGTGTGCCGAGATAATTGTATGTTGTTCTGGAAAGAACATAGTAATGAGGTGAAATGCTTAAAATGTGGTAAACCGAGATTCGTAGAGGTCGTAAATGAAGACGGAAAGAAGGTGACGACAGAGGTTGCTCATAAGCAACTTCGTTACATGCCTCTTACACCTCGGGTGAAACGATTGTTTCTCTCAAAGAAAACCGCTAGACATATGCGATGGCATAAAGAAGGTGTACGTGAGAACAATCAAGTAATGGTGCACCCATCTGATGGTGCGGCATGGAAGGCTCTAGATGATTTTGATGCAGACTTTGCTAGTGATGCAAGGAATGTTTGCATCGGGTTGGCAACTGATGGATTCACGCCTTTCAATGTAACGACATCGTCGTACTCTTGTTGGCCTGTGTTTGCTATTCCATACAATCTTCCACCTTCGTTTTGTATGAAATATGAATTTATGTTCCTGTGTCTCATTATACCCGGTCCAGATCATCCTGGAACACGACTAAACGTGATGCTGAAGCCCTTAATTGAAGAGTTGAAACAATTGTGGAAAGGAGTTGAAGCATATGACTATGACCAGAAACAAAAATTCAATCTTCGAGTTGCGTATCTGTGGTCGGTCCACGATTTTCCGGCATACGGTATTTTTTCTGGTTGGAGTTGTCATGGAAGGTTGACATGCCCGATATGTGCGAAGGACACAGATTGTTTCCGTCTGAACTTCGGGGGAAAGATTTGTTACTTTGATTGCCATAGATGCTTTTTGCCCGTGAATCACCCATTTAGGTTACAGAGGAACAATTTCAAGAAGGACAGCATTGTTGTAAAGGGACCACCAAGGCGTTTAAATGGTACAGAAATCGCTGATATGCTGAATGAGTTGGTCCTTAATGAAAATGAGGATGGATTTGTAGGATTCAGAACCGAACATAATTGGACCCACATATGTGGCTTATGGGAACTGCCGTATGTCAAATCACTAATTCTGATGCACAACATTGATGTTATGCATCAGGAACGTAATGTTGGTGAAAGCATTATAAGTACATGTATGGATTTTACTGATAGGACAAAAGATAATGTAAAGGCGAGAAGAGATTTAGCTGAGATTTGTAATCGACCAACCCTTGAGTTGACGAATAGTGGTGGCAAGCCACGTGCCCATTTTGTTTTAAACCTAAAGAAAAAAACAAGTAATGAGGTGGTTGAAAAATTTTTAATTCCCAGATGGTTACGCCGCGGGATTTAGAAGAGCTGTGAACTTGAAGACAGGGAAATTAAATGGATTGAAAAGTCACGATTACCACATAATAATGGAAAGACTCCTTCCTGTAATGTTTCGCGGGTACCTGAATGATGATGTGTGGAAGGCGTTAGCTGAGCTGAGCCATTTTTATAGACAACTTTGTGCGAAAGAAATTAAGAAAGATATGATGGAGATGCTAGAGAAAGAGATCCCGGTGCTTTTATGTAAACTGGAAAAAATATTCCCTCCAGGGTTCTTCAATCCAATGCAACATTTACTGGTTCATCTGTCATATGAAGCTAAGGTAGGTGGCCCTGTGCAATATAGGTGGATGTATCATATTGAAAGGTCCCTAAAGAAGCTTAGAGCGATGGTTGGTAATAAGGCCAAAGTTGAAGGTTGCATCGCAGAAGAATTTAAATTGAAAGAGATAGCATACTTCACTAGTGTATACTTCGCTGAGCATCACAATGTCAACACACCTGCTACACGGTACCATATGGATGAAGACCATCCTTGTAGTGATCTCCAAATATTTGGGTGGAAGGGCATAACTGTTGGTGTCTCCACGACATATTATGTAACTCAGGAAGAACGAACAAATGCCTTGCTCTACATGTACTCAAATATGGAAGAGATGGAACAATATTTCGCGTAAGTGATTCGTTTTAGTTTTATATTTTACCTCCAAATTTTATACCCATTTGTTTACCTATTCGTTACATTGACAGTATGTTTGATTCAAAATACTTGACGTCTGGTCGTCAACCAACGGAGAAGCAATTAGATAAATTGCGTCGAGAAGGAGTAAATGGCGGGCCTAGTTTCCTCACTTGGTTCAGAGAACATGTAAATCCTTACCTTTTGTGACACGTATTATTTTAGTCTACTAGGTTAATTATCTGATAATCTCCTATGATTTGCAGTGTGTGCTCGCTGACAATGTACATATAGACTTGCGACAGCTTTCTTACGGGAGTATTAGTGCCAAAAGTTACGGTCGCTATGATGTTAATGGTTTCCGCTTCCGTTCAACTATTTTTTAAGCATATCGACCTCTAGCGGCAACAACTAATACTGGAGTTGTTACAAGGGTCGTTGATGGACAAGGACACGAAACTATGTATTATGGAATCATCAAAAATGTAATCGAGTACAAATTTGCCGGGAATAAGGAGATTAAAGTAGTCTTCTTCGATTGTGATTGGTTCGACCCTAAACATGGTACTCGTGAAAACCAATTTGGGATGGTTGAAGTCAAACACGCGGAACGATTATCTAGTTGCGACAATTTTGTCCTTGCTCACCAAGTCGAGCAGGTGTATTATATGCCCTACCCATGTGAAAAATTAAGTGCTTGGTGGGTAGTCTACAAAGTGAATCCTCGGGAACGTCTACACACCCCTAGTGATGGCGCTTATCAATTGGAGGTTGAAGAGGTCGATGAGGTTTACCAAGATGATGAATTACCGACTTCGTTTAATGTAGAGTCAGAATCGTCGACAGATTCTTTTCTCGGCGATTCTAATGATGTGGCAGTTCCCGAGAAAAGGAAACACCAACATAAGAAGAAAAAAGTAACATGGCGTGCTTTGGGGAGAAAAGGACAAATTGATCCTGATTTTGATGATAATTGACAAGTAATTGTTTTCATACATGAATATGCAATATACTTCATATTACATGTTTTTTTACATGTTCAAACCTTCTTTACTAATAAATGCTCGTTTGTGCTTGTTTTGAATAGGATGTCGAAAAAGATGAAGAGTGTCACGAGGAAGCTCTTCCGCTTGGGGAGTTCATCGGCGAGTACTCCGGCGAGTACACCGACGAGTCAGGAGGACACCCTATTCCAGGGTAGTTCCTCTTCGTCAAACAGACGTCGTCAAGAGCAGCTCCTGAGATGCATAGATCCGACATTAATTGGTCGGCCTATTGCATTTCAACTAGAAGATGAGGTAATTTTCAGCTTGTTTTTTATGCCAATTATAAATTATTCCTAATTGTTTCAATACTGTTTTGTAGGAGGAAGAACACTTGGAGAGTGCGGGTCACGAGGATCATCCGGTGGGTGGGGGCAGGAGGGGGATGTCCCAGAGTGTGCGGCACAGAGGGATGACCCAGAGGGTGTGGGGCAGGGGGATGACCCGGAGGGTGCGGGGCAGGGGGATCTCCCGGAGGGTGCGGGTCAGGAGGAAGGTGCTGAGGCTGCCGGTGGGTCCTCAATATCTTTCAGGACGAGCCACCTGGTCGCCCCACCAGTAGTCTCTTCCGGTGGAGCCAAGATCGAGATTACGCCTGTTGGTGACGGGTAAGTGTAATACTCTTCTGTTGTTTTGCTTTTTTTTTCAAAAAATTTCTTTCACTAAACTAATTAACTTTATTTATTATGTATTTCTAGATCTTGGATTGACTCTCGGTTTGACGGCACTTCGAGGGTCAGGCAGGTTAACTAGATATTGGGTAACCTGTGCCATCTGCACTACCCAGGGGTGCTGACAATGCCGACCGGTGAGCGGGTTCTATGCCAGACATGGGACCAGTACCGGTTTGCTCCTGACGGGCGCCACGGAACTGCTCAGGGGGCGGTGTCTCATGACTTCTGGGTATGCAAGTGTTTTTTCAATCTTCTTTTAGGCTTTTCAAGTTACAACACTGTACTAATCATTACTTTTGCAGTTACGCTTTTGCTTGCCAGAAGTCGGCTGTTGGGGGAAAATATCTCATCTTCGGGGTTATTGCCGAAGCAACATAAAGGCAGACAGCAGATTCGAAGGTTCCCAGACGTTCATCTTCGAAGATACCCGGAGTCAAGTTCGAAGTACGAAGATAGGCATTGGTTCGGAGTACATCTCCGAACTAAGGCTTTTCAAGATCTTTTCTGCCAGCTAAGATGGAAGACTTATCTTCTTTCTCATTAGATTAGTCTTTTACCATTTTAGCCCTATTAAGGGTACCGAATAGTTTCCATTATGTCGGTTGTAATAGAGGGGTAAATAGGTCTTTTCCTTAATGTTTGGGCCTATAAATACCCCCCATTTCACCCTGTAATAGGGACGGAATACAAGTTATTCAATACACACATTCGAACTATTCTAAGTTATTATCCTTTCGGAGGCTTTGAACAGTTCTCTTCGCAAACACTTCGTTTGTTAGTTTCTAATCTACAGAAACCTGTTAGCGTAATCTTTTACGCCAACAGTTGGCGCCGTCCGTGGGGAACCTAGTCCGAAAAACTTCGTTCTCTACCAACTTCTTACATCATCCCTCCTAAGCGGAGCGCACCCCGCAATCCCACTCGGAGGTCCTCTCGGATCTCCGGAGAGATACCCTTCGACACAGTTGAAGTCGGAGAGCCTTCGACATTCCCTCCACAAACTCCGGAAGGGGCTTCCATCCCTCGAACATACGAAGCTTCTCCGCCAACCCCTTCCATACTCCGACCGCCCGGAGTCCCTTCTCCATCCTCTATCCCGATTCGAACTGATCCTACCAGTTCTCAAGACCCGGAAGATCCTTCCGGAGGAGATGAAAACAATCTTGGAGATATGGCCACACAAATGGCCAACCTTCAAGCTGAGGTAGCGAGGTGGCGACAAGAAGTTGCGAACAGGCTTCGTTCTCAAGCCATC
Source organism: Zizania palustris (assembly GCA_019279435.1). Taxonomy (NCBI): domain Eukaryota; kingdom Viridiplantae; phylum Streptophyta; class Magnoliopsida; order Poales; family Poaceae; genus Zizania; species Zizania palustris. Next base: position 53,217,707 of record JAAALK010000287.1, on the reverse strand, counting down.
CCAACTATCCCAGAAGTGCCCGAAGACGACGATCTTGATTATCCCGAAGCCCCGGAGAACGCCTCCTTCGATAATGAATCTCTGCTGCATCCTGAGCTGCAGAAGGTTCGCTTCGATCCAAAGTTTAAAACTTCGAAGCTCTGCAAGTATGGCGGAGATGAAGATCCCGGAGAGTTCGTTCGTTCTTATGCCCTAGCAATTGAGTCTAGCGGAGGAGTTCGAGACACCATGGCGAAGTGCTTACCTTTAGCTCTTCAAGGAGTGGCATTGAGGTGGTTCTGGTCCTTGAAGCCAGGATCAATCAATTCATGGTCGCAGCTGAAGAAGAAGTTTATAAGCAATTTTCAGGGCACCTTCGTGCCTCCTATGTCAACAGGAAGCCTTTTCCAGGTGAAACAGCTCCCCGGAGAAACATTGAGGCAATATTTTAAGCGCTTCGCTCATACGAAGTCGCAAATTCGGGGGTTGTCCGCATCTTCAGTAGTTGATGCAGCTCGGGAAGGCGTCAGTCATCAAGGCCTTCTGGATAAGCTTCATCGGAAAAGCATCTCCTCGGTCTCTCAGTTGATGTCGTACTTCGAGGAGTATGCGAGGTCAGAAGAGGGTTGGCTTCGGAGGACTGCTGCTACTTCGTCCATATTGCAAGAAGTCAAAGTAGAAGTGAAAACTTCGGCACAGCCGCAGGAACCAGTCTTCGAAGTGCAACATGATCGGAGAAGAGGGCAAAAGCACCCTCGCTCTGAAGTCATGAATATTGCACCCCCACAGAAGTTTGCACCAAGAGCTCCACAGTCTACGGGGAACAAGGCCAGCGGCTGGAGGCCGCCAGGGAAAACGGCTGGCAAGGGCCAGACCCTTTTCTGCTGCATCCATGGAGAAAATCGAAGCCATGCAACTGATACTTGCAAGGCTATACTTACCCTAAGGGGAGAATACTTATAAAGAACTTCGGGTCGAGGTAGTACCGACCGAGTTCCAGCTGCAGCGCGCCCAGAGCCGGTCCAGGCTATGGCGCGGATAGAAAACTTTGATGCTGCAAGACACCCTCCGGTGGCCAATGTTATGCCACCTCCGAAGCAAGAGGAAGGGCAAGATAGAGGAAAAAGAGTAGTTCTCCCTATCTCCGGAGGAGGTACCCTCGGAAGCATGTTGAGGAGCCATGCTGAATAGCGTGGGCCTCATGGCTCCAGATGTGATGAGTCATTGTCAACAGTAGTCAAAGAGGACTGAAAAGAGAGAGAAGACCTGCTGCGTCTGGGCCGCGTGTGACTCAGGTACACGGGCAGCGAGCGACTGTCGGGCAGAGGGGCCGCAAAGTCGGGCTGGCCCAATCCGGGTACATGGGCTAGGAGCAGCAGAGGATCCACTGGACTGTTGACCGGGATTGACTCAGGTACACGGGCGGCGAGTGATTGCCGGGCTGAGGGAGCCGCGGAATCAGGCCGACCCAATCCGGGTACCCGGTGCGAAGACGGTGGACGCTTTGTCAGTTTCGGCGCAAAACTGACGACCGTTGATTTCGGATCTGACCGTCCTGAGGCGAAGCCGTAGCTGCTACAAAAGCTCCGCATCAGGACAAGTTACCTTTATTTAGGTTTTTACTATTTTGCCTTTAGGCCCACAGTCTGTCAGTCGAGTCTGTAAAAAATCCTAAGGGCATTTCGGTCTTTTCCATTTTTATTCAGAGTCTGTAAAAAACCCTAGGGGTATTTCTGCATTTCTCCATTTTATGGGCTGCCTATAAATAGGCCCCAATATCCTAGGGTTAGGGCACCCTTTTTAGAAACACACTTTACTAATTCCAAAGATTGGGTCATCTTTTTCCTGGGTGTTCATCTTCTCCGCCGCCGGTGTTCCGTTCGGATCTGGAAATCGCCGCCGCCGTGGTTCGATTTATCTTCTCCCGAGCGTTTTTTATTCTCTGGTTTCCCATCTGCGCCTCGTTTTGTTTTTCTCGTCGCCGCATGCTAGCTACGCAGTGCAGCGCTGGCTAGCTTCTAGTGCTATCGCTAGTTTCTAGCTGCAGCACAGCCGTTTGGCGACAGCAACGCTTGCAGCTAGTCTGTTTTTTAGCTGCGCACGGCAGGGAGAAGCTAGCTGCAGCCTACGATACAGCAAATGCAGTTTGTTGCTAGTCACGTGAAGAAATTGAAAGGATACGGCTGGATTTGCACGGGCACACATTCCGAGGAAATCATCAAAGTCATACGAACCGAGAAGCTTCAGCCAAACCATGATTAGTACTAATTGCATTTCTCGATTTGCATGCTAATTAAATATTCATGTGTTGCCATGTTTCACGTACGATCAGTATTATTTCAATACTTCCCGTAACATCCTATTACATGTGATGGCATACTGTTAAAAAGTATTTTTCATGAATAGATTTTATCTGTTGATTTAATCTTTGTGCTGTCATTATATCCGTTGATTCATCTGCTGTTTTGATAGATGATATTGATTATGGTGTTTTAATCTGAGCACTGTTTCATTTCGGTTAGAACATCATGTTTTACCTTCTTCATATGTGTTGGTTTGATTAAATGCCTGTGAGTTAATTAATCTGTTGAGTCTGCCTTTAAGCACTGTGTTGGTGTCTTTTCGATTAGGACACCAGTCGTTTTTAGGCTAGATCATTTTAGGTCATGTTGATCTGTTTACTTTTCCTTGCTAAGTCTGTCGAGGTGCGTTGGGTGTTGGGAGCAGGCCATTGATTCGAAAGAATTTTTTAGGCGCCCATTCACCCCCCTCTGGTCGCTACTTTCGGTCCTACAAGTGGTATCAGAGCCTGGTTAGGGTTTTTCCATACCTTAACCGGTTCTAAACCCCAGTAGTGATCATGATGTCTCCTGGCAAGGTCCCGTCCTTGGAAGCTTATGGCTATAATTATTGGAAGACTCGCATGCGAGCCTATCTCATGAGCCAAAGCTCGGATATCTGGGATATTTGCGTTCACGCTACGTTTGTCATATTGCCAGTTGCTGAGCGTGATTCTCCTGGTATCATCGCCCAGCATGTGAACAATAGCAAAGCGGTGAACATCTTGTTTTCTGGTTTGGGTCCCACTGAGTTTGAGCGTGTGAGCCATCTCTCCACTGCGAGAGAGATCTGGGCTACCCTCCAGGCACACCATGAGGGGACAGCTCAGGTCAAGGCTCGGCTCTATCAGACCTACCGGCGTGAGTACGAGAACTTCACACAAAAGCCGGGTGAATCTGTTGAAGCATTGTTTGGTCGTTTTCAGTCGATCATAAACAAGCTTCGGGACAACAAGGCTGAGGGTGTTCAGTTGGTCTCAGATCATGAACAGGCGCTCAAGGTTCTTCATACCTTGGACCCAAAGATCTGGGAGATCAAGGTATCCTCTATCATTGAGAGCACTTCTTATGATACCTTGACCATTTCTGATTTGTTTAGCAAACTGAAGGCCACCGAGGTTGATACCCAGTTGAGATCAAATCTCACTGGCTCTGGATCAAAGTCTCTGGCCCTTGCTACACCTTCTGTTGATCCCTCTTCTGTGAGTTGTGTTGGGTTCTCTTTGATGTCTATCACTGAGGATCAGCTTGAGTCGTTGGGAGATGATGATTTGTGTCTTTTTAACAACCGGGTACGTCGTGTCTATGATAAGAGGATGTTCAAAAGACACGGCACAAAGACCGGATGCTTTGAGTGTGGTGATCCAGGACACTTCATCGCCGACTGCCCCAAGCGCAATGGCCACAAGAAGGGCACCAGTGGTGGCTTCCACGACTCCGGCAAGCACGACAGTTCCTCCTTCAACAAGGGCAAGCCAAAGACCAGATTCTTCAGAAAGGCCCTGAAGGACTACCGGCGAGAGAACAAGAAGCGCGACAAGGCCTTCTTCGCTGAGATGGAGAAGAGCTACTCCAAGCGGTCCACGTCTTCTTCCTCTTCATCGAGCTCGAGCGATGAGGAGATCATCATCAGGAAGGGGAAGGACAAGGATGATCCAGCAGGCCTTTGCTTCATGGCCTTCGGGGACAGACCGAAGAGCCGCTCACATCAGCGCCGAAGATCCCGCAAGAGCTTCTGCTCAATGGCTCTTGGGGATAAGAAAGAGAAGAGCTCCTCCGATGACTCTGACGACGACAACGAAAAGGTATCATCCTATGAACGCGAAATCGTTGATTTACTTGAAAGCAATCGTCAGGAGTTAAAGTATCGGGAAAAACTGCTTAGAGGGGCTAAGAAGAGGATAGATGAGTTAGAGAGTGAGCTTGCCGTGGCCAACGGCAGAATTGAGAGTCTATCTTCTTCCCCTTGCTTGGGTGATAGCAGTGAGTGCCCAAAGTGTGAGGTGCTTCTGTGTGACCTGTCGACTCTGAAGTCCAGGTACACAGAAAGGGTTGATGAAAGGGACGCTTTGGCCTCTGAGCTTGAAAGCGCTCAGCTGGAGCTGAAAGATGCTCAAGCCACCGTCGTCCTACCCTGTGCTGATTGCCCATCACATCTTGCTAGTTTAGCTGAGCTGAAAGCTAAGGGCGATGAGTGTCTGGGTGATTTGGAGAGAATGAGAGCTGAGCTGGCGCAGACTAGGCTAGAGCTTGAGACATTGTCAATTCCACCAACTGTCTGTGAGAACTGTCTGTCTCTTAGACTTGAGTTGATTAAGCTGAAAGCCGAGAAGTCTGTCCAGGTAGATAGTGAGTGTGAGACCTGCTTGTCTCAGGTGGAGGTACTAGCTTCTTTGAGAGAGGAGCTAGCTGATTCTCAGAATGAGAACTTTTACCTCCGGTCTATCCTGAGTTGGATCAGTGCCAGAGAGCCACAGCTTGGCATGATGATCCAGCAGTTCAAGAGGCAGGATGGGTTTGGGGTAGGTTACACCTACACCAAGGCTGACTTTGAGAGTGCCATCAGCCGGGCAGTGGAGTGGAGTAAAATGACTCCAGAGCAGAGATATCCCAAGACTCACTCCACTGAGTCTTCCCAGGCTTGTCAGCCCAAGGATGGAGTAATCCATGAACAGCCCAAAGCTCCACCCAAGAAGCCCATCTGGGTTCCAAAGCCCAAACACCTCCACACTTCTCTTGACTCTCTCCCTGGACCCTCTCAACCCAAGAAGACTACACCGAATACCACTAAGCCCAAGAACCCCAAGCCTCAACCACATCCCAAGAAGCCCACCTATCATTGTGAGTACTGTCAGAGAGACGGGCATCTTGTGGAGTTTTGCTTCAGGAGAAAGCGGGTTGAGAGAGCAGAGCGTGCTCGTGGTGGTCAGGAGCAGTTCTACCAGCAGGGTGGTAGACTGCGTGTTCCTCGACGCGGGGAGAGGCTGGAGGCCAGGCCGCGTCGTGTAGGTGGTGGTAGAGGAGACGGCTTTCTTGACCGTGCTCCAGATGGTGGTGTTCGTTCCGGCAGAGCTCCAGGCCGTTTTGGCTACGGTCCTGGACCTCGTGGCCGAGGCTTTAGGCAGAACCGAGGACCGCGCGTTGAGCCGCGTTTTAGTCCAAACTTTTCTGATGATTTCTGCTTTCCGTCTTTTGAGCAGATGTCTCGACACTGGTTTAGCTCTTTTGCTAAACCCGGTGCCGGACCATTTGCTCCCACTTACAACCACTGATTGTGCAGGATCGGGGACTGGAGGACGTTTGGATCATGGACTCAGGATGCTCTCGCCACATGACGGGACATCGCAGATGGTTCTCCAGTCTCACTCCCCCGAGCTCCAAAGAGTACATCACCTTCGGGAACAGTGGTCAAGGGAAAGTAAGTGGCATTGGCTCAATTCGCATTTCAGACCATTTTTTTCTTGAAGAACGTTGCTTTGGTTGAAAATTTGAACTTTAATTTGATCTCTGTTTCGCAACTTCTTGAGGATGGTTTGGAGGTGCGTTTTAAGAAGGGCAATTCTTCTGTGTTTGATTCTAGAGGGTCTTTGATTTGCCAGATCTTACCTTTTGGTAAAGTTTTTCGAATTGACTTCTCTAGTTCTTTTGGCCCTTCTCGCTGTTTGATTGCTGGATCTTCTTCTGAGCTCTGGAAGTGGCATAGGAGGTTAGGTCATTTGAGCTTTGATCTGCTAGTCAGGTTAAGCTCTATGGACCTCATCCGAGGATTGCCCAAGCTTAAAATGGAGAAAGATCTAGTTTGTCATCCCTGTCGTCACGGGAAAATGGTTGCCGCTTCTCACTCACCTGTGACTCAGGTGATGACTTCGTATCCGGGCGAGCTGTTACACATGGACACTGTCGGTCCAGCTCGGGTACGCTCAGTCGGTGGGAAGTGGTACGCACTTGTGATTGTTGACGATTTTTCTCGATTCTCGTGGGTTTTCTTTTTGGAGTCTAAGGATGAAACTTTTCATTTTGTTCATGACCTGATTTTGAAGCTGAAGAATGAGAACAATGGTCGGATGCGAGCAATTCGCTCCGACAACGGCTCTGAGTTCAAGAACTCTCAGTTCGTCAGCTTCTGTAGTGATCAGGGTCTGGACCATCAGTTTTCTTCTCCTTACACTCCCCCACAGAACGGCGTTGTGGAACGAAAGAATCGCACGCTAGTCGAGATGGCCAGGACGATGCTCGATGAGCATAGGACTCCTAGGCGCTTTTGGGCTGAAGCCATGAACACGGCTTGCTATCTGGCCAACCGCATTTTTCTTAGAGCTTACCTTGGTAAGACCTCATATGAGTTGCGGTTTGGCAGACAGCCCAAGGTGAGCCACTTGCGAGCGTTTGGCTGCAAGTGCTTTGTGCTCAAGAAGGGAGGGCATTTGGATAAATTTGAGTCTCGTTGCTGGGATGGAGTTTTTCTTGGTTATGCTTTGCATTCTCGAGGCTTCCGTGTTTGGAACCTCGACTCCCAACAGCTTGTCGAGACTTGCGAGGTTTCTTTTGATGAGTCCTTGCCTTCTTTAACTCCTTCTTTTGAGCTTTCTGGTGATGGTGAGCTCGGAGAGTCCATCTTCGAGGAAGATGAGGATACTCCAGCTGCTGATGAGGGTGGGCCTTCTGCACCTCCTGCAGAGCCCACACCTTCTGAGACTTCGACTGAGGACGAGGGCGGACCTCTGATCACTTCTTCCACTTCGATCGAGCCCCCTCAGTCGAGTCCAGAGGTGCCAGCTGCTGACTCCGGAGAGGTGACTTCAGATCACCAGGGATCCCGAGCAGTTCAGCGTAATCACCCCTCAGAGCTCATCATCGGTGATGTTTCTACAAGAACTTTGCGCTCTTCTGTTAACTCTCTTGCTGTGTTTGCTGAATCTGCTTTTGTTGCATCTTTTGAACCCAGAGACATTTCTCATGCTCTGTCTGACTCGAACTGGATTAATGCCATGCAAGAAGAGCTTGAGAATTTTGTCCGCAATCGGGTTTGGACACTAGTGGAGCTGCCACCAGGATGCAACCCCATAGGCACCAAGTGGGTGTTCAAGAACAAGCAAGGTGAAGATGGGGTTGTGGTGCGCAACAAAGCTCGACTAGTTGCCCAGGGTTTCTGCCAGAAGGAAGGTATTGATTTTGAAGAAACTTTCGCCCCTGTTGCCCGTCTTGAGTCCATTCGCATTCTTTTAGCTTTTGCCGCTTCGAAGGGTTTTAAGCTTTTTCAAATGGACGTCAAGAGTGCTTTTCTGAACGGGTACATAGAGGAGGAGGTTTATGTTAGGCAGCCCCCTGGTTTTGAGAACCCCAAATTTCCTCGACATGTTTTTAAGCTGCAGAAAGCTTTATACGGGTTAAAGCAAGCCCCCAGGTCTTGGTATGACCGGTTAAAGTAGTTTTTGTTGGGGAAGGGCTTTGTGATGGGTTCTGTGGATAAGACTTTCTTCTTGCTCAGAGATGCTTCATATTTTTTAGTTGCTCAGATATACGTGGACGATATTATCTTTGGCGGTACTACTAACGATCTTGTGTCCAAGTTTTCTGAGCAGATGCACAGCGAGTTTGAGATGAGCCTCATGGGTGAGCTCAAGTATTTTCTAGGGCTCCAGATCAAGCAGACCAAGGACGGCACCTTCATCCACCAGGGTAAGTACACTCGAGACATGTTGAAGAAATTCGACTTTGGTGGAGAGCTGAAGCCTCAGATGACCCCAATGGGTGCATCCGGGGGCCTGGACAAGGACGAGAACGGCGTCAAGGTCAACGAGAGAGAGTTTCGAGGGATGATCGGTTCGCTGCTGTACTTGACGGCGACAAGGCCAGACATACAGTTCGCCGTGGGACTGTGCGCGCGCTTCCAGTCTTCACCACGCGCGTCTCATCGGCAGGCTGTCAAGCGCATCTTCAGGTATCTCACTTATGCGCCTGATCTTGGTCTCTACTATTCAGCATCATCTTCTCTTGATTTATCTGGCTTTTCGGACGCTGACTTTGGTGGGTGCCGGTTGGATCGCAAGTCGACTTCCGGTACTTGCCAGTTTCTTGGTTCTTCTCTTGTCTCTTGGTCTTCTCGAAAGCAATCTGGAGTTGCTCTTTCGACCACTGAGGCTGAGTATGTAGCTGCTGCTAGCTGCTGCTCTCAATTGGTTTGGATGATTTCCACTTTGAGAGATTTTGGGTTGTTCTTTCCTACCAGAGTTCCCTTGTTTTGCGACAGCTCTAGTGCAATTAGTGTAGGGAAAAACCCATGTCTCCATTCAAAAACCAAACACATTGATGTGCGCTTTCACTTTTTGCGGGATCAATATGAGAAAGGTGTCATTGACCTTGTTCATGTTGATACCCATCATCAGTTGGCTGACATTTTCACCAAACCCCTAGATCAGTCTACTTTTGAGCGTTTACGAGGGGATTTGGGTGTTGTGTATCCTTTTTAGGATATTTTGAGTCAGTTCATTTCTTTCTTCTTTACTCTTTTCTTGAGTCTTTTTGTGTGTGTTCATATCATACATATTCACATATCACACTTTTGAGCCTGCTTCTGTTATATGATTGAACTGCTTTACTTATTCTAGCTAGTACATGCTTTTGATTACTTGTCAATGATCATGCCTTGTTTCAGTTCGCTTGATATGTCTGATATCTGTCATATGCATGGCTTTTACACTTTAAACTTGAAAAATGATCACCATTGCTTCTGGTAACTAGCATGTGTAGGCTGAGTGCTTTTGCTATCTGTTACATGCCTTGTAGCTAGTTCATCACATAGATGCAGATATGCAACTTAGACATCTTTATGCTTTAACATGGAAATTGTGCAATAAAAATGATAAAAATCAAAAATGAATGAAAATTCCATGCCTTTTTATGCTTGAGTTGAAAAGATCCAAGTGGGTTTGCCTTGTCGCATTGCATTGTTCTGGACTGCTTACCATAGCACTTTGGTATGAACTAGGACAGTGTAGTGTATGCCAAGACCAATGTCTTAAGCTTCTGATGGTCCAGTTCTGGCCTAGGCTTGACTTGGTCGGTTAGCATAAGGTTTGACATGCAAATAACCCTTGGCAAAAATGAAAAAGGAAAATGAAAAAGCCTGAACATTTAAAAGACAACAAGTTTGCTGAAGCACTTTGTCTTGGACGATGCTTATCTTGGTAGATATCAGTTAGTTTCTGCATCTCATGCTTTACCTTGCTTGTTAACTGGAAAATGTGGTGATGCCTTTGTTTGCAAAAACTGAAAAATGCGTGCTAAATGACTTTCTTTGGATATCATCTGTTGTACTGATCATGCCATGTGACTTCGACAGTATGTCTTTTGCTATACTTGTTAGATGTTGTAATTGCAGTCAATCATATCTGAGAAGCATGCTTTCTACACTCCACCCGCGCCCCAGTTGCATTCATTGCATATTTTGAGGGGGAGTTGCATTTCAGGGGGAGTCTGCGTCTTAGAGTGCTTGATGAGTTCACTTGTCAACAAGGGGGAGAATTTTTGGTATAAGAGTTTAAGGGGGAGTTTTGGCTTTCTCTGGGATTTGTTTCAGGGGGAGTTTTTGTCCCGATTGTCCTTACTCTTTTGTTATCCTTGTTGATGTTTCTAAGACTGCACTCGTTTTTGAGCTTTTACCTTTGGTTAACCATAATGACCGTTTCTTGCTTTTGTTCGGCTTTTGGTCATTAGGGTTAAACTTTTACTTTATTTTCTTCCTCTTTGTTTTCTTGTGTTTTGTTTTTCGTGTTTCCACGGTTGCTTGCAGGTACTGGAAAGCTGAAGAAGAGAAGTGTTGACAATGCACTCATCAAGGGGGAGATTGAGGAGCCATGCTGAATAGCGTGGGCCTCATGGCTCCAGATGTGATGAGTCATTGTAAACGGTAGTCAAAGAGGACTGAAAAGAGAGAGAAGACCTGCTGCGTCTGGGCCGCGTGTGACTCAGGTACACGGGCAGCGAGCGACTGTCGGGCAGAGGGGCCGCGAAGTCGGGCTGGCCCAATCCGGGTACATGGGCTAGGAGCAGCAGAGGATCCACTGGACTGTTGACCGGGATTGACTCAGGTACACGGGCGGCGAGTGATTGCCGGGCTGAGGGAGCCGCGGAATCAGGCCGGCCCAATCCGGGTACCCGGTGCGAAGACGGTGGACGCTTTGTCAGTTTCGGCGCAAAACTGACGACCGTTGATTTCGGATCTGACCGTCCTGAGGCGAAGCCGTAGCTGCTACGAAAGCTCCGCATCAGGACAAGTTACCTTTATTTAGGTTTTTACTATTTTTCCTTTAGGCCCACAGTCTGTCAGTCGAGTCTGTAAAAAATCCTAAGGGCATTTCGGTCTTTTCCATTTTTATTCAGAGTCTGTAAAAAACCCTAGGGGTATTTCTGCATTTCTCCATTTTATGGGCTGCCTATAAATAGGCCCCAATATCCTAGGGTTAGGGCACCCTTTTTAGAAACACACTTTACTAATTCCAAAGATTGGGTCATCTTTTTCCTGGGTGTTCATCTTCTCCGCCGCCGGTGTTCCGTTCGGATCTGGAAATCGCCGCCGCCGTGGTTCGATTTATCTTCTCCCGAGCGTTTTTTATTCTCTGGTTTCCCATCTGCGCCTCGTTTTGTTTTTCTCGTCGCCGCATGCTAGCTACGCAGTGCAGCGCTGGCTAGCTTCTAGTGCTATCGCTAGTTTCTAGCTGCAGCACAGCCGTTTGGCGACAGCAACGCTTGCAGCTAGTCTGTTTTTTAGCTGCGCACGGCAAGGAGAAGCTAGCTGCAGCCTACGATACAGCAAATGCAGTTTGTTGCTAGTCACGTGAAGAAATTGAAAGGATACGGCTGGATTTGCACGGGCACACATTCCGAGGAAATCATCAAAGTCATACGAACCGAGAAGCTTCAGCCAAACCATGATTAGTACTAATTGCATTTCTCGATTTGCGTGCTAATTAAATATTCATGTGTTGCCATGTTTCACGTACGATCAGTATTATTTCAATACTTCCCGTAACATCCTATTACATGTGATGGCATACTGTTAAAAAGTATTTTTCCTGAATAGATTTTATCTGTTGATTTAATCTCTGTGCTGTCATTATATCTGTTGATTCATCTGCTGTTTTGATAGATGATATTGATTATGGTGTTTTAATCTGAGCACTGTTTCATTTCGGTTAGAACATCATGTTTTACCTTCTTCATATGTGTTGGTTTGATTAAATGCCTGTGAGTTAATTAATCTGTTGAATCTGCCTTTAAGCACTGTGTTGGTGTCTTTTCGATTAGGACACCGGTCGTTTTTAGGCTAGATCATTTTAGGTCCTGCTGATCTGTTTACTTTTCCTTGCTAAGTCTGTCGAGGTGCGTTGGGTGTTGGGAGCAGGCCATTGATTCGAAAGAATTTTTTAGGCGCCCATTCACCCCCCCTCTGGTCGCTACTTTCGGTCCTACACATGTCCAAGAGACAGCGAAGAGAGTACGTTCGGGAAGTAGGTCATATTAGGACTTCGTCATCTGCAGCTGCAATGCCGGAGTGGTCTCACGTTCCGATATCTTTTTCTGCGGAGGATGCAGCTGGTATTAAGTTCCCGCACGCAGATCCACTGGTTATCACTGCTGATATTGCGGGTACTGAAGTTCGAAGGGTGTTAATTGACGGAGGTAGTTCGGCAGATATCATTTTTGTTCAAGCCTTTGATCAATTGTGCATTTCTAGGAAGCATCTCCTTCCAGCGGCTCGTCCTCTGCAAGGCTTCGCAGGACCCCCGCTTGATGCACTTGGCCAAATAGGCCTGGAAGTTACCTTCGGAGAAGGTTTATTGGCCCGGACTGAGGAAATAATCTTCGATGTTATAGATGCCCCATATGCTTACAACGTCATCTTCGGAAGGGGCATGCTAAACCAGTTGGGAGCTGTGGCGCATCACAATTATTTGTGCATGAAGATGGCCACACAAGCAGGAGTCCTTATAGTCTTCGGAGATCAAGCCATTGCTCGGAGGGCGGAATATGGTCATGGTCCCCCTCTTGATCCGAGGCAAGTAAACAGTGTGCAGGATAATGAAGAAATCTTTTCAGCCTCCTCCGAAGCTTCGAAGAAGTCCTTTCCGAGACCAAGTCCCGAAGGAGAGATTGCAACGAAGGTCATTGTTAAAGATGGTAAAGAATATACTTTTCAATTTGGTAAAGATTTACCTCCTGAAGTTGCAACCTCCTTGGAAAAGGTGGTGTAAGAAAATTTGGATGTCTTTGCTTGGTCTGACGAAGATATCACCGAAGTCGATCGGGATATCATTGAACACAGTTTACTTGTAAACCCGAAGGCCCGGCCTGTTCGGCAAGGACTCCGGAAGATGTCCGCAGAAAGAGCTGCTCTAGCTAAGGACGAAGTTGAGAAATTGTTGAAGGCTGGGATTATCAGAGAAGTGGTTCACACAGAATGGTTAGCCAACCCAGTCTTTGTCAGAAAGAAGTCTTCTGGGAAGTGGCGCATGTGCATTGATTTCACATCCTTGAATAAAGCATGCCCACGTGACCCCTACCCCATGCCCCGAATTGATCAACTGGTTGACTCCACCGCAGGTTCGGAGTTATTAAGCTTCCTTGACGCGTATTCTGGTTATCATCAAATATGGTTGAAGCGCGAAGATGAAATCAAGACAAGCTTCGTAACTCCTTCGGGAGTCTTCTGTTATGTAAGAATGCCCTTCGGCCTAAGAAATGCCGGGGCTACTTTTTCGAGATTAGTTGCTAAGGCTCTAGGTCATCAACTAGGTCGCAATGTGGAGGCCTATATGGATGATATTGTAATAAAGAGTGCTTTAAAGCACCAACATAGCCTAGACTTAGCAGAAACATTCAATAGCCTTCGGGCATGTGGAATCCGTCTTAACCCCGAAAAATGTATATTCGGAGCTAAGGCTGGAAAATTGTTAGGGTATTTAGTTTCAAGCAGGGGAATTGAAGCTAGCCCTACTCAAATAACTGCGCTGCAGAAGATGGCTCCTCCGGAAAATTTAAAGCAAGTGCAAAAGCTGATTGGGCGTCTGGCAGCACTTAGCAGGTTTTTATCAAGGTCTGCGGAGAGGAGCTTGCCTATATTTAAAGCATTGAAAGGGTCCGAAGATTTTGCATGGACACCGGAGTGTCAGAAAAGCTTCGAAGATATTAAAGAGTATCTCAGTAATCTTGCTACACTCACGGTGCCTACTGCGGACGAAACCCTACTCCTGTACCTTGCAGCTACAGGTTCTGCTGTCAGCGCAGTCCTTGTCAGAGAAATGGATTTCAATGGGAAGTTGGTCCAAAATCCTGTTTATTTTGTATCCGAAGCATTATCAGGAGCGAAGACAAGATACTCCGAACTTGAGAAGTTCGTTTATGCTCTGATAATGGCTTCGAGGAAGCTAAGACATTATTTTTTGGCGCACAATGTAATTGTACCAACTTCATATCCTTTAGGAGATATGCTCCGAAGTAAGGATTCCACTGGAAGGATTGGGAAGTGGGCAGTCGAGCTGGCACCCTTCGGTATATCTTTCTTGGCAAGGACAGCTATCAAATCCCAAGTCCTAGCAGACTTCGTAGTAGAATGGACTCCACCTGCAAATTTGGTTCCAGAGAAGTAAAGTGACGGAGTTTGGACTGTTTACTCCGATGGGGCTTTCCAAGCATCCGGAGCAGGCATTAGAGCAGTGTTGATTTCATCGTCAGGGCAAAGAGCAATGTACTCCGCAAGACTCAACTTTAAGTCTACCAATAATATAGCGGAGTATGAAGGGATTTTATTGGGGCTCCGGAAAGCACGTGCTCTAGGGGCTACAAGAATAATTATAAAGACAGATTCTCAGATAGTAGCAGGGCACGTAGACAAAAGTTTCCAAGTTCGGCATCCACAGCTTGCAAAGTACTTAAAAGAAATCCGTAAAATCGAAGCACACTTCAAAGGTATTTCCATTCGGAGTATACCAAGAGCAGAAAACGTGCAAGCGGACATCTTAGCGAAGGCTACAGCCGGAGCTGTGGATGTGCCCGAAGAAACTTTCTACGAGGAACTCAATATACCTTCAGTGCCACAAATTCCCTTTGCGGAGATTCTTTGCATTCCTGGTGTAGATTGGAAAAATTCGATCATGGAACTTTTACAGGGAGGAACAAATTTGCCCGAAGAGCCGCAGCTGTCAAGATTAAAGCTCAGAGCCAGAAACTATCAAATAATCAACGGGATATTATACAAGGCCGAAGTATGTTCCCCTCTACTCCGATGTATATCTCAAGCCGAAGGTCAAGAAATTCTTCGAGAAATTCATGAAGGCCTTTGTGGTAGCCATTTAGCCCCTAGAGCTTTGGCAGGAAAAACACTTCGCCAGATGCTTTATTGGCCTACAATCACAGCTGATGCGGAGAGCTTAGTCCGCACTTGTCAAGGATGCTAGTGGATGGGTCGACGGAGTCATCGCCCACCAACAGCTCTTCAAGTCATTGCTCCAGTATGGCCTATGGCCAGATGGGGTATGGATTTAATTGGTCCCTTTCCGGTAGCCAAGGGAAATCTAAAGTTCGCAGTGGTAGCTATTGAATATTTTTCTAAGTGGGTGGAAGCAGAACCCTTAACAGCTATCACTTCGAACAATGTACAGAAATTCTTCTGGAAGAACATCATTTGCCGGTTCGGAGTGCCTAGATACCTCACAGTTGATAATGGAACACAGTTCGACGCAGAACCCTTCAGGAAGTTTTGCGAAGATCTAGGCATTCGGCTATGTTTTGCTGCAGTGAGGCATCCTCGGTCTAATGGAGCCGTAGAGCGAGCCAATGGAAATATTTTATCAGGGCTAAATCGAAGAATAGTAGGATTAGCAAAGGGACTGTGGACCGAAGAGCTTCCGAAGATTCTGTGGTCCATTCGGACTACGCAAACAAGGTCCACAGGTTTTACTCCGTTCAGACTGCTATTCGGAGATGAAGCTATGACTCCAACGGAGCTCAAAGGGGGATCATTTCGCAGCACCGAACCGGACATTGAAGAAGAAAGACAAGCTTCGTTAGATTTATCAGAAGAAACAAGACTTCGAGCTATAGCAAATTTATCAAAGTATCATCAGGAGACGAAGGCTTGGTTTGACCCGAAGGTTAAGCTCAATGAACTAAGACCGGGTCATCTTGTTCTACGAAGCATTATAGCACCAGGGAAGTTAGGAAATAAATGGGAAGGTCCATACCTAATTGTCCGTTCAGGGCGCCCTGGTTCATTTAAATTAGCTAATTTAGAAGTTGAAGAGCTAGCACATACTTGGCATGCGGAGCACCTAAAGCGATACTTCGCATAAGGGCTCCTTGTAATTCGCTTGTAATCATCTTCTAAATCAATAAAGCATATGATCCTGATAGTACCTTCCCCTCATAGACTTCCAGCTTCCGAGTGGACGCACTGGAACCGCGGGGTCGACCGAGAGGGAAGTGTCATGAAGCTGGATTGTATTTTCGGACTTCGAACCCATAAAGTTCGAAGCTTCCGACGTGGGGGCTGGCATAATCCGGAGCCCAGGCCACCGGCTTGTAGGCATCCGTAAAAGAGCCCAAAACCACACCCTACGGAGTCCAAGCCATTGGCTGGTAGACTTCCGTAAAAAGAGCCGAAGGTGGCCAAAACCTACGGAGTCCAAGCCATTGGCTGGTAGACTTCCGTAAAAAGAGCCGAAGGTGGCCAAAACCTGCGAAGTCCAAGCCATTGGCTGGTAGACTTCTGCAAAAAGAGCCGAAGGTGGCCAAAATATACGGAGTCCAAGCCATTGGCTGGTAGACATCCGTAAAAAGAGTCCAAAGAGACCATTGCAAACTCCGAACCATTGGTTCGACAGAGATCGCAAAATTGAGCCGAAGGTGGCTAAAGCAAAACAGAATTTGAGCCATGAGCTTCGAATATCTGTTAATACAGTCCAAAGTGACAAATTTTTTAAGACACTAAAGTGTCCTGGAAGTTATCTCAAGTGATTTCTTTCATAAAACAAAGGTATTAAGTTGCCATTCTTCTGACTACAAATAGTCGAAGATATTTCATAAGATTTTAAAAGATCTTCAAATAACAGAGGGGCTCCGAACCCCCAAAAAATTGTACTCCGAAGTTTTTTCTTTGCGCATAACCATCTTTGAATACATTTCGAAGTTGCTTATAACCAAAGAGGGGCTAGTAAATATGGAGACAATTTTAAATCGGTATTCATTATTCAAATAAATGTGTTCACAGATTACACTATGAAAAATTGGTATCTATACCAAGAAGGAATCGGATACCTCTTCGGTCCCTAGAGCTAGGGGTGGAATGACTAGTTCCAGCATCGGAAGTTCTAATAACTTTACGTTTAGCTCTCTTCCTCCCCTTCGAAACTCTAAAATCCTTCTGCTCTTGTTGAAGCTCAGCCCAAGTTCGAAGTCGTTCGGGGCTTCTTTCCCAGCTTCTAAGATCTTCAGATCTTTTATTTCGAGCTTCACCTTCATCTTCAGACCAAATAGTGTCTTCAGAAGATGAGGTGTTTACGTTAACCTCTTTCTCTTCCTCTTTAATATAAGACATTACATCTTTGATTACTCCGGGCGCAATTACGCCGGAGTCATCTCGAGGAATTAGAAATCGAGGACGTTTGTAAGTCTTTAGAAGTTCGAAGGTGTTCCATAATGAGCGAAGTTCATCGTTAAGCTCTAACACTTCGATGTCTTCCATAAGAGGCAAAGCCTAAAAATATGACAAACAAGATTTTCATTGATAAATGTTTACAAC
Source organism: Zizania palustris (assembly GCA_019279435.1). Lineage (NCBI taxonomy): Eukaryota > Viridiplantae > Streptophyta > Magnoliopsida > Poales > Poaceae > Zizania > Zizania palustris. The sequence goes on along the minus strand of JAAALK010000287.1, from coordinate 53,200,592 downwards.
CATGAAGCTTTACATAGTCAAAAATCCTAAATTATTCCTAAACCTGCGGGTTCGGAGGAGGCTGACTGCTTGAGGCTTGGTTCCGAACTTGCTTCTGGCGTTGGCCTTCGTCAATCCAAGCCTTGATCGCAGTGCGACCTTCGGCTCTCCATGAAGCTTGAAAGGCCTGCCAGGCAGCAGTTACGCCTTTGGAAGGAGTTAGAAGCCGTTCGTCGTCGAAGGTAATAGGGCCCTCTGCGCTCGGAGTGATTGTTCGGCCCAAGTCCTCGTAGTAACGAAGTAGTCCGAGGGCAGACACTTGTCCGGAGAGTTCTCCGTAACGAATGCCTGCCGTCTTCATTTGCTTCGCTGCTCCTTGGATCCTTTTTAACCGGCGCAGCAGAGTGACGTTGTCATCTGAAGGAAGTGATCCAGTAGTACCGAAGTACTCCAAAACACCTAGCATCTGTTCTATGACTTCCGTAGCTACCTTCTCGGACTTAAGCTTTTCTTCGATTAATGCATCCTTGCTCGAAGTCGTTTCTGCTAGAACTCCGGAAATCCTAGCATTCTCCGTAGTTAAAGTATTCTTCTGATTTAGGAGTTGGCTAGTTTCCTCTTGGAGCCTCACAAGTTCAGACCCAGCATTAGCATGCTCCAACCGCACCCTTTCGATTTCCGCCCGAAGCACAATTCTTTCTGCTTCGAGCTTTTTATTAGCAGCCTCCAAGCCCTGTCTGGCCCTACGCTCCGTCGAAATCACATTATCCATTTGAACCACTCTAGCTTCGGAGAAAGACAAGTTGCGTTTAAGAGCTTCATTTTCTTCCCGAAGCTGAGCAATTTCATTTTCGCCTGATAAAGTTGCAGCGCGGGCCAAGACCGCTTGCTAAGAAAAGAAAAAACTGAAGTAAGAAACTATTCATGTATAATTTGTTATTGGTTCGAAGGTGTTCTGTACCTGGTAGGCTGCTCGTTCCATAGCAACGTTTAACTCCGAACTCTTCGCCCTGCTTAAAATTGCTACCAGCTCTGTCTCCCCGACTTCGCGACTGACTCGACCTAAAGGTTTGAGCAGAGTCCGAAGCCCAGTTCTTTGCTCCAAAAAAGGAGTTAAAAGAGGGAGCATTGCCGAAGCTTCTTGGTCATCCCTGCTTGGCGAAGCTCCGGAGCGTTCTCCCGAGGTCCTTGGAACTTCGGTAGATGGCCTCCCCTCAGTAGATTGACTTTCGTCTGTTGATTCAGACGAAGTTGATCCTTGAGCAGGGAGAGGCTCTATATGTCTTTTACCCCTTCCAGGCCCTTGTTGAGCGACCTCCGGGTGCGGCTCCGAAGTTGTCGAAGGCCCTTGAATTGGATCTTCGCGTTGTACTTCTACAGAAAGGGGCTCTGCAAAAGCAAAGGTATTATACATTGTATAATCTTGCAGAAAATAATAAGAGAATTGTGCGAAGTTTACCTTCGGCATTCTGGGGGCGATCGAGCACCGGACTGCTCGGAGGATCAAAGGTGAGGTCTTCGTCTGAATCCAAAGTTAAAACTTCAACTGCCGGAGTATCTCCGTGAGCAGTCCTCCCTTCATCCACAACTGAAGTTGTAGTAACTTCAACTTCACCTTCGCCCACAGGGGCTTCGATTTGCTCTTCTTCTTGAGCATCCGGAGCTCTCACTTTTTCAATGTTAGCCTGAGACTCCGGCATACCTGCAGTATCTTCAATGTGAATATCTTTTTGAGCCGCATCTTCATCAATCAACCTCACTAATAGTTTACCTTCATCTTCTTTAGAACCGGAGGTTGAGGTTCTTGGGCTCGGAGATGCAGGTTTTCTAGGCTTCCGAGCCACCTTCTTCACTGGAGTCTTTGCGGAGCTCGAAGTCCCAGCTTCGGCTATCCTCTTCTTGGGTCCTTTCTCCGAAGGCACCCAGTCCATCAGAGGGGGTGGAGTCATTTCCAACATTCCCCATACTCTGTTAAACCTCTCCCAACTCCCGACCAATTTAACTCTCCATTCTTTTTCAGTCGGAGTTGGGGCACCCAAAATCTTCTCCGAAGCCCTTATAATTTGCTCTGAAGTAATAGGGGCTGAAGAAGCTAAAAAATAAATAATTAAAGTTAGTCTTTCTTCGAAGTAAATATGTACAATACATGTTGGTTTCGAAGTTACCTGCAGGGCTCGAAGTCAAGTTAATCTTGCGGAGACCGCCTTCCGAATCATCCTCGAAGACGATAGGCCAGTTGGCCATCAGCGGAGAAATTTGCAGGCCAAGGAATTCTTCGGCTAAGTCTCGCATGCTTAACCTTCGGCTAATCTTTTGAAGCAGGTTGAGACGGGCTTCGAGTTGACCTTCGTTGGGCTGCACTAAGGCTTCCTTCCGGAATTGGATTTCTCTAAGGGGTCCAGCCAAAGGACTGCTTGCCCCAACTTCGGCATAGAACCATCTCAGAACCCAATCAGTATACCATCTTGCATTGATGGCCTTGGCAGGAAACTGAAGGGCATACTCATCTCGAAGCCTAAAGTTGATACTACCGAAGGATACTACTACTTTTTCACCTCCGGGGCCTACGAAGGTCTTTGGTTGGCATGTTGCTCTATGTAGTGCAGCGAAGATCTCTGCCCTCCCCTCACAGCCTTCGGCTCTCAGCGCCCATTCGAAGATAGCCAGTCTAGCTACTGCATTCGGAGATAATTGGGGGAGGGTTACATGGAACAGATCAAGTACCTCCGCTAGGAAGTCTACTACAGGAAGGCCCAAGCCGGCTTCGAAGAAGGCTTCAAATACAACTAATTCTCCGGGTCTTGGCGACGGAATCATTTCTTTGCCTGGCTTCCGGATCATAACTCCGGCACTAATTTTTCCTCCTGCTGCGATTGCCAATGACTCTCTCTTGCAGGTAGAAGGCCCCAATTGAAAAGATTCATCCAAGTATTTTGTCGATGGCGGGCAGAGACCTTGGTCATCGACGATTTGGGGATTTCTCCCTCCTGCCGCCATGGATGTCGCTGCCGGTGCCGGAGGTGCCGCCGCCAATGCTACCGCCGCTACTGCTGCAGCCGCCTGCTGCCGAGCCAAGGCCGACGGAGGTGCAGATCCCTTAGTCTTCACCATTGCGGTCGCCGGATTGCTTTGAGGAAATGGAGGCTAGGGCTCAAAGAACTCAAAGGGATAAAAAGTGTTTGATTGCGAGAATGCGGTGAAAAGGTAACCAGGTAAGTTCTAGGCCTTCTATTTATAGCCTAGATTTTACTTTTTTACCGTTAGTCTATGTCGTTTCGCATTCCTGCCGTTACTTTTCTCCGAGATTAGCGCTTACTACAGTTTCCGTTAGAAACAGAAAACTAACGGCTATTTTCTCTAAGTCTAAAAGACTTTCGAACTTCTTGAGTCGGCTCTAAGATAGTTCGAAAAGCAATTATCCTAAGACTGATTCGGAGTTTATATATTCATGCATTTCGGAGATGAACTAAAAACCAATAACCCCTATGTTTGGTTATCTTTTCCTTCCGTATACTGCTCTCCTAACGTTACAAGTCAAACGGAGAAGCGTATTCGAGGGGCTACTGTTGGGGGAAAATATCTCATCTTCGGGGTTATTGCCGAAGCAACATAAAGGCAGACAGCAGATTCAAAGGTTCCCAGACGTTCATCTTCGAAGATACCCGGAGTCAAGTTTGAAGTACGAAGATAGGCATTGGTTCGGAGTACATCTTCGAACTAAGGCTTTTCAAGATCTTTTCTGCCAGCTAAGATGGAAGACTTATCTTCTTTCTCATTAGATTAGTCTTTTACCATTTTAGCCCTATTAAGGGTACCGAATAGTTTCCATTATGTCGGTTGTAATAGAGGGGTAAATAGGTCTTTTCCTTAATGTTTGGGCCTATAAATACCCCCCATTTCACCCTGTAATAGGGACGGAATACAAGTTATTCAATACACACATTCGAACTATTCTAAGTTATTATCCTTTCGGAGGCTTAGAACAGTTCTCTTCGCAAACACTTCGTTTGTTAGTTTCTAATCTACAGAAACCTGTTAGCGTAATCTTTTACGCCAACATCGGCAATCACCATAACCATGCCCTTCAAGTCTTCAACAACAATGCACATAAGGTGGTGAAGGACGCCATTTCGTATGCCCGCATTCAAGCGAACAATGCTTACTACAAGGAGAAGCTAGGGTAACGAATGAGCAAGGCGACGGGCTCATCGTCAATCTATTTGACTGAAGAAGAATACCGTTCGATAAACAATTCTAACTTTTTAAATCTTCGATTGTTGAGATTTGTTGTCATATAATACAAATAGCATCTCTGTTCAGGTGAGGATTCTGTGGTTTGCAAACCGCGAGGACGCCTATTTCGAATTCTGCAAGATTTGGTCTTAGCTGCATTTAAGAAGACTTCCGAGCAGAAAAGACACTGCCGCGGGACGGATCCGAAGCACAGATATGGTGCCGACGGACATATTCGCCACGCTAAACGCTTGGTAAGACCTCCTTCTGTCACTCTCTAGCTATAGATACATTGTAATGCGACTAACTCATTTCTAATGTACAGGAAGCTAAATCTGGCAACGTGCCAAGTGACATAGAGGTGTATACCTATGGTCACAAAGAAAGCGATCCGACACAGCCAGATGTCTTGTGTAGCCAGACAGCCACGGACCATTTGGTGAGATGTTATTAAGAGTTTACGTAATTTTATTTTTCTACGTCTAGCTAATCGGACATGTTTTTTGCAGGCGCAGTATGGTGAACACATGGTTCGACTCCATGGAGAGGACTATGATTGGCGGAGAGAACCTGTGGACCAAATGGCTGTGTACTCCAGCGGAGGTGGCAAAAGCCATGGACGGTGAGACAGTGTTTTTATTAATGTTTTATGTATGGTATTGTGATGGTAACTAACTCATTCAATGTTGCATGTACTCCATGTTCAATGGAGTTATTGACTCGAGAGCGGTGAGAGCTCAGAAGTCAGCTCAGTCGTCGCAGAGCTCCGTCAGAGTTGGCTCCAGCCGTCGTCGCTCAGAAGAAACCCCGGAGATGGTTCGGATGAGGGAGGAAATGAGGCGGCGCGACGAGCACAACAGGAAACAACAAGAGTACTATACCGCCTGCTTAGCACAACAGCAGGCGATGATCCAAGTAAGTTTAGTTTAGAGTGTTGCAGTTCAAAAGTATTCAAAAATAGGTTTAGAACTAACTGATTACATTACAACATGTGTAGCAACTAGCCCAACAAAATAGTAGATTTGACATGTCCATGTTCCAAGCACTACCTCTGCCGTCACCACCACTATATCCTACATCACCTGAGGTACCTCCTAGATACTTAAGTTAGCGTTTAGAAGGGTAGTTGAGTTCATTTCTAATTTTGTCTATTTCTTCAGTGTTTCCGTACGCCTGGTCAGGATGGAGCCCCCGGGGCAAATGTGGACGAAGCGGGAGGCAGCGGCGGCGCCCACGACCCAAATGTGGGTGATCAGTGAGTATGGATGTGTATAATGAACCTGGATTGAATCTCGATATGTTATGTGACTTTGTATGTGAATTTGGATGGTATATGTGAATGCGGATGTATATTGTGACTTTGAATGTGAATTAAGTTGTGTTATGCGATTTTGGATGTGATGTGTGAAGTTTTGGATGTGAGATGTGATTTTGGATGATATATGTGAAGTTTGAATGTGATTTTGGATGTGAAATGTGAATTTGGATGTGTATTGTGAATGTGATTGAAATTGTGGTTGGATATGAGTGTGAGTAGGGGAACCAGGAAAAAATAAAAAAAAATACCAGGTAACTTCTGTCGGCTTTGACCATAGCTGACGGAAGTTAGCTGGTTTCGGCCACGTGGGCAGAAAGGCTAACTTCCGTCGGCTTTGGCTGCCCCTAACTTCCATCGGCCAGGCTGGCCGACGGAAGTTAGAGCCCCCTGCTGACGTGGCAGAGTTCGGGGCTAACTTCCGTCGGCCACGTCAAGCCGACGAAAGTTAGTTAACTTACGTCGGCGGCCGACGGAAGTTAGCTAACTTCCGTCGCCTCGCTTCCGTCGGCCAAAAGCCGACGGAAGTTAACGTTCTGCCGACGGAAGTTGGCTTCTTCCGTCGGAAAAGGGCTAACTTCCGTCGGCCAAGCCGACGGAAGTTGCCTGGATTGTTGTAGTGAAGATTACCACATCGATCGTGCAAATAGATCATAGGATGTGACAATGTGTACAGCCATAAACGTGTGTATAACTTATTTAATCAATAGACATTTCCTGATTGATATGAAAAGTTTGTCGGAGTATCCAATTAGTATAGTAATACACAAGTGGACGTCTCTCCTTAAGGGTTCGTAATTAAAAACTCGTTCCATGCAATATCCTTCTATATATATTCGTTCATCTCATATGATAGAGGAACATCACTACATCAGTATCAACGACCTAGAAGCAGAGGTATGGCCAGTCACAAAAAATTGTCTACCTTGCAATGCCTCCTCTTCCTGCTCTGTTACGTTGCTGCCGAAGACACTGCTCACCCTCTATCCCATGGCACAAGCCACCATTCTGTATCGTACACCCCACAATTGCATGACTTTCCAAACGAGCGGCTATACCGCGCGTACGTCGTCATCCAGCGCTTCAAGGGCACCATTACCAGTGACCCCAAGAACATCACCGATACCTGGACCGGCCATGACATTTGCGGCAGGACTACCTACCTTGGTTTCTACTGCACAAAGCTGTCAGGGGCAGATGAGGTACTCACGGTGACGGACGTTCTTTTCAATGGTTTTGGCCTGCGTGCCCCTAAGCTGACAGGTTTCATCGATCAACTCCCTGATATCGCACTTTTCCATGCTGCTTCCAACAACTTCGGCAGTGACATTCCTCGCCTGGCCGGCCTAGGGTATATTTACGAGTTCAATATCATTAATGATATCAAACCACAGATGGACGGTAAGGTATATCCTGCGTCTTCAGGAGATGCCAACCTGGTTACGAATGCTAGATATTCAAATTGCATCCGTGCCTTCCTAAATCTTACATTTCACTGGGATACTGACGGGTCAGAGAAGAGAAGACACATTCCCTATGCCACGAATGCTAGGGCGCTCCTGCTCAACTACAACAACATATCCGGAACACTGCCAGGAGATCTTGGCTTCTCCAAACTGAGCTACCTCGCCCTCGCCAACAACAAGCTTACTGGCCCAATCCCACCGTCAATCGGGAATTTGCAAGACTCTCTCTTCGAGGTGCTCCTCCTGAACAACCAACTCTCCGGCTGCCTCCCGCAAGAGCTCGGTATGCTCACCAAGGCCACCGTGATCGACGCCGGCATGAACCAGCTCACCGGTCCGATCCCTTCCTCCTTCTCATGCCTCACCCGCGTCGAGCAGCTCAACCTCGCCGGGAACCGCCTCTACGGCGACATTCCCGACTCGCTCTGCAAGCTCACCGCCGGCGGCCACCTCGTCAACCTCACTCTCTCGGGCAACTACTTCACCTCGGTCGGCCCGGCGTGCTCGTCGCTGATCCAGGACGGCGGGCTCGATGTCAACAACAACTGCATCCCGGGCCTCGCCAACCAGCGGCGGCCGGCGGAGTGCGCCGCGTTCCTAAGCCAACCAAAGACGTGCCCGGCGGCAAGCGTCACCCACGCGGGGTGCCCCGCTGCAGCAGCCGCGCCGGCGAGCAGGGTGGTCAAGGACTACTCCAGCTACGTGACATACGGTACACTGCATCAGTGAGGCTGGCGCCACGGCACGGCGTGCATGCGAGCATGCAGTAGGGGACATGCAGCTAGAAGCTAGTGTCTCGGTGGTATTTCATCTTGTATTCTTGTGTTCGTTTGGTGTTCTCGTGATCGTTGCTTGTTTTTTTCTGCACGTGTGGCTAGCTATATATGGCTGTCACGTCTAGATCTCACGTCTTGTATTATTATGTACGTGTAGCATGTGAAGAATCTTTGGTGATTAGTTACGTTTGGTGCGTGTCGTCAACATGTGTCGATAGCGTTCACAACGTCGGTCTGAACAAATCACGCATACGTTTTCATTGTTTTTCGCCGGGCCCATACGTTTTCGTTTTAAAAGAATATAATTTGCACCGTGCGTCATGTTCTTGTGTTTTTAAAGACTACTGGAACACGGATGCGCTATTCGCTTACGTCACGTTTTTTTAAAGACCGAAACGAGTTCCTCAGGAACAAGCCCAAACTATAGCTTATCGTGACAGTCTGACAGTAGGCATTCGTGCCATCATTACTCAACTTTGAGGAATTTCACGTGAAGTTTATAAGGTTTAACAATGATATTTTTTTTAAAAAAATAAATATAAAATTGTAAACCGCGGCTAAAATTTATCTAGTAGACTACATGCCTCAGATTTTCCTCGAAAAGCAACGTACGACGCATATTCAGTTCTCTGATTCATATCGTAGTCTTATGAATGAACACAAAAGGACCTAATTAAATATGTGGATTTATATCTTTTCTATATTCTAATCTAAGTTCCCTGTGGGGAAACAAATCAACTTCATTGTGAAGACAAATAATTTATATATTTGCATAAGGTGACTGTATATATATATATACATATAAACAGTACACAGATCGAGACATATAAACCTGCGCAGTATTATACGTATACACCTATATATAGAAAAATACAGCAATAAGCATGCCCCGTTTCAACAATTTATAGAAATGGTGACCCTCCTCTACTGCGCTACAGCTACACTAGCCGTCTGAACCTTGTGGTCCAGCGCACCATCACCTCCGACCGGGAGAACGTGACGGCCACCGGACCGGCCACGCCTTCTGCTGCGAGACCACCTACCTCGGCTTCTACTGCGGGGCTGCTGGCGGCGGCCCGACTGTACGTCTTGGCCATCGTCCTCTAGCTACCTCTACTACCGGAAAAAGTTTATTTGCCGAGTGCCACACACTTTGCCGAGTGCATTTTATCGGACACTCGGCACAAAAGTGTTTTCCGAGTGCCCGATGAAATGCACTTGGCAAAGTGTGTGGCACTCGGCAAAGACTAGGGTTTGCCGAGTGTCACGCTATAGGCACTCGGTAAAGCACCTGAAAAATCACCCGTCCATTTTTTTGCTGACGCCATTCACTACAAGAAAACAGGAAATTTTCGTCGGCAATTTTAATTTTCGTCGGCTTTCAAAAAAGCCGACGAAAGTTAATTCACTTTCGTCGGCCTACAGAAGCCGATGAAAGTTAAATTAACTTCCGTCGGCTTTTAACTGTGGCCGACGGAAGTTAAAAGGCTTCGGCCCCTACCGGATAAAAACTTTAACTTCCGTCGGCCAACTTTAAAGCCGACGGAAGTTAAAGTTAACTTCCGTCGGCTTTAGGTGTGGCCGACGGAAGATATGTTTCCAACAGCGCAATGTTTCCCACAGCCTCTATTTTTCCCCACGCGCCTACCTAGTTTAACCCTAGTTTTTCCGCCCCCACCTCCCGGTTGCCGCCTCCCCGCCTCCGCTGCCGCCACCAAACCGCCCGGCCGTCGCCGCCGCCGCTCGGCTGGCTGCCTCCCCCGCTTGGCCGACCCGCCGCTTGCCTTTTTCCCCAACGGCTTCCTCTTCCTCCGCCGTTTGCTCGCTTCAGTTCCCCCCAAATGTCGCGTCCTCTTTACCAGCTCTTCCACCTCTCCCACACTACCCACACTTGCGCTTCGCCGGCGAACACCATGGGATGCTTCCTTGGCTGCTTCGGGGGGGGGGGGGGCAAGGAGCGCCGCCGCCGCCGGAAGCGCTTCCCGGCGCAGTCCCCTTCCGGCCGCGCTCGGGTATATGGAGTTGAGGTATGTTTGTGGATAGGTGATTAGTTTGGTGGAGAATTCTGTTTGTTTCGGTGCTGATTCGGGGGTGTGGTGTGTGTGTTTCGTTACTCGTTAGGGATTCCACAGACGACTTGTGCTTGACCGTCGTCACCTCGCCGGAGGCACCGCTGCCGCCTCACCCGACGCGCGATGGGAACCTAGTGCTCAGCTCAGTGGAGAATCTCTCCCAGTGGAAGGAAGCCAAGTCCCGGTGGACGCGAGCCTCTCGACATGGCTGGGCTCTTCCGGGACGTCGGAGAGCAACTCCATCCGGTCCTACTACTCACCGATCAGCCGAGAAGACCGGCCAATCCTTGGGGCCTGACCGTGGAGGACATCAAGATTTCATCTGCCAATTCGTCGCCGAGAAGGTCGAGGTCCCCGAGCCCGAGCCCCGACGACATGCCAATCCTGGGCACAGTGGGAGCTTACTGGAATTGCAGCGCCAAGGCTGGTGATCCAGTGACAAGAGGAGGGTTTATGAGGACTAGAACCAGATTTGCTCAGGTAAGCTCAATGTCACCTAGTTTAGTTTAGGGCTCGGGTCTGAATTCTGGTGTCACCTAGTTTCTGAATTTTGCATGATGAAATGGTGAATTGCTTATGAATGCTTTTCAACTGGAAGCTGGAAAGAGGAGATGAGATTGTGGAAGTGGAATTAGTAGCATGCTTCTTTAAAGATGTTACCTGTCAATTCTTTTATATGTTGTAAACAGTGTCAATTCTTTTATATGATGTATTATTATTTCATTGTTACATTGTCAATATGGTGCGTTGCATTTGAGCCTGTTTACATTGTCAATATGTTTATACTTTACTCCTTCCCTCTAGAAACGACTTTTGAAACAGACTTGATAAATTAGTGATACAAATAAAAAGATCAAAGTGATTATTAATGTGAAAATTGTATTATAAGGTGGTATATTGAAAAGGGGTAGCACTTTAATCATTGATAAAAGGTGGTATATTGCTGGAATGTACAGAAAAAAGAAAAAAAAAAGAAAAAACAACAACTTCCGTCGGCTAATGTTTGGCCGACGGAAATTATCGATTTCCTGTGTTAATTTTCGTCGGCCATGGTTAGCCGACGGAAGTTAACTAACTTCCGTCGGCGGCCGACGGAAGTTAGCTAACTTACGTCTACCCGCTTCCGTCGGCCAAATGCCGACGGAAGTTAGCCTTTTGCCGACGGAAGTTAGCTTCTTCCGTCGGGAAAGAGCTAACTTCCGTCGGTTTTGGCCGACGGAAGTTTCCCATATTGTTGTAGTGATTATGCCGGCAGGGTTAAAAATCAAATTTTGCCGAGTGCCACAAACGGACACTCGACAAATTCTATCCTTTGCCGAGTGCCATAAATAAAAACACTCGGCGAAAAATATCTAGTTGCCATTATTTCATGTGAAAACATATTTTGAGTACATGTCACATTTTAAAAATATTTTAAACCTGAATTGTTTTTACAGTCTTAATTCAACATCTGTTAATCCATGGAAAATTGTCATATTTTTCAGAGTGGGTTTGCTATTTGTAATAAATTAATCATGTTTCTAGGATTTACTTCGAAGTGGGTCAAATTTCAACTGCACGTACATGAAATAATGACTCAAAAATTGTAGAAAAATCATAGATATGTTCATTATTACATTTTTAATCTTTTACAACTAAATATAACTAAATATTTAAAATCTAATTTACGACACTCGACCGACAATATGGAGCTTAATGGTTTTTTAATTATAGAAAATTTAATTGATGCCTAAAAAATTTTACACTTGACAAGGTGTCATTATAGCATACATATATACTGTGGTAAAAATTTAGTAATGTTTCGACAAAATTTTCATGTATGATCTTTTGAAATTTGACAATCTTCGAGAAGGTTTAGGAGTTTAGGGATGAAATGAGTGAGGTTTAGAAACAAATCGATATTTAAATCTTTTTTTGAACTTAAAACTTTTTGTACTACTAAAACTCAATTTATCTTATACCATGTCAAAAATTGGCAATTTTTAGAGTTAGTTTGCTATTTTTGGTTAATTAAAGTTGTTTATGGGATTTTAAGTAAAAGATCCCAAATTTAAACTACAAGTGCCTTATATTTGTTTATTTGAACTTAAAAATTTTGTAGGATGCAATATTAGTGTATATTATATAATGCCAAATTATGGGATTTTTTACTGTCTTTATTCTAATTTAGTTTTTTTAAAACAATTTTTAAAAATCTTTGCCGAGTGCAATTATCTGTGGCACTCGGCAAACAGCAAATAAATATTCTTTGCCGAGTGCTATTTAAAAAGCACTCGGCAAAGTAGTGTAGGAACCCATTATTTCATGTGAACTCATAATGTATGCACACATATGTCATTTTATACATTTTTTTAAATTTATTTTTTTTACATTTTTAATTCAACATTTTGTAATTCATGGTAAAGTTTCATATTTTTTGGAGTGAATTTGCTATATTTAAATAATTAATCATATTTCTAGGTTTTAATTCGATGTAGGTCAAAATTGAACTGCATGTACATGAAATAATGAATAATAAATTGTATAAAAAATAAATTTATGTTGATGAGTCTATTTTTAATCTTTTAGTACTACATATAACTATTTTTTAAAAAATCTAGTTTACGACACAAGGCGAGCAACATGGAGCTTAATGGTTTTTTAATTATAGAAAATTTAATTGATGCCTAAAAAATATGATACTTGACATGATGTCATTCTAGCATACATATATACTGTGGTAAAAATTTCATAATGTTTCGACAAAGTTTTCATGTACGTCGTTTGGAAATTGGAGAATCCACGGGAAGGTAAATGTGTTTAGGGATGGAATGAGCTAGGTTTAGAAGCAAATCGATATTCAAATCGTTGTTTGAACTTAAAACTTTTTGTACTACTAAAACCCAATGTATCTTATAGCATGTCTAAATTTGGGATTTTTTAGTACTAGCTTGCTATTTTTAGTTAATTGAACTTCTTTATAGAATTTAATTAAAAGATCCCAAATTTGAACTACAAGTGCATTAAATTTGTTTATTTGATCTAAAAAAATTTATAGGAGTAAACATAAGTGTATATTATATAATGCCAAATTATGGGATTTTTTACTGTCTTTTTTCTATTTTATATTTTTTTAAAAACAATTAAAAAAATATTTGCCGAGTGCAATTATCCCTAGCACTCGGCAAAGAAATGGTTTGTTAAAAAAATATTATTTGCCGAGCGGTTTACTGGTGGCACTCGGTAAACGTTTTTTTTAAAAAAAATTGTTCGCCGAGTGCCTCCCAATTTGGCACTCGGCGAACCTAGCAACTACACCAAAAACAGCCCCGCAGATCTGGGCGCATTAAGTTGCCCAGATCTGCCTCCCCCGCTCCCCGCAGCACCCCGCCGCCTGCTCCCCCACCGCCGGCCGCCCCCCGCTCCCCGCACCCCACCGCCGTCACCCCGCCGCCGGCCGCCCGCCGCTCCCCACACCCCGCCGCCGCCACCCCAGCCGCCGGCCACCCCCCGCTCCCCGCACCGCCACCAGACGCCCCTGCTCCCCGCACCGCCACCGGCCACCCCCCGCTCCCCGCACCGCCGTTGGCCGCCCATGCGGCCCCCAGCCCCGACCCCGGCTGCCCTCGCCGGCCCCCGGCGACCGGCGCCGACCCCGGCCGCCCTCGCTGGCCCCGCCGTCCCCAGCCCCTGATCCCACGCCCCTCCCCGCTGGCCGCGCCGGCGCCCCCGCCGCTGGCCTCCTCTAGCCGCAAGCACCCCCGGTCCCTCCTCCTCCGCCCTCGGCACCCCCGGCCCCTCCTCCTCCGGCCGCCGGCCCCCTCCGTGATATTTTTCACTCCTTTGAATATATATGCAATATATACACAATAAGTTAACATATATTTATTCATGTGTAAGTCAACAAAAACCAAATGTATATATATGTTGAGTTTGCAACATATATATGTACGTATGGTATTTCAACATTTAATGCCAAGTTTAATGTAATTTTTAATGAGCTAGGAACTAGCTATAGTAGCAAACTAATATATATATATTATTAGATGAGACAATTTAATGCTAAGTTTAATGTAATTTTTAATCACATATTTAATTATTAATAATGCCATGTTAAATTCCATGTTAATACCATGTTGTTCTAATATACATGTTTTAGAAATTTTAATATAATCGTTGTAATACTTTTTATGTTTTAATGGTTATGTTGATTAATATCTTGTGTATGTGGATGCCTACCATAGTGCCATTATATATATGTGTGTATGTGGATGTCGGCTATCGCGTCATGATGTGTATGTGGGTGACAGCCATCGTGCCGTTTGATTTATGCATGATGTTGTCAAAAATTTATTTATTTTGGTTATTGTCGCGTAACCTAGGCGTCTCCCGTTCGGAAGAGTTACGGTTTGGAATATGCATGTCTTTACATATTTGTGGCTGTAAATGTTTCGAATTGTCCATGTTTGGACAGCCGGAGGATGCGTAGATTGAGCTCGTTTTCATGCCCCATTCCGATTCGACTCATGGTTTCGGCAGCACCTCCCCGTTGTTCTCTGAACGTACATCCTCTTGGCATGTTGCCCAGACGTGCGTTTGGAGAGCAGCAGGGAGGTGCTGCCGAAATTTTGGGTTGGATCAGAATGGAGCGTGAAAACGAGCGCAATCTTCGCATTCTCTGGTGGGATTAGGACCTATCTTACCTATTAGACTTTTAGATTCATCTCGTTTCTCACTAACCCATAAACACGGATGTTGTTTCCTAGTTTAGTACAAGATGGATCATCGTGAGTGGATGTACACGGGTCGCCCTAGTCAGGCCGAGGTGACCATGGATTGGATCAAGAACACTGAAGTATTCTTAGAGACGGCGTTTGGTAGACAGAATGTATGTGAGAAGACCTGGTGTCCATGTAGTCGGTGCGAGAATAAGCGTCGACAAACAAAGGATGTCGTGCGAGAATAAGTGTTGACAAACAAAGGATGCCATGGGTAAACAGCTATGCAAATATGGGTTTATGCCAAATTATACCCGTTGGACGTATCATGGTGAATCCCAACATCCTACAGACGAGGTGTTGCGACATCGCATGGATGATGATGAGGGAGGGGTTGGATTTATGCTAGATGACTTTGAAGATGCGCATTTTGATGAAGCATGTGAAGAGGAAGTGCCGGAGCCAACGGCAAAAGCGTTTTATGACATGTTGTCCGCGTCAAAGCAACCTCTTCACGGTCACACTAAGGTTTCTCAACTGGATGCCATCGCATGGCTAATGGCCATCAAGTCGCAGTTTAGCTTGAGTCGAGAATGCTTCGATGTTATGCTGACGGTTGTTGGTAGCCTTCTTCCAGAAGGTCACAATCTTCCGAAGAGCATGTACGAGTCTAAGAAAGTCCTCCGTGCACTTAAGATGCCTTATGAGCAAATACATGCTTGTCCCAACGGATGCATTTTATTCAGGAAACAATACGCAGACGCAACCTGCTGCGTGAAATGCAAATCCTCTAGGTATCTTGAGGTAGACTCCGATGATGGTGCGAAGAAACAACTCTCAATTCCCGTGAAGATCGTTCGATACCTTCCCTTTGTACCGAGGATCCAACGGTTGTACATGACTGAGGAATCTGCTAAACAGATGACATGGCATAAAAATGGGATTCGTTACAACCCAGACAAGCTAGGTTATCCATCAGATGGAGAAGCGTGGAAAAAATTTGATCAGCTCCATCCCGAGAAAGCTTTAGAGCCACGTAATGTACGAATTGCTATAGCAATAGATGGGTTCAATCCATATGGTATGACGGCTGCCGCATACAGTTGTTGGCCAATGTTTGTTATTCCCCTCAACCTTCCTCCCGGCGTCATCTTTCAATGACAGAATATTTTCTTGTCCTTGATAATTCCAGGGCCTGAATACCTGGGGAAAAATATGAGTGTGTATATGGAGCCTTTGATGGATGATTTGGTCCATGCGTGGGAAGACGGTGTGTTGACATATGATCAAAGTACAAAGACAAACTTCAGAATGCATGTCTGGTATATGTACTCTCTACATGACCTACCAGCATATTCGATATTTTGCGGCTGGTGCGCGCATGGGAAGTTCGCATGCCCGATTTGTCGGTCGACTCTGAAGTTCATTTGGCTGGCTAAGGGTGGAAAATATTCCTCGTTTGACAAGCACCGACAATTCCTTCCTCGAAACCATCCATTCAGGAAGGATAAGAAGAATTTTACAAAAGATGTGTCTATTAAAGGCTCAGCACCAATTAAAATGACCGGAGCCGATGTTCGTGCTCAATTAGAGTCTTTGCAAATTAATACACAAGGAGCTGATTTTATCGGATATGGTGAGCATCATGCATGGACTCACAAGCCATGTTTATGGAATCTTCCTTATTCCGATGATCTTCTCCTTCCGCACAACATTGATGTGATGCACACTGAGAAAAATGTTGCCGAGGCCATTTTCGGCACAATCATGGATATTCCTGAGAAGACGAAAGACAATGTCAAGGCCCGATTGGATCAAGCGGCTATATGCAACACACCTAAGCTCGACATGATACCTCCTAGAAGCGGGAAATCTTGGACGAAGCCAAAGTCTGATTTTGTTCTAACAAGGGGACAAAGGAGGGAAGTACTTGAGTGGTTTCAAACATTGATGTTTCCTGATGGCTATGCAGCTAATCTGAAGAGGGGAGTTAATCTAGCTACTCTGCGAATAAACAGACCCAAAAGTCATGACTATCACATATGGATTGAGCGGTTGCTCCCGGTCATGATTCGTGGCTATGTCCCTGAGGATGTCTAGCGAGTTCTAGCTGAATTGAGCAATTTTTTCCGGCAACTTTGTGCTAAACAGTTGTCTCACACCGTGGTAGCAGACATGGAGACACTAGCGCCCGTGTTATTATGCAAGCTAGAAAAGATCTTTCCGCCCGGTTTTTTCAATCCGATGCAACATATGATATTGCACCTTCTGTATGAGGCCCGGATGGGAGGTCTGGTTCAAAGCCGTTGGTGCTATTCAATTGAGAGATTCCAAAAGATTCTTCGGAATAAATGTAAGAACAAATGCAAAATTGAAGCATCCATAGCTGAGGCATATGTTTCGGAGGAGGTGTCAAACTTCACAACTAGATATTATGCGGACAATCTTCCTGGCGTGCATAATCCACCTTCCCGTTACAATCTTCCAGAAGAAGAATCAAATCTCAGCATCTTCAGAGGCCAACTAGGAAGTGCAAGTGGTGCTGCTAACAAGACCTTGCAGCATGAAGAGTGGCGTTTGATTATGTTGTATGTCATGACAAACCTTTCCAAAGTGGAACCGTACATTGAGGAATTTCATCGACGATTTTGGCGTGGTTCGAGGGAGGCTAACATTGAGGAATCCACTGCCCTTCTTAAGTATGGTGTGGGAAATGGCAATCCCGATTTCATTTCTTGGTTCAAAACTAAGGTATTTCTTAAATTAACTTTTAGTTAGGTCTACCTTTCAATTATATCTTATATGCGACTAATATACATGTTCATCGCGTTTAAATCTATAGGGAAGAACCGACACGACAATGAGTTCCGAGTTGAGGCAAGTTGTGAATGGTTGTGCCTACAAGGTCAAGACATTCAAAGCTTACGATGTAAACGGCTATCATTTCCACACAACAAGCCATGAACAGAGCCGACCTAACCAAAGAACCACAAATTCCGGAGTTTTTACTCCGGGCATAGACGGGGTTGACTACTATGGACGACTCGAAAAAATATACGAATTGAGTTTCGATGGGAGCAAACCTCTTAATCCCATTATATTTAAATGCCACTGGTTCAATCCCAAAGTAGTGAGACAGACTCCTGAACTTGGCTTAATAGAAATTCATCAAGATACCACCTTGCCGAGTGAAGATGTTTATATCGTGGCTCAACAGGCAACACAAGTTTACTATCTCTCTTACCCGTGCAAAACTATCGCACGTCTTAAAGGTTGGGATGTTGTGTATAAGGTGTCGCCACACGGTAAACTGCCTGTTCCCAACAACGAAGACTATAACATAGACCCGAACATATACGATGGAGAGTTCTTTCAAGAAGATGGGCTACCGGGCATGTTTGTTATTGACTTGACGGAGACGATGGAAGTAGATAACAAAAGTGGTGCCGATGCCGACGAAGGAGACGAGATTCATAATGGAAGAGACTTAGAACTGCTAGAGAGATTGCACTCAAGCAATCAAAGTGATGACAACATTCCACCTCCTGAACAGCTGGACGATTATATCATATCACGTGATAGTGATGACGATACAAATGATCCAGCAAATCCGGATGGCGATGACTATTTCTAGCAGCTATATGAGAATTATGTTTAATTTTAGAAGAAATACGTTTATAACACATTTCACGGTTTATCTAAAGTGATTTACTCTTTTTCGTAGCAGGTGATTGAAATATGGTGGGGGGTTTAAAGAAATTAATAAGTGCAGTAGTAGGAAAAGGCGGTAAATCCACTCCCTCTCAAGATGAGGTCGGGTCCTCATCTAGACCTCGAGGTAGGAGAACGAAGAAGTCAACAGTGAGAGGAAAGGCACCCGTGCCCTCGAGTGAAACTACCAGGCATATACCAGCATCCCGTCGCGACGATGATTACGTGCCGGATGAGGAGAAGGAGGAGCAGGCTAGGGTGGAGGAGGGGGAGGTGGGGGCAGAGGGTGGGGAGGAGGTTGGGGCAGAGGGAGAGGAGCAGGCTACAGAAGCGGCTGTAGTGTGGTTGTGTGGTCCTTCGTCACTCCCGAGGCGACCAGTGGCAGTAGCTGATCGTGTGCTCATTCGACCCGATGGAAATAGGTAAGTTGCTATAGAAAGTCTATAATGTATTCCTTTTGTTAGTTTAATTTTTAATATATACTAATACTTTTTAATGATATCGGGGTAGGAACTGGATTATGGTTGAACGAGCAGGTCGTGAGTGCTCACGCCACGTAAACGGCATCCTCGGGCTTCTTATCAAGGAAAAGTTCCCTGGTTTGGTATATTTTGATGGGAGGATGGAGCCGGCGTACTCATGGAGGCACTATGAAAGTGCGCCGGACGTCCCTGACCGAGAAGGGAGACAATTTGCCCACCTAGCCGATCGAGTCAGGGTTGAGCTCTGGGTAAGTTTATTTTCTTAATATATGTGTCAATACTATTGACATGTGGATTACATAACATTCTCTTTACATCTATATGCAGGATTTTTATAGATGTGATGAGGGGTATGCGGATCAGGCTGCCGCTGTTATTAATAGAGCCGCCAAGAAGCTTGTCACCGACATGCATTATGAGGCGCACATTCAAGCTGTTATTGACTTCTACGCTCAGCACCACCGAGAGAGGAAGAACAAAAAGGATGCCCGGACCACCTTTCTGACAGGAGAGGAATACATGATGGTAAGTGTATTCTCGTGTATCTTCTAATACTTAATATTATGTCATTAACAACTTCACTTGCATCAAATAGGTCCCTCCACAGTGGTGTGCCGCTCATCTTGAGTGTTGGGGCCAAACTGTTGATAGGTGGTGTTCTGCCGAGTGGCAGAGCAGTCACGATGCATGCCGCCAGAGACGCCTACTCATGCCGGGGGCAGCACACCATCAAGGCTCACTGAACCTCGACCAGTTCAGGGCGAGATGGGTATGTAGTTACATGTTTCTTTTTTTCGCTTAATTGCACAATATAACTCTAACTATCTTCTTGTTTCAGTCAACGGCCAATGCGGGTCAGGAATGCTCCCAAGTCATGGCATATGCTCTGGCTCACAAAGGGAGTGCGGTTGAAGGCAATACTTACAATCCAAATGACCCCGCTGAGTCGTACAATAATTGGAACGCATATCAATGCCTCCAGGACTATTCATAGATGGCAAGGGAAGTGCATGGCGCCGATTATGACCCAGTCGCACATGACATCGATGGCGAGGTGGTCATGAGGGCTGGAGGAGGCAAGAGACATGAGCTATATTTGATGGGCGACGGCGCCATTGATGCCCGTAGTACCCCCTCTCTATCTGAGGTGAGAGCTCGGAGCTCGACCTCTGGTCCGGGTATATGCCCTCGCCGAGACACATCTATGGGTCTGATTGCTGATCTACAGGTTAGTTCATTTTCATCAATCATCGAACACTTCAATTTGTTTGTTTTGGAACGTTAATGACTGTGAATTAATGTTTTGTAGGCCCAACTAAATGAAGAAAGATCACAAAGGACCGAGTGGCAGACCCAGATGGAGGCTCGGCTGCAGGCTCAGATGCAAGCTCAGATGTAGGCCGAGATGCAGACCCAGATGCAATAGTGGTTTGCGCAGATGGGTGGATCTTTTTCAGGTCATATGGGCCTGCCTGGACTTACTCCTCAACCTCAACAATCTCCACGGACTCCACAGAGTGGCAATGTGAGTTTCTAATGTTGTTTTTGTTGTTTTTGTTATATACAATTGTTCTAACTATTTTTCTTTTTTTCTCAGTTTCATTCATCGGCAGCAGGATCAAACACGCAACCATCTCCACACACTGGGCATAGCGGTAATGCTAACTTATGAGGCGTGGTGTGAGTTGCCGTTATGAAATTGTTAATTAACTTGAACTTGTCACCATGAGCGTGAACTTGAACTTGTGATGTGAATTTTAACTTGTATTTGTGACGTGAACGTGAATTTGTGATGTGATCGTGAATTTTGTGATGTGAATGTGATTTTTGTGATGTGTATGTGATTTCTGTGATGTGAGTGAAATTGTGATTCATGTAGTGATTGAATGTGAATATCTGTGATTGAATGTGAATTTTGGGGCAAATTTTGTGACTAAATGTGAATTTGTGATGAATTTTGTCATTGAATGTGTTTTTTGGATGAAATATGCATTAAATAAATGAAAAAAATTGAATAAATTTGCCGAGTGCTACACTCGGCAAAGCCCCCTAAATAGCACAGAACCATGCCACGTGGCACATTTCTGTGCAATCTTGGGAGGCTTCGCCGAGTACCTCCACGTGGCACTCGACAAAGCCCCCCTTCGCCGAGTGCCACGTAGAAGCACTCGGCAAACCACTGCCAGCCGAGTGCCCCACGTGGACAGACCAACTTTGCCGAGTGCCCACGTGGCACTCGGCAAACCCCTGCCACCCCTGAGTTTCACGTGGCTGGACCACCTTCGCCGAGTGCCCACGTGGCACTCGGCAAATCCCCTTCGCCGAGTGCCATGTCGGGCACTCGGCAAACCCCTATTAACGGCCGCCTCGACCGTTAGACGAGCGTGTTTGCCGAGTGCCACCGTGACACTCGGCGAAGTGCAACATTGCACTTGGCAAAGTCTTCGCCGAGTGCCCGATAAAAAGCATTCGCCGAACACCCTCGTCGCCGATAAGACGTACACCGAGTGGGGTTCGCCGAGTGTGGCACTCGGCGAAGCCTTTGCCGAGTGCAAAAGAGGCTTCGTCGAGTGCCCTAGGCACTCGGCAAACATCCCTGTTCCCGTAGTGCTCGCGCCAACGCTGTGGCCTGCGGGCGTTTGTCGATCTGACCCTGACCTGACGATCTTCCATGCCACGTGCCTCCAACGACTTCGGCGCCGGCGATGACATTGTCCCACGCCTCACCGGCGTGCCGTACGTTTACAGTATTGGCATGGATGATGGTCCGTGGACGCCTTGACTTTCCAAGGAGATGACGTCATCGCGGGACAACGTGCAGTGGTGAGTGGTGACAATTAATATAGCATGCGTTGTTGTATTTCAATTTGGGGTATATTTGCTCCTCGCCGGCGGCCGCAGGAATACGGCAGCGATCGCCAGAATCACGAACGGTAAAGTTTTCATCCTCAACCACAACGGCTTGTCTGGGCCGCTTCCGGCGGATCTCGGGTTCTCCAAGCTGAGTTACCTCGCCCTCACCAACAGCACGCTCACAGAACCGATCTCGGCATCGATCTGGTACGGGTGGACAGTCAGACACGCTCCGGGTCTCCGGGAGGTGGTCATCTAGAACAACCGGTTCTCTAGCTGCCTCCTACCGGAGCTGGGGAGGCTTGGTAATGCAGCGGGCAGCGGCAAACCATATCGCCGGCCCCATCCCGTCCTCGCATGCCTCGCCAGCATCGAACAACTCAACCTAGCCGTGAACCGCCTATATGTCTGACAACTACTTCCCGTCCCTCGGATCGGCATGCACCTCCTGATCAGGGCAGGGGATGGACGTTGAACGTTAGTAAGAGCTGCTCATAGGGTACGCTGGGCAGAGTCCGGACATCGGAGGAGTGCACGCGGTTCATGCATGCGCCGCCAGCCAATCAAAGTAGTACGTGCCGGGCGGCGAACACCGATGAAGACGTGTCGTGCGTCGCCCCTGGCGTCATGGATGTACATGGTGGTGCCAGAGACATGGAGGAGACATGCTCGGCCACTCTCTAGCTACGTGACATATGCCTCGATGCATGAGGGAAATGAGACGCCGTAGTTAGAGGTGTACATAGGGGACCATGCGCCCCACTGGCGTTTGGCCGTTTCACACTTGTTCGAATGTTGGTTGCATTGTACGTATGCTCCATGCATGTTGTATTGTCGGGTGCGTCTGGTGTGTTGTGCGTGTCGGTGCGTTCCGTGCATGTGCACTTGTGTGCGTCCGTGTACGTTTGTGTTTGATGTGTGGTTTCGTGCGTAAATCATATTTCAGTTTTTCGATCACCATGTCGTGTCATTGTTATCCCAACTATTACGGAGGTCGGAAATCAGTACTTCTTGAGTGCTTGATCCGAGTCGAGACTTGGGGTCGGGGATTGGCTTGCCGAGCCCGACCAAATGTGTGTTTTCGAAATCTGACTCCTTGCCTTGTGGAGACATGGTCTTTCTTTATTGTTCCTATTCTTTCGAAACGTGGCGAAGATTGTAGGATATAGTTATATGAAAATTGAATTGATTAAGATCGTACTCACGACCCAATATCTAGTTACTTCCTTATAATTACCCGTCAATCAGGTCGGTTCTAAAGTAGTGAGAGAATGAGAAAACAGATATAAACTAAGAATCATGCAACGTTTTAGTCATCTTCTTCTCTCTACTATGTTGTCGTTATAGTTTACTATATTCCGTCGTCCTTACGATCCTGCACCGGGAGAGGTGAATAAGGTTTTTGGGAAGCGCTCCGCACGACTACTCAAGTTCGTCACCACGACACGTCTTCCGTCTACGTCTGTTATCGGTCGTCGTCGAGTGTTTCGATCTGACACCAACAAAAACATCTCTACACCAATCGTGGATTCATCCTTGACTACCATACAATATGTGTGTTACATATTTGTACGGTTAGTAATCATGTTTTGCAAATTCATGATTATTTTGTTCATGCGAGTGTTTGTAGATGCCATGATTTTTATTGTTCAGAAATTAATAATAAAATTTCCTAAATCTCCAACAATCCAAAAACCTTATCCTAGGCAATTTGCGATTAATTCAATGGCTGGATTTGTAGATGTACTGAGGCCAGATAAATTCTCTGATTTATATTTTAAGATATTGCAAGCAAAAGTCTATCGCCGGCTTACTGCTATGAATGTATGGGAAGTAATACTTGGCAAATCTAAGGGCGAACTTTCTATTGATGAGAGAAAGAAATTCACTAAGGCCAATAATATCTTCATGGGATGCATTCTAGGGGTGCTCTGTGATCATCTGTATGATGTTTACATCACTGTGACAGACGCGAAAGAGTTGTGGGATGCTCCAATTGCAAAATATGATGTATAGGACACAGTAGTGAACTATATCTTAAGGAGAGCTTTCACGACTATAGGATGGTGAACAATTGTTATGTGGTAGAACAAGCTCATGAGGTTGTGTGCATTGTCAAGGAACTTGACCTCATTAAGTGTCCTCTACTCGATAAGTTTGTGGCTAGGTGCATTATTGCAAAGTTGCCTTCTTCGTGGAGGAACTTCGCTACTACTCTAAAACATCAGAGACATGAGATATCAGTTGAAAACCTGATAGAGTCTCTTAATGTTGAAGAGAAAGCTCAAGAAAAGGACGATGTTGATTAAGGAGGCGAAGGTCAGTCCGACGCCAACATGGTGCAGAAATCCCAACATGTCAAGAGCAAAGGGAAATATAAGCCTAACAAAGTTATGAGAACCACTACCTTTAAGAAGAAAAAACATAGCCGAGTTGAATTTCTTCATTTGCGGTGAACTTGGACATTTCTCTAAGGATTGTCTAGATCATGCAGGCCATAAAGGGAAAAAGGCTAAGAATGTTAATATGGTGACCATCGGCAATACTGAGGATGAGTACGGTAATCCATTTACTGTACTTTCAATATTTCATACTACCAACTGGTGGTTTGATACAGGTGCCAATGTTCATGTGTGTGGGGACATCTCTATGTTTTCTTCTTATTAGGTCATCCAAGATTCTTCTGTCTGGATGGGGAATGAGTCACATGCTTTTTTTCATGATGTGGGCAAGGTAGATCTAAAGTTTACTTCGGGAAATACCGTCCATCATGTCCCTAATATTGACAAAAGTGGTTCTATTCTGTTTAAAGACGGGTTTAAGGTAGTTATAGAGTACAATAAATTAGTCTTATCAAACATGAACAATTTATTGGTAAAGACTATGATTAGGGAGGTATGTTTTGCTTTTTCCTTTGGATTTTAGCAATAAGTCAGTGAACCATATTTGTGGAAACATTAATGATGATGCGAGTATTTGACATTCACATTTATGTCACGCTAATTTTGGCTTGACGTCTCATCTGTCAAGCATGCGTTTAATTCCAAATTTCACCATTACCAAAGGTTCTAAGTGCCATAGCAGTGTGCAATTAAAGCAAGCTCAGAAGCCTCACAAGGCGGTTGAGGAGAAAAACTTGGCACCTCTAGAACTCATACATTCTGACCTCAATGAAATGAATGGTGTGTTGATAAATTGTGAAAAGAGATATTTCATGACATTTATTGATGACACATCTATATTTTTTTGTATATCTATTGTGAATTAAGGATGAGGCATTAGACTACTTTAAAATATATAAAGCCGAAGTTGAAAATCAACTAGAGAGAAAGATCAAACGTTTAAGGTCTGACCGGAGTGGTGAATATTTTACCAAAATATTTGATCAATTCTGTGAGGAACATGATATTATTCATGAGATGATGTCTCCCTATTCGTCTGAGTCGAACGGAGTTGCCGAGAGGAAAAAATGCATGCTAACTAACTTGGTTAACGCCATGCTAGGACTGCCGGTTTATCAAAGGCATGATGGGGGAGGCTCTGTTAACTACAAGACACGTCCTGAATAGAGTTTCTAACAAGAATAAAGATCAAACTCCATATGAGATATGGATTGGGAAAAAACCATCACTGTCTTACTTGCGCACTTAGGGATGTTTAGCGAAAGTCAATGTTCCAATCATGAAGAAACACAAGTTGGGACCTAAGACAGTGGATTGTGTCTTTCTAGGCTATGCTTAGAGAAGTATGGCGTATAGATTTTTGGTAGTAAAATTTGAGGTGTCTGATATGCATGTTGATACTATTTTAAAATCATGTGATGCAATATTTTTTTGAGAATGTGTTTCCTTTAAAATATATGCATAACATTGCTAGATATTTTACTGAGATAATTCTTAAACCTGTTACACTGATTAATTTCGATTATTTTGAACAACATAATCAGTTTGAGTAAATCATTGTGGAGGATAACAGTGAAGTTCCTAGAAGGAATAAGAGACGAAAGGTTGCCAAATATTTTGGTGATAATTTCACTGTGTACCTTGTGGATGACACTCCTACTACCATTACCGAGCCATATGCATCTCCGGATGCAGATGATTGGATAGAAGTTATCCATAATGAGATGGACTTGACTCTATCCAATGGTACAAGGGAACTAACTAATAGACTGTATGGTTGCAAAATCGTGGGTTGTAAGTCGGTGTTCAAGAAGAAGTTTAGGCCTGATGGTACAATTGAGAAGTACAAGACTCGCTTGTGGCCAAAGGTTATACACAAAAAAGGTGAAACTTTTTCGATACTTTATGATCCTAGTGTAACACTTTGAAAGAATAAGAAAATTGCCAAAGATCAACTAAGATACTCACAAATAATTGGTTCACTCATGTACCTAGCTAGCGCAATGAGACCTGACATATCATTTGTTGTGAGCAAATTGAGCAGGTTCATGTCAAACCCGTGTAGTGATCACTGCATAGATTTGAAAGGGTTGTGCGCTACTTGATAGGAATTACGAGTTATAGGATTCACTATTCTAGGCACCCCACTATGCTTGAGTGATATAGTGATTTGAACTGGATATCAGATGCGAATGAGCATGGGGATGTGCAAAATGGTGGCCCGATCTTCTGATAGGTACATGAGAAACTAAGTTGAAGTGTACCTTGGTTTCAAGTCTATGATGAGTGATTGACAAGGTTCCTTCTCTGGGCGAAGGGGTTCAGAGTGTGTTTCACGAAGGGTTAGGTGGGTCTGGTTGCTATGGCTGATGCAGCGGAGTGTGTCTGTCGGAGGAGTCCGATAGAACATGATGACTTGTTTACCAAAGGGTTTGGTACTTTGGGAGGTACACCGGAGTGTGTACCGAAGGTTGTTTACTCGGAGAGGTCTTCGGGGTACTGGAAACACTTGTCTATTCGTCGGTGGTGCGGAGGTGACTTCGGAGGCAACAGACGGTTTGCAGCAAGTGAACCTTGGTCAAGCAGGAGGCTTGATGCCAGGCGAGCAGGGAGCTCGGTCACGAAGGCTGCGAGTGTCGAGGTTGGTCCTAGGGTCAAGGTGCGCTAGGTGAAGGCAGAAAGTGCGGAGGGTGGCTCCGGCTAAAGATACCCCGAGGCAAAGTCCTCGGAGGTGAGGCACTTAGAAGGGTGCTCCGGACAGAGTGACCTCGAAGTATGGTGGACGAAGTCCTCAGCATTGAGGCAAGGCATTCGAAGTGTGCTCCGGATGGAGGCACTCGAAGGAATACCCGACGGAGGTCTCAGAAGTCAAGGTGCATCGAAGGCATGGTACGGGTGAGGCTCGTCGAGGAGTGTGATCGGGGAGAGAAACTGCGACGAAGTGCTCATGGAATGCTTCATGCGGAGGCCTTGGACGAAGGAGGGACTCCGAAGGGTGGTACTCCGAAGGTTGGGCTTCAGAGTATGGCTGACTTGAGGTACTTCGGCCATGCATGGCTTTGGTACATGGACTGACAGAGTTCGAGCTGAGAGTAGCTGCGAAGCCATGGTGGTCCACTCCAGAGGTGATGGGGCGAAGGCTCAAGAGCTTTGACAGCTTTGGCTCAAAACCGTCACTGTATCGAAGGCTGAATTCGGTGAAGCGAATGTCGTCTAGCTCAAGGCTTCTCACCGAACGTACCGCACCCTTCGCGTGTGAAGGGGGGCTTCAGAAGACTCCAAGACTGCAAAGGTTGATCGTGTCTTCTCTGCAAAAAGCTGATGTTGTCTCTTCTGCGAAGCTGACAAAAGAAGCCTCCAAATAAAGTTGACTACCATATGTACCCCCCTGTCTCAGAGAGACAAAAACAGTGTAAACCCTAGGGGTAAAGTAGTCTATTCATAGGGATGAATAGTGCCTATAAATAGTGAAGGATGGCTAGGCATCGACAACACTTTGAGCAGCCATTTTTAGAACTCTAGAGCTAGCTGCCACTCTTGTATTTAGTTTGTGAGTTCATTTTGTGTTCCCTGTTCAAGCAATGAAACTTTGATTCTGTTCTTCATTTACTACTTGAACTTGTATACTTGCTTTGCACTGCATGTCTTGATTTCTTTGTACTCCACTTCTTCCTTGTTTGAGTTTGTGCTCTGAGGTGTTCCTGAATGTATGTGAGTGATCAGTGTGTACGAAGTGTGTTTTTCAGTGTGTGTTCGCTCTATGTAAGCAGAGGCAGCTCCTCACTGTTACTAGCGAAGCACTGAGTAGTGTATACTCGAAGTCTACTTTCTTTCCGTAGAAAAATTGGTTGTCTGTTCTTAGACCTTCAAAATATGAAGCCTAGAACTAGTTGCTAGTGCTGAGTATCTGGTCGAAGTCCACAGAGGGAAACCATCTCTTGCGAAGGTTGAAGTGTGAAGTCTGTTCGAAGGCACCTAGTGTGTGGAGCCTACACCGACTTAGCAGAGTTGAGTTTTTGGTTTTGTGGGTGGAGCGAAGTCTTCTTGACTATGAACTTTTGCTCCTAGCGAAGCCTGGTTTCAGAGCTATGAAATACCTCCGAACCAGACCTCCGAAGGTTGTGTTCGAAGCCTGTTACGCAGAAGACTGAATCAAAACAGAAGGCTACTTTTAGCCTGAAATTTTAAAATCTCCCATTCACCCCCTCAGGTCGCCCTTTTTGGTCCAACAATTGGTATCAGAGCAGGTTAAGATCACTAGTTGACCTTAACCAGTTTTGTGATCTTTTGGCGACATGGACAGAGTTAGTAAAATACCTCTGTTCGATGGGACTGACTTTGCTTACTGGAAGGTGCACATGGAGGCTTACTTGCTAAGCCAAGGAAATTCCATTTGGGAGATTGTGAAGTCACAATACTCCATCCCTGAAACCCGCACCTCTCAAAAAGAAAAAGATCAGTATAATTCGAACTCCAAAGCTAGAAACATATTGTTCATTGGTTTGAGTCAGAGTGAGTTTGATAGGGTTCAGCATCTTAGGACAGTTAGGGAAATTTGGACTACTCTCACTATTTTTCATGAGGGCTCTACATAGATTAAGGCTAGGTGCCAAAGCACATACAATCAATAGTATCAGCTGTTTGTGCAAGCGTCTAGTGAATTTATAGATGCCATCTTTCTCTCTTTGATGCAATAGTGAGTAACTTGTGGTCCAACGAGACGCTTTCTTACAATGACCATGACAGGGCTATCAAGCTTCTCTATGCTCTTGATCGTAGCATATGGGAAGTGAAGATATCTAGCATTGAGGAGTCTGCAGGTTATGACACATTGACCTGTGATGAGCTCTTCAGCAAGCAGAAGTCCACAGAGATTGCCAAGGCATCTCTTGCAGTGCACAACAACTCTTTGCCACAACTATTGGCACTAGTTTCTAGCACTAGCTATGACACCCCTACAGAACCAAGCATGTCTGGTACTTGTGTTCTTGTTGGTGGTTTTGCTTTGTTCTCCCTGGTCTCCATCACTAAGGAGTAGGTGGATACTCTGGATGATGAAGAGATTGCTCTCATTGCTAGAAGATTCACTCGGTTTCACAATGAGAGACGGGATCAGAGGAGAAGTGGCTTTAGTGATTGTTTTGAGTGTGGTGATACTTCTCACATCAAGGTAAATTGCCCTAAACTTAAGAGGAGAGAAGAGAGTGAGCGCCCCAAATACCACAAGAAGGACAGGAAACCCTTTGTGAAGGGAAACGCGGCAAGGTGGCTAAGAGGGTAGCCAAGGCTGCCTCCAGAGCTTTTGTTGCTACACTCAATGACATCGACACTTCCTCAACTAAGGAGTCGAGCTCTAATGAGGAGGAAGAGTCCCCAAGAAAGGAGGAGAAGAAGGCAAGAGATTTCACTGGTCTCTGCTTCATGGCCAATAGCAGTCACAGCGACGATGAGCTTGACTCATCTGAGGTACCTCTATCCTATGACCAGCTCTCTATTAAGGTAGATGAACTGAATAAAGTAGTTCTTGGTCAGGATAGATTACTTGTTCAAGCTGCTAGAGATAGAAAAGACCTTAGACTTAGGCTAGAATCCGTTTCTACTGATTATGCCATGCTTAAGTCTAAAATTGATGATGCTGGATGTGAGTCTTGCACTGTTGTCATGGGTGAGCTTGCTCAGTTGCGCTCTGTTCATTCTCAAACTATTGATGAGCTTGAGACTGCAGAGAAACAGCTTTTGGTGGTGGAGTCTAGACCTACTTATTCTGATGCTTGTTCCAATTGTCCTTTATTGATTGATAGCATTAATTTGAGAGACAAGCATGTTAAGGAATTAGATGCTAGATTGGAAAGGGCCGGTAGTTCTAAGGATGTGCAACCTATGCGTGACACTTGCATAACCCTTAAGGACCAGCTAGGCACTGTTAGAGAACAAGTTGAACACCTCATGACTAAAAATGAATACCTTCTTTCTATGGTTAACAAATGCACTGAGGGAAAGGGTAGGATGGACTTGCTCCTGGCCAAGACCAAGATGTGCGCTGACAGGGCAGGGTTAGCTCTGG
Source organism: Zizania palustris (assembly GCA_019279435.1). Classification (NCBI taxonomy): domain Eukaryota; kingdom Viridiplantae; phylum Streptophyta; class Magnoliopsida; order Poales; family Poaceae; genus Zizania; species Zizania palustris. Next base: position 53,170,542 of record JAAALK010000287.1, on the reverse strand, counting down.
GATTTAGTTTTGAGAGGATTCCTTTAGACAGTAAAAACAAAACTATTTTTACCTCACCCACTACCTTAGAGAAAGAAAGAGCCCAGTTAGACACTCCATCAGCCAAAAAGCCTACCCAAACTCCAAAGAAAACCACTCTTCTTGCCAAGAAAATTCCTCCCAAGAAAACCACTCAGCAGAAGCCCAAGGAACCTATGAGGATTGCTCTTATGACTCATGAGAGTGCCCCTAGGAGAGTGTTTCATTGTTCCTACTGTCAACGGGAGGGTCATTTGGTTGGGTTCTGTTTTCGTCACAGCAAGGATGAGCGATGCTCTCAAACGATGAGTTTCCAGGACATACATTACCCAGTTCTAGGTATGCATGAGTTTGAGTTTTTCTCGTGTTCTATTTATGAGCCTCCCAGATCATCTCGGAGAGGCTTTTCGCTCATGGTGTTCACCATGTTTCATATGGTGCTAGACCACGTATCAGTGGCTTCGTGCCTCAATAGGTTGGGAGACCTCGTCATGCATTTAGGTCACAACATGTAGGTAGACCTCGCACTTCACTTCATTTTGTTTTTCCTGTGCGTAGTCAGTCTACTTTCACTATGCCTACTGCTCGTATCACTTAGTGTTGGATGACTCGTCATGTTTTCACTCACCCCAGCACTGAGCGATCAAGATTCTCTTATCATGTGTAGGCACTAGATCGAGGTTTGGAGAGCACGTGGATCATGGACTCTGGTTGTTCGTGCAGCATGGTTCTCCAGCCTCACTACAACCAAGCAAAGGGAACATACCAGCTTCGGCAACAATCGAAGGAGTAGAATGAAAGTTAAAGGAGTGGTAAGAATCAACTCGAATTTCACTCTCAAAGATGTTGCTTTGGTTAAAAATTTGGGATAAAATTTGCTTTCTGTATCTCAACTGCTTGATGAGGGCTGTTGGGGGAAAATGCTTCACTATCAGGACTTAGAGATTAACAGTTCAAAAGGACTTATCAGCTTCGAAGCTGATGGGCTCATGCTCGAAGGTGGAGGAGTCATTAAGCTGAAGGGTGCTTCGACCCGCGATCCGAAGGAACCCTCCACAAGATATGAGGCTTCAGAGCCAAATGACAGGATTGATAAGATGTTTGACTTATCTACTTGCTTTCGGTAGATTTTACCATTTTAACCCTGTTCACGGTACCGAATAGTTTCCACTATGTCGGTTGTAATTGTGGGGTAAATAGGTATTTTCCTTAGACGTTTTTGCCTATAAATACCCCCTTCTTACCCTGTAATGAGGATCGAATACTCAAATATTCTAATACTACTACAACAAAACAGAGAACTTCCGTCGGCCAAAGCCGACGAAAGTTAGCCCTTTCCTGACGGAAGAAGCTAACTTCCGTCGGCAAAAGGCTAACTTCTGTCGGCCTTTGTCCGACGGAAGCGAGTAGACGGAAGTTAGCACTGAATTCTGCCACGTCAACAGAGGGGTGCTAACTTCCGTCGGCCAGCCTGGCCGACGGAAGTTAGGGGCGGCTAACTTCCGTCGGCTTTGGCCCTAGCCGACGGAAGTTAGCCTTTCTGCCCACGTGGCCGAAAGCAGCTAACTTCCGTCGGCTATGGTAAAAGCCGACGGAAGTTAGCTGGTATTTTTTTTGTTTTTTCCTGGTTCCCCTACTCACACTCACATCCAACCACATTTTCAATCACATTCACAATACACATCCAAATTCACATTTCACATCCAAAATCACATTCAAACTTCACATATAACATCCAAAATCACATCTCACATCCAAAACTTCACACATCACATCCAAAATCACAGAACACAACTTAATTCACATTCAAAGTCACAATACACATCCGCATTCACATATACCATCCAAATTCACATACAAAGTCACATAACACATCGAGATTCAATCCAGGTTCACAATATACATCCATGCTCACTGATCACCCACATTTTGGTCGTGGGTGCCGCTGTTGCCTCCCGCTTCATCCACATTTGGCCCGGAGGCTCCATCCTGACCAGGCGTACGGAAACTCTGAAGAAATAGATAAAATTAGAGAACGAACTCAACTACCCTTCTAAAGGCTAACTTAAGTATCTAGGAGGTACCTCAGGTGATGTAGGATATAGTGGTGGTGACGGCGGAGGTAGTGCTTGGAACATGGACATGTCAAATCCACTATTTTGCTGGGCTAGTTGCTACACATGTTGTAATGTAATCAGTTAGTTCTAAACCTATTTTTGAATACTTTTGAACTGCAACACTCTAAACTAAACTTACTTGGATCATCGCCTGCTGTTGTGCTAAGCAGACGGTATAGTACTCTTGTTGTTTCCTGTTGTGCTCGTTTAGCCGCCTCATTTTCTCCCTCACCCGAACCACCTCCGGGGTTTCTGAAGAGCGACGACGGCTGGAGCCAACTCCGACGAAGCTCTACGACGACTGAGCTGACTTCTGAGCTCTCACCGCTCTCGAGTCAATAACTCCATTGAACATGGAGTACCTGCAACATTGAATGAGTTAGTTACCATCACAATAGCATACACAAAACATTAATAAAAACATTGTCTCACCGTCCATGGCTTTTTCCACCTCCGCTGGAGTACACGGCCATTTGGTCGACAGGTTCTCTCTGCCAATCATAGTCCTCTCCATGGAGTCGAACCATGTGTTCACCATACTGCGCCTGCAAAAAACATGTCCGATTAGCTAGACGCAGAAAAATGAAATTACACAAACTCTTAATAACATCTCACCAAATGGTCCGTGGCTGTTTGGCTACACAAGACATTTGGCTGTGTAGGATCGCTTCCTTTGTGACCAGCGGTATACACCTCTATGTCACTTGGCACGTTGCCAGATTTAGCTTCCTGTACAATAGAAATGAGTTAGTCGCATTACATTGTATCTATAGCTAGAGAGTGATAGAAGGAGGTCTTACCATGCGTTTAGCGTGGCGAATATGTCCGTCGGCATCATATCTGTGCTTTGGATCCGTCCCGCGGCATTGTCTTTTCTGCTCGGAAGTCTTCTTAAATGCAGCTGAAGACCAAATCTTGCAGAATTAGAAATATGCATCCTCGCGGTTTGCAAACCACGGAATCCTCACCTGAACAGAGATGCTATTTGTATTATATGACAACAAATCTTAACAATCGAAGATTTAAAAAGTTAGAATTGTTTACCGAACGGTATTGTTCTTCAGTCAAATAGATTGACGATGCGCCCGTCGCCTTTCTCATTCGTTGCCCTAGCTTCTCCTTGTAGTAAGCATTGTTCGCTTGAATGCGGGCATACGAAATGGCGTCCTTCACCACCTTATGTGCATTGTTGTTGAAGACTTGAAGGGCATGGTTATGGTGATTGCCGACTTCTGGCAAGCAAAAGCGTAACTGCAAAAGTCATGATTAGTAAAGTGTTGTAACTCGAAAAGCCTAAAAGAAGATTGAAAAAACGCATGCATACCCAGAAATCATGAGACACCACCCCCTGAGCAGTTCTGTGGCGCCCGTCAGGAGCAAACCGGTACTGGTCCCATGTCTGGCATAGAACCCGCTCACCGATCGGCATTGTCAGCACCCCTGGGTAGTGCAGACGACACAGGTTACCCAATATCTCAGGTGTTGGAGGATCCTCAGGGTTTGATTCAAACTCCGGTCGTATAGCATCAAGCATCTCATCCATCCTATCGTCAGCAACACTATCATCTTCTTTTTCCACTACTAATACCATTTTTTCACGTCCTGTCTCACCGTGAAAAGACCAAACTTCATAACCTGGCACGAAACCATATTTGCAAATATGCAATGACAACGTCCTCTTGTCTTGCCAACAAGAATTTCTGCACTTCATGCATGGCACCTCGCGCCAGTGTTTGTTGTCAAAGCGAATGCACGATCAACAAATTTCTCAGCGTTGATTACCCACTCCCTCGTGTGAGCTCCACTTTTCATCCAACCACTATACATCCATCGTCGGTCGTCCTCAGCCATTCTATAGGCAAAACATTAATTCAATGGAGAATGCATCATAAGTACCACGGGCCTATGTCTATAGGAAAAGATAGGTCCTAAACCCACCCAAGAGTGACCGACAAAACGTGGTATTTATGACGAGCCATGAGTCCGAACGAAATTTCAGCAGCATAACCCCGCTGTTCTCCAATTGCATGCCTGATAGTGGTGCAATGGAGAACAACAAGGTTATGTTACTGAAATCCCATTCGGACTCATGACTCATCATAAAACCACGCTCTGTCGCCCACTCTAAGGCTGTCCAAAAAGGGACAATTCCGGACCTACACATCTCACACGCATGACACGTGTGAGACATGTTGGTCCGAAATGGGTGACACATAGGTTTCGTTACACTATCTACGTTGTTGTCAAATAAAAAATTGCATACGAAAAGAAATATATATAATAAGGTATATATATATGTAATACTAATCACCGTAATGAAATCATCAACAAACCAAAAATTAATACAAGAATTTAATTTATAGCATACATAATAGAACATCGCAAACGAAACACTTGTAATAGCATAAATAGTCAACGTAATGAATCAATTTCAACTTGACATGCACTAGCAATTGAATCAATTATTCATTTATCACATACTACGACAAAATTTAAGTGTCTATCATACTATCAATCTCGATCAAAATTTAAGTGCCACTACGACAAAATTGTATTCCAATAGGTACTAGCAAAAATAATTGTTCGTTCAGTATCAGACCGAAACATTCGGCAAGCATATTCACAATTTAACTCAATTCACAATTCACAATTCAATTCAATTCAATTCACACCAAATATTCACAATTCACAATACAATTCACAAAGTAACAAACTATTCAATCACAATGCAAGTGAGGGATAAAAATCACTTGGCGGACGGTGACGGTTGGCGGGCGATGACGGAGTGTAGTGGTCGGCAGGCGACGGACGATGGGCGGCGACGACGGGCGACGGAGGTGATGACCAGGGGGCGGCGGTCGGAAGGGGGCAGCGACGGCCGGGAGGGGCCGCGGCGGCGGGCGGCACGTGTGGGCCGGTGGTCGGTGGGCCGCTAGTCGGGAGGGGGCATGGCGGCAGGAGGCGCTAGCCGGCGGCCGGAAGGGGGCGGCGGTGGCCGGCCGGGAGGGGGCGAGCGCGAGGCGGCCGGGGCGGTGGCCGGCGCGGTGGCGCGGGGCAGCGGAGGTGGGCGGTGGTGCGGGCACGAGGCGGGCGACGGCGTGGGCCGGGGCGGCGGCCAGAGCGGTGGCGCGGGGCGCCGGAGGCGGGCGGTGGCGCGGGCGCGAGGTGGTCGGCGGCGTGGGCTGGAGGACGGTGGCTGGGGCGGCGGGAGATGGCGGGCAGCCTGCGGGCGGCCAGCGGCCGAAGCGGTGGCGCGGGCCGGAGGCGGGCGGTGGCAGCGGTGCGGGCTAGGCGCGGGAGGCGGTGGCGGCTCTGCGCGTACAGGGAGTTAGGTCTCCCTATACGCGTGCACGGTTGGGGAAAACCCCCCTAACTTCCGTCGGCCAGCATTAAAGCCGTCGGCTTTAATGCTGGCCGACGGAAGTTAGGGGATCCGATCGGCCGCGGAAAAATCCCCCGCTAACTTCCGTTGGCCACTGTGAGAGCCGACGGAAGTTAAATTGGCCGACGAAAATGTTCTGTTTTGTTGTAGTGTACACCTATTCGGACTACTTAAGCTATTATCCAATTCGGAGGCTTGAGATAGTCCTTAAACACGAACTCACTGTTTGTCTGTTCTTGATCTCAAAGAACCTGTTATGTAATCTTTTACGCAAATAGTTGGCACCGTCCGTGGGGAGCCTAGTTCTAGAAGCTAGTTCTCTACTGCTGACTGCACTTCGAAGAGCACTTACGGAGGGAGCCTCAGAGTCTCAAGATTCCGCACACCCTTCGGTATGGGGCTTCCAAGTGCGGTTCGAAGGCCTTCCCTCACCTGCCGAGACCAATCGAAGTCCTCGGTCTTCGGACCTCTCTGTTACTAGCTATGCCTCCCAAGCAAAGTCAAGCCTCGGGTCCACTCCGAAGGTCCCCTCGGACCAACGGAGCTGGACCCTCAGCTGTTCCAATGGTTCCTAAGGGCGCCGCTGGGCGTCGAGTGCCCAGAGGCCCTCGGGCTCCTCCTACGGTGCTCCAAACTGATTATGTCAGTTCCCAAGACCCGGAGCTACCCTCCAACGAAGATGAAGACCTTCCTAAGGCCGAAGCTACTCAGATAGCGCGACTTCAGGAGGAAGTGGCTAGATGGAGGCAAGAGGCCGCGGATCGCCTCCGCTCCCAAGCCTCCACCGAGACTCCAGAAGGGCCCCAAGACGGTGGTGCTCGCAATCTTCCCAAAGCTGTTCAAGTCCCGGAGGAGGCTGAGAACGCATCTTTCGATGATGAGTATCCGCTACATTCGGACTTGCAAAGGGTGCCCTTCGATCCCAGGTTCAAGGCCTCAAAGTTGCACAAGTATTCCGGTGGGTCAGACCCCGGAGAATTTTCTTGCTCATATGCCCTGGCAATAGAAGCAAGCGGAGGGGTGTGCAACACTATGGCAAAGTGTTTCCCCCTCGCTCTTGAAGGTGTGGCACTCCGATGGTTCTGGTCCTTGAAGCTAGGATTGATCAGATCGTGGGAGCAGTTGAAGAGGAAGTTCGTAAACAACTTCTAGGGTACCTTTGTGGCTCCAATGTCGACAGGGAGCTTGTTCCAGGTGAAGCAGCGAGCAGGAGAAACGCTTCGGGAATACTTCACGCGCTTCGCCCACACCAAATCACAGATCAAGGGCTTGTCTACCCCTTCGGTAGTCGACACCGCCCGGGAAAGGGTGCTGAACCCCGATCTCCTCAGCAAGCTCCATCGAAAGCCTGTGTCATCCGTGGCACAACTGATGGCATACTTTGAACAGTATGCCAAGGTGGAGGAGGGCTGCCTTTGACGAGCCGTAGCACCCGCACCAGCCCTCTGGGAAGTGAAGATGGAGCCCAAAGCCTTAGCTTCTCTGCAACCCCCTCAAGACAATCGCTTCAGCGAGCACATGCAAGGAAAGAAGCATTTCCGCTCGGAGGTGTTAAGCATCGCACCCTCTGTTTCGAAGGCACCTGCCAGTTATCAACAAGCGCAAGGCTTCAAGGCTGGAGCGCCGAAGCCTCAAGAAAGAGTACCTGGCAGGCGCCAGAGTTTTTTCTACTGCGTGCATGTCGACAATAGAAGCCATGACACGAAGGACTGCAAGGCGGTGTTAGCCCTTCGTGGCGACTACCTAGGAAGAAGTACCGGGCGGGGTACTTCAGATCGAGCCCCACTAGCGGCATGGTCGGAGCCTTTGCAAATCGTGGCCCGAGCCGGTGTCCCCAAAGCCCCCATGCGACTGCCGGTTGCCAACATTATGCCACCACTGAAGTAGGAGGACCCCCAAGACCGCGGCAAGCGAGTGGTCCTACTCATCTCTAGAGGGGGGACCCTTGGTAACATGTCCAAGAGGCAGCGACGTGAATACGTCCACGAAGTAGGGCACATTGGGACCTCGAGTTCCGCGGAGGGAATGCCAGAATGGTCTCATGTGCCCATCTCTTTTACTACCAGTGATGCCATGGGGGTGAAGTTCCCCCATGCTAACCCCTTGGTCATTTCTGCAGATATAGCAGGGGTGGAAGTCCGAAGGATCCTGGTGGACGGCGGGAGCTCCGCAGACATACTTTTTGTCTAGGCCTTCGACCAAATGTGCATACCTTGGAAGCATCTACTTCCAGCGGCCCAGCCACTTAGAGGCTTCGCAGGTCCGCCTCTCGATGCCCTCGGCCAAATAGGCCTCGAGGTTGCTTTCGGAGAGGGGCCTTTGGCTAGGGTGGAGGAGGTGATCTTCGACGTCGTCGATGCCCCCTATGCTTACAACGCAATCTTCGGGCGAGGGATGCTGAACTAATTCGGGGCTATAGCGCATCACAACTATCTCTGTCTTAAAATGCCCACGCAAGGTGGAGTTCTTACTGTTTCAGGAGACCAAGCTATAGCCCGAAGAATGGAGTATGGTCACAGCCAGCCGTTGGACCCCCGGCAAGTACATAGTGTGACGGAGCACACTCAAGAGGTTCCGGAGGCTTTGAACTCTTCGAAGGGGCTCTCCCTTAAACCAAGCCCAGAAGGTGACGTCATGACAAATATAATTGTGAAGGATGGCAAAGAATACCCAATACAGTTCGGCAAGGGGCTATCCCTAGAGATAGCTGCCTCGTTGGAAGAAGTCGTCAAGCAGAATTTGAACATCTTTGCCTGGACTGACGAAGATATCACCAGGGTTGATCGGAGTATCATCGAGCACAGCTTGCTCGTCAACCCAAAGGCTAGGCTAGTGCGCCAGGGGCTCCGTAAGCTGTCTGCAGAAAGAGCAAGCCTTGCCAAGATCGAAGTAGAAAAATTGTTAAAGGCTGGCATCATCAGGGAGGTAGCCCATACCGAGTGGTTGGATAACCCTGTTTTTGTAAGGAAGAAAAACTCGAGCAAGTGGCGCATGTGTATCGACTTTACTTCATTAAATAAAGCATGCCCGCGAGACCCCTACCCTATGCCCCGAATAGACCAGTTGGTGGATTCCACAGTTGGCTCTGAATTGCTAAGCTTCCTCGATGCTTATTCCGGGTATCATCAAGTCTGGTTAAAGCGTGAAGACGAAGCCAAGACAAGTTTTATAACTCCATCCGAGGTATTTTGTTATGTAAGAATGCCTTTCGGCTTGTGGAATGCCGAAGCCACATTTTCACGTTTAATAGCTAAGGCTCTAGGTCACCAAATAGGCAGGAATGTCAAAGCCTATATGGATGACATTGTAATAAACAGTGCTCAAAAGCACCAGCATAGTCTAGACCTAGCTGAAATGTTTGAGAGCCTCCGAGCATGTGGAGTACGCCTCGACCCTGAAAAATGTATATTCGGAGCGCAAGCAGGAAAACTGCTAGGGTACTTAGTTTCGAGCAGGGGAATCGAAGCTAGCCCAACGCAGATAAGTGCACTGCAAAGAATGGCTCCGCTAGGAAATTTGAAGCAAGTCCAGAAGCTAGCAGGAAGGCTTGCAGCTCTTAGTAGATTCCTGGCCAGGTCAGCAGAATGAAGCCTTCCAATTTTCAAAGCCCTAAAGGGGTCCAAAAGTATCAACTGGATGCCGGAGTGCCAGAAGAGCTTCGATGATATCAAGGCATACCTCGGAATCCTGTCAATACTTATTATGCCCCTCCCGGAGGAAACAATCCTCCTTTATCTTGCAGCAACAGGCTCCGCAGTAAGTGCAGTACTGGTCAGAGAAGTTGAGCTTAAGGGAAAGCTGGTGTAGAACCTAGTTTATTTTGTTTCAGAAGCTTTGTCCGGAGCAAAGATAAGATACTCCGAGCTCGAGAAATTTGCATATGCCCTGGTAATGGCCTCGTGGAAGCTAAGGCATTACTTTCTGGCGCATAACCTAATCGTTCCTACCTCGTACCCTCTTGGTGATATGCTCCGAAGCAAAGATTCTACGAGTAGGATCAGAAAATGGGTTGTCGAGCTAGCCCCCTTTGGAATTTCTTTCACGGCAAGAACAACTATCAAATCCCAAATCATAACTGACTTCGTAGCAGAGTGGACTCCATCTGTAGTTTGGGCTCCGGAGGAGCCCTCCGAAGGGTTATGGACAATATTTTCTGACGGAGCTTATCAGGCATCTGGTGCCAGAGCAGGAGCAATCATTATATCACCGTCAGGGAAAAAGTCCATGTATTCTACGAGGCTCAACTTTAAGACCACCAATAATATCACAGAATACGAAGGGGTCCTGCTAGGCCTTCGAAAGGCAAATGCACTTGGAACAGCAAGGATAATAATTAAAACAGATTCCCAAGTCGTCGCAGGGCATGTTGATAAAAGCTTTCAAGCAAAGAACCCACATCTAGCGAAGTACCTGGAAGAAATCCGCAAGACTGAAGCAACATTCAAAGGATTTTCTGTTCGAAGTATCCCTCGAGCAGATAATCAACTTGCAGACATTCTAGCAAAGGCTGCAGCCGGAACATTGGTCCTCTCGGAGGGTGCTTTTTATGAAGAACTAGTCAAGCCTACAGTCAATCAATTACCCTCTACAGAAGTCCTTTGCATTCCAGCTGCAGATTGGCGGGCTCCGATAATGGATATCTTGCAAGGTAGCGCAGATTCTTCAGAGGGTCCGGATTTCCGAAGGTTACAAGAAAGGGCTCGCAATTATAAGCTTGTCAATGGAATGTTGTACAAAGTCGGGGTTTGTTCTCCTCTACTCCGGTGCATCTCCCAACCTGAGGGCCAAAACATACTTCTGGACATTCACGAAGGTTTATGTGGAAGCCACCTAGCCCCTCATGCTCTAGCAGGCAAGACACTTCGGCAGGGGCTCTACTAGCTGACAATTGTAAGAGATGCGGAGGAGTTGGTTCGGACATGCCAAGGATGCTAGTGGATGGGAAGACGAAGCCACCGTCCGCCAGTTCCACTTCAAGTTAATGCCCCGGTGTGTTCAATGGCTCGGTGGGGAATGGACCTCATAGGCCCTTTTCTAATGGCCAAAGGCATCTTGAAGTTTGTAGTGGTAGCAATCGAATATTTTTCAAAGTGGGTCGAAGCATAACCATTGACTGCCATCACTTCAAGGAATGTGCAAAAATTTATCTGGAAAAATATCATATGCAGGTTCGGTGTGCCAAGGGAGCTAACTGTGGATAATGGAACCCAGTTCGTAGCTGACACATTCAAAGAATTTTGTGAAGAACTGGGCATTAAGTTATGCTTCACAGCAGTGCGCCATCCACAGTCCAACGGAGCTGTCGAGCGGGCCAACGGGAATATTCTCTTTGGTTTGAATCGAAGGATCGTCGGGTTGGCCAAGGGGCTGTGGGTCGAAGATGAGGTCATGACTCCTACGGAGCTCAGGGGTGGATCCCTTCGTGTAGTGCAACCCGGAGATGAAGACGGGAGGAACACTTCACTGGACTTGTCAGAAGAAACAAGGCTTCGAGCTGTCGCCAACCTGACGAAGTACCAAGGCCAAACAAAAACATAGTATGACCCGAAGATAAAGCTGAACGAGATTAGACCAGGTCATTTAGTTTTGTGAAGTGTAATAGCCCCGGGGAAGCTAGGAAATAAATGGGAAGGACCATATATTATCCTACGCTCAGGGCGCCCCGGATCGTTTAAATTAGCTAATTTAGAAGGGGAAGAATTGAAGCATGCATGGCATGCAGAGCACCTTAAGTGTTACTACGCTTAGGGGCTCCTTGTAATCATTTGTAAAAATTCCTTTTCTAAATAAAGTGAAGGGTCGAATCTTGTTTGCTATTCGAATATCCCTTACTCCTGGTGGACGCATCAGGAGGACGGAGATGCTTGCGGAGTCAAGCATCTTTCTAAGGACCCAGGCAACAGCCTGCGAACCATGGGTTCAAGGGCTTCGCTGCCAGCCTATGGATTCCAGGCTCCGACTTGTTAGGATCCGTAGAAGAGTCTAAGGCCTTTAAAAGAACAGATTTCCAGCCTCCGGGTTCGAAGTATCTGTAAAAGAGCCGAAGGTGGCCAGCCTACGGATTCCAGGCTCCAGCTTGTTAGGATCCGTAGAAGAGTCTAAGGACTTTAAAAGAACAGATTTCCTGCCTCCGGGTTCAAAATATCTATAAAAGAGCCAAAGGTGGCCAGCCTACGGATTCTAGGCTCCGGCTTGTTAGGATCCGTAGAAGAGTCTAAGGACTTTAAAAGAACAGATTTCCGGCCTCCAGGTTCGAAGTATCTATAAAAGAGCCGAAGGTGGCCAGCCTACGGATTCCAGGCTCCGGCTTGTTAGGATCCGTAGAAGAGTCTAAGGACTTTAAAGATAAACAGATTTCCGGCCTCTGGGTTTGAAGCATCTATAAAAGAGTCGAAGGTGACCAAGTAATAAGGTTTCAGGGCTCCGGCCAATGAGACACTCTTAAAGTCCTAAACGACTAGTATAAGAGCCTGCAAATATAGATTCAGCTCCGAAACTTACAAAAATCATAATACAAACCTATGTTCGAAGAACTCTAAGAAAAGGTAAAATATGGATATTAAGTGTTGTGCGAAGCATCGGATTGTGGTGCACGTCATTGTGACCAGCGGACCTTAATGCAAAAGGTCCCCCACCCACAAGGAGGGGTAGGAGGGTAAAGAACAACAAGATGCTTCTGGTGCAATTCATATTAATTCGTCATACTTTTACATCACGAGATATTTTGATCTAAGCCTAGGTAAAATCGGAGACCCTTTCGGCCTCTATGGCTACTTTGGCCTTCGGAGCTCGTAGCCGCCGAGATTGTATTGTTAGTTCAAGTGCTTCTCTTCTTCTTCAAGGCTCGCAGTTTCTTCTGCTCCTCTTGAAGTTCGGCCCAAGTCAGAAGTCTTTCGGAGTTGGCCTCCGCAGGGCCTTCGGCCTATACTCCGAGTCAGACCAATCTATATGTTCGGAGGATGTAGAGGGCTTCTCCTTTTCCTCTTCCTTGATATAAGCTAAGACTTCTTGAAAAACATCGAGGGTTACCTCCCCTTTATCTCCGCGAGGAACAGAGAAGCGAGAGCGGCGGTAAGGCCTTAAGCTCTCAAGGGTTGACCCCTGCTTCCGGAGCCCTTCGTTAAATTCTAGTATTTCGAAGTCAGGTTCCGAAGGACATGACAGAACCTAAAAGAACAAAACACCCAAACAAGCTCTTCGTTTATAAACTTTTCATTAATGCAAGGGGCTTTACAAGATTTCTTATACATAATTGTCCTATGAGATAGACCTGCGGGTCAGTTGGCGGAGCAGGAGGTGCCAGAGCTGGCGAGGCTGGAAGCGCGGCCTTGTTTGTGCTTTCTTCTGCCGACGGGCCTCATCGATCCAAGCTTTAGCTGCAGCCTTATGGTCCATCTTCTAGGTTGACCGGAAAACTTCCCAAGCCAAGGCTACATCTGGCGAAGGCTGCAACAAGTCCTCGGAGGCAAAGCTTCCGGGTGTCAAACCCATGACCGGAGCAATAGGAATCTGAAGGGCTTCGAGGTGACGGAGGACACCAATTCCAGGGCACTGTCCGGAGATTTCTCTGTACCGGACGCTGGAGCTCATCATGAGCGACGTCATCACTTTGATCCTCTTCAGCTTCCGGTCGAGGGACTCGCTGGCCGCAGCAGAAGACGAAGGGCACATAGTGCCAAAATATTCCAAGGTACCCTGAAGGGCATCCAAGGTACTTTCTGCTACATTGGCATTTTTCTTCTCTGCCGCCTCCAACCCCGCATCAGTAGCGGACACTTTGGCCATCTGGGATAGCAAGGAGCTTTTCTGGACCATCGCTTGCTTGAGAGAGCCTTGGAGCTCTACCAGCTGGGTGCTCGAAGTAGCTACTGCCTACCGGAGCTTCTCAACCTCCGCTCGGAGCACCAAGCACTCGGCTTCAGCTTCTTGGGCTGAAGTCCAGAGTGTGTCGCTGTTCCGCCTTTCGAGTCGGAGGGCTTCGTCGGCTTTGGCCCTAGCCCTCATTTCTTCGAGGAATTCTTCCTCCAACCGAAGTGCTCTCTCTTAGGAGCCTTTAAGCGTGGATTGGAGGGTGGTAACCTTCCTCTTAAGTCGGTTAGTTTCGACTTCATTGGAAGTCGCTGCCGCTCTAGCAAGGACAAATTGCTGCAAAGAGGAACAAGTAAGTACCAGGTATTTACATTTACTAATTGAAAATATTTGCGGTACTTCTTATACCTGAAGGGCAGCCCTTTCGAGGGCCCTGTTGAGCTCCGGGGCCCTGGCTTCGCTCAAAATGGAGACCAAGTCGGAGTTGGCAACTTCCTGGCCTTTCTCCGCCAAAGGCTCTAGGAGCGCCCGAAGGCCCGTCCGTTGCTCCAGAAAAGGAGCCAGTAGAGGAAGCCAAGACAGAGCTTGGCGATCATCTGTCATTGCCTCTTCCTCCGAGTTGCTTGCCGAAGGCTCGTTCGAAGAGGGCGTCGTCGTCGGACCAGGAGGGAGTCCGAGGCTTGACATGATTTTGCCCCTCCCCGGCACGAAGGCAGGATGCTCAACTCTGGCGGAGGTAGCTCCTCCTTCGGCGGCTGCCCCTTCGGCTAGAGCCACGTCGGCAGGGATGGCCCCGGCCACCGGAGCCACGTCAGCGGAAACGGCCCCTGCCACCAGAGCTAGGGTGTCCAGTGGAGCCGAGGCGTCCATCGGAACCGCAACCCCAGAAGAAGCTAGAGCTTTGTGTGCAGCCGGAGCTTCATCGCCCCACGATGTACCTGCAGCATCAAGGTATTTGGTAAACATTTATGAGTAAAAATTGTTGCAGGAATCGACCAAGGCAAAAGATTCGAAGTGTGCCTTCGGAAGCACCGTGAGGTAAAATCGTCGGTTCCTCTAGGACTTCGTACATCTGGAGAATCTCGTCGAGGTCGTCCCCCGAAGTTCTCTCCGGTGTATTTGCTGCTAGAGCCTCAACCTCCGCCGTGATCACCCCAGCTACGGGTGAGTTGGGGGCGACGGTCTCCGGCTCCGAGCTCAAGATAGCGGGCGCGGGAGTATGTGCCGTGTCTACCTCCGCAGCCTCTCGAGCAAAAGCTTCAGTTGGGACCCCTGCTGCGTCTTCGTCGCCCTCCAGGAGGTAGTTCCCGAAGTGCTTCGCCAATTGGGCATCAGAGCCCTTGCTCCCGGATTCTTCTAAAGCCGAGCTCCGAATGCCCAAGGACAAAGCGGACGAAGCAGAGGTCAGTTGAGGAGGGATCTTCACCACCTTCTTCTTCTTGGTAGGGGTCTTGTCGGCCTTCGTCGGAGGCTCGGCGACGGCTTTCCTCTTCCGAGGGGCCGCTCCAGCCGGGTTAAAATCCGGCAGAGGAGGAGGCACCATCCTGAGGGTTCCCCACACCCTGTTGGAGCGCTCCCGGCTCCCCACCAGCTCCATCCTCTTCTGCCTTTCAGTCACCGCAGGGGCTCTGAGGACCCATTCGGTGGCCCGTGCTATCTGCTCCGGGGCTAACGCAAGTGGAGCCGCTGAAAAAAGGGTAACATATTATAAGTATGTCATTTTCCTCATCTAACATATTATTGCAGGAGAGTCGAAGTCTTACCTAGAGTTCGGAGCTCACCCTCCGAAGCATGTTGAAACCCTATTGGCCAGTTTGCCCCGAGGGGTGGAATTCGAAGAGCAGTGAACTCTTCGGCAAGATCGCGCATGCTCATGCGGCTGGCCACTGAAGTCAGTAGCCCTAGCCGCGTTGAGAGCAGGCTAGGGTTCGGGGTAACCTCCGCCTCCTTCTGGAACCAGATCTCTTGAAGTGGTCCAGCGAGAGGGGAGTCCTCTCCAACCTCAGTGTAGAACCACCGAAGGATCCAGTTAGTGTACCATCGGTCATTGATAGCCTTCGCTGGAAAATGTTGGGCGTGCTCCATCCGCAGTTGGAAGTTGACACTTCCGAAAGCTGTTATCACCTTGGTGTCCCCGGGGCCATCTTGCGGCTTCGGCTGGCAGAAGGCTTCGTGGGTGGTGGCGAAGACCTCCGATCGCCCCTCGCACCCTTCAGCCTGAAGCGCCCATTCGAAGATAGACAGACGGGCGATGGCATTGGGAGATAGCTGGGGTAAGGTAATGTGGAACATGTCCAATACCTCATCTAAGAAGTCGATGGACGGAAGCCCCAGGCCTGCCTCGAAGAAGGCCTCAAAGACCATGACCTCTCCGCTCCGTGGCCGCGGAGTTGACTCCAGTCCAGGGACTTGAGTCCTCATTCCGGTCCCCAGCTTCCCTTCCACGGCCTCTTCAATGGATTCTATGGTGCTTGTGGATTGGCCGATGAGGAAACTTTGGGGGATCTTCTTCCTGGATGGCGGGCAGAGCTCAAGGGGGTTCTTGGGCCAGGCGTCGCCCGGAGCTCCCACCATTGCTACTACGGCTGAAGCCACCCACGCCTGCCTCTGCACCAGAGTGCTCACTGTAGTCGGCACGGTGTGGCTAGTCCTCACCATGGCTTGGTGGCTCGGGAAGTGGAGAAAGTTGGAGGTTGAAGAAAGTAAGTTTCAGATGCTAAGGCACGGTAAAAAGCTCTGGGTAAATTCTAATCCCCTTTTTATAACCGTCCGCTAGTTGTTGTGCTTCGATTGCATTCACACTACAGGTTCAACTTCTGTCGCTGGCAGGTGGGTCCAGGGAGCGGAACATTGTGAGTCTGCCGTAAATTTCGACCGTTACCTTTTATAGAGCGTAACGACTACTTGTATAGTAACGGTTCTGATCAAACGGCTCTTCATGACGTTTGGACTTCATAACGGTCCTCTTTCCTACAAAGCGTTCACACGGCGGTTGGGGACTCGAAGCCATACTCCGAACGCCTCGGATCAAAGACACTTCGAATAGTTGTAATGTGTTCAACTTTCTCTAAGTCTCAGAATATGAAAATGCTCCTTGCGTATACTGCCTCCCTTCTATACAGGTCAAATTCGGAGAGGCGTATTCGAGGGGCTACTGTTGGGGGAAAATGCTTCACTTTCAGGACTTAGAGATTAACAGTTCAAAAGGACTTATCAGCTTCGGAGTTGATGGGCTCATGCTCGAAGGTGGAGGAGTCGTTAAGCCGAAGGGTGCTTTGACCCGCGATCCGAAGGAACCCTCCGCAAGATATGAGGCTTTGGAGCCAAATGACGGGATTGATAAGATGTTTGACTTATCTACTTGCTTTGGGTAGATTTTACCATTTTAACCCTGTTCAGGGTACCGAATAGTTTCCACTATGTCGGTTGTAAGTGAGGGGTAAATAGGTCTTTTCCTTAGACATTTTTGCCTATAAATACCCCCCTTCTTAACCTGTAATGAGGATCAAATACTCAGCTATTCTAATACACATATTCGGACTACTTAAGCTATTATCCAATTCGGAGGCTTGAGATAGTCCTTAAACACGAACTCACTGTTTGTCTGTTCTTGATCTCAGAGAACCTGTTAGCATAATCTTTTACGCCAACAAGGGCTTCGAAGTGTGATTCCATCGCGATACTTCATAAGTACTCAATTCTAATGACGTCGTGGTCTGTAAGATCTTTAGAGTTGGGAGAGTTTTTGGAGCTGATTTTTCTGAGTCATTTGGTTCTTCTCATTGTCTTGAGTTTTGGAAGTGGCATAGGAGACTAGGGCATATGAGCTTTGAGTTTCTCACTCGTCTGAGTGCCCCAGGTCTGATCCGAGGATTGCCCAAGCTCAAATTTGAGAAGAATATAGTTTGCGCTCCCTGTCGACATGGGAAGATGATTGCCGCTTCGCACTCACCAGTTATCATGGTGATGACTGAACAACCTAGAGAACATCTCCATATGGACACTGTAGGTCCTTCTCGGGTTAGTTCTTTAGGTGGCAAGTGGTATGTGCTAGTCATTGTCGATGATTTCTCTCGCTACTCTTGGGTCTTCTTTCTAGCCAACAAGGATGAAGTGTTTTCACACTTTCAGAGCTTGGCTTTGAGACTTTTCACTGAACTCCCTGGTGCATTAAAATTCATTCGAAGTGATAATGGAACTGAGTTCAAGAACAATCTCTTTATTGACTTTTGCTTGGAGCATGGCATAGAACACCAATTCTCTGCTTCGCGGGTTCCTCAATAGAATGGTGTTGTTGAGAGAAAGAACCGCACTTTGGTTGAGATGGCTAGGATGATGCTGGATGAGCATAGGACTCCTAGAAAGTTTTGGGCTGAGGCCATGAACACTGCTTGCTACATCTCAAACTGAATTTTCTTGCGCTTAATTTTGAATCTGACATCATATGAGCTGCGTTTTGGGAGACAACCCAAAGTTACTCATCTTCGAGTTTTTGGCTGTCAATGCTTTATCCTAAAACGTGGAAATTTGGACAAATTTGAGTCGCAATCTTCTGACGGGATCTTTTTGGGATATAGTACTCATGGTCACTCTTATCGTGTTTTAATTTGGAGACTAACACTGTCATTCAGTCATGTGATGTGACTTTTGATAAATCAAACCACTCTGTTATTTCTACTTTTGAACAAGTAAATGAACACGACATGGAGCAGACCATCTTCAAAGATGAAGATCCCAGAGATTTCGAGGATGGACCACTACTACCCTCGACATCAACCCCCAAAGCAACCCTGCTTCGATCACTTCGACAAAAGGTCCCGAAGCAACTACCTCGACATCGGTCATCTTGGACCACTCCAACGCTCAAGTCGAGGGGGAGGCTGCATCTCGTCGCGAAGCCCCACATCACATCCAGAAGATGCATCCTCCGAAGCAGATCATTGGTGAGCTTTATCAAAGGGTAACATGTTCTCATGCTCATTTTATTGATTCTGCTTTTGTTGCTTCTTTCGAGCCCTTAGATGTTAGTTATGCACTTTCTGATTCTAGCTGGATCAATGCCATGCATGAAGAACTTGAAAATTTTGAGAGAAACAAGTCTGGACCTAAGTTGATCCTCCTCCGAATGTTTATTTCATTGGAACAAAATGGTTTTTCAAAAAAAAACAAGGGGAGGATGGGACTGTAGTTAGAAACAGGGCTAGACTTGTAGCTCAGGGTTTTTCTCAGTTAGAAGGGATTGATTTTACTGAGACTTTTGTACCAGGTACACGTCTTGAGGCCATTATGATTTTAATTGCATTTGTGGCATCCCGTGGTTTCAAACTGTATCAAATAGATGTTAAGAGTGCTTTTCTTAATGGCTTCATAGGCGAAGATGTTTATGTAAAACAACCCCCAGTCTTCGAGAACCCAGATACCCCCATAGAGTTCTTAAACTTCATAAGGCTCTTTATGGACTCAAGTAGGCCCCTCGGGCGTGGTATGATAGACTTCGGTTTTTTCTACTTGAGCGAGGGTACATGATGGGGTCAGTCGACCAAACCCTTTTTACTCTAAAGCATGGCAAAGATTTCCTGCTAGATCAGATTTATGTGGATGATATTATCTTTGGTGGCTCTTCTCATGCTTTGGTTGCCGAGTTTGTAGATGCCATGAGCAGGGAGTTCGAGATGTCCATGATGAGCGAACTCAGATTTTTCCTTGGTTTGGAAATAAAGCAAAGCAAACAAGGTACCTTTGTCCATCAGACAAAGTACACCAAGGACCTACTCAAGAAGTTTGATTTGGATGATGCGAAACCGCTCGTCACTCCAATAGCTACATCTGTAGCATTGGATCCTGACGAGGATGGAGAAGCCGTAGATCAGAAGGAGTTCCGAAGCATGATCGGCTCCCTCATCTACTTGACTGCTATGAGGCCGGACATACATTTTGCAGTATGTATGTGCGCTCGTTTTTAGGCTTCGCCACGAGCTTCACACCGCCAAGCGGTAAAGCGCATTCTTAGGTATCTCAAGCATACCCTTGAATTTGGCATTTGGTATTCTGCGTCTTCATCTTTGTGTCTTCGAGGTTATTTCGATGCGGATTTTGCTGGGTGTAGAATTGATAGGAAAAGTACCTCTGTACTTATCATTTTTGCTGGTCTTCCTACAAATAGTCTAGTGTTGCACAATCAACGGCTGAGGCCGAATATGTTGCTGCAGCTAGCTGTTTCTCTCAGATTTTGTGGATGGTTTCCACTTTATGGGATTTTGGGTTAGATTATAAGAGTGTTCCACTTTTCTGTGATAACACTAGTGCTATTTATATTGCAAATAACCCAGTTCAGCATTCCAGAACCAAACATATTGATGTGCGATACCATTTTCTCAGAGATGACAATGAGAAGGGTGATATTGAACTTTAGTATATTGATACCCAACATCAGCTAGCCGATATTCTCACAAAACCCCTCGATGCTTCGCGTTTCGCCTACTTGTGTGGGGAACTGGGTATTTGTCATCCTTACGACATTTTGTGAGGGGGAGCATGTGTTATGTGTGTTGGATTGGCTTCCTTATGATGATTTGTTGAAGCATTTTGATGCTTTGATATGCCTTCACATGATTGTCATTATTATGATGTCTCAGTTCTGTTCAATATATCTCACTTTAGGAAATGCATGATTTTTACAAAATTCAAAACTTGATCACTGCTGAGTCTTGAGTCTAGCATGTGTAGTATAGAATTGTTTTAGCTATCTTTTATCTGCCTGGTAGCTAGAATCCTTTATTATGGATGCAAAATTGATGCTTGCAACTAATAGTGCTACTCATGGAATCTTAGAACAAATGTGACATGACAAAAATCAAATATCCATGATTTATATGATAAAACTGAAAAGATCCAGGCGGGTTTGCTTGTCGCACTTCTTTATTCTAGACTGCTTACCATTGTACTTTGGTATGAACTGGGATAACTTAGTGTCTGCCAAAATCATTGTCTTAAGCTTTTAATGGTCTTTCTTGGCTTAGGCTTGAATTGGTTTGAAAGCATAAGTTAGACGAGCAAATAACCCCTGGCAAAAACAAAACAATTGCAAAGTCTGAATCAATTGCTAATCAAGCTTGAATTGGATTTGCTTTCCTGGGTGGAAATTGTTTAGCTTTTGCAATTCTCGCTTTCACGTGTCTAGATGACTAGTTTAAGCAGTGATGTTTTTATTTTCCAAAATTTGAAAATCTCATGCATCACTCATTGAACCTGGAATATATTACCTAGAACTGAGCATTTGAACCTCATACTATGATTTGACATATTTTTGCACCATATATTTTCGCACTTTTTCATCATCTTGAAGCCCTGCATCGTTTCTTGCTCCTTGATTCTTGTATTGCCAAAGGGGGAGAAAGATACTTGGTTGGCTTACCTAAGGGGGAGAACAAGTGTTGAAAAAAAAAGGTAAAAAAAATTTACTGCCAAATAGAGGAATATTTGCAAAATGGCTTTTAATGACTAGGGGGGTGAATAGACGTCTCGACAAATTCTCACGAATATGATGGCCTTTCCAAACACACCCAACGTTCCTCTAAAAATAAAGATTTCGAATAGATGACCGATGAAAATCAAGTTTCAGTTCCAATCAACAAATACTGTATCAAAACCCAAAAGGAAGCAAATAGGTCAGTTTAGCATTCAAGCACTAATAGAGGTGACCATGGAAAATTGTCTCAATTAAATCCCCATGACACTGAACAGTGCTAAGCACAAAGACCTTTCTGAATACTACACCTTCAGAAAGTGTATAAATGAAACAGTACAGTAGAAGCTCAGGACAAGAAAAACTATCAAGACAAAATTAAACAAAAACAGAACATACTGACAAGCAGAAATTTGTACTATGGCAATATTCCTTCACAAAAGTTCAATCTAGTTTAGTGATGTAGACTTTCAAAATGGTATAAAAACAATTATTGCTGGATATGGGTTCTTAGTACTGATTCAACTTATAAAACAGAAAGTAATCTTAGTTGTTGTGCATATCAGAATATGACTGATAAAAATGGAGATGAAATCCTAAAACTGGATAGAATAGATCAGAGCTTAAGTGCTAAGATAATTAATATGTCAATAGAAAACTCAGTCAAGACAGATCACAAAAATAAACTTCAATGATTTAAGTAATGAATATTGATTTGTCATGCACTGGTTTCTTGTGTAAATTTATACAGTAAATACATACCTGATGTTGAAGCTTTTAAGTAATAGTTGATGCAGTGTAACACCTGTAGCATTGTTTGACAGTGATGTTGCAAAAAGTTTGATGAGGTTTAAACAGATTTCAGGTGTCAATGGTTCAAAGGTCAGACAACAAAGACTATGTTGAATGAAATAAAATTTCTGTGAAGAGAACCTAAAGACACTCTCCAAAATGTTCAACCTAAGTTCTTCTCAAAAATTCAGCAACAAGCTTCCTGAGATCAAATACAGTTCAGAACAGTTCCAGAGCAAATAATTCAGCACAGTGATTACTGAAAACAGTATGCATCTGATAGTGAACCTTTTGTCAGGAATCTTGCCCAGAGATGCTGACAACCATTAGAGATAAAAACCAGCAGAAATGATTTCAGAACATTTACATTCCAAGAAAATTAGAGAAAACCTGAAGAACTATTGCTTTTTCAGAAATATCAGTGCACAATGCAGATCATAAAGCTGGTTTTGATGATGCACAGTACTTGGTAGAACAGCTCCCTTGTCATCATTTCTTTGATGATGAAAATATTGTTCAATTAGCAAAGAACCTGATCCAGTGAAATAATGCACAGTTTTGTACTACTGATTTTGATCAATCAACATGACTCAGTGCTTGCACTAGATTACTGATAACAAGAACAGTACTTGAAGGTAAACAGGATGGAGCAAAAATTAAAGACATGGCATAGTTTCTGAAATCAAATTCCCAAACAAACATTTGGAGCTGTAGTCAAACTGGCACAAAAGCATTGTATTGCAAATGACAACTGAAATCTGGCTTGAATACTCACAGCAATCAGATACAAGCAGCACAATTCCAGAATCAAAACAACAGTGCACTGTGAAAAAAATCATAATTACATCAACTAGATCAGACTCACTCCATGGGAAAAAAATGTCTAGAAATCAGCCAATCACACAAAAACACAAATCAGACTTGATAACCAAAGTATGCACAAAGAGTCAGATCGCTACAGTACCCATGAGAAGTGGCAGCGTTGCATCTTTTGCAAGAAATCGTAGAGCAAAAATCCTATAATCACCATCGCTATAGCTGATCCGAAATTACCTGGCTCTGTAGCGAAAAGTTCCTGGTGCTCGTCAGGGGAGAGACGCTGTGCACAAGATGAACTCAGCCAGAAGGAAACAAAACCAGAAGGAAAATCTTTACTTCTGGAAACAAACATCATCTCTAGAAAAATTAAAAACACCTCCACTTTAAGAGGAATTTTCTGGTATATCTCAAGTTGGTCGCAAAAACCTGGAAAAGAAGGCCTTTAAATAGGGACATTCTAGATAAACACTTTTACAAAAGGACCCTTCAGCAATTTCAGAATAAAATATCCTGAAAATTACAACTTGACTCAACCTTTTAATATATTTTCAGAAATTGACAATTCTAAAAATATACCGAAAGTTTACACTATTAAACTAAAATACTTAAATAAAAACTAAACTCCTATTTATTGAATTTAAAACATTTAGTGATTCAACGGTTTACACCAAAACCGACAAAGCCTTCCTGATCATTGACGAACGTCATAAGTCCGTGAACTCGACTGCTAGCAAGTCTCTCCCGCTCTTGATCCCTCGAGCCGCCTTGTCACTTGAACTGGCTTCCCTTTCGCTGACTCAACCGACATTTTGTCTTGATCAACTTTCATCACATGTCCTGCTTGATCTCCATGCGTACATCTGAGGTAACTCTCAACTTCGACTGACACCCTCGACCATCTGGCATTAGACTCCCCGTTTAGCCTTGATCCCTTGCCATCGACAGTTGACGAGTAACTCAACCCTGCACACACGTGACAAACACAGACACACACATATCCAAACATCCACATATAAACCTCATGACAAAACCCCTGTCAATCACTCATCATAACCTTGAACCATAGTGGCGATCCTCACTAGGTTCCTCAATCTCCCCCTTGATGAGTGCATTGACAATTCAAGATCAAAAGAAGGTTAAAACACAAGTTTAGCACACAAGTGACCATGAAAGCTCTAGAAAGAGCAAAAATAAGAGAAATGTCACTTGAAAAGGATGGATGATAGTGCAAAAACTACCTCAAAAACTCAATGAGCAACAAAATCAACAAAAGTTCATGAACTCTCCCCCTTTGGAAATGCAGACATCAAGATAGCTCCATGAGTTTTGAGAATAAAGTGTACATGCAATGCTTCTAGAATATAATAAAGTCCAATTACAGTACACACAATCCTTGTGCTTCCCAAACTGTCCTAACCAACTGGATGACAAGCTCGAATGTATACAATCTAAATATCAGTATGAGCAAGCATTTGATGTTTAGCAAGTAAAAGCATCACTACTCAGACTATCATACTAGACATGGCAATGTAAGAGATACAAACGCTAGTCAAAAGCAAACTCGAAAAGCACATCCCACTACAAGGAGCTGCAGCTAACTTGATATGCGAGGAAATTAAACTTTTTATTCTTTTTTTAAGTGCAAGGGGTTATTTGCAAGTCAACCTTATGCTAACCGAACAAGCCAAGCCTAAGGTAATCCATCGGAAGCTTAAGGCGTTGATCATGGTATACACTTCAATGTTCCAGTTCAAACCAAAGTGCAATGGTAAGCAGTTTAGAACAAAGTAGTGTGACTACACAAACCCACCTGGATCTTTTCAATTTTATCACAACTTCAATATTTTTTTCATTTTCATCATTGTCATTTTTCATTTTTAAATTTTTTCATTTTTTTAAAAAAATTTTGAGCATAACAAGATCAAGTTGCGTATGAGCATCCAAGTGAAAAGGACAAAGCTATCAAGTTAGTAATGAATAGCAAAAGCACCCTAGCCTATTCATGCTAGTTTCCAAACTTAGTAGTGACAATTTTCAAATTTTCAGAAAGAAAATCCATGCTCAAGACATATAGATAGATGAATTCATTCTAAGCATAATCAACCGGAGTATAAGAAAAAAATGTAAAGTGCACACTAAGCATGTACATGTGAAAGCAATTAATCATATTTCAGAAGCATATGCAAAAGTACACAACTCCCCCTCACATGATGCCATAAGGATGACAAATGCCAAGCTCTCCCCTCAAAAATGCAAATCGAGAAGCATTGAGAGGCTTGGTGAAAATATCTGCAAGCTGATTCTGTGTATCGACAATGCGTAATTCAATATCTCCTTTTTCATTGTGATCTCTTAAAAAGTGATAACGCACGTCAATGTGTTTGGTCCTAGAATGCTGTACTGGGTTGTTTGCTAAACTAATTGCACTTGTGTTGTCGCAAAACAATGGAACTCTTGTAAAATCCAACCTAAAATCCCGCATAGTAAAAACCATCCACAAAATCTGTGTGCAACAGCTAGCGGTAGCTACATATTCAGCCTCGGCTGTAGACTGTGCAACGCTTGACTGTTTGTGTGAAGACCAAACACAAGAGATGAACCTAGAAAATGACATATCCCCAAAGTACTATTGCGATCAATACGGCATCCAGCAAAGTCAGTGTCAGAAAAACCTCTCAAGCATAATGAAGATGAAGCAGAATACCAAATACCAAATTCAATAGTGTGCTTTAGGTACCTTAGAATGCACTTGACATCTTGACGATGTGAAACCCTGGGAGAAGCCTGATAACGAGTGCACAGACACACCGCAAAGTGTATATCCGGCCTCATAGCCATCAAGTAAAGAAGGGAGCCGATCATGCCGCGATACTCCTTCCGGTCCACTTCATCTCCGTCTTCATCTGGATCAAGTGCAACAGAAGTACCCATTGAGGTAGCAAGTGGTTTTGCATCTGACATGTCAAAACATTTTAGCAGGTATTTAGTGTATTTCATCTGATGGACGAATGTTCTTTGTTTGCTTTGCTTGATTTGCAAACCAAGGAAGAAAGTCAGCTCGCCCATCATCGAAATCTCGAATTCCCTACTTATGGATTCAGCAAACTCGGCAACAAGAGTATGAGATGAACCAACAAATATTATGTCATCAACATATATCTGAACGAGTAAGAAATCTTTGCCATGCATGAGAGTGAACAAGGTCTTGTCAACTGAGCCCATTTTGTACCCATGCTCAATCGAGAAGGTCCTAAGGTGATCGTACCAAGCCCTCGGAGCTTGCTTGAGCCCATATAGAGCTTTGTGAATTTTAAAGACTCTATGAGGGTACTTGGGATTCTCAAAGCCACGAGGCTGCTTGACATACACGTCCTCTCCTATGAAACCATTTAGGAAAGCACATTTTACATCCATTTGAAAGAGTTTAAAGTCACGAGAAGATGCAAAAGCAAGAAAGATCCTAATGACCTCAAGTTGAGCTACCGGAGCAAAAGTTTCTCCAAAATCAACCCCCTCAACTTGTGTATACCCTTGAGCCACAAGTCTAGCCTTGTTTCTCACTATAGCCCCATCCTCCCCCTATTTGTTTTTGAAAATCCATTTTGTTCCAATGATATGAATGTTAGGGGATGGATCAACGAGAATCCAAACCTGATTTCTATCAAAATTTGCAACAAAAGCAGAATCAACGAAATGAACATGAGATCAGGTTACTCGTTCATTTAGCTCGCCGATGATTTGATCAGGAGGATGCATTATTTGGATATGAAGCGGTGCTTCTCTCTGTGATAGAATCTCCCCCTCAACTCTTGCCGAAGTTTGCTCCAAGCTCCCGGAAGTAGAATCTTCAGGTCCTCTTGTTGAAGTAGACGAAGCTTCTGGAGATGTCGTAGAAGGAGGTAGTGGTACAACATCAAGATCTTCTCCATCTGATGGTTCTTCTTCCTCAAAAAGTGTTTCACTCATATTGAGCTCACTTGCAAGTTCAAAATTAGTACTAACACAAGGAGAAGTCTCATCAAAAGACACATCACAAGATTCAACTATAGTGTTAGATTCAAGATTGAAAACACGATAAGAGTGACCTTGCAAAGAGTAGCCCAAAAAGATCCCATCAGATGCGCATGATTCAAATTTGTCCAGATTACCTCACTTTAGGATGAAGCATCGGCATCCAAACATTCTGAAGTGAGTGACCTTTGGATTCCTCCCAAAACAAAGTTCATAAGAAGTCACAGTCAACAAAGAGCGCAAAAATATCCTGTTGGAGATGTAGCATGCTATACTCATGGATTCAGCCCAAAATTTTCTAGGAGTCCTATGCTCGTTGAGCATCATCCTAGCCATCTCCACAAGTGTGCAATTTTTCCTCTAAACCACACCATTTTTTTGAGGGACTCTAGGTGCAAAAAACTTATGTTCAATTCCATGTTCAAGGCAAAATTCTACAAAACAGCTATTATTGAACTCGCTGCCGTTGTCGCTTTGAATAGCTTTCATTCCACCGGGGAGTTCATTGAATAGCCTCAATGCTAAGCTCCAAAAGTGAATGAACACTTCATCCTTGCTCACAAGAAATAAAACCCAAGAGTAACGAGAGTAGTCGTCAACAACAACAAGAACATACCACTTTCCGCCTAATGAGCTAACCCAGGATGGACCAACAGTATCCATGTGAAGAATATCACCGGGTCGCTCAGTCATAACCATATTTATGGGGGAATGTGAGGTTGCAACCATTTTTCCAAAACGACATGGAGCACAAAACAGGTTCTTCACAAATTTGAGCTTGGGAAATCCTCGGATGAGTCCTAGGGCACTCAATCTCATAAGAAGATCAAAGCTCATGTGCCCTAGTATCCTATGCCACATCCAAAGCTCAGATGAAGGTTTAGCTAAAAGGCAATAAGAAGATCCAAATGACTCAAAGAAATCAGCTCCAAAAACTCTCCCTACTAAAGCACCTGAAGAATCAAGCACATGAGAGGCATCACAACCAAAGTGAACCTCAAAACCCTCATCAAGTAATTGAGAGATAGAAAGTAAGTTATAGCCTAAGTCCTCAACCAATGCAACATTAGTGAGAAAGAAATTTTCATTAATTTTGATCATACCTTGGCCTTTCACTCTGCTTTTGCGATTGTTTCCAAAAGTGATGTGTTCTCGTTGCTTGGCTGAGGTGAAGCTGGAGAACCATGATGACTTTTCGGTCATGTGGCACGAACAACCGAAATCAATGATCCACTTGTCCTCCAGCCTTCCATGCCTCCCCTAAGTAGAGATGAAAGATCTCGAGTACTCGGTGCTGGGTTTTGAAATAAAGTGCTTAGGTATCCAGCACTGAACTACTTGAGGGTTAGGTAAAGCAAGAGACTGTGTAGGATGAGAGTCATACTAAACACGAGGTCTTCTTGCAAAGTGTTGAGGTCTCCTAAAATGGTTTGGACCAAAACGCCTACGTGGTCTATCATCATACGAAGCATGATATAAACCACGATGGGCATAGCCACTCATATAACTATGTGGAACTTCATAATCAGAATAAGTATGATAACCATAATCATGCAAATCAAGTGAAGAATAATCATGAAAGTTTAAAGAAAAAACCAATCAAGTGACCTACACGATGACAATAAGAGCAATGAAAAACTTTCTTGTGTGTAGGTTCATAGGTTTCTGGTGCAAACCTCACAATTTTTCTAGGTTTTTGCTTGGAGTCTGTCTTTGGTGGTGGAATGATTATCCTTTTAGGTTGGGTAGGATTTTTGGCTTTCTGAGGTGTGTCTAAATAGGCTCTCTCTTTCTCAAGGGTAGTAGGTAGAGTGAACATAGTTTGGCTTGGGGTATTTGATGAAGTTCTCTCATAACCTAACCCAAGAGCTAACCTTGCCCTGTCAGCACACATTTTTGTTATATCCAAAAGCAAATCCATTTTACCCTTCCCTTAAGTGCTTTTGTCTACCATGGAAAGAAGGTAATCATTCTCACACTTGAGTTTTTCTACTAGCTCTCTAGCGAAGTTGAGTTGGTCATTCATGATGATGCAGGTGGAACATGATGGCAGCACATCCTTAGAACACTCAGTACTCTCCAATCTAGCCTTAAGCTCATCAACATGCTTATCTCTCAAATTAATGCTTTCAACAAGTAAAGAACAATTCAAGCATTCATTGATGACACAAGGACTAGAATCCACCTCCAAAAGTTGCTTCTGAACATTTTCATCCATAACAAGACATGACTCACATTCAGCAATTTCAAACTTACACTTCAACAAAGAAAGTTCAGTAGAAAGAGATTCAATTCTGAGTTTTAGTTCCTTTCGTTCTTTAGCAGCAAGTTTGAGCAGTCTATCTTGTGAAATAATTGCATCATGTAATTCATCGTTTTGAACAAGTAACTGGTCATGTGATAGACTAACCTCAGATGAGTCAAGCTCATCGCTGCTGTGCTTGTCATTGGCCATGACGTAGAGGCCGTTGAAGTCCTTCGTCTTTTCCTTCTTTTCTTCACTCTTGCATGGTTCTTCTTCACCAGAACTTGGCTCTTCACTCGAGGTGTTGTCGATGTCGCTGAGTGCAGCCACGAACGCTCTAGCCACTCTTTTTGACACTTTTCCTCTCTTGCCTTTGAAGAAGGGTTTTTTGTCTCTTTTCTGTTGTTTATGTTCATGTTCATTTTTTGCTTTCAGTTTTGGGCAATTTTCTTTAATGTGATTGAGATCACTGCACTCAAAACACCCTCGAGAGCCTCCTCTTCTTTGATCTCTTCTATCATTGTAGAATCTAGTGAACTTTTCGACTATAATAGCAAGCTCTTCATCGTCCAATGTGTCCACTTGTTCTTTTGTGATAGAGACCAAAGAAGACAAGGAAAAACCTCTAGACAAAGCACACACTCCAGACAAACTACCTTTAAATGAGGTTCCACTGCTAGAACTATAAACTAGTGCCATGGATTGTGGCAAAGAGTTCCTAATTCCAGAACGAGATGCCTTGGCGATCTCGGTGGACTTAAGCTTACTAAAAAGTTCATCGCAAGTCAAAGTGTCAAAGCTCATGGACTCTTCAATGCTTGAGATCTTTACTTCCCATATGCTACGATCAAGAGCATAGAGAAGTTTGATCGCCCTGTTATGTTCCGAGTACGCTAACGTCCCAGTAGAGCGCAAGTTACTAACAATTCCATCAAATCGTGCAAACTTGGCATCTACAGATTCACTGGGGCCTTGCACAAACATTTGGTATTCTTGGTTATAAGTGCTCTATCTCCTAGCCTTAATCTGATAAGTGCCCTCACACTACTACAAATCGCTACTATAGTGGCGCTGTAGTTTTTCACTATAGTGGCGGGCCATTAGAAGCTCGCCACTAGAGCGGTTGGTGCTGACGCCAGCACCAGCGCCCGCCACTACTATTGGTAAAGTAGTGGCGGTCCGGGCTCGCCGCTACTTTACCAATAGTTGTGGCAGGCGCTGGTGCTGCTCGCCGCTGCTACGCTGTCCGTCACTAATGTATTGATGACATCACTTGTGACCGCCACTACTATTCTGGCTATAAATGCGAACCTTCTTCCTCCCCGAGCCTCAGGCTACGAGAGTTCCCATTTAATTTGGTCCGTACAATGGCAACAAAAATCTAGATAAAGAGGGGGGAGGCTTTATTTTCGTTTATTTTGAAGGATTTCATTCTAGGAGGTAAATTCATGCCGAATCTCACATTTATTTTGTATTTAATCATGTATATAATGAGTTGTTGGACGGGAAACGGCGACCAGAGGGGGGTGAATGGGAGCTTTTAAAATTTCAGACTAAAAATAGCCTTCTGTTTTAATTCTGTCTTCTGCAGAACAGGCTTCGAACACACCCTTCGAAGTTCTGGTTCGGAGGTATTTCACAGCTCTGAACACAGGCTTTGCAAGGAGCAAAAGTTCGAAGCCAAGAAGACTTCGCTCCACCCATAACCCCGAAAATTTAGCTTCTGCTAAGTCAGTGCAGGCTCCGCACACAGAGAGTGCCTTCGAGCAGGCTTCGCACTTCACCATTCGCAAGAGCGGGCTTCCCTCTGCGGACTTCGATCAGCTTTGCTAAGTCAGTGCAGTTTCCGCACACTAGGTGCCTTCGAGCAGGCTTCGCACTACAGACTTCGCAAGAGCAGACTTCCCTCTGCGGACTTCGACCAAATACTTAGCGACACCAACTGGTGCTGGGCTTCGTA
Organism: Zizania palustris; assembly: GCA_019279435.1. Lineage (NCBI taxonomy): Eukaryota > Viridiplantae > Streptophyta > Magnoliopsida > Poales > Poaceae > Zizania > Zizania palustris. The sequence continues at coordinate 53,139,924 of JAAALK010000287.1, read as the reverse complement.
CTTCGAAGGTCTAAACGCACACTGAACACACTTCGCCAAGGGCTTCGACAAGGGAAGAAAACGGGCTACGATTAGTGCTTCGCTAGTAATCAGAGAGGTCTAGCCTCCAGTTTACACAGAGCGAATAGACACTAAAAAACACACTTCGCTCAAACACACTTCGCTCGAACTGGCTTCTCACACACTTCTCCATAAAAGATTCAGTGCAAAAACTCAACTCAAAAGAAGTGACACAATAGAGATCGAAGCATGCAGAGAAGTATGCATACAAGCTCAAACAGTAAATGAACACAGAATCAAAGCTGCAGTGCTTGAACAGGGAACACAAAATGAACTCACAGGATGAATACAAGGTATGTGGCAGCTAGCACAGGAGCTCAAAAATGACTTCTCAAAGTGTTGATGTGGCCTAGCCAGCCTCCACTATTTATAGGCACTATTCAGCCCTGTGAATAGACTACTTTACCCCTAGGGTTTACACTGTTTTTGTCTCATTAGAATAGGGGGGTACAACTGGTAGTCTACTTTATTTGGAGGCTTCTTTTGTCAGCTTCGCAGAGGGGACAACACCAGCTTTTGTAGAGCAGACGCTGTCAGCCTTTGCAGTTTTGGACCCTTCTGAAGCCCCCCTTCTCACGCGAGGGGTGCGGTAGCTTTGGTGAGAAGCCTTGAGCCTAACGGCCTTCGCTTCACCGAAGTCAGCCTTCGATACAGTGACGGTTTTGAGCCGAAACCGTCAAAGCCCTTGGGCCTTCGCACCAACACCTTCGGAGTGGACCACCACGGCTTCGCAGCTTCTCCCAGCTCAAACTCTGTCAGTCCGTGTATCGAAGCCGTGCATGGCCGAAGTACCTCAGGACAGCCATGCTCCTGAGCCAGCCTCGCTCCGGAGCCAGCCTTGCTCCGGAGCCAGCCTTGCTTCGAAGTCAGCTTCACTCCGAAGCTAGCCTCACTCCGAAGCCCCACCTTCGGAGTACCACCCTTCGAAGTCCCTCCTTCGTCCAAGGCCTCTGCATGAAGCATTCCATGAGCACTCCATCGCAGTGTCTCTCCCCGAGCACACTCCTCGACGATCCTCACCCGGACCATGCCTTCGATGCACCTCGACTTCTGAGACCTTCGTCGGGTATACCTTCGAGTGCCTCCCTCGGGAGCACACTTCGGACGCCTTGCCTCATTGCTGAGGACTTGATCCACCATACTCCGAAGTCACTCAATTCGGAGTACCCTTCGAAGTGCCTCGCCTCCGAGGACTTCGTCTCAGTGTACCTTCACCCGGAGTCATACTCCGCACTTACTGCCTTCTCCTGGCGCACCTTGACCCGAGGTCTGACCTCGACCCCTTCTCAGCCTTCGTGATGGAGCTCCCTGCTCCCCTGGCATCAAGCCTCCCGCTTGACAGGGTTCACTTACTACGAACCGTCCGTTGCCTCCGAAGTCACCTACGCACCACAGACAGACAGACAAGTGTTTCCAGTACCCCGGAGACCTCTCTGGGTAAACAACATCCGATACACACTCAGGTGTACCGCCCAAAGTACCGAAACCTTTGATACGACCCAATCATCGTGTACTGTCGGATCCCTCTGACAGGCACACTCTGCTGCAACAGCTGCAGCAAACAAAGCCACCGAACCCTTCGGTGAAACCACCTTCGAACCCCTTCGGAGGGACCAACCTCCGAACACCTTCGGAGGGACCCCTTCGAATCAGAGCGTAAACTCTGTCAATCACTCATCACAGACTCCGAAACCAACCCTTGGTTTCTCATGAGTTATTAGCGTTTTACTAATTTAGGGTTTGTGAATAGAAATTTTCAAATATTCTTCCATTTATAGTGTTTCTTTCTCCCAAATGAACAAATATGACCCTCCTCACAATTATTTATCACTTGTATAAACTTTTACGTCGTTTTAATCTCTTTTTTAATTTGATTTATGATTATAGATCTAGAGTTATGTTGTTTGGAGAGATAAACCAATGTAGTTAATTTATTTAATATTTTTTTCTACTTAATACATAGTTTGAATTAAAGCATTTTTAATTAACGTTGTAATGAGCGATAAATAATTATATTTTAAATTTGTAAATTACTAAATTAAATTAACAATAATGAATTATTAATATTTTTTAAAATAATATATGTCTTAGATGGAGCACAGGTCCTGGATGTACTCGTCCAACGACGGAGATGTGGTGGCATATTTTAATAGAGTTACTGAATTTAATGAAGCTGTCACACAATATGCTTCCCATTAGAGTAAAGAGACAATATATTGTCCTTGTAAAGTTTGTAAAAACGAAGCGATGTATCCGTGTTCAGATCGTGAAACCATACGATTTCACTTGTTGAAAAATGATTTCGTGAAGAACTATTATATACAGAAGAAACACGGTGAGATGGGCCGAAACCCTCCTGATGTGTCGCAAGATGCTCATTAATATAGAAGAGGTTGTGATCATACATCCGACATAACACATGATGATGATCAACATGATGATGATGACGCCTTTGATGTGGAGGAACTGATGCGAAATGTTGCGCCTGAGGTGTTGTTGCAGAGAACTACAACCAAAGGCTACGATAACTTTGAAGCACTTGACAAAGCATCAAAAAAACCTTCTTTACGAGGAACGCCACGGTTGAGATAAGCAGTATACTGTGTTGTATACAACTCTTGAGCTTATGAAACTGAAGGCCAGTAATGGATGGTCCGACACTAGTTTTTCAGATCTTTTACAGCTCCTAAAAAAGGTTTTGCCAAAACCCAATGGTCTGCCATCTGATACGTACCAAGCAAAGAAGATGATTTGTTCTGTTGACTTTGGGTGTTCGGAAAATTCATGCATGCCCGAACCACTATATCCTATATCAAAAAGAGTATGAATTGTTAGAGAGCTGTCCGCAGTGCAACACAAGTCGATACAAACATGCAAATGACTGTGTGGAGGACTATAATGACCACCAGAAGAAGAATAAGAGGTTGTAGAAGAGGAAGAAAAATATTATTGCAGCCCAGCATGGATATAAGATGGAGAGGAAAGTTCCAGCCTTAGTAATGTGGTACCTACCGGTGATTGATCGATTGAAACGTATGTTCTCTAATCCTAGAGATGCTGAACTATTAATCTGGCATTTCGCTAGGCGGAAGAAGGATGGAAAACTTCGGCACCCTGTTGATGCTAGGCAGTGGAAATCATTTGACCTGGTCCATCCAGATTTCTCGGAGGATCCCAGAAATATCAGGATGGGACTTAGCACGGATGGAATGAATCCCTTCGGTGAGATGAGGAACCCATACAGTACATGGACGGTCTTTTTGTGCTTGTTCAACATTCCATCATGGTTGTGCCATAAAAGAAAATACCTTATGCTCACTACTCTAATTTCCGATCCAAAACAACCTGGAAATGACATTGATATCTTTCTAGAACCTTTGATGGAGGATATGAAACATCTATGGGAACATGGTGTCTATGTGTGGGATGAGCACAAGAAAGAACACTTCAATCTAAGAGCCATGATCTTTTTCATCATAGCTGACAACCCGGGACGTATGTCCCTAATAGGACAGGTTAAAGGTAAGACATCATGTGTAGTGTGTGTGGACCAGACATAATCTGTGCATCTTCCATCATTTGTTAAGACGATATATATGCAACACCGCAGATTTTTACCAAGAAACCACAAATATCGAAGAAATAGGAACCATTTCGATGGTACAATTGAGCTTGGACAGCCTCCATGACATCGAGACAACAAATTTCTATTCGAAATGGTGAAAAATATCAAAGTTGTTTTTGGAAAGAAGAGGAAGAAATCTGAAAAAAATTCAAAGGACATTCCATTTAAAAAGCAGTCAATCTTCTTTAGATATTTTCCCTATTGGAAGGAGTTGGAGATTGGTCATGCTATCGATACAATGCACGTTGAGAAGAATGTCTTCGAAAGCACCATCGGTATTTTGTTAAACATATCGGGCCAGTTAAAAGATGGACTCAAAGTATGAAGGGACCTTCAAACTCTCGGAATTAGACCCGAGCTTCACCCATAGGAAAGGGCTAATGGAAAATTTTTCCTTTTGGCTGCTAGCTATAACCTCACAATTGACGAGAAAATATCAATCTACAGGTGTCTAAATGGAATCAGAGTTCCAATAGGATTCTCAACGAATATAAAGAATATTGTCTCCATAGCAGATTTGAGGATGAGCGGCTACAACACTCATGATTGTCATGTTATGCTTGGGCTATTCCTCGCCATCGCAGTAAGAGGAATCAAATATTCATTTCTGAAGATGGCGATAACACGCATGCGTCACTTCTTCAACGTCATATCAAAGACGGTGATCGACATTGGAGTTAAATGAATTACGTAAACAAATGAGGGAGACTATGTGTCAGCTTGAGATGTGCTTTCTTCCTTCATATTTTGATATCATGGAGCACTATATGATACATATAGCAGACCAAATCTTTGTTCTCGGTCCAACATACCTGCACAATATGTATGTGTACAAGCGTCTAATGGTTATCTTCAAAGGTTATGTACGAAATCGTGCTTATCCAGAGGGTTCCATGATAGAGGGCTACACGACTTAGGAAGTCATTGAGTGCTACGCAGATTACATAAGAGATGGAAAAACAATAGGAGTTCCCGTGTCCCAGCACCATGGAAGACTCACTGGTATAGGAACTAAAGGCAGAAAAATTATACGAGACAATAGCTACCAAACAATAAGAGAATCACATTACAGTGTAATGCATCAGTTGGCGATTATGAGACCATATGTTGAACAACACCTGCAAGAGCTTCGTGACAAGAATGAAGATCACGATGAACAATGGATTATGAAAGAACACAAAATTCATTTCACATCATGGCTGAGGGATCTAAACCTTTCGATTGGAGAAACCGATGAAGAGACGATGATAAATAAATTGTCTTACGGTCCATTGAGCATGGTTAAAACATGACAAGCATATGACATCAATGGTTTCACATTCTATAACAAAGCAAAGGATCAAAAGAGTCAGCACCAAAATAGTGGTGTCAGAGCAGATGTAGAAGACAGCACTGGACAAAAGAATGCTTACTATGGATACATCGAAGAAATATGGGAACTTAACTACGAGAACTCTATAGAAATCCATGTATTTAAGTGCCAGTGGGTCAGACATCTAGAAGGTGTGGAGGTTGATGATTACGGTTTTACAATAGTTGACCTTAATAAGGTGGGTTATAAAGATGACCCTTGGATACACCCTCAATCCGTGGCACAAGTATTTTACATATTTGATCCTAAAGATGAGAAAAAAATACATCGTTGCCCTAGGAAAACAAAGAATTGTTGGAGTTGATGGAGTCGAAGACGAAGAAGAATACAATCAGTTTGATGAGGTGCCATTTTTCGTTGACATATCAAGGATCAATGTGGTTGAAGCAAAACTATCATTTGGCAGTGTGATTCCTTATCTACGCACCGATGGTGATGGAAAATTAGTGAAAGGCTAGATCTTTTATATTTAGCGTGCGTATTTGTAAAATCAATTATGTCATTTTGTTTAAGATATTGGTAATATATATAGATTATTAGTTAATTATAGTTAATACATGTCTAACGTAAATTCAATAAGTTATGATGTATTTTTATTATTAAAACAAATTCAAGTTCAAACGAGGATTTAAACATCAATAAAAAAGTTTTGAAAATTTTTATTGTTCGGGGCCAGCAGCAAGGTTCAAACCTCAAACCGCCTGCCGGCAACAAGGTTCGAACCTCGAACCGCATGGCCCCAAGCGAGCCCACCGCACCACTGCGCTACAAAGTCTTTCTCGACAATGTAGGTGGTGTATGCTAGATATATAATCCCTATCGCTATTAGTAGTGGCGGGCATGCTGACGTCATCGACCCACCACTACTAAGTAGAGCACTAGCGGTAGCGGATTAGTAGTGGCGGGCTGGTGACGTCATTGCCTGCCACTACTAAAAGAACATAGCAGTGGCGGGCCGATGACGTCATCATGCCCACCACTGCTAATACACCTATATTTTTATTGAGACAACAAGTATTTTATCTATGTGCCTCCCGTGATGCCTCAATCCCCAATCCCTAACTCTTCGCCTCCTCGCCGACCCCAACAGCGGCCTCCACCCTCATCGCCGACACCAACCTCGACGACAGCGCCCTCCACCCTCATCGTCGACCCCCAACCTTGACGACAAGGCCCTCCTCGCAGGTTCACGATGGCTCCTCCTAAGATTGAACCAAATAGTGGATCTCTAGACTGTAATCAAGTGGCGTGTGTGAGGTTTGCAAATGCGGTAAACTTAAGGTACATGGTATAGTTTGCAGTTGCTTAGCGAAGAAAGTGATTCTTATATTGGACTCTGACTCGGAGGAAGACTCGCAATCGCCGCAACCAGTTAGGGTAAGTGCTGGCAGATAGAAGAATGATGAGGAAACCAGTGGAAGAGGGAAACATACAAAGGCTAGCGGTGGAAAAGTGAAGCATGCAGAGCAATGCAGCAGCAAGAGGAGGCAGGAGGCAGGAGGCAAGATCCTTTTTTATGCAAATTTTATATTTTTATCATCGCTATCGTCGCCGCGTGTATTTTCTTGTTCAGGAACATGGAGAGCAGTTCAAACTGCCTGATGATGCCGAGTTGGTTGAGGATTGGCAAGTTGAGGCTTTTCATCTGATTAACCAGAAATAGGGTGGGTTTGTGCCGAGGAAGAAGAAGAAGCTCCAAACCATATCTTTCTTTTGGGTTTGGACCGGTAGTGCGTTTTGGTTTGGTGTGCGGTTCGATGTGTAAGTTGGCTTCCCTAGCCTGGACTTGTGTTTGTTTACATGCTTTCAAATAAACGTGATGTGTCAAGTTTGGAACCTCGAACCACATGGCCCCAAGCGAGCCCCCGCACCACTGCGCTACAAAGTCTCGATCATATCATAACAACATGACAAGTCTTGTCTTTTTTACACTTTATTTGATTTTTTGAGGATTAAAAAACTATAAATATACATGTTGTCGATCGAGTGTTGTGGCAACCTACATTTTTATGATGGTTTTAAATTTATTAGATAATAACTAATAATAGAGTCAAAAACATGAATATAGTTTTTCTATAAATTTTGGTTAATTATTTCATGTCTTGTAGTTCAAATTTAACTTATTTTGACTTTGATCATAAAAACACACTTAATGAAATAAAAACAGTAAATTGAGAAAGAAAAATAGAAATTTTTTTAATACATGTCTAACGTAAACCGAGGCACAAAAATACCATTTTTTTAATACAAGTTCAAATGAGGATTTAAACATCAATAAAAAAGTGCTGAAAATTAGAACAGAAATGAAAAAAATGTTTGGAGGCCAGCAGCAAGGTTCAAACCTCAAACCACTTGCCGGCAGCAAGGTTCGAACCTCGAACCGCATGGCCCCAAGCGAGCCCCCGCACCACTGCGCTACAAAGTCTTTCTCGACAATGTAGGCAGCGTATGCTATATAATATCTACTACCCCTATTAGTAGTGGCGGTCGGGTGTAACCAGTGGCAGGCATGTTGACGTCACCAGCCCACCACTGCTATTTCTTTTAGTAGTGGCGGTTGGATGATGTCATCGGCCCGCCATTACTAAGTAGAGCACCAGCGGCAGGCAGATTAGTAGTGGCGGGCTGGTGACATCACCGTCCACCACTACTAAGAAAAATAGCAGTGGCAGGCAGGATGATGTCAGCATGCCCGCCACCGCTAATACACCTATATAAAAGTTTTCGCTCCCGCTGTGCGAAAACCTAGTTTCATTTGGAAACTAAACTCCCACGCCGCCATACTCCGCCAGTCGCCGCCATCCCGGAGCACGTCACCGCCACCCTCGGAGCCCGTTGTCGCCGCCCGCGAAGCCCATAGCCATGCCCGAAGCCCATCGCCACCCCCGGAGCACGCGACCACCGTCTTGGAGCTTGTCACCACCCTCGAAGCCCGTCACAGCCCCCGAGCCCGTTGGTGTCCCGGAGCCCATCGTCGCTGCCCCCGAAGCCCGTCGCCCCCCCAGAGCACGCGACCACCATCTTGGAGACTGTCACCGCCCCTGAAGCCCATCGCCGTCCTAGAGCCTGTTGCCACCATCCTAGAGCCCATCGCTGCCATCCCGAAGCCCATCGCCACCATCCCCAGAGCCCGCGCCGCCGCCCTCCGCCCAAAGCCCGAAGTAGGTCAAATCTAAATTTCTAAGGAAATACTCTGAAATATTAGGATGATGTCTATCACATGCAATTTTTTTGTGTTATGTTATTTTGTTTCTATTTTTTATTGTATGAATATAACTTTTTGTGAATCCTCATAATGCATGGGTAATTAATTAAACACCGGCCATCCTTATTGAGTGCATATATAGATGAATTGAAGTTAAACAATTTAAGTGGAGATATATTGATAGCTTTGTAATGTTTGTTTCTTGTTTATTTCATATTCAGCGTTATGTTTAATGTGCTGAGTATTATTTGTAGCAATCCCATATCAACTATTGGGGTGCACCAAAATGAGAATAAATGCATTATATATTGACTTTGAATCATGGCCATTATATATTGTTTTTGGCACATATGAAACTGATTGATTATTATTATATATGGAACTCACCAAGTTCATACATTCATAAATGTTAATTAAAATTAGGAGGTTCGTCGGTGCCTATCAATCGATTGCCCCGTATGAGAATATATGCATGCATGCTTGAGTCGAGGGGCTCTTTTCATAGTTTTTACCATCGTTCTGATGTGTAGATCTTGGCCGAGTGTGGATAGTCAAATAATTGTGATTTGGATGATTATTTGCAGCATGGACATAATGATTGCTGATAAAAACTCAAGCAACACATAAATTTAACAGGGTTTCAAAAAAACCTGCTAATTTGTATCTAAGCAGAATCACAAGATTTCTTCACAACTTGTTGCGCTTGAGCTAGAGCTAGTACCAGGCAGTGTCGAGCAAGAGGTTGTCAGTCTCCATGGCCTCATTTAATCTAAGAACTCAAACCTAACTTAATTAGAATCTTACCCTAATTAGACTCTTAACCTAACTCATGGACGACATGCATGTGATTGCAGTAGGAAAAGCCACCCTTTCCCATATCCGGATAGGTCTTTTTTCTCTACTGCAATTCTTTGCTTTTTCCTATTTTGCAATTCATTTTAGAGGCCTATGATGCAAATTATTAATGAGTTATCTCATGTATGTCATCAAATCTGTGGGACACATCCATTCCCTGCTTCAATAGCTTCTTCTTTCTCATGCTGCTGGTAGACTCCAATGTAACACAACAGTACTAGAGAGAGAACAACTAACACAACCAACAGGAGAGCTGTAGCTAAGAAAAGTTTTCATCCATTTTCTACCTTTGACACTGTTGATCAGTTTACTATTGCTATTACTTCTGAAGCTACTATACTAATCCTCAAGTGCATCCGACATGTGCATTGTTTCGTACATGAAAATATGACAGCAAACCTTTTTTGCATTACCAAAATTATGATACATTAGCCTCTTAACTATGAATAGTTCATCTATGGCGGAAGAAGGACGTTCCGTCGAGGAGCTCATCTACGAGTCTCCTGCAAAAACAAATAAAGAGGGTTCATCTGAAGGATCCTCCGATAGCGAATCTTCATACCATTCTCCAGAGAATGAACATCCAGTGGAGCCTAGGAAGAAGAGAATGAGAGAAGACACCGATGAGGATTACATTCCTGAAGCTCAAGCGGAGGTAATTATTGCGTTAGTAACAAGTCAGAGCAGCTTCTAACCGAGGATTACATTCCTGAAGCTCACATTGTCTATCGTCGTAGGATCGTCCAAAGCGAGGAAGCAAGCGTCGATTATTCCAAGTCGAGAAAAGAACAACTATTGTCCCAGCTGTTGAGTCATCTGAGCCAACAGATGTTGAGCCCGCTACCACTACATCTTCTGCAAATGAGAAGAGGACAGGGAAACGAGAGAAGAACAAGTTGCATACAACTATCTATGAGGTTGAAGAAGTGTATGTTGATGGGGCTCCAAAGAAGCCGAAAGAAATCATAGCTAAGTGGCGCAACGACTATGGATGTCTCACCAGGGAGCGATGTAAGATAGTTTGGAAAAATTGGAAGAGTGTCCCTGAAGCTACAAAGAACGAATTGTAGCAACATATAAAAGCACATTATTGTTGATAGCAAAAAATGGCACTAATGGTTAAGATTGTCAAAATATCAATTTTGGTAATTTGGGCCGAAAATGCACATGTCTCGGGTTAGGCCGAAGCCCTACAAGGCCGAAGGACCACTGGGCCACGAGCTTCGGAAGTTTCCAAACAGCCCACAGCCTTCGGCCAGGAGGCTTTCGAAGGCCCACTCCGCCGAAGCTTTGGCCCGAGGAGCAGGCTTCGGCGGGACTAGTCAAAGGCCCACTTCGGGCATGAGTTAGAGATTGAGTCCGATTTTTGACTAAGTCTTTTACGCGTGATCAAACAGAATTCTACCAGATTAGGCTTAGAGATTAGAAGTCTAGCCCCTATAAATATAGGGGTGAGGCCGGTTCAGTGCCCCCTAACACAAATCAACCATAAAGTCCTAGCTTTGAATCGTATAGACTTTATCATTACTTTTTTGTAATCTTCATGGGTTTGCGTGGAAGCCCTCTGACAGCCACATCGGAATAGTGGTAATCCTTGTTACTTCGCCTGTGAAGTATCCGCTAATCTGCGTAATAGATTGCTATCACCTTGCTACTTCGCCTGTGAAGTATCCGCTAATCTGCGTAACAGATTGCTACCTTCGCCACTAGTGCAACACTTAGCAGGATTCGGTCCTCAGGCTGAATTGGTACTTCGAATCTACTCCATTGCAGGTTTCCACATTCGGAGATACTTGGTCGGAGGTGTCTGGAGCTATGAGATTGGTTTTGGAGGTTGCTAGAACACCCTTTAGCGAGACTGCTGCTTCGATCACACGCCAACACGCTTCGCCAACATACTTCATCATGACAGGCTTTGCCACACTCGTACTCTGTTCCGGACGAAGTCGCGCTCGCACATTGTGCCTAATTCATTATTTTGTATCTTACTGTATCGAAGACTTCGCACCGAACCCGCCGTTTGGAGGTGATTATCATGTCCAGATCCGTTCGGAGTTCATCTTTAGCTAGATCAAGTCCGAACGCCGAAGGCACCCTTCGGTGGGACACTTTGCACTAGACGCTGAAGGTACCCTTTGGCGACACCCTTCGCACTATACTTCGAATCAGTCAGGCTCCGCTCGGTTTGCTGATTTGTTCTGTTTAATATATTTCTTTCAACTACTTGGATTATTTTGTGTGATCTGATTACCTAGCGAGTCCACCCCCCTTACCACAGCTAAGGGTAGTCAGAACACGACATCGGTGTTGTGTTACGCTTAGGATTGTTCCTAAGTATCTGCACACTTTTGGATAGTCGAACTGACCCAAGTGCGGGGGCACGTTTTTGTGTCAACACACTTTTTGGTGACTCCGCTGGGGAAAAGCTATGCCAACATGATGGGTACATCTACATCGGCCGCCGGTACATCTACAATGACTACTACGCCTACACCGCCGATGGACACCGTAGGAGGCATGGATATTGACAACCGCAACATCCTAGCACCTACTCTTGAAGATATTCCCGCAGAAGACCGAGCAGAGATCGAGGCAAAGATGAAGGCGCTCCAAGACATGATGCTTGGGAGCTACGTCAAGACACGCGCGGGCTTCACCAAGCACGACATCGTCGTCCCCGACCTTGCTCGGATCCAGGTAACACCCGTATCGCCTCGTTTATCTTCTTTAGAGATTGAGGAAAAAATAGTCGTATCGGTAGATCAGGCCGTTAGCGCTATGCTAGCCAGCCTATTGGATTCGGTAGTTAGCTCCCAAATAGAGGCGACACTTAGAAGGTTCAGCTTTACTGAGGCCATACCATCAGCCCCTATTGCTAGTATACCTTCGGTAAATCATGTGTACAGCAGAACTGATGGTAGCACTGGCAAAACCGTTGTGTCTCCGGTCTCAACGCCCATGGCCGAGACTAGTCATAATGCTTACGGCCATGATAGCACCAGATACCATGCACCACTGCCACATGCACCAGTGCCCGCCCTGCCCACGTTTCCCGCACAATGTGCACAGGCTCCTGGGCTCGAGCATGTCGTACAACTAACACATAGGGAGGAGGCCCATGGCCGACATGCCGATGTCCCACCGCGTGTCGCACCCCCGCACGAGAGACGTGCGCAGGCAGCAGGCCAACATGACCTAGAGGAGCAAATCTGCGCACTATTTAGGGAATGCGCCGATTTCGTGCCTAAGGGTCGGCTAGGGTTTACCGGAAGCCATATCCCGATCATTTTGACACAGTACCCTACACCGACAGCTATAGAGTTCCTGCATTTACTAAGTTCGACGGCGAAGGTAACAAAACCACACTAGAGCATGTTAGTCAATTTTTAGCACAGTGTGGAGAAGCTAGCGGGTCAAAGGCTCTAAAACTTAGACTATTTTCTCTCTCACTATCCGACAACGCTTTCACTTGGTTTTTGGCACTCCCACCGAACTCCGTCCAAACATGGGATGAATTAGAACAAAAATTCCATGAATACTTTTATATGGGTGAGACAGAACTTAGGCTCTCACACTAGACATCGGTTAGGCAGAAGTCTAACGAGGGCGTCTCTGAGTATATCAAGCATTTTTGGGACACTAGAAACCGATGTTTTAGTCTTAATATTTCAGAAAGGGATTTGGTGGATCTAGCTTTTAGCGATTTGCGTTCCAAGATTAAATAGAGACTAGATAACCAGAACTTCTTAGAGGTTAGTCAAGTCTTGCGGCAGGCTCTAGTCTAGGAAGGCCGAGCCAAAGATAAAAAGTTTATTAAGACGTTTAACAAGCCTAGGGCTGAAATCCACTTCATGGAACACTCTGATGAGGACGAATCAGAAGAGGAGGATTCGACCGACATATACACAGCTGAATGGGTTTGGAACGCTAAGAGTAAACCTATCACTTGCTTCGAGTTACGGCCGTCTCCCACGAAGAATCGGCCTAGTGAGGTCAAGTACTCATTTGACATAACTAAGTATGATAAAATATTTGATTTTCTCTTAAAGAACCAGCTTCTCAGGTTGCCTAAAGGCCAAGTCATTCCATCTTCCGATGAGTTGATGAAACATCCATACTGTAAGTGGCATGACTCGCATTCACATAATACTAATGACTGCAATGTTTTTCGGTAGCAGGTTCAATCGGCCATAGAAGAAGGATGATTGAAAATATACCACAATCCAAAGATGAAGCTAGACAAAGATCCCTTCCCTCTCAACGCCGTCGAGCTCGGCGAGAAGAAGGTGGTGATTCAGCCAGAATAGGCCGAGTTGACTAAAGGGAAGGCAGTAATTGTTGGAGAGCCGCGCACACGCACACTCATACCTAAGAACCCCGAGGTGGGAGTGTGGAAGCAAAACGTTAGCATTCCTTCAGCTAGGGCTCACAAGAAGCCAAAAGTAACATATAAGATGCTGTTAAACAAGCACCAAAGAAAAGCCAAGGAAATAGGCCCCCGCGCTAAGAAACTAAGTCAACCGAAGGGCCCAAGACATCCGGAGGGTGGCTTCAGACCGCAGTGGCCGAGACCGCCTCATGATGGCTTCGGACCGCAATGGCGAACCCTCCGCACAGTGACTTCGGGCCACAGTGGCCTAACACTCCGAGCGGTGGCTTCGGACCTCAGTGGCCGAACCCCCCGTACAATAACTTCGGACCCTAGTGGCCGAACCCCATGCACAGCGAGTTTGGCGCCCAATGGCTGAACCCTGCACCACTCTGGATGAACCCTTCGATACGAGGCTTCGGCCCACACTGGCCGAACGTACTCCGGATAACAGGTTTGGCTCACAGTGGGCGAAGCCACTGGAGCCATCGATGCCTCCGTCGTACAACTAGGCAGGGACTCCGTGGCCTCTGTACGTGTCACAGCCAGAGTACCCTCCACAATTTAACGCTATGCCTTGTTTTCCTTCGGAGTATCATGAATGGCAGGGACAAATAGATGCAACGGAGGGAGGCATCATCCACAGGCTGTCCGTGGTACCCTCGAATCAGCTCGTGTAGAGCGAGGTCAAAGAGTACGAGTGCGAAGAGGCAAAGGACAGGGAGTTCGAAGCTATCACAGTCAGAGTAGGATCTCAGGAGGTCCCTATCATGAAGCCCCTTTCGCCAAAGTCTGATGGAGGTAAGTCCCCTGCTTCGGCCAAAGCCCGCACCGGAGCCTGGTCTGATCGGCCGAACGAGGCCGTTCCAATTGCCGGGGTCCGTATTGAAGGCCCCTCCGAATGCAGAGTGCACAAGGCCGAGGTAGGCAATAACACTTCGACAAGAGTTAACAGGAACCCGACAGTAGCACTTGGCACCAAGCCACAACCATCTTGGGCACCTCCAAGCATGTCCAAATCACAAAAGAGGCGTCTACAACGACTACGGGCACAGGAGATGCGCTAGAAGAAGTCCGAGAACGAGAGAGATGGTATTTTTGAAGAAATTCGCTCGCGGATAACAATAAGACAGGTATGGAGAATGAAGCCGGTTGAGATAACCAACCCGGCTCCTAGTCCCATGATGACATGCTCGACGAAGACTACTCGCCCATCTCCGAAGGGACCACACCCCAGGCGATGGACATCAACGTCGTCACGCTACCCGCCGAGTTTGCCCTACCACAGGACGAGGCCACGGTCGCTCAGTTGAACCTTGGCCCGCGCGATGCTATCTTTAGAAACCTGAGGGCTCGACTCGCCATCTAAAGCCTCTCTACGTTAGGGGTCACATTGATGGAAAGCCAATCTCCCGGATGCTTGTTGACGGTGGTGCCACTTTTAACTTAATTCCTTACTCGCTATTGAAGAAACTTGGCAGGGACGAGGATGATCTGAAGAAGACCAACTTGATGCTCAACAGCTTCAATGACAAAAGTTCTGAGGCCAAAGGTGTGCTCTCCATGGAGTTGATAGTAGGCAACAAAACATTGCCAACAACATTTTTCATCGTCGATGTATAAGGTAACTACAGCGTACTGCTTGGGTGCGACTGGATTCATGCAAATTGCTGCATTCCTTCTACTCTGCACCAGTGCCTAATTCAGTGGAATAAAGATGAAGTAGAAGTCATACCCGCAGACACTTTGGCCCAAGTGACATTGGCCGATGTATCAGTTGACGCCGTTCACAACAAGGTAGAGTGCATGTCAGGTAGAGATCTTTCAGATTACGATTTTGTTAGCATGTCTGGAGGATGTTTTGTACCTGTGTCTGTAAAGCCAGCTGGTGTAGCACGACTGTTTAATATTAGTAGTCATGTCTAGCAAGAGTAATCTAGATTGGCTAAAGTCTCGTGTAGAGTAGTATCGGTCTACTAAAGACGATATCGCCGAAGCCATCAAGGAATTTAGCGAAGTAGAGAAATTAGGACAAGGTTTTGCATCGGCCGACCCCTTAGAAGAAGTTGACATAGGTGATGGTAGCACCCCGAGGTCAACTTTTGTAAACCAATATTTACATCCTAATGAGAGGACCGAAGTAATAAAGTTGCTTTGGTCGTATGTCGATTGTTTTGCATGGGAGTATAGCGAGATGCCGGGACTAAGCCGCGAGCTCGTAGAGCATCGACTACCTATCAAGTCCGGATTTAGGCCTTATAAACAGCCTCCTTGTCACTTTAACTCAGCCGTCTATGACCGAGTTAAAGAAGAAGTAGAGCGACTGCTCAAAGCTGGATTTATTAGGCCATGCAGGTACATAGAATGGGTCGCTAACATTGTGCCTGTAGAGAATAAATGGAGCGACAAGATACGAGTTTGTATTGATTTCAGGGATCTGAACAAGGCCACTCCAAAGGACGAGTATCCGATGCCGATAGCCGACATGCTAATCAACGTTACTTCAGGACACAAGGTACTATGTTTTCTTGATGGCAATGCTGGTTATAATCAAATCTTTATGGCCAAAGAGGACATCTACAACACAGCCTTTTGATACCCTAGTTTTGTCGGTTTATTCGAGTGGATCGTTATGACTTTTGGTTTGAAGAATGCTGACACCACATATCAACGTGCTATGAACTTGATCTTTCATGACTTGCTAGGAGTTATGTTAGAAGTTTACATTCATGATGTTGTGTTCAAATCGGACGCTATGGGAAACCATTTAGCTGATTTGAATGTTGCTTTTGATAGGATGCGATAGTATGGCTTAAAAATGAACCCACTCAAATGTGCTTTTGTCATGTTGGCGGGTAAGTTCTTAGGTTTCATGATCCATGAAAGAGGTATAGAGATTGATCCTAATAGGCTTGAGAAGATTAGAAACTCTGCAGCACCGACATGCAAGAAAGATGTGCAAAAGTTGCTAGGCAAGATGCATTATTTGCATCGTTTTATATCTAACTTGTCTGGCAAGGTTGATGCCTTTGTCCCCATACTCCAGCTAAAGAATGAAGCCGAGTTCACTTGGGGGCAAGTCAGCAACGCGCCTTTGAAAAAATCAAGGAGTGCTTGTCATCGCCGTCTATGGTGAGAGCACCCAAAGCGGGGGTTCTGTTTCGGCTATACATCGTTGCTGAAGATAGCGTGATCAGGGCCGTGCTAACCCAAGAGGTGGAGGGAAAGGATTACATCATCATGTTTCTGAGCCACCGCCTACTGGACGCCGAAACCAGGTACGCGTTTGTGGAACATTTATGCTTATCACTTTACTACGCATGTACCAAATTGCGACATTATCTTCTCCCCACTACATGTGTTGTCGTTTGCCAAACCAACGTTATAAAACACATGCTGCAGAAGCTGATTATGAGTGGAAGAATCGAGAAGTCGACGTACTCTTTGATTGAGTATGATTTGGCCTATGAACCCCTAAGATCTATGAAAGGCCAAATCATCGCTAACTTTATAGTTGACCCCCACATAGATGTCAATTGGAGTGACAGTGTTGCTCTCATTGAGGTAGTGCCATGGAAACTTTACTTTGATGGTTCAACTTGCAAAAGTGGCCGAGGTATTGGAGTGGTTCTCATATCGCCTAGTGGAATTCATTTTGAGACCTCGGCTCATTTAGAATTTCCCTCTACTAATAACCAAGCTGAATATGAGGCTTTATTGCTAGGACTTGAATTGTTGGAATCCATGGGTGTTAAACTTCATGCGCATGGTGATTCCCTGTTAGTGGTGCAACAAGTGGCCAAGAGTGCTCAATGTTTTAATGGTTTGCTAAACGACTACTTGGATAAGTGTCTGGACATGGTTGCTACTTTTGATGACTTCAAAATTTCTCATATGTCAAGAGAGGCCCATTTAGTTGCAAATAATTTGGCTCAGCAAGCATCCAGTTACCAAGTCAGGAGAGGAAAATTTTCTGTACAAGAGAAGCCGATGTTTGGTCTCACTACCAAAGCCAGTGACTTCGGACAGGCACACCCTCTGGGTCGGACCCCTCCGACTGCCGGAGCCTACCGCGCGCCGAGGTCCCGGGACCGGAGTACTCCGCCCCCCGAAGGGTCTGGCAGACTGGAGACCGTGAGACGAAGTCCTCGGGACGGTGAGGGCTTCCGTGAGCCCAGACCCTCTAGCAGGGGGCTTCGGCCTAATGCGCTCCGCCCGGCTAGTCTAGCCAGGCTTCGGCAGAAGCAAGAAAGGCTCGGGGGGCACCCCGAAATCAGTAGCCTAGACATTTTTTCACGGGGTGAGCTAGCGAAACCCTCAGAAGTCCATAAGGGTGATTGGAGAACTCCGATCGTCCAATATCTGAGAGACCCTAGCCAAAAGGTTGATTAGAAAGTTCGGCGACAAACATTTAAATTTGTGTTGCTAGACGACACACTATATCGCCGAACCATTGAAGGAGTATTGTTAAAGTGTTTAGACCATGAATGATCCCAGTTGGATATGATAGAAGTCCATGAAGGGCTTTGTGGCACTCATCAATCGGCCCAGAAAATGAGTTGGATGCTTAAAAGAGCGGGTTTTTACTGGCCGACTATGACTGAGGATTGTTTTAAGTATTATAGAGGGTGTGAAGCATGTCAGAAGTTTGGCAATATTCAATTAGCTCCTGCTTCATTACTTAACCCTATTGTCAAGCCATGGCCGTTCCGAGGTTGGGGTTTAGACTTCATCGGCCAAATTCACCCTCCTTCCTCAAAAGGGCATCAGTTCATGTTGATGGCAACGGATTACTTCACTAAGTGGACCGAGACCGTACCTCTCAAGAACATGACTCACACCGAGGTACTTGACTTTATCTTGAAACACATCATACATAGATTCGGTATTCCTCAAACTCTCACTACAGATCAAGGTAGTTCATTTGTTTCTAAAGAAGTGAGGGATTTTGCCGAATATTATGGTATTAAGTTGATAAACTCTTCGCCCTACTATGCTTAGGCCAATGGTCAGGCCGAGTCTAGTAATAAAACCATGATTAAGCTCATTAAGAAGAAAGTTGAAGAGTTCCCTAAAAAGTGGCATGAAGTGCTCTCCGAGGTGCTATGGGCTTATAGAATTGCAAAGCTCGGTGCTACCAAAGTTAGTCCATATGAGTTGGTGTATGGACAAGAAGTCGTTCTACCTGTAGAAGTAGATCTTGGCTCTCTAAGAGTGTTAAAGCAAGATGGCTTATCGGTCGACGAGTATGAAACTCTTTTGAAAGATAATCTAGAAGAAGTGACCGATAAGAGATTGAGGGCTTTAGAAGCCATAGAAATAGATAAGAGGAGAGTAGCTAAAGCCTACAATAATAGGGTCAAACCAAAATCGTTTCAAGTAGGTGACTTAGTTTGGAAGACGATTTTACCCTTAGGAACTAAGAGTCCCAAGTTTGGTAAATGGTCGTCTAGTTGGGAATGCCCTTTCAAAATAGCCGAAATCGCTCCTCGCAATGCATATGTGTTAGAATCTCTACAAGGAGAACAATTTCGAAGAGCTTTGAATGGTAGATACTTGAAGAGGTATTTCCCAAGTGTGTGGCAAAGAACTTAAAGGATGTCAAAAGGCCAATATGAAAGGTATCGTCTTTAGCCCATTGTGCTTTTAGTTCACTTAGTTCACGAAAAGGCTAGGGGCATGTGTTGATAGCAAAAAATGGCACTAATGGTTAAGATTGTCAAAATATCAATTTTGGTAATTTGGACCGAAAATGCACATGTCCCAAGTTAGGCCGAAGCCCTACAAGGCCGAAGGACCATTGGGCCACGGGCTTCGGATGTTTCCAGCCAGCCCATAGCCTTTGGCCAGGAGGCTTTCGAAGGCCCACTCTGCCGAAGCTTTGGCCCAAGGAGCAGGTTTCGGCGGGCCTGGCCGAAGGCCCACTTCGGGCAAGAGTTAGAGATAATTGAGTCTGATTTTTGACTAAGTCTTTTACGCGTGATCAAACAGGATTCCACCAGATTAGGCTTAGAGATTAGAAGTCTAGCCCCTATAAATATAGTGGTGAGGCTGGTTCAGGGCCCCCCAACACAAATCAACCACAAAGTCCTAACTTTGAATCATATTTACTTTATCTTTACTTTTCTGTACTCTTCGTGGGTTTGCCTGGAAGCCCTCCGATGGCCACATCAGAATAGTGGTAATCCTTGTTACTTCACTTGTGAAGTATCCGCTAATCTGTGTCATAGATTGCTATCACCTTTTTACTTCGCCTGTGAAGTATCCGCTAATCTGCGTAACAGATTGCTACCTTTGCCACTAGTGCAACACTTAGTAGGATTCGGTCCTCAGGCCAAATTGGTACTTTGAATCTACTCCGTTGCAGGTTTCCATGTTCGGAGGTACTTCGTCGGAGGTGCCCAGAGCTGAGAGATCGGTTTTGAAGGTTGCGAGAACACCCTTCGGCGAGACTGCTGCTTCGACCGCACGCCAACATGCTTCACCAACAGACTTCGTCACGACAGGCTTCTCTACGCTCGTACTCCGCTCCGAATGAAGTCGCGCTCATGCGTTGCGCCTAAGTCATTATTCTGTATCTTACTGTATTAGAGACTTCCCACCGAACCCCGATGTTCGGAGGTGATTGTCGCGTCCAGATCTGTTCGGAGTTCATCTTCGACCAGATCAAGTCCGAACGCCGAAGGCACCCTTCGGCGGGACACTTCGCACCAGACGCCGAAGGTACCCTTTGGCGACACCCTTCGCACTATGATTCGAATCAGTCAGGCTCCACTCAGTTTGCTAATTTGTTTTTTAATATATTTCTTTTGGCTAATTGGATTATTTTGTGTGATCTGATTACCTGGCGACTCCACCCTCTTACCACAGCTAAGGGTAGTCGGAACGAGATATCGGTGTTATGTTACACTTAGGCCTGTTCCTAAGTATCCTCACACGTTTGGATCATCGAACTGATCTAAGTGCGGGGCCACATTTTTATGTCAACAATTATAAATTCTCGGAAGATCGCTTAGAAGACACTAAAGCTTCCACATTGAAGACTATCGGGAAATCTCTCTATACATTTAGGACTAAGTTGAACACACAATACCTTCAGAAAGGAGAGTCGCTGCTCAACGACTACGATTTTATAACGTCAAATGAATGGAATGAATTCAAAATGCAGCATTGCTCGGAAGAAGCCAAACAAGAGAGCATTATTTTCAAAGAACTTAATAAGAAGAATAAGTTCCCACATAAACTTGGTCCAGGTGGATATAAGGCCAAGGAGGATGCGTGGAGTAGAAAGGAGGAGGACCGTGCGGCTGGGTTACCTGAACAGTTTTTAGGTGCTGATCAGCGCACTAATAGATGACTCCTAGGTCGAGCTAAAAAAACACCCGAGGGCCAATATATGCTCTCCGACTCACAGACTAGTGAAGTATTTCAGAAAACATAGGAAATCGCTGAGTTGGAGAAGGCTAGAAAGTTCAAGCCCGAGGGATGTAATGACTAGCTTACATCTGCTCTTGGAAATGAGGAACATCGAGGGCGCACCCGAGATGTCTCTTCTATGGCACCCTGGAAAAATACTTTCAAGAAACAGGATGGTGCGACATACAAGAAGCATCAAGCACGCACAGACGATGCCACAGAGCGCCGTGCAGAGTGGGAGCGACACTTTTTTGAATTTATTAATGAGAATCCAAACATAATGCAGTCTGCAGTGGGACAAATAATTGTGCTAGAGGTACGACTTGACGTGCAAAGGGCATTCCCAAGAGGCTGCACGAGGCATTTCTATGCCCGGGGATTTATTTCACAATCGGTCTATTCCTGCAGAGTATACCAAGGTTTAGGTCAATGAGATCACCAACGACAGATTTATCAATGACCCCTTGGATCTTCCAATGCCTGATGAGGGGATTGAGATAATCGGAGATGCACTGAATAACTTTGTCCTATGGGCGAGCCGACATATAAAATTACTGCAGACAAGTTCTTAGAGTAAATCTCCTATTGTCTCATCGCAATCCCCCACATATCTTTCATCTCATGATGTGCAAAATATAGGATCTTTATCACTTGTTGATGAGCGTGAGATAGAGGAAGAGGTAGAGAAGGAGCCTGATGGGGGAGTGGTCCCGATCTTCCGCTAGGTAAGGGATAAACTTGGGTTGGTGGAGAATCTCGACGTTGGCGATCCAAGGCTCCGGTCCGGCGGATCAAAACCTTGCAATCGTTACACCACTGTCTCCGTTGGTTATCAACCACGCAGAACGCGATTGACCTCGCCACGAAGGCTAATTCCTGCAAGCGAACCCAAGAACACAAGCAAGAACAGGAAGGATACAAATCGAATGCCAAATCACAGACAAACGAAGATAAGGTGAGGTTTCACAAACGCCAATGCAGCAGCCAATCGGTCCGGTGCAAGAGGCGGGATCTAAACACAATAGTGTAGATGCAAACAAAGCAAAACCTAACCCTAGAGGTGGCTGGCGTGAGAATATATAGGGCGGCGGCCTGTGGAAGGTGAACAGACTTGGGCTGTGGGCTAGAAGATGTACAGACTCAGACTATGGGCCAACATGGCCCAGTTCTGTCACGCAGTACTGTTTTAAATACACAGGACGACTCGAGACTCCAAACGATGTGAAACCAACGGCAAACGATCCGTCTTCTCCTCAACTTTCCAAAAAGTCAAAGAACGCGCCAATCGGACTTCGTATGAGGAAGTTATGGCCATTTTGGTGAAAGGTGGTCGATGTAGTCCGAACCAGCGAATTCTTGACTTCAAATCATCCGTGCGGCTCCGTCTTCAACTCCAACTCTCCTATTCCATCTCCCATGTTCCTAAGCAACAAAATATCACTAGTATTCAGTAGCATCCCATCCAAACAAATATTGAAATAGTTGCTAAGGAAAGAATTAACCTCATAGTTCAAGCGACGGGCATGGGCGCGCGTGATTGGTCCTTGTAGTATTGTAGGTGGAGGCTCCATGTGTGTATCATGTGAAGTGATGTCCTCATCATCCTCCCCCTCTTGAATTGGAGTCGTCCTCGACTCAAGCTCATCGTCAGCTCCCAAATAGGGTTTTAAATCATCAGCACGGGTCATCAATTTAAACTTTCTCAAATCAGGAAAACAATTCTTGCGCAAGTACAACCAAACAAGATCTCCTGGTTTGAAAAACATCTTCTTTCTTCCTTTATTTGTCTTTTGAGCAAAATAGTGTGCCTTCTTTTCTATAACTTCCTTGGTCTTTAGAGGCATAGCTTTCACAAACTCTGCACGCTTTGTTGCCTCCATGTTTGATCTCTCTTGAAAAGGAAGTGGCAGCAAATCAAGTGGTGTGATTGGCTTAAAACCATACACCACTTCAGACGGGCACAATTGTGTCGTTGAGTGGACATCTCTATTGTATGCAACTTCAACATGTGGAAGACAGTCCTCCCATTCTATCAAGTTCTTCTTAATCATTGTTCGCAGCAACATGGAGAGTGTACGGTTTACCACCTCTGTTTGACCTTTAGTTTGCGTGTGACAAGTTGTTGCAAATAGCAATTTTGTGCCAAGCTTGGCCCACATTGTCTCCCAAAAGTAACTCATAAACTTCACATCATGATCTGAAACAATGGTTCTAGGCATCCCGTGCAATCTCACAATTTCCCTGAAAAATAAATCAGCAATATGTGAAGCATCGTTGGTCTTGTGACAGGGAATAAAGTGTGCCATTTTAGAAAACCTATCCACTCTCACAAATATGGAGTCTCTCCCCCTCTTTGTCCTAGGCAATCCCACAATAAAGTCCATGCTAATATCTTCCCAAGGTGCACTAGGAACAGGAAGTGGAGTATACAAACCATACGGGTTAAGTTTGGACTTAGCTTTATGGTATGTGGCACAACGCTGCACAAATCGTTCAACATCTCTCCGCATCTTGAGCCAATAAAAATTATTGGACAGCAGGGCCAAAGTCTTTTCTCTCCCAAAATGTTCCATTAATCCATCGCCATGTGATTCCTGCAACAACAGCAAATATACGGACGAATCTGGAACACATAGCTTGTTAGCATGGGACAAGAAACCGTCATAAACATGAAATGTTTTCCAGTCTTTCCCCTCATTACATTTAGTGTATGGTTCAGCAAATTCTTTATCTACAACATACAAATCTTTCAAACTTTCCAAATCTGGAACGTTAATATCAAGTTGAGATAAAAGAACAACCATGCGAGACAATGCATCAGCAACCACATTTTCTTTGCCATTCTTGTATTTCACAATGTATGGGAAAGATTCAATAAATTCAACCCATTTAACATGTCTACGGTTCAGGTTCAGTTCAGCTTGCCCTCTCAAATATTTTAGTGCTTCATGATCAGAATGTATAATAAACTCCTTAGGCAAAAGGTAATGTTGCCAAGTTTCAAGCACACGCACTAAGGCATATAATTCCTTATCATGGGTAAAATAATTCAATTGTGGACCATGCAATTTCTCACTAGAATAGGTCACGGGTTTACCTCCTTGTAGCAGCACATCTCCTATTCCAACACCACTAGCATCACATTCTAACTCAACAGACTTACTGAAGTTGGGTAGCTGAAGTAGAGGTGCACGTGTAAGGCGATCCTTGAGTGTGGCCAAAGCTCGTCCTTGTGCTGGCTCCCAAGTAAACGTAACTCCCTTCTTGGTCAACTCAGGTAAAGGACTGGTTATGGTGCTGAAATCTTTCACAAGACGCTGATAGAAACCTGCAAGACCAAGAAAACTACGTACTGCAAGGTTAGTTTTAGTTGCAAGCATGACACGTCCTTTCAGATTAACAATTTGTGATGAAGAAAGAGAAACAACTTTATCTTTTTGTTGCCTTGAAAGTGTTTTAGCTACTTGCTGAATTTCGGAAGGTTGTTTGCTCTTTTGGGTGTCTCTAGCATGTTTTTCTTGTTCAAATTTCACAATTTCAGCAGGAGTCATAGGAAGCAATGTAACTTTCTTTCCTTTATACATAAATGTGTACTTATTGCTCCTACCATGGTGTGTAGCATCAGTATCATATACCCAAGGTCTACCAAGTAATAGAGAACATGCTTGCATTGGTACTACATCAAAATCAGCACTTCCGAAGTATATACCAATGGAAAATTCGATGTGAACAGTTTGTGTTACCTTGACCTTACCGCTGTCGTTGAGCCATTGCACGTGGTAAGGGTGTGGATGTGCACGTGTGGGAAGTTGAAGCTTAGTTACCACGTCGAGGCTCACCAAATTGTTGCAACTACCGCTGTCGATGATGACACGCGCACGACGGTTATTGACGAGGAAGATGGTCTGAAATATATTGTTCCGTTGTGCCTGGTCGTCCTGGTCCATGTGAGTGCTCAAGTCACGTTGTACAATAAGTGCTGCCATGTTAGTGAAAAGACAAAACACAAAGAATAATCCTTATGTAAACAGCAAGGTGTGGTGGTGGGTGTGGGGTGGAAGCAATCCGTCAAGCACCTTACCCACGCTTGCAAGTGTTCTTACCACGCCGCAGTGAGGTCACCGGCCTACAGGTGATGAACCAAGTGGAGGGTGGTGTACAATTGCAAGAAATGATCCTGTCCTGACCAAGAGAAAGGTGTAGCTTGGAAGGCAAAGTGAGTAGCAAGGATTAGCGATAATAATAACAGTTAAACCAAGTTCAATAAGTATTCCCTAGTACTCGTCAAAGTTGCTGGCCTTAGTGCTCCCAAGGTGAAAATTCAAGCAATAGAGGGAAACTATGTGCCCAAAACTCAAATGGAAGCAAAAACAGACCAAATTCAGCTCTCTACAGATCGGACAAGGGATCGGACAAGGGTATGTGCACAATTTTTTTTTTCTGCCACTGATCGGACAAGGGATCGGACAAGAGTTCGGACAAGAGTTCAGACAAGAGATCGGACAAGCAACAAACAGCCAAAGACTGCCTCAGATTGGACAAGAGTTCGGACAGGAGTTCGGACAAGAGTTCGGACAAGCAACAACAGGACTGTTTCTCTTTTTTTTTTCTCTTTTTTTTTCTTTTTTTTCACTTTATTTTTTTTTTGAAACAAGGATGACCAGAGATGCAACCACAAAAATTGGCACCTACAACTGAGGTGGGATGTGGCTCACAGAAATTCAACAAGTTCGCTGTCCGGCGAGCAAAAACTTTGTCCAATTTTTTTCTTTATCTTCCTGATTTTTTTTGGCGATTTTGGTGAGGGCTAACCGATAAAACGGTTAGGGTACCCACCCAAATCGGGTCAGGAACACGCTCAAAAAATTTCAGATTTTTCTGCCAAACGAGCGAAAAGTTATGCCTGTTTTACTGAAGGGGGGTCACAAAGACTGGATGTGGAAAACAAAAAGGGGTTGCGGAAGGAGGGTTTTTTTTTTCGGTGGAGAATTTTTTTCTGAGACACAAGAACAACTACTACTCAAATGACACAGAGGGATTACTAAACCAGCAACAAGACTCGACCAAGAACACAAACTCAACAAGGTTAAAAAACTGAAATTAAAATCGCAAGGCACAAAGGGGTTCTCGGTGGGGAATTTTTTTGGTGCGGTTTTCTGGACTCTGGGTAAAAACAAAAGCAGATCGAGATTACCTAACGGGAAATCTGAGCTCTGATACCAACTGATGGGGGAGTGGTCCCGATCTTCCGCTAGGTAAGGGATAAACTTGGGTTGGTGGAGAATCTCGACGTTGGCGATCCAAGGCTCCGGTCCGGCGGATCAAAACCTTGCAATCGTTACACCACTGTCTCCGTTGGTTATCAACCACGCAGAACGCAATTGACCTCGCCACGAAGGCTAATTCCTGCAAGCGAACCCAAGAACACAAGCAAGAACAGGAAGGATACAAATCGAATGCCAAATCACAGACAAACGAAGATAAGGTGAGGTTTCACAAACGCCAATGCAGCAGCCAATCGGTCCGGTGCAAGAGGCGGGATCTAAACACAACAGTGTAGATGCAAACAAAGCAAAACCTAACCCTAGAGGTGGCTGGCGTGAGAATATATAAGGCGGCGGCCTGTGGAAGGTGAACAGACTTGGGCTGTGGGCTAGAAGATGTACAGACTCAGACTATGGGCCAACATGGCCCAGTTCTGTCATGCAGTACTGTTTTAAATACACAGGATGACTCGAGACTCCAAACGATGTGAAACCAACGGCAAACGATCCGTCTTCTCCTCAGCTTTCCAAAAAGTCAAAGAACGTGCCAATCGGACTTCGTATGAGGAAGTTATGACCATTTTGGTGAAAGGTGGTCGATGTAGTCCGAACCAGCGAATTCTTGACTTCAAATCATCCGTGCGGCTCCGTCTTCAACTCCAACTCTCCTATTCCATCTCCCATGTTCCTAAGCAACAAAATATCACTAGTATTCAGTAGCATCCCATCCAAACAAATATTGAAATAGTTGCTAAGGAAAGAATTAACCTCATAGTTCAAGCGACGGGCATGGGCGCGCGTGATTGGTCCTTGTAGTATTGTAGGTGGAGGCTCCATGTGTGTATCATGTGAAGTGATGTCCTCATCAGAGCCAGTGCCCAGTAAAGTGGCAAAAGTGACAGCATCTAAACTGGCCGACCTTGATCAAGTGGAAGTGTCAGTTCCAATGGCCGAGCCTGATCAAATGCCACTGCCAGTTCTGGTCAATCTTTAAGTAATAGAGCTAGTGCTATTGCCTGAGACCACTAAGCCCAACACTAAAGTACTAGAGCCTCTACCAGTGCTACTGGTCGAGCCTGAAAAACAAGATGCTCGCCCAAAGTCCGCAATCCACAAGACAATTGTTCAAGCTGGGTAGTGTTCTCCGCCGAAATCTGAAATGCTTAAATTTTTTACTACTATGGGGCAAACACGTTCTACGCCTGTAGAGGCTCCCTTAAAGGCGTCAGTACAAAAGTAGGAAAGCTCACATTCTGTTGATAAATAGACCTACGAAGACGAGGATTATATCGAATACGAACCAGGCAAACCATTATTAACCCAATAAGTACTTAAGAGTATGTCCTGGCAGATGAGAATATTTAATGACTGGTACCTCGAAGCGTCTTTGTTAGGAGTTACACAAATAGAAGTGAAGGTTCCAAAAGAAATATTCATCTGCCTAGAGTTTACTCTTACACTATTTTTCGACAACTTCCATTGGATGTTCCGTCTGAAGTGAAAGTGAACCGACATCACAAGCATGATGCTCTAGTGCCTGTAAGTACCTTTTATTTTGTCAATACAAAGCAAAAATCAATCATGTCTTATATTGACTATTGTTTCATAACATATGCAGTTTGAATTCATGTTGTGACACGTCTAATAAATATGGGTACTTGAACCCATCATTGATAAGTCAAAGTACACTGAACCTAGTACTAAACCAGAACGATGACAAGTACTGGACTGCGGGTCAGAAAAAGTTTCAAAAGAAGATGTTCAATAAAGACCAAGACGCACTTAAGAAGAGTAAAAGGAATTGTGTCGTGTTGTATATTGCGCAATGCATGTTTCAATGGAGGGACAGAGAAATGATAAGTGGGGCATATAACTTTAAGTAAGTATACCCACTATATCCACTCTTTCGATAGTGATCATTGGATTGCACTTCTGATATACCCAAAGAACTCAAGGGTTTATGTGCTCGACTCTCTTGACAAACCCAAAAAAAATATCAAGATATATTAAATGTTATTCAAAGTGCATATAAATATTACGTGGAAAGGTTAGGTGACCCATATGATCCACAGAGGCCGAAAGATATGCATATCAGAACCAACTATCCGGTAATATTATATTTGAAATTTCTTAATTCAGTTGATAAAGCCAAACTATATATCGTTCTAAATTTGTCTATTTTGAAGTGTTACAAACAATCTCCTGGTTCGGTGCATTGCGAGTATTATACTTGTGATTTCATGAACAATGAATTAGGAAAGTTTGCGCGGACATTATCTGAGGATACTAAAGAAGTAAGTTGATTTATTGTGTGTTAATCTAATATAACTTGCAACATATGTACTTATATGTTACGTATGCATGTTACGTATGTAGGCGTCAGGTCCATCAAACGTTGCCTAGAAGAGCCAACTCTCAGAATTAACAATGTATGGAATCGTATCAAGGATGTGTCGCTTCGTGATGCATGAAGTTCTTCATGAGCGTGGAGTATTCTTCGATCTTGAGGGTGAAGTGGCCAAGCATCCAACTATGTATGATTGAGCTAGAAGAACTAAAAGGCAAGTACAACTAATCGCTAAGAATTTTGAAGCTGAGAAGCAAAAAAAGATGCACAAGATGTGAGTTGGCCTTCCAAGAAGAAACATTAAACAAAATAATCATGTATACTGCTGTGGATGGCTGTGTGGAGTTGTCAATAAAAGCTGTGAATCTTGAGGGTGAACAATTGTTAATTTTGAAGTTCCGATGATGAGATGTAAACTTTGTAAACTTGATTTGTGATAAATTTGAACTTTGTAAATTTGTAAATTGATTTTGTTGTTGTGTTAATGTTGTTGTTGTCGTGGATGGCTGTGTGGAGCTGTGAATACATTGTGGTTTTGTTATGTTGTGTTACTGCTGTGGAGCTGTGAATTTCTGAATATATATTCTAGAAACTGTTTGAATTAAGGTTTATATAACATTTCTGTAAAATGGGGAAAACATAGTAGTGGAGGGTAGATGACGTCAGTGGGCCCGTCACTGCTGTTGACATAGTGGTGGTGGACAGATGATGTCAGGGTGCCCACCACTGCTGTTGACATAGTGGTGGTGGGCAGATGACGTCAGGGTGCCCGCCACTGCTAACCAGGGTTAGCAGTGACGGACGGGTTGCCTGCCACTACAGTACGTTTTTGCCCGCCGCTACATTGTTGTTTTGTAACAGTGTCATGAAATGTTCTCAAAGTCGTCCAGATCTCACGTGCAGTTTTAAGGTGCTAGACCCTGTCAAACTCATTGCGACTCAGACTGATGAACAATATGTTTCTAGCCTTGCTATTAAAATCGTACTGTGACTTCTCAGTCTCTGAGGTGCGAGTTTCAGGGATCACATATTGGGAATCAACAATGTCCCAAATGACACTTCCTTGGCTCAGTAAATAAGCCTCCATGCGCATCTTCCAATAAGCGTAGTCTCGACCATCAAACATCGGAATCTTAGAGTTCTTGTCCATATGGCCACAAGGATCACAAATCGGTTAAGGTCAACTAGTGATCTAACCGACTCTAATACCAATTGTGGGATCAGAATGGCGACTAGAGGGGGGTGAATAGGCGCCTCGGCAAATTCTCGCGAATATGACGGCCTCTAAAATCAAGATTTCGAATAGATGACCAATAAAAATCAAGTTTCAGTTCAATCAACAAATACTGTATCAAGACCCAAAAGGAAACAAATAGCTCAGTCTAGCATTCAAGAACTAATAGAGGTGACGATGGGAAATTGTCTCAATTAAATCCCCATGACACTGAACAGTGCTAAGCACAAAGACCTTTCTGAATACTACACCATTCAGAAAGTGTATAAATGAAACAGTACAGTAGAAACTCATGACAAGAAAAACTATCAAGACAGAATTAAACAAAAACAGAACATACCGACAAACTGACCTATTTGTTGGATATGGGTTCTTAGTACTGATTCAACTTATAAAACAGAACAAGTAATCTTAGTTGTTGTGCATATCAGAATATGACTGATAAAAATAGAGATGAAATCCTAAAACTGGATAGAATAGATCGGAGCTTAAGTGCTAAGATAATTAATATGTCAATAGAAAACTCAGTCAAGACAGATCACAAAAATAAACTTCAATGATTTAAGTACTGAATATTGATTTGTCATCCAGTGGTTTCTTGTGTAAATTTATACAGTAAATACATTCCTGATGTTGAAGCTTTTAAGTAATTGTTGATGCAGTGTAACACCTGTAGCATTGCTTGACAGTGATGTTGCAGAAAGTTTGATGAGGTTTAAACAGATTTCAGGTGTCAATGGTTCAAAGGTCAGGCAGGAAAGACTATGTTGAATGAAATAAAATTTCTGTGAAGAGAACCTAAAGACACTCTCCAAAATGTTCAGCCTAAGTTCTTCTCAAAAATTCAGCAACAAGCTTCCTGAGATCAAATACAGTTCAGAACAGTTCTAAAGCAAATAACTCAGCAGAGTGATTATTCAAAACAGTATGCATCTGATAGTGAACCTTTTGTCTGGAATCTTGCCCAGAGATGCGGACAACCATTAGAGATAAAAACCAGCAGAAATGATTTCAGAACATTTACTTTCCAAGAAAATTAGAGAAAACCTGAAGAACTATTGCTTTTTCAGAAATATCAGTGCACAATGCAGATCATAAAGCTGGTTTTGATGATGCACAGTACTTGGTAGAATAGCTCCCTTGTCAGCATTTCTTTGATGATGAAAATATTGTTCAATTAGCAAAGAACCTGATCCAGTGAAATAAGCGCAGTTTTGTACTACTGATTTTGATCAATCAACATGACTCAGTGCTTGCACTAGATTACTGACAACAAGAACAGTACTTGAAGGTAAACAGGATGGAGCAAAAATTAAAGACATGGCACAAAGACTCACTCCATGGGAAAAAAATGTCTAGAAATCAGTGAATCACACAAAAACTCAAATCAGACTTGAGAACCAAAGTATGCACAAAGAGTCAGATCGCTATAGTACCCATGAGAAGTGGCAGCGCTCTAGCTTTTGCTAGAAATCGTAGAGAAAAATCCTGTAATCACCATCGCTGTAGCAGATCCGAAATTACCTGGCTCTGTACCGAAAAGTTCCTAGTGCTCGTCAGGGGAGAGACGCTGTGCACAAGATGAACTCAGCCAGAAGGAAACAAAACCAGAAGGAAAATCTTTACTTCAGGAAACAAACATCATCTCTTGAAAAGTTAAAAACACCTCCACTTTAACAGGAATTTTCTGGTATATTTCAAGTTGCCCGCAAAAACCTGGAGAAGAAGGCCCTTAAATAGGAACATTCTAGATAGACACTTTTACAAAAGGATCCTTCAGCAATTTCAGAATAAAATATCCTAAAAATTACTCCTATTTGACTCTAAAAAAATACAACTTGACTCAACCTTTTAATATATTTTCAGAACTTGACAATTCTAAAAATATACCAAATATGTAGACTACCATATGTACCCCCCTATCTGAGAGAGACAAAAACAATGTAAACCCTAGGGGTAAAGTAGTCTATTCACTGGGCTGAATAGTGCCTATAAATAGTGAAGACTAGCTAGCCATCGGAAACACTTTGAGCAGCCATTTTCAGAACTCTAGAGCTAGCCGCCACTCTTGTATTCAGTCCGTGAGTTCATTTTGTGTTCCCTTTTCAAGCAATGAAACTTTGATTTTGTTCTTCGTTTACTGCTTGAACTTGTATACCTGCTTTGCCCTGCATGTCTTGATTTCTTTATACTCCACTTCTTCCTGGTTTGAGTTTGTGCTCTGGGGTGTTCCTGAATGTGTGTGAGTGATCAGTGTATATGAAGTGTGTTTTTCAATGTGTGTTCACTCTGTGTAAGCGGAGGCAACTCCTCACTGTTACTAGCAAAGCACTGAGTAGTGTGTACTCGAAGTCTGCTTTCTTTCCGTAGCAAAATTGGTTGTCTATTCTTAGACCTTCAAAATACGAAGCCTAGTACCAGTTGTTAGTGCTGAGTATCTGGTCGAAGTCCATAGAGGGAAACCACCTCCAGCGAAGGTTGAAGTGCAAAGTCTGTTCAAAGGCACCTAGTGTGCGGAGCCTGCACCGACTTAGTAGAGTTGAGTTTTTGGTTTGGTGGGTGGAGCGAAGTCTTCTTGACTTCAAAATTTTGCTCCTAGCGAAGCTTGGTTTCGGAGCTATGAAATACCTCCGAACCAGACCTCCGAAGGTTGTGTACGAAGCTTGTTCTGCAGAAGACTGAATCAAAACAGAAAGCTACTTTTAGCCTGAAATTTTAAAAGCTCCCATTCACCCCCCTCTGGCCGCCCTTTTCGGTCCAACAGTACAATTGAGGCAACGAGTGGATGTTGACACTTTAAGGCTTTCGTTCAGAGATCGAAACCTTGCAATCGCTACACAATCCTAGGAGAACTCAATCCTAACAGACTCAAGGGACTTAGTTTAATGGGACAACTTGCTCTCGATTGGTGATTTGTACGCTTATCGGCCGAATGATGGAAGGAGACCATCGTCCGAGTGGAGGCTAATGACGATAGAGCTAGCAGTCGGATATTGACTGTGGGTTGAGTGGTGGTTGTATGTTTGGAGCTATTGGCACAAAAGATTACGCTAACATGTTCTATAGGATCAAGAACTGACAAACGAAGTATTTGTGAATGCAGACTATCTCAAGCCTCCGAAAAGGATAATAGCTTGTAATAGTTCGAAGTGTGTATTGAATATCTTAATATTCGATCCCTATTACAGGGTGAGAAGGGGGGTATTTATAGGTAAAACCTCTGGGGAAAAGACCTTTTGACCCCCTCAATTACAACCGACATAGTGGAAAATATTTCGGTATCGCGTATAGGGTTAATATGGGAAAATATATTTGAAGGATGTCGACAGAGTAGACGTCCCACCCTTCTGGTTGTTTCCCATTCTCGGGGGGAAGCCTTTCAGAGGGTCTCTTCGGACCGGAGCCTGGATGGACCCTTCAACTTCAAGTCCTTCAATCCGGAGACAAGTCTTCGGCTCCGAGATTATGATTTGCCTTTATCATGGAATCTTGAGGATCATGAGGATGAAGTATTTTCCCCCAACAGTAGCCCCTCGAATACGCTTCTCCGAATAGCATGTACAACAAGGAGAGCAATATATGCAAGAAATATTTTCATGCTCAGGTGAGGAGCCATGTTGAAGATCATGGGCCTCATGGCTCCAGAAGTGATTAGTGATTGTCAACGGATGTCAAAGTGAGAAGAGAAGAGAAGACGAGACCTGCCGTGTCTAGGCCGCGTGTGACTTAGGTACACGGGCGGCAAGCGACTGCCGGGCAAAGGGGCTATGGAGTCAGGCCAGCCCAATCCAAGTACATGGGCTAGGAGCGGCAGGGGATCCACCGGTCTGTTGGCCAGGATTAACTCAGGTACATGGGCAGCGAGTGATTGCCAGGCTGAGGGAGCCGCAGAATCGTGCCGGCCCAATCCGAGTACCCGGTGCGAGGACGGTGGACACTTTGTCGGTTTTGGTGCAAAACCGACGCCCAATCTAGACCGCTGATCTGTGATCGAACCATCTTGAAGCGAAGCCGTAGCTGCTACTCTTGGTCCTACAAGTGGTATCAGAGCCTGGTTAGGGTTTTTCCATACCTTAACCGGTTCTAACCCAAGGTAGTGATCATGACTTCCTCTAGCAAGGTCTCGTCCCTTGAAGCTTTTGGCTACAATTACTAGAAGACTCGCATGCGAGCATATCTCATGAGACAGAGCTCAGACATTTGGGATATTTGTGTTCATGAAACTTTTACTATGCTTCCAGTTGCTGAGCGCACTTGTAACACCCCAAATTTTCAAAGGAATAAAAATATTGTTTAATCTAATTTCCTAGAATTTATTATTTTGGAAATACCTTTAATGCCCTCCTTAATCATTTTGAACTAAAACCTAGAGGAAATGACCAAACTAGAGACTGGAAATTTTTGTGTATGATCCCAAGGCCAAGATATATTTTTGAGATTTTTTACAAATTTTTATCAACCTTGGAAGTAACCCTAATATTTTAATCTATTTTCTGTAATTATTTTATTCAGAAATGTTTTGAAATAGTAACGGGCTCTCTCCCCCCTTTCTCTCTGTCCCGGCCGGCCCAGCCCGTTACCCTCACCCACCTCGGATTGACACCCAGGCCCCACCCGTCAATGAGCCCCTCTCCCCTCACGTGCATGCCCGACACCTCGGCCCCACCTATCGGCGCCAACCGACCCCCTCTCGCGCTTGAGCCCGACCCCACCCATTAGCCGCCACCCTCACTCGCTCGTGCCCGCTGGCCTATGGCCCCCACCTGTTGGACTCATCGTCCACCTCCCGCCACCACCGCCAAATCACGCCGACCGACGACCACCACCTCGGATCCGCCTCGCTGGCCCCTCCCCTCATTCAATTGGCACCGGTTTAATGCACCCCGAGCCCCCCTGCCCGTTTAATCGCATTAAGGGACGCGTTTAAGCCCGTGGGAACGCAGCACAGTGCATGGCCGAGCCCTCGCCGGCAAGTTAAAGCCCCCCCTTGGTTTTCCTTGCATGCGAGCCCCGCCGGTGGCCCTATTTAAACCCGCTGGTCGTCCGCGTTACACCCCTTCGCCCTATTATTGCGAGAACGAACCAGAGCGCCCCAATTTGACTTTTTACTCTCCACCGCCGCCTGCACTCCAGCCATCGCTCGCCATCGCTGGAGTCCCCCTTTGTCCTCGCCGACTGCACCACTGCGACCACAAGGACCTCACCGACCTCGGCCACCCCTCCATCGCCGTCGAACCCCGCCGGATCTCCTTTGCCGACGAGCACTCGAACCCCTCCGCTGCCCCCGCTCGTCGCCGGCCACGCTCCGATGACCCCAAATCCCTCCAACGGTACCCTCTTGATCCCGCCGTGTACTGGTTCCATTTTAGCCCTTAGAACCGACCGTCGTCGCTCACCGTGGCCTCTGGCCCGCTCGCCGTCACCGGAGAAGACGACCAGCACGGGTCAAGTCACCGTGCGATCGCAATCGAACGGCGCCGGCATCACCACGTGCGCGATTTAATCCACACCGTCGGATCTGAACGAAACGTTACGTTTTAATCTCGCGCATTCGTTTCTATTTAAAACCCAGGTTTAATCCGAGTCATTCATCGCGTACCGGTTTAGCCTTTTAATCTCAGCCGTCCACGTTAACTTAACGCCCCCGCCTCGCCCTTGCGCGTTGGATCTAGATCGAATGGTCCAGATTGGGCCGGACCATGCGCACAGTGCGCGGGTTCACCGTGAGCCTGGCTCACCGTGGACCTGAGGCGATTTTAAATTTAAATTAAATTCTAGAAACTATTTTAAACTTGTAAAATTCATATCTGGCGCATTTGAACTCCAAAAATTATCATTTCAATTCTAGAAATTTTGTAATTTTATTCTCTACACGTTAGTTCAATAAAAACAGTATATTTACTTTGAATATTTCATCCTTATTTATTAAAGTATTCAAATGCCTTTATGTTAAAATACAAACTTTATTATTTAAACTTCAGTAAAATTTATATTTATTAGTCCCATGTTCATATAATGAAACCACTAAGTTTTTCTCTGAACCTTTCATTTTAAATTAATTAGAAAGCTTAAAAAGAGATTATTTCACAGTTTAAAATCCCTTTTAGAAAGGGGCATATCTCTTTATAGTTCCTTTTAAATTATTTGTAAAATAAATTTCAGAAACTTAACGACTTGATTTTCTTTGAATTAAACCAATTTAAACCTATGTGCTTGTGGTGTGGTTTTATATTGTTTAATTGAATGTGGTATTTATTTTATTTACTTTATTTATATTGGAAAGACTACGATGCCGCCGAGGAGCAGGAATATTTCCCGGAAGTTCCTCCCTCCCCTTTCGCTGAACAAGGCAAGTCACCAAACAACACTTTTGAGCATATTGAACCCATGTTTTATTAAACTATCGCTAAAACACATAGGATATACATGCATTAGTCAAATGAAACCCTACAATATATTTATTTAGGATCCCCCGACCTTGATGTGCAACCCAAGCCATGCTATCTCGCCTAACCTCCTTGTCACCATATGATGAGTATTAATAGCTAGTGTCCAATGTATTGACACGATTGCTATAGGATAAAAATGAGTCGTAGCAACATGGTTCTACTATATGATCCCCGTTATTCTTATCCTTGGAATTCTATCGGTGATGAGTCGTGGTTGTGAGTGAATGCATGGTGGGTTCCGGGTGCAAGCTAGGGCATTGGTCTGTAGCACCCGAGGCACTATAAGGACCGGTCTGCGGGATCCGTTGCAATACACTTCCGTACTAACCACAAGTCTAATGGGTAAGTCCTAACTAAGGTATGGAGTGTTCCAAACCGAGGCCACCATTTGGAGATGGGTCAAGCAGCACCTGCGGGTGGCTTGTACCAACATGGCGCAAAAGGGGGTGCGACGTTAGCCGGGATGCGGCCCGGCGCACCGGCGAAACCTAGAGCGGGTGGTTATCGCTTGGAGCATTTCATGCTGAGGTTTTGGCACGAGTTCGTTCCCGTGGTATGGGTCATCTCGTTACACTTTGGTGTTTGGGATGAGTGCGTGCCTTGTGGGTACAGTAGTACATCTCTGATCAGAGTCTTAAATCATTTCGAAAAGCCGAGCCCACGGTCAAGGGCGGGTTTCGTGACATCCCATAGTTAGATTACTTTTGATATGTATGTGCATGATGGTTCGACATGTAAGGACTGTTGTGCGAGGAGGTAAAACGTACTCCTCGAGTTAGATGATGTTATTAATGTTCATGTTTACATTTACGCATGATAAAAATTGACTACACTAAATGCAATAACTGAAAATGTACTTTTCCGCACTTTTAGCCAATTATCCTTCCTTTGTTATTATCTTGCATTATTACCTGCATTTGCGGTGGCTTGTTGAGTACTTTTTGTACTCATACCCGTTGAATACCTCAGAGGATGCCTACTACGAGGATGGTCTGGAGTAGCGACCCAGACAAGAGAAGATCCTGAAGAGGGCGTTCGTCATGCTTTTATTTACTTGTTCAATTTTTACTTTGATGTAATAAATATGGTCTGCGTACCATGAATACTTGTCTTATGTACGATTGTCGCATGATGAACCTCTTATATTATTGTTTTTCTTATGAAATTCAATAATGTTCCAATTTCGGTAAATCGTGGCGCCACAAGATGGTATCAGAGCCGACTTGACTATAGGAAGCCAAACAGACCCGCCTAGCCAATAGCTGCAGAAAATTATTTCTCGAAAACCTACTTTATAAACTTTGTTCCTACCCTCACTTTTCTTCAACTTGTTGTTTTGTAGATGCCTGTCTACCAAGTCCACAGCTACTGCCGCCATTATGAGGGCTTCGTCAGGGAGCTCCGCATGATGCTCACATTCCCCGGGTTCCTCTTCGAGCCTGAATTCCAGGGGGTGTACCTGGAAGAGTTTGCCGGACCCTATGACGTCTCCCTCACCGTCCACGGCTCCGGAGAGCATCTGCCACCCTACACCACCGCACTTGGGGGCCCGACTTTCGACGTCGCCTGCCAACGCGTTGCTCTCCAGGCTCTTATGGAGCTGAGGATGATCTATGATGATCAACTTCAGAACTCGTCTTTCCGGCTTGTGCCAAAGCGCACTCCCGAGGAAGAGGAAGCCCACCCGTGAGCCTGCCCCTCGCCCCAAGAGGATCCCGCCACACTCCTCCTCCGCCGGACCGTCCACCGCCAGCGCCCCTGCACCACACCCCGGCCTCATCTCCGACCCCATCATCGAGAATTTTCTCGAGCCCACCATCCCTCGGGAGCTGCGTACTCGTGGTTCTGAGAGCACGGAGACCGCCTCCGGTGGCGAGTAGGCGCTAGTTACCGCTATTTTAGTATAATAATTTTTGTATGTGGTGCTATCTACAATAACTTGTGTTATAGGTAGAATAAGAGCTTGATTGTAATGAACACTTTTTACCACTTGGTTTACATATATGCATGAGCCTTATGAGCTATTTTTGATTGTATTGTTGTTTCGTCATCTTTTTGCCTTATAACATCGTATATTCAGAAGATGGCCGACCACCAGAACACCGGCTCCAACAACGGAAAAGGAGGAAGTCGTGACGCACCCGAGGGTGTTGTACCCAACTGGGGTGCAACGGGCCCACGACAGTCTGGGTCGCCATCCGCCAATCATCCCACCTTGGCGGAAATGATGGCGAACCAGAACCAACTAATCACCGCCCTCCTCACTCAAATGCAGCACCAACAAGCTCAGTTGAACCGTCTGCAAAATGGGGAGCCTGCCCCTCATGCACCAGCACCCGCACCCGCTCCCCAACTCTCGGAGTTTCTGCGTGTGCGCCCGCCCATCTTCTCTAGCACCACCAACCCCATGGAGGCCAGAGATTGGCTCCGCACCATTGAGAAGAAGCTGGAGCTCCTTCCCTGCACCGACCGGGAGTGAGTGGCCTTCGCCACTCACCAGCTCCAGGGTCCCGCGCAGAATGGTGGGACAACTACCGTGAGTCCCAGCCGGAGGACCACGTAGTGACATTGGCGGAGTTCACTATAGCCTTTCACACAGCCCACGTCCCCGCCGGTGTCATCGCGGTGAAGCAGCAGGAGTTCTGCGTCCTGCACCAGGGCAGCCAGACTATCATGGAGTACCTCCATGAGTTCAACCGTCTAGCTCGCTACGCACCAGAAGAAGTGCGGACCGACGCCCTCCGCCAAGCCAAGTTCCTCCGAGGACTTAAGGATGAGCTGTCCATCCAGCTAGTGAATAAAGCGCTCATCCAAGAGACTGAGCAAAATAAGTTGGACCTTAAGAAGAGGAAGATGATCGCCTTCAAGCTTCAACGGGCGAATTCCCAGAGGCCCCGCTTCATTCCTCCGCCACCAGCGCCTGCCTACCATCCTCGGCCCGCCTATAGGCCACCTCACACCGCCGGTGGATCCAACATCGGGCATCCCCGCCCCGCTCCACCAACTCCGGCCGCTCAGCCGATGCCCGCCGCCAAAGCCCCGATGTTGAAGGATCGCAAAGGGAGGCCGGTCGTCTGCTTCAAATGCCGGAAGGAAGGGCACTATTTGCACTAGTGTCCTCACCCCAAGCAGCCCCAAGGCGCGACACCCAACCAGGCGGTTCGTGCCCGCGTCAACCACATCAGCGCGGAGGAAGCTCAGGAGACTCCCGAAGTCGTGCTCGGTACATTTACCGCCAATTCCGTACCAGCTATGATTTTCTTTGACTCTGGAGCAACACATTCTTTCATCTCGGAAGACTTTGTGAAAACCCACAACTTGGACGTGCTCCCTCTATCCGTCCCCATGATGATTGCCACTCCAAGCAATAAAACCTTAGCCCACTTATACAGTCCTAAGGTTAAGATAGAGATCCAAGAAGTATTGTTCCAGGCCGAGCCAGTCCTCATAAAGTGCACCGGACTCGACCTCATCCTAGGGATGGATTGGCTGATGAAGCACAAGGGAATGATCGACTGTTCCAACAAGTCCGTAACGGTGACCAACCACGAAGGCGAAGCCGTCACTTTTGGGATGACCAGCCGCAAACCACTTGAAGCATCCCTCCACTCGCTAGCCCTTGAGGAAGTGCCCATAGTCAAGGAGTTCATGGACGTCTTCCCAGAGGACCTACCAGGAATGCCTCCCAAACAGGACATCGAATTCAGAATCGAACTTGTCCCCGGGACCACTCCAATCTCCAAGCGCCCATACCGGATGGCCGCCAATGAACTAGCCGAAGTCAAGAGCAACATCGAAGACCTGGAGTAGAAAGGGTACATCCGACCGAGTACCTCACCCTGGGGTGCACTGGTCATCTTCGCCATGAAGAAGGACAAGACCAAAAGGATGTGCGTGGACTATAGAGCCTTGAACGATGTAACCATCAAGAACAAGTACCCATTGCCTCAGATCGATGACCTGTTCGATCAACTGAAAGGATCCTCGGTGTTTTCCAAGATTGACCTCAGGTCAGGTTATCACCAATTGAGGATTAGAGAAGAGGACATACCCAAGACTGCCTTCACCTCCCGCTATGGACTCTACGAGTATGCTGTGATGTCATTCGGACTCACGAATGCCCCGGCCTTTTTCATGAACATGATGAACAATGTTTTCATGGAGTTCTTGGATAAGTTCATTGTGGTATTCATCAACGATATCCTCGTCTACTCCAAGACCAAGGAAGAGCATGAAACTCACCTCCGTCTGACCCTCGGAAAGCTAAGGGAACATCAATTGTACGCTAAATACAGAAAGTGCGAATTTTGGTCG
Source organism: Zizania palustris (assembly GCA_019279435.1). NCBI lineage: Eukaryota > Viridiplantae > Streptophyta > Magnoliopsida > Poales > Poaceae > Zizania > Zizania palustris. The sequence goes on along the minus strand of JAAALK010000287.1, from coordinate 53,099,414 downwards.
TCTGAGGTAAAATTCCTCGGCCATGTCATATCTGCCGGAGGAATAGCAGTGGACCCGACCACCGTGGAAGCAGTAACCAATTGGTTGCAGCCCACGAGCATGACCGAGATCCAGAGGTTTCTCGGATTGGCCGGATACTACCGCCGGTTCATCGAGAATTTCTCGAAGATCGCCAAGCCCATGACCAGACTATTGCAAAAGAAAGTAAAGTTTGAATGGACCCCGAATTGTGAAGAAAGCTTCCAAACCCTTAAGAAGAAGCTCGTGTCAGCCCCTATTCTGACCCTGCCAGACATCCGGAAAGACTTCCATGTCTACTGTGATGTCTCTTGTCAAGGTTTGGGATGTGTATTGATGCAAGATGGGAAGATGATATCCTACGCCTCCCGACAGCTGAGACCGCATGAGCTGAACTACCCAACCCATGACCTGGAGTTAGCAGTCGTGGTTCATGCCTTGAAGATATGGAGACATTACCTTGTGGGGAATCGGTGTGAGGTCTTCACCGACCACAAGAGCCTCAAGTATATATTCACCCAACCGGACCTGAACCTCAGGCAAAGGAGATGGTTGGAACTGATCAAGGATTACGACTTGGGCATCCATTATCATCTAGGCAAGGCAAATGTGGTGGCAGACGCCCTTAGTCGAAAAGGGTACTACAATGCCATCATGATTCAGGACCAGGCTCCTTTTCTATACAAGGAGATGGAAAGGTTGAATTTGGGGATCACCACCCGAGCGTACCTCGCTGCCTTGGAGTCTAGGCCTATCTTGATAGACCAGATCTGAGAAAAGCAAAAGGAAGACCTGGACATCTTGGAGATCCAGCAGAACATGCGAAAGGTTAAAGCCCCCGGATTTTCTGAGGACGAGCATGGTACCATCTGGTTTGGAAACTGGATATGCGTACCCAATAAGCCTGAGTTGAAGACCCTCATCCTTCAAGAAGCCCACGATACTCTATACTCCATTCATCCCAGGAGTACAAAGATGTATCAAGACTTGAAGGAGAACTATTGGTGGGTCAGCATGAAGAGAGAAATAGCTGAGTATGTGGCCAAGTGCGACACATGACGGCGAGTCAAGGCAGAGCATCAAAGACCTGCTGGACTATTATAACCTCTCAAGGTCCCCGAATGGAAGTGGGAAGAAATAGGAATGGACTTCATCACGGGACTACCCAGGACCCAAGCTGGTCATGATTCTATCTGGGTGATCATCGACCAACTCACCAAGGTGGCTCACTTCATCCCCGTCAAGACAACTTACACTGTCGCAAAGTTGGCTGAGTTGTATATGACCCGGATCGTGTGCCTCCAAGGAGTTCCTAAGAAGATCGTATCTGACCGTGGGAGTCAGTTCAGCTCTAAATGTTGGAAGAACCTTCAAGAGGAACTCGGCACCCGGCTGAACTTTAGCACCGCCTATCATCCACAGACCGACGGTCAAACCGAAAGGGTCAACCAAATACTAGAAGATATTCTTAGAGCTTGCGCTCTAGACTTTGGCGGAATGTGGGACAAGAACTTGCCCTATGCGGAGTTCTCCTACAACAACAGCTATCAAGCCAGCCTGCAAATGTCCCCGTTCAAAGCCCTTTACGGGCGTAAGTGTAGAACGCCGCTGCTTTGGGATCAGACCGGAGAGTCGCAACTATTTGGGACAGACATATTGAGAGAAGCTGAAGAGAAGGTCAAGATCATAAGGGATCGATTAAAGATAGCCCAGTCCCAACAAAAGAGCTACGCCGATAACCGTTGAAGAGACCTAACCTTTGAGGAGGGTGATTATGTCTATCTCCGAGTCACTCCCCTCCGCGGCACTCAAAGGTTCAACATGAAAGGCAAGCTAGCACCCTGCTACGTCGGACCTTTTTAGATCCTCCGACGGCAAGGAGAAGTGGCATATCAACTTGAGCTGCCTCCATCATTGGCAGGAGTTCACGATGTGTTCCATGTCTCTCAGTTGAACAAGTGTCTTCGTGTGCCCACCGATCAAGCCGATCTTCAACAACTGAACGTCCAAGAAGATTTGACCTACATCGAGAAACCCGTCAAGATCTTGGAAACCAAGGAAAGGGTAACCAGGAGCCGCGTAGTTCACTTCTGCAAGGTTTAGTGGGACAACCACCCCACCGAAGAAGCTACATGGGAAAGGAAGACGAACTGAAAGCCCAATACCATGGGCTGTTCGAGTAGCGATCCAATCTTGAGGATGAGATTCTTTGTAAGGGGGATAGGTTTGTAACACCCCAAATTTTCAAAGGAATAAAAATATTATTTAATCTAATTTCCTAGAATTTATTATTTTGGAAATACCTTTAATGCCCTCCTTAATCATTTTGAACTAAAACCTAGAGGAAATGACCAAACCAGAGATTATATTGGAAATTTTTATGTATGATCCTAAGGCCAAGATATATTTTTGAGAATTTTTACAAATTTTTATCAACATTGGAAGTAACCCTAATATTTTAATCTATTTTTTGTAATTATTTTTATTCAGAAATGTTTTGAAACAGTAACGGGCTCTCTCCCCCCTTTCTCTCTCTCCCAGCCGGCCCAGCCCGTTACCCTCGCCCGCCTCGGACTGACACCCGGGCCCCACCCGTTAGCGAGCCCCTCTCCCCTCGCGTGCGCGCCCGACACCCCGACCCCACCTGTCGGCGCCAACCGACCCCCTCTCGCGCCCAAGCCCGACCCCACCCGTCAGCCGCCACCCTCACTCGCTCGTGTCCGCTGGCCTATGGCCCCCACCTATCGGACTCGTCATCCACCTCCTGCCACCGCCCCCAATCACGCCGGCCGATGACCGCCGCCTCGGATCTGCCTCACTGGCCCCTCCCCCATTCAATTGGCATCGGTTTAATGCACCCCGAGCCCCCTGCCCGTTTAATCACATTAAGGGGCACATTTAAGCCCTCGGGAACGCAGCACCGTGCATGGCCGAGCCCTCGCCAGCGAGTTAAAGCGCCCCCTCGGTTTTCCTTGCATGCGAGCCCCGCCAGTGGCCCTATTTAAACCCGCTGGCCGTCCGCGTTACACCCCTACGCCCTATCCCTGCGAGAATGAACAAGAGCGCCCCAATTCGACTTTTTACTCTCCACCGCCACCTGCACTCCAGCCATCGCTCGCCATCGCCGGAGTCCCCCTCCGTCCTCGCTGACTGCACCACTGCGACCGCAAGGACCTCACTGACCCTGGCCACCCCTCCATCGCTGTCAAACCCCGCCGGATCTCCCTCGCCGACGAGCACCCGAACCCCTCCGCTGCCCCCGCTCGTCGCCGGCCACGCTCCGACGACCCCAAATCCCTCTGACGGTACCCTCTTGATCCCCGCCGTGTACTGGTTCCATTTTAGCCCTTAGAACCGACCGTCGTCGCTCACCCTGGCCTCTGGCCTGCTCGCCGTCGCCGGAGAAGACGACCGGCACGGGTTGAGTACCCGTGCCGTGTCGGATTCAATCCCGACCGCGCGATTGCGATCGAACGACGCTGGCATCACCACGTACGCGATTTAATCCACACCATCGGATCTGAATGAAACGTTATGTTTTAATCTCGCGCGTTCGTTTCTATTTAAAACCCAGGTTTAATCCGAGCCGTTCATCGCGTACCGGTTCAGCCTTTTAATCTCAGCCGTCCACGTTAACTTAACACCCCTGCCTCGCCCTCGCGCGTTGGATCTGGATCCAATGGTCTAGATTGGGTCGGACAACGCGCACAGTGTGCGGGTTCACCGTGAGCCTGGCTCACCGTGGACCCGAGGCGATTTTAAATTTAAATTAAATTCCAGAAACTGCTTTAAACTTGTAAAATTCATATCTGGTGCATTTGAACTCCAAAAATTATCATTTCAATTCCAGAAATTTTGTAATTTTATTCTCTACACGTTAGTTCAATAAAAACAGTATGTTTACTTTAAATATTTCATCCTTATTTATTAAAGTATTCAAATGCCTTTATGTTAAAATTCAAACTTTATTATTTAAACTTCAGTAAAATTTATATTTATTCATCCCCTGTTAATATAATGAAACAACTAAGTTTTTCTTTGAACCTTTCATTTTAAATTAATTAGAAAGCTTAAAAAGAGATTATTTCACAATTTAAAATCCCTTTTAGAAAGGGGCATATCTCTTTATAGTTCCTTTTAAATTATTTGTAAAATAAATTTCAGAAACTTAACAACTTGATTTTCTTTGAATTAAACCAATTTAAACCTATGTGCTTGTGGTGTGGTTTTATATTATTTAATTGAATGTGGTATTTATTTTATTTACTTTATTTATATTGGGAAGACTACGACGCCACCGAGGAGCCGGAATATTACCCGGAAGTTCCTCCCTCCCCTTTCGCTGAACAAGGCAAATCACCAAACAATAATTTTGAGCATATTGAACCCATGTTTTATTAAACTATCGCTAAAACACATAGGATATGCATGCATTAGTCAAATGAAACCGTACAATATATTTATTTAGGATCCCCCGACCTTGATGTGCAACCCAAGCCATGCTATCTCGCCTAACCTCCTTGTCACCATATGATGAGTATTAATAGCTAGTGTCCAATGTATTGACACGATTGCTAGAGGATAAAAATGAGTCGTTGCAACATGGTTCTACTATATGATCCCTGTTATTCTTATCCTTGGAATTCTGTCGATGATGAGTCGTGGTTGTGAGTGAATGCATGGTGGGTTCTGGGTGCAAGCTAGGCCATTGGTCGGTACCACCCGGGGCACTATAAGGACCGATCTGTGGGATCCGTTGCAATACACTTCCGTACTAACCATAAGTCTAATGGGTAAGTCCTAACTAAGGTATGGAGTGTTCCAAACCGAGGCCACCATTTGGAGATGGGTCAAGCAGCACCTGCGGGTGGCTTGTACCGACGTGGTGCAAAAGGGGGTGCGACGTTAGCCGGGATGCGGCCTGGCGCGCTGGGGAAACCTAGAGCGGGTGGTTATCGCTTGGAGCATTTCATGCCGATGTTTTGGCATGTGTTCCTGTGGTATGGGTCATCTCGTTACACTTTGGTGTTTGGGATGAGTGCGTGCCTTGTGGGTACAGTAGTACATCTTTGATCAGAGTCTTAAATCTTTTTGAAAAGTCGAGCCCATGGTCAAGGGTGGGTTGCGTGACATCCCACAGTTAGATTACTTTTGATATGTATGTGCATGATGGTTTGACATGTAAGGACTGTTGTGCGAGGAGGTAAAACGTAATCCTTGAGTTATATGATGTTATTAATGTTCCTGTTTACATTTACGCATGATAAAATTGACTACACTAAATGCAATAACTGAAAATGTACTTTTCCGCACTTTTATCCAATTATCCTTCCTTTGTTATTATCTTGCATTATTACCTGCATTTGTGGTGGCTTGTTGAGTACTTTTTGTAATCATACCCGTTGAATACCTCAGAGGATGCCTACTACGAGGATGGACTGGAGTAGCGACCCAGTCAAGAGAAGATCCTGAATAGGACGTTCGTCATGCTTTTATTTACTTGTTCAATTTTTACTTTGATGTAATAAATATGGTCTGCGTACCATGAATACTTGTCGTATGTATGATTGTCGTATGATGAACCTCTTGTATTATTGTTTTTCTTATGAAATTCAATAATGTTCCGATTTCAGTAAATCGGGGTGCCACAGCACTTCCCCCGAGTTAGTCAGCCAACATCAAAACAACAACAAGGTTGTGAACATTTTATTTTCTGGTCTAGGTCGCACTGAGTTTGAGCATGTGAGCCATCTCAGTACTACTAGAGAGATCTGGGCTACCCTCCAGGCACACCATGAGGGGACAGACCAGGTCAAGGCTCGACTCTATCAGACCTACCATTGTGAATATGATAATTTCACACAGAAGCCGGGTGGATCTGTTGAAGCTTTGTTTGGTCGTTTTCAATTGATCATCAACAAGCTTCGGGCCAACAAGGCCGATGGAGTTCAGCTGGTCTCAGATCATGAGCAGGCACTTAAGGTTTTTCATACCTTGGACCCTAAGATCTGCGAGATCATGGTGTGGCACCCCGATTTATCGAAATTGGAACATTATTGAATTTCCAAAGAAAAACAATAATACAAGAGGTTCATCATGCGACAATCGTACATATGACAAGTATTCATGGCACGCAGACCATATTATTACATCAGAGTTAAATAAAAACAATAATAAAAATAAACTGCATGAGGAACGTCTTCTTAAGGATCTTTCCGCTTGACTGGGTCACTACTCCAGACCATCCTTGTAGTAAGCATCCTCTGAATGGTGTGTCCAACGGGTATGAGTACAAAAAGTACTCAACAAGCCACCACAAATGCAAGTAATAATGTAAGATTGTAACAAAGGAAGGATAATTGACTAAAAGTGTGGAAAAGTACATTTTTCAGTTATTGCATTTAGTGTAGACAAATTTAATCATGCGGAATAATAAACATGAACATCAATATACCATCTAACTCGAGGAGTACGTTTTCCCTCATCGCACAATAGTCGTTAAATGTCAAACCATCATGCTCATTCATTCCAAAATTAAACTAACTATGGGATGTCACGCAACCCGCCCTTGACCGTGGGCTCGGCTTTTCGAAAAGATTTGAGACTCTGATCAGAGATGTACTATTGTACCCAAAAGGCCCGCACTCATCGCAAACACCAAAGTGTAATGAGATGACCCATACCATGGAACTCATGCCAAAACTTCAACATGAAATGCTCCAAGTGATAACCACCCGCTCTAGGTTTCGCCAGTGCGCCGGGCCGCATCCCGGCTAACATCGCACCCCCTTTTGCGCCACGTCGGTAAAGCCACCCGCAGGTGCAGCTTGACCCATCTCCAAATGGTGGCCTCGGTTTGGAACACTCCATACCTTAGTTAGGACTTACCCATTAGACTTGTGGTTAGTACGGAAGTGTATTGCAACGGATCCCTCAGACTGGTCCTTATAGTGCCCCGGGTGCTACCGACCAATGCCCTAGCTTGCACCCAGAACCCACCATGCATACACTCACAACCAAACTCTATCACCAACAGAATTCCAAAGATAAGAATAATGGGGATCATATAGTAGATTCCAATCGCCACGACTCATTTTTAATCCTATAGCAATCATGTCGATACATTGGACACTAGCTAATAATACTAATCATATGATGACAAGGAGTTTAGGCTAGATAGCATGGCTTGGGTTGCACATCAAGGTCGGGGGATCCTAATAAATATATTGTAAGGGTTTCATTTGACTAATGCATGTATATCCTATGTGTTTTAGCGATACTTTAGTAAAACATGGGTTCAATATGCTCAAAAGTATTGTTTGCTAACTTGCCTTGTTCAGCGAAAGGGGAGGGAGGAACTTCCCGGTAATATTCTTGCTCCTCGGCGGCGTCGTAGTCTTCCCAATATAAATAAAATAAAATAAATACGACATTTAATTAAACAATCTAAAACCACACAATAAGCATATAACTTTTGATTGGGACAATTTAAAGAAAACAAAGTTTTTAAGTTTCTGAAAGTCATTTTATGAATAATTAAAATGAACTATAATGAAATATGGCCCTTTTTAAAAGGGATTTGAATTGTGAATAAACTTGTCTTAAGTTCTCTAATTAATTTAAAATAAGAGTTTCAGAGAAAACTTAGTGGTTTCATTAAATTAACAGGAAATGAATAAAGATAAATTTTGCTGGAATTTAAATAAGTAAATTTGTAATTTTCATTAAAGAGCATTTGGATACTTTATTAAATAAACATGAAATATTCAAAATAACCATACTGTTTTTATGGAATTAACATGTAGAGGATAAAATTATAAATTTTGTGGAATTGAAATGGTAATTTTTGGAGTTCAAATGCGCAAGATATGAATTTTTGAAGTTTAAAAGCATTTCTGGAATTTAAATGAAATCCCAAAACAGTCTCGGGTCCACGGTGAGCCAGGCTCACGGTGAACCCGTGCACTGTGTGCGTGCGCCGGATCGAGATCCACCGTTGGATCGCGATCGGGCGGTCACGGCGAGGCGGGGGAGTTAAAATGATGTGGACGGCTGATATTAAAACATTGAACCGGTATGCGATGGACGGGCCAGATGCGATGTGGGTTTTAAAAACTAACGGACGCACGGGATTAAAAGGTACCGCTTCGATCAGATTCGACGGTGTGGATTAAATCGCGCACGTGGTAATACCGGCATCATCCGATCGCGATCGCACGGCCGTGGTTAGATCCAACACGACACGGGTACTCAGCTCGTGCTGGTCATCTTCCCCGACGACGGCGAGCGGGCCAGATGCCACGATGAGCGACGGCGGTCCTAGCTAAGCCTAGAAATGGAAAGAGGACGGCTAGGGGATCACGGGGGTACCTTGGGCGAGGCGAGAGGTCGACGGGGCGTGGCCGACGACTAGGGTATACGGCGAAGTGGTTCGGGCTCCTCGTCGAGGATGGTGTTCAGACGGGGTTCGTCTATGGCGAAGGGGTGGCCGAGGTCGGTGGGGTTCTTGCGGTCACCACGGTGTGGTCGGTGAGGACGGAGGGGGACTCTGGCGACGGCAAGCGGCGGTTGGAGTGAGGGTGGTGGTGTGGTGTTAGAAAGAGTGCTACGGGCGCTCTGTTCATTCTCACAGTGGATTGTCATGGGGGTCGAACGCGGTGGAGGCCAGGGGGTTAAATAGGGGCGTCGGAGGAGCTCGCATGCAAGGAAAGTCGAGGAGGGCTTTAACTCGCCGGTGAGGGCTCGGCCATGCATGGTGCTACGTTCCCGGGGGCTTAAACGCGTCCCTTAACGCGATTAAACGGGCAGGGGGGCTCGGGGTGCATTAAACTGGCACTAATTAAATGGGGGAGGGGCCAGCGAGGCAGATCCGAGGCGGGGGTCTTTGGCCGGCGTGATTTGATGGTGGTGGCAGCAGGTGGACGACAGGTCCAACAGGTTGGCCAAGGCGGTCAGCGGGCGCGAGCGATCGAGCATAGGGACTGACGAGTGGGGTCAAGCGGTCGGGCGCGAAGGGTTCGGTTGGTGCCGACAGGTGGAGTCGGGTTGTTAGGTACGCGCGCGGGGATAACGGGCTGGGTCGGCCGGGAGAGAGAGAGAAAGGGAGGTGGAGGGCCCAATACTGTTTAAATGCTTTTCTGAATAAAAATAATTACAGAAAATGGATTAAAATATTTAGGCTACTTCCAAGGTTGATAAAAATTTGTAAAAATTCTCAAAAATATATCTTGGCCTTGGGATCATATACAAAATTTTCTAGCCCTTGGTTTGGTCATTTCCTCTAGGTTCTAGTTCAAAACGTTTATGGAGGGCATTAAAGGTATTTCCAAAATAATTAATTCCAGGAAATTAGATTAAATAATATTTTTATTTCTTTGAAAATTTGGGGTGTTACAAAGGTATCCTCTATCATTGAGAGCATTTCTTACGATACGTTGACTATCACAGAGCTTTTTAGTAAGCTTAAGGCCATGGAGGTTGATATCCAGTTGAGATCAAATTTCACTGGTTCTGGCTCAAAAACCCTGGCCCTTGTGACACCTTCTGCTGACTCATCCTCTTTGAGTTGTGCTGCTTTCTCCTTGATGTCTATCACCGAGTACCAGCTTGATTCGTTAGGAGATGATGATTTGTGTATTTTTAACAACCGGGTGCGTCGTGTCTATGATAAACGAATGTTCAAAAGACATGGCACAAAATATGGATGCTTTGAGTGTGGTGATCTAGGTCACTTCATCGCCGACTGCCCCAAGCGGAACAGTCACAAGAAAGGCACCGGCGGTGGCTCCTACGACTAATTCAAGCACCACGACAGCTCCACCTTCACAAAGGGCAAGCTAAAAACCAAGTTCTTCTGAAAGGCCCTGAAGGACTACCAGCGTGAGAACAAGAAGCGAGACAAGGCCTTCTTCGCTGAGATGGAGAGAAGCTAGTACAAGAGATCATCATCTTCTTCCTCTTCATCGAGCACAAGTGATGAGGAGATCGTGATCAAGAAGGGGAAGGACAAGGATGATCCGGCGGGCCTCTGATTCATGGCCTTCGGGGACAAGCCAAAGAGCCGCTCACATCACAGCCGAAGATCCTGCAAGAGCATCTACTCAATGGCTCTTAGGGATAAGGAAGAGAAGGGCTCTCCCGACAACTCTAACGATGACGACGATGAAAAGTTATCCTCTTATGAACAAGAAGTCGTTGAATTGCTTGAAGAGAACCTTCAGGAGTTGAGATATCAGGAGAAACTGCTTAGGGGGGCTAAGAAGAGGATATATGAGCTTGAGAGTGAGCTTGCCATAGCCAATGACAAGATTGAGAGTCTATCTTCTTCCTCTTGATTGGGTGGTAGCAGTGAGTGCCCTAACTGCGAGGTGATGTTGTGTGACCTGACGATTCTGAAGTCCAAGTACACAGAGAGGGTAGATGAGAGAGACGCTTTGGCCACTGAGCTTGAGAGTGCTCAACTGGAGCTGAAAGATGCTCATGCCACTGTCGTCGTGCCCTGTGTGGACTGCACATCCCATCTAGCTATTTTAGCTGAGCTGAGAGCCAAGAGTGATGAGTAGTTGGGCGAGTTAGCGAGAGTCAGAGTTGAGCTGGAGCAGACTAAGCTAGAGCTTGAGACATTGTCAGTTCCACCCACTGTTTGTGAGAGCTGCTTGTCCCTGAGATTGGAACTAATCAAGCTAAAAGCTGAGAAGTCTGTCCAAGTTGATAGAGAGTGTGAGATCTTCTTGTCTTAGGTAGAGGTACTAGCTGCCTTGAGAGAGGAGCTAGCTAATGCTCAGAACGAGAAATCTTACCTCCATCAGATCTTGAGTTGGGTGAGTGCCAGAGAGCCACAACTCGGCATGATGATCCAGTAGTTCAAGAGGCAGGATGGATTTGGGGTAGGTTACACCTACACCAAGGCTGACTTTGAGATTGCCATTAGTCGTGCAGTGGAGTGGAGTAAGATGACTACAGAGCAGAGATATCACAAGACTCACTCCACTAAGTCTTTTTAGGCCTGTCAGCCCAAGGATGGAGTGTTCCAAGAACAACCTAAAGCTCTACCCAAGAAGCCTATCTAGATCCCAAAGGCCAACCATCTTCACACTTCTCTTGACTCTCTACCTAGACCATCTCACACCAAAGAGTCTACACCCAACACCACCAAGCTTAAGAACCCCAAGCCTCAACCATATCCCAAGAAGCCTACCTATCACTATGAGTTTTGTTAGATAGACGGGCATCTTGAGGAGTTTTGCTTCAGGAGGAAGCGGGTTGAGAGAGTAGAGAGAGCTCGAGGTGGACAGGAGCAGTTCTACCAGTAGGGTGGTAGATAGAGAGTCCCTCGATGCGGAGAGAGGCTAGAGGCCAGGGCGCGTCGTGTAGGTGGTGGTAGAGGAGACAACTTTCGTACCCGTGCTCCGGGGGGTGGTTTTCGCTCTAGCAGAGCTCTAGGTCATTCTAGATACGGCTTTGGACCTCTTGGCCAAGACTTTAGGCAGAACAGAGGACCGTGCTTTGAGCCGCGTTTTGGTTTAGACTCTTATGATTCCTTCTACTTTCCTTGTTTTGAGTAGATGGCTCGACACTGGTTTTGCTCCTTTACTAAACCTAGTGTCGGACCGTTTGCTCCCACTTATGACCATTGATCGTGCAGGATCAAGGACTGGAGGACGTGTGGATCACGGATTCAGGATGCTTTCAGCACATGATGGGACATCGCAAATGGTTCTCCAGCCTGACTTCCCCGAGCTCCAAGGAGTACATCACTTTCGGGAACAGTGGTCAAGGGAAGGTACACGACATTGGCTCAATTCGAATCTCTGAGCATTTGTCTTAGAAGAATGTTGCTTTGGTTGGAAATTTGAGTTTTAATTTGGTTTCTGTTTCGCAACTTCTTGAGGATGGCTTAGAGGTTCGTTTTAAGAAGGGCATGTGTTCTGTTATTGATTCTAGAGGATCTTTGGTTTGCCAGATCTTACCCTTCGATAAGGTTTTCGGATTGATTTCTCTAGTTCTTTTGGCCGTTCTCGATATTTGTTTGCTGGATCCTCTTCTGAGCTCTAGAGGTGGCATAGGAGGTTAGGTCATTTGAGCTTTGATCTGTTAGTCAGATTGAGCTCTATGGACCTTATCTGAGGATTGCCTAAGCTTAAGATGGAGAAGGATCTAGTTTGCCATCCCTATCGTCATGGGAATATGGTTGCCGCTTCTCACGCACCTGTTACTCAGGTGATGACATCGTACCCGGGAGAGCTGTAACACATGGATACTGTTGGTCCAGCTCAAGTATGTTCAGTCGGTGGGAAGTGATACGTGCTTGTAGTTGTTGATGACTTTTCTTGATTCTCATGGGTTTTCTTTCTGGAGTCTAAGGATGAGGCTTTCCAATTTGTTCATGACCTGGTTTTGAAGCGGAAGAATGAGAACAATGGTCGGATGCGAGCAATTCACTCTAACAACGACTCTGAGTTTAAGAACTCTCAGTTCATCAGCTTCTGTAGTGATCAGGGTCTTGAGCACCAGTTTTATGCTCCTTACACTCCCCCACAGAACGGCGTTGTGGAACAAAAGAACTGCTTGCTGGTGGAGATGGCCATGACGATGCTCGATGAGCATAGGACTCCTAGGCGCTTTTGGGCTGAAGCCATGAACACAACTTGCTATCTGGCCAACCACATTTTTCTTAGAGCTTACTTAGGTAAGACCTCATATGAGTTGTGGTTTGGCAGACAACCCAAGGTGAGTCACTTGTGAGCATTTGGCTGCAAGTGCTTTGTGCTCAAGAAGGGAGGGCATTTGGAAGTTTGAGTCTCGTTGCTGGGATGGAGTCTATCTTGGTTACGCTTTGCATTCTCGAGCCTTCCGTGTTTGGAACCTCAACTCCCAGCACCTTGTTGAGACTTGCGAGGTTTCTTTTGATGAGTCCATGTCTTCACTTACTCCTTTTGAGTTTTCTGGAGATGATGAGCTTGGAGAGTCCATCTTCGAGGAAGATGATGACACTCGTGCTGTTGATGAGGGTTGGCCTTCTGCACAGCCTGCAGACCCCACACCTTCTGAGACTTCGACTAAGAACGAGGGCGGACCTCTGATCACTACTTCCACTTCGATTGAGCCCCCTCAGTCGAGTCCATAGGTGCCAGCTGCTGACTCTGGTGAGGTGACATCTGATTACCTAGGATCCTGAGTAGTTCAGCGTGATCACCCCTCAGAGCTCATCATTGGTGATCTCACTTCGACATCCTTGCATTCTCATTATGGCTCACTCGCTGTTTTTGCTGAGTCTGCTTTTGTTGCCACTTTTGAGCCCAGAGATGTTACTCACACTCTATCTGATGCAAATTGGATAAACTCCATGCACGAAGAGCTTGAGAACTTTGTTCGCAATCGGGTTTGGAAACTAGTTGAGCAGCCACCTTGATGCAACCCCACAGTCAATCATATCTGAGAAGCATGCCTTTTAAACTTCACTTGCACCCCAGTTGCATTCATTGCATATTTTGAGGGAGAGTTTGACTCTGTGTCTCTTTTGAGTGCATTTAGTCTTATTTGATGAGTCCAATTGTCAACAAGGGGGAGAAATTTTGGGTTACTTGATCTTTTAGAAGAGTTTAGGGGAAGTTTTGGCTTTCTCTAGGATTTGTTTTAGGGGGAGTTTTAGTCTTTTTTGCCTTTACTCTTTCTGGGATTTGTTTCAGGGGGAGTTTTAGTCTCTTTTGCCTTTAATCTTTGGATATCCTTGTTGATAATTCCGAGATTGCACTCGTTTGAGTTTTTATTTTTGTTTAACCATAATGACCGCTTTCTGTTTGTTGGACCGGAAACGGCGACCAGAGGGGGGTGAATGGGAGCTTTTGAAAATTTCAAGCTAAAAATAGCCTTCAGTTTCTGTTCTGTCTTCTGCGGAACAGGCTTCGAACACAACCTTCGAAGTTCTAGTTTGGAGGTATTTCACAGCACCGAAACCATGCTTTGTAAGGAGCAAAAGTTCGAAGTCTAGAAGACTTCGCTCTACCCACAAAACCAAAAACAACTCTGCTAAGTCAGTGCAGGCTCCGCACACTTGGTGCATTTGAGCAGACTTCACACTTCACCCTTCGCACGAGATGACTTCCCTCTGAGGACTTCGACCATATACTCTGCACTAGCAACTGGTACTAGGCTTCATACTTCGAAGGTCTAAACTCACACATCACACTGCGCTAAGGACTTCGACAAGGAAAGAAACTGTCTTCGATTTAAGCCAAAAAGTGCTTCGCTAGTAAAACAGAGGACTAGCCTTAGTTTACACAGAGCGAACACCCACTGAGAAAGACACACTTCACAAGCACAGATCACTCACACACTTCTCCAAAAATACCCCAGTGCACACACTCGAACCAGGAAGAAGTGGAGCAGAAGGAAATCAAAACTTGTAGTGCAAAACAACCATACAAGTTCAAGCAGAAAATGAAAACAGAATCAAAGTTTCATTGATTGAACAGGGAACACAAAATGAACTCACAAACTGCATATACAAGAGTGTGGCGGCAAGTACAGGAGCTCAAAAATGGCTGCTCAAAGTGTTGATATTGCATAGCTAGCCTCCACTATTTATAGGCACTATTCAGCCCTATGAATAGACTATTTTACCGCTAGGGTTTACACTGATTTTGTCTCATCAGAACAGGGGGTACTGCTAGTAGTCTACTTTATTTGGAGGCATCTTTTGTCAGCTTCGCAGAGGAGACAACACTGGCTTTTGTAGAGCAGACATGGTCAGCCTTTGCAGTTTTGGAGTCTTCTGAAGCCCCCCTTCGCACGCGAGGGGTGCGGTAGCTTCGGTGAGAAGCCTTGATCCTGACGGCCTTTGCTTCACTGAAGTCAGTGTTCGATACAGTGATGGTTTTGAGCCGAAGCCGTCAAAGCACTTGAGCCTTCGTGCCATCACCTCCAGAATGGACCACCATGGCTTCGCAGCTACTCCTAGCTCGAACTTCGCCGGTCCGTGTACCGAAGCCATGCATGGCCGAAGTGCCTCAAGTCAGCCACACTCCGATGCCCTACCTTCATAGTACCATCCTTCGAAGTCCCTCCTTCGTCTAAGGCCTCCGCATGAAGCATTCCATGAGCACTTTGTCTCAGTGTCTCTCCCAGAGCACACTCCTCGACGAACCTCACCCGGACCATGCCTTCGATGCACCTCGACTTCTGAGACCTTCGTCGGGTCAACCTTCGAATGCCTCCATCCGGAGCACACTTCGAATGCCTTGCCTCATTGCTGAGGACTTTGTCCACCATACTTCGAAGTCACCCCATTCAGAGTACCCCTTCGAAGTGCCTTGCCTCCGAGGACTTCGTCTCGGGGTACATTCAGCCGGAGCCATGATCTGCACCCTCTGCCTTCGCTTGGCGCACCTTGACCCGAGGACTGACCTCGACCCCACGCAACCTTCGTGACTGAGCTCCCCGCTCGTCCGGCATCAAGCCTCCCGCTTGACCCAGGTTCACTTGCTACGAACCGTCCTTCGCCTCCGAAGTCACCTGCGCCCCACAGACAAATAGACAAGTGTATGCAGTACCCTGGAGACCTCTCCAGGTAAACAACCTCTAGTACACACTCCGATGTACCACCCAAAGTACCAAACACTTTAGTACAACCAAGTCATCGTATACTATCGGACCCCTCCGACAGATACACTCCACTGCAACAGCCGCAGCAACCAGACCCACCGAACCCTTCAATGAAACAACCTCCGAACCTCTTTGGAGGGACCCCTTCGAATCCAGAGAATAAAATCTGTCAATCACTCATCACAGACTCCGAAACCAACCCTTGGTTTCTCAAAAAATCCTAGCTCCCCGGTTATCGGAGTGGTAGCAATAGAGGCCAGTGCTTCGATGTCTTCTACTCTAGCGCAAACCTCGGGGGAGGAACTCGAAGAATACCTCCAAATGTATGAATTTCTAGGGGACCCCAAAATCCTCTCTCAGAATCAAGACGAAGGTAGGCCTTCGATCTTTATTCTTTGAAGTTCCTGAAATAATTTCATTGCACCAACAATATCTTGAGGAGCAGCATGGCTCTAACCAAAGATGGAGCTTCGGCTCCCATTGGAGATAAGGCTCTGATCGTAGCGGTAGCTCCGGCGACTGGAGTTACTTCGGACGAGGCGACTTTGTCCGAGGGAGCCACTCTCGAAGGGTAATCCACACCGACCGAAGTGGGGGCTCCTCTGGTTTTTGTGCTAGGGAGAGGTAAGGGAAAGACTTGTCCTAGGCCTCTTCCCTCTTTGACGACAACGCCGTCAATGAACGACCCTTCGGTAGGCGCTTCGGAAGAAGACCCTGCTGAAGATAACCAAAGAGCCATGTCCTAGCTCCTGCTACTGGCTCCATTCTTGGAGCAGCGGATAGGGCTCCAAACCCTCCTGGAACCTTTGGCTGAAAAGAGCCAAGAGGTTGAGAGCTCCGAGGTGGTCTCCATTCTGAGCGAGGCCAGCGGATCGGAGCTCGACCTAGCCCTCGAAAGGGATACCCTCCAGGTATGCAACAAGCATAAAGTATATTTACCTTATTGAAATTACATCGTACTTACTTTGCTTTTTTGCAGCAATTTGTCCTTGCTAGAGCGACAGCGACTTCCAATGAGCTCGAAACTAATCGGCTTAAAAGGAAGGTTACGACACTACAAAGGGACCTTAAGGGCTTCGAAGATAAATCTCTACGACTGGAGGAAGAACTCCTCGAGTAGCGGAGGGCCAAAGCTATGGCAGAGGAAGCGCTCCGAACAGAGCAGCAAACCCGTGCCCAACTTGCCTATTCAATAGAAGAAATCCAAGCGGAGCGCACGGTGTTGAAGGCTGAAATTGAAAAACTTCGGGCAATGGAGGCGACTTCTGGGGCTGAACTCGTAGAGCTCCGAGGGTCGCTTAAACAAGTGCTGGTTCAGAAGAATTATTTAATGTTGAAGGCAGCTGAAATCACCTCCGTTGCCACCGAACTGACAAGGGCTGAGAAGAGGCACAACTTGGCGGCTGATCAGACCATGGACACCCTTAGGGGTGTTCTAGAGTATTTTGGAATGGTGTGCCCATCTTCCTCAGCTGCGGCGGACGAGCCTCTTGACCGAAAGCTTAAGATGATCCAAGTGACGGCCAAGATGATGAAAGTCTCCGGGACCCGCTACGAAGAGATCTTCGGGCAAGTAGCTGGTATCGGAGTCCTTCGACACCTCGAAGCCATCGGGGTCTCTACTGCTCTGGTGAAAGGTTCGATGCCAGCAAGATTCTCCGATGAAGGCTTACTGCAACCATCATTTGATGTGTCTTCAACTTGGGAATCCTTCCGGGTGACCTGGAGAGCAGACAATGAAGCTATGGCCAAGGCTTGGATCGACGAAGCCCATCGATAGAGGCTAGCTCAGACGAAGCCTCCAGCTTCAACTCCGCCAACTACTCCGCCTCCCGACCCGAAGGTCTAGCTTCTAGGATGCTTAATTATGTACAAGAGTCTTGTAATGCTCTTATTTTAATGAATGAAAAGTTTATAAATGAAAAGTCCTCACTTGAATGTTTGTTTTTAGGTTTTGCTACATGCTTCGGATTCTGATCTTGAAGTATTAGAGCTTAATGATGTGCTTCACCAATAATGGGCTATCCTCGAAAGCTTGAGGCCTTACAGGCGCTCGCGATTTTCAGTTCCTAGAGGGGAGCAAGGGGAAATGGCACCCAATGTTTGTAGCGAAGTCCTTTCTTATATTAAAGAAGAGGATAAGATAGTAGTATCTTTATCCTTAGAGTATGTAGATTGGTCCGACTAAGATTACCAAGTCGAAGACCCAACGGAGGCTAGCTCCGAACGACTTCTAACCTGGGCCGAACTTCAAGAAGAACAGAAAAAGCTGAGGGCTTTGAAGAAGAAAGGCACTCGGACCAAAAGAAAAGTTTCGAGAACTCTAGGCTCCAATGACCGAACTGGTCTTGGAGGTAGCTCTAGAGGTCAGAGGGGTCTACATTTTTATTTAGGCTTAGATAATAATTTTTCCTAATTACGATGATTGTAATATGATTAACCAAGTAATACAATTTGTTTAAGAAGCATCACTTGATTGTGCCTCACTCTCCTGCCCCTCCTTGTGGGCGGGGGACCACACGCAATGCGATAAGGTCCGCCGGACATAATGCTTGGTATAATAAAAACGATGCTTTGCAAATAGTACTTGATAATCATGAACTTGACTCTTTCATAGAGTTCTTTGAACTGTACATTCGTATTATGATGTCTATAATCTTAGAGCTTCGAATTTATGCATTGGAGCTCAGAAATTGGTCACTTAGGACTTTTAGTGTGTTTCATTTGGCCAGAGCCTTGAAACCTTATTACTTGGTCGCCTTCGACTCTTTTATAGATGCTTCGAACCCGAAGGATCAGAAATTTGTTTTTTAAAGTCCTTAGACTCTTCTATGGATGCTATCAGGCCGAGGCCTAGAATCCGTAGGTTTTGGCCACCTTCGGCTCTTTTACAGATGCTTCGAACTCGGAGGATCAGAAATCTGTTCTTTTAAAGTCCTTAGACTCTTCTACGGATGCTATTAGGCCGAGGCCTAGAATCTGTAGGCTTTGTCCACCTTTGCCTCTTTTACAGATGCTTTGAATTCGGATGATCGGAAATCTGTTCTTTTAAAGTCCTTAGAGTCTTCTACGGATGCTATCAGGACGAGGCCTGGAATCCGTATGCTTTGGCCACCTTCGGATCTTTTATGGAATCCCTGAACCGATGGTTCAAAGGCCATTTGGTGGGTTCTGATGAAAGATGCTTACCTTCGCAAGTTATCTCCGTTCCTCTGATGCATCCACCAGGGGTAGGGAATATTTGAAGAGTAAGCATAATTCAAATCTCCATCTTTATTTATTTCAGAAAGGTACTTTACAATTGAATACAAGGAGCCCCTAAGCGTAATAACGTTTAAGGTGCTTCGCATACCATGCATGCTTTAATTCTTCCCCTTCTAAATTAGCTAATTTAAAAGATCCGGGGCGCCCTGAGCGTAGGATAATATATGGTCCTTCCCATTTGTTTCCTAACTTCCCCAGAGCAATTACACTTCGCAGTACCAAATGACCTGGTCTAAGTTCATTAACTTTTACCTTTGGGTCATACCATGCCTTCGTCTGGTATTGGTACTTTGTCAAATTGGCGACAGCTTGAAGCCTTGTTTCTTCCAACAAGTCAAGCGAAGTGTTCCTTTCATTGTTATCTTCGGGCTCTGTTGCGCGAAGGGATCCACCTTTCAGCTCCGTTGGAGTCATGGCCTCGTCTCCGAACAACAACATAAATGGGGTGAAACCTGTGGACCTAGCTTGAGTGATCCGTATGGACCATAAAATCTAAGGAAGCTCTTTGGTCCACAGCCCCTTTGCTAGCCCAACAATCCTTCGATTTAAGCAGGACATAATATTTCCATTGGCCCACTCGACAGCTCCGTTGGATTGGGGGTGACGAATGGCTGCAAAGCACAATTTAATACCTAGTCCTTCACAGAATTCTCTAAAAGGTCCAGCTTCGAATTAGGTGCCATTGTCGATTGTCAACTCTCTAGGCACTCCAAACCTACAAATAATATTCTCCTAGAAGAATTTCTGCATATTTTTAAAAGTGATAGCAGTTAAGGGTTCAACTTTGACCCATTTAGAAAAGTATTCGATTGCTACCACCGCGAATTTCAGGCTGCCCTTCACCATTGGAAATGGTCCAATTAGATCCATTCCCCATCGTGCCATTAGCCATACCGGAGTAATGACTTGAAGGGGTGTCGGAGGATGATGGCTTCATCTTCCCATCCATTGGCACCCTTGACAGGTTTAAACCAATGATTCTGCATCTCTTATAATTGTTGGTCATTAAAGCCCCTAGCGAAGTTGTTGGGGGAAAATATCTCATCTTCGGGATTATTGCCAAAGCAGCATGAAGACAGTCAACCAGTTCGAAGATTGTCCGAAGACCATCTTCGAAGATGCCCAGAACCTGGTTCGAAGCCCGAAGACAGACACTGGTTCGAAGTATGTCTTCGAACCAAAGCCCTTCAGGATCTTTTCTGCCAGCTAAGATGGAAGACTTATCTTCTATCTTATTAGATTAGTCTTTTACCATTTTAGCCCCATTAAGGAAACCGAATAGTTTCCTTAATGTCGGTTGTAATAGAGGGGTAAATAGGTCTTTTCCTTAATGTTTAAGCCTATAAATACCCCCCATTTCACCCTGTAATAGGGACCGAATACAAGTGATTCAATACACACTTTCGAACTATTCTAAGCTATTATCCTTTCGGAGGCTTAGAACAGTTTGCTTCACAAACACTTCGTTTGTTAGTTTCTTTTCTACAGAAACCTGTTAGCGTAATCTTTTACGCCAACAGTTGGCGCCGTCCGTGGGGAACCTAGTCCGAAAAACTTCGTTCTCTACCAATTTCTTACATCATGCCTCCTAAGCGGAGCGCACCTCGCAATCCCACTCGGAGGTCCTCTCGGATCTCCGGAGAGATACCCTTCGACACAGTCGAAGTCGGAGGGTCTTCGACTATCCCTCCACCTCAAACTCCGCAAGGGGCTTCTATCCCTCGAGGATACGAAACCTCTCCGCCAACCCCTTCCATACTCCGACCGCCCGGAGCCACTCCGCCACCCTCCATTCCGATTCGAACTGATCATACCAGTTCTCAAGACCCGGAAGGTCCTTCCGGAGGAGATGAAGATAGCCTTGGAGATATGGCCACTCAAATGGCCAACCTTCAAGCTGAGGTAGCGAGGTGGCGACAAGAAGCTGCGAACAGGCTTCGCTCTCAAGCCACCCCAGCTATCCCCGAAGTGCCCGAAGATGGCGATCTTGATTATCCCGAAGCCCCGGAGAACGCCTCTTACGACAATGAATCTCCGTTGCATCCTGAGCTGCAGAAGGTTCGCTTCGATCCAAAGTTCAAAACTTCGAAGCTCTGCAAGTATGCCGGAGACGAAGACCCCAGTGAGTTTGCACGATCTTATGCCCTAGCGATTGAGGCTAGTGGCGGAGACAGAGAAACTATGGCGAAGTGCTTCCCGTTAGCTCTTCAAGGAGTGGCGTTGAGATGGTTCTGGTCTTTAAAGCCAGGATCAATCATTTCGTGGTCACAGTTGAAGAGGAAGTTTATAAGTAACTTTCAGGGCACCTTCGTGCCTCCCATGTCAACAGGAAGCCTTTTCCAAGTGAAACAGCTCCCCGGAGAAACATTGAGGCAGTACTTCAAGCGCTTCGCTCACACGAAGTCGCAAATTCGGGGGCTGTCCACATCCTCGGTGGTTGATGCAGCTCGGGAAGGCGTCAGTCATAAAGGCCTTCTGGATAAACTGCATCGGAAGAGCATCACCACAGTATCACAGCTGATGTCGTACTTCGAGGAGTACTCGAGGTCAGAAGAAGGTTGGCTTCGGAGGACTACTGCTACCTCGACAGTATTGACAGAAGTTAAAGCAGAGGTGAAGACTTCGGCACAGCCGCAAGAACCAGTCTTCGAAGTGCAACATGATCGAAGAAGAGGGCAAAAGCACCCTCGCTCTGAAGTCTTAAACATTGCACCCCCACAGAAGTTTGCACCAAGAGCTCCACAGTCTGCGGGGAACAAGTCTAGCGGCTGGAGACCGCCAGGGAAAACGGCTGGCAAGGGCCAGACCCTTTTTTGCTGTATTCATGGAGAGAATCGAAGCCATGCAACTGACACCTGCAAGGCTATTCTTACCCTTCGAGGAGAATACTTGGAAAGAACTTCGGGTCGAGGTAGTACCGACCGAAGTCCAGCAGCAGCAGTGCGCCCGGAGCCGGTCCAGGCTGTGGCGCGGATAGAAAATTTTGATGCTGCAAGGCACCCTCCGGTGGCCAATGTTATGCCACCTCCGAAGCAAGAGGAAGGGCAAGATAGAGGGAAGAGAGTAGTTCTCCCTATCTCCGGAGGAGGTACCCTCGGAAGCATGTCCAAGAGACAGCGAAGAGAGTACGTTCGAGAAGTAGGCCACATTGGGACTTCGTCATCTGCAGCTGCAATGCCGGAGTGGTCTCATGTTCCAATATCTTTCTCTGCGGAGGATGCAGCTGGTATCAAGTTCCCGCATGCAGATCCATTGGTTATTACTGCTGATATTGCAGGGACTGAAGTCCGAAGGGTGCTAATTGACGGAGGTAGCTCGGCAGATATCATATTTGTACAAGCCTTCGATCAGTTATGCATTTCCCGGAAGCATCTCCTCCCAGCGGCTCGTCCTCTGCAAGGCTTCGCAGGACCTCCGCTTGATGCACTTGGCCAGATAGGCCTGGAAGTAACCTTCGGAGAAGGTTTACTAGCCCGAACTGAAGAAGTTATCTTTGATGTGGTAGATGCCTCGTATGCTTATAATGTCATCTTCGGACGAGGCATGTTGAATCAGTTCGGAGCTGTGGCGCATCACAACTACTTGTGCATGAAGATGCCCACACAATCAGGAGTCCTGACAATCTTCGGAGATCAAGCCATGGCTCGGAGGGCAGAATATGGTCACGGTCCTCCTCTTGATCCGAGGCAAGTAAACAGTGTTCAAAATGATGAAGAAATTTTTTCAGCCTCTTCCGAAGCTTCGAAGAAGTCATTTCCAAGACCAAGCCCCGAAGGAGAGATTGCAATGAAGATCATTGTTAAAGATGGTAAAGAATACACTTTTCAATTTGGTAAAGATTTACCTCCTGAAGTTGCAACTTCCTTGGAAAAGGTCATAGAAGAAAATTTGGATGTCTTCGCTTGGTCTGACGAAGATATCACCGGAGTCGATCGGGATATTATTGAGCATAGTTTGCTTGTAAACCCGAAGGCCCGGCCTGTTCGACAAGGGCTCCGGAAGATGTCCGCAGAGAGAGCTGCTCTAGCTAAGGACGAAGTTGAAAAACTGTTGAAGGCTGGGATTATCAGAGAAGTGGCCCATACAGAATGGTTAGCCAACCCAGTCTTCGTCAGGAAGAAGTCTTCCGGAAAGTGGCGCATGTGCATTGATTTCACATCTTTGAATAAAGCGTGCCCACGTGACCCCTACCCCATGCCCCGAATTGATCAACTAGTTGACTCCACTACAGGTTCGGAGTTACTAAGCTTCCTTGACGCGTATTCTGGTTATCATCAAATATGGTTGAAGCGCGAAGATGAAATCAAGACGAGCTTTGTAACTCCTTCGGGAGTCTTCTGCTATGTAAGAATGCCCTTCGGCCTAAGAAATGCCGGGGCTACTTTTTCAAGATTAGTTGCTAAGGCTCTAGGTCATCAACTAGGCCGTAATGTAGAGGCCTATATGGATGATATTGTAATAAAGAGTGCTTTAAAGCACCAACATAGCCTAGACTTAGCAGAAACACTCAATAGCCTTCGGGCATGTGGGATCCGTCTTAACCCCGAAAAATGTGTATTCGGAGCTAAGACTGGAAAGTTGTTAGGGTACTTAGTTTCAAGCAGGGGAATTGAAGCTAGCCCTACTCAAATAACTGCGCTGCAGAAGATGGCTCCTCCGGAGAATTTAAAGCAAGTGCAAAAGCTGACTGGACGTCTGGCCGCACTTAGCAGGTTTTTATCAAGGTCTGCGGAGAGGAGCTTGCCAATATTTAAAGCTTTGAAAGGGTCCGAAGATTTTGCATGGACACCGGAGTGTCAGAAAAGCTTCGAAGATATTAAAGATTATCTCAGCAATCTTGCTACACTCACGGTGCCTATTGCGGATGAAACCCTACTCCTGTATCTTGCAGCTACAGGTTCAGCTGTCAGCGCAGTCCTTGTCAGAGAAGCAGATATCAATGGGAAGTTGGTCCAAAATCCTGTCTATTTTGTATCTGAAGCATTGTCAGGAGTGAAGACAAGATACTCCGAACTTGAAAAGTTCGTTTATGCTCTGATAATGGCTTCGAGAAAGCTAAGACATTATTTTTTGGCTCATAATGTAATTGTACCAACTTCGTATCCTTTAGGAGATATGCTCCGAAGCAAAGATTCCACTAGAAGGATTGGAAAGTGGGCAGTAGAGCTAGCACCCTTCGGCATATCTTTCCTGGCAAGGACAGCTATCAAATCTCAAGTCCTAGCAGACTTCGTAGCAGAGTGGACTCCACCTGCGAAGTTGACTCCAGAGAAATCAGATGACGGAGTTTGGATTATTTACTCCGATGGGGCTTTCCAAGCATCCGGAGCAGGCATTGGGGCAGTATTGATTTCACCGTCAGGGCAAAGAGCAATGTACTCCGCAAGACTCAACTTTAAGTCTACCAATAATATAGCGGAGTACGAAGGAATTTTATTGGGACTCAGGAAAGCACGTGCTCTAGGGGCTACAAGGATAATTATAAAAACAGATTCTCAGATAGTAGCAGGGCACGTAGACAAAAGTTTTCAAGTCCGACATCCACAGCTTGCAAAGTACTTAGAAGAAATTCGCAAGATTGAAGCACATTTCAAGGGTATTTCCATTCGGAGTATACCAAGAGCTGAAAATGTGCAAGCGGACATTTTAGCGAAGGCTGCAGCCGGAGCTGTGGATGTGCCTGACGAAGCTTTCTATGAGGAGCTCAATGTACCTTCGGTGCCACAAATTGCCTCTGCGGAGATCCTTTGCATTCCTAGTGCAGATTGGAAAGATTCGATCATAGAACTCCTGCAAGGAGGAACAAATTTGCCCGAAGAGCCCCAATTGTCAAGATTAAAGCTCAGAGCAAGAAACTATCAGTTAATCAACGGTATATTATACAAGGCCGGAGTATGCTCCCCTCTACTCCGATGTATATCTCAAGCCGAAGGCCAAGAAATTCTTCGAGAAATTCACGAAGGCCTTTGTGGAAGCCATTTAGCCCCTAGAGCACTGGCAGGAAAAACACTTCGCCAGGGGCTTTATTGGCCCACAATAACAGCTGATGCGGAGAGCTTGGTCCGCACTTGTCAAGGATACCAGTGGATGGGTCGATGGAGTCATCGCCCACCAACAGCTCTTCAAGTCATAGCTCCGGTATGTCCTATGGCCAGATGGGGTATGGATCTAATTGGTCCCTTTCCGTTAGCAAAGGGAAATCTGAAGTTCGCAGTGGTAGCTATTGAATATTTTTCTAAGTGGGTAGAAGCAGAGCCCTTAACAGCTATCACTTCGAACAATGTACAGAAATTCTTCTGGAAGAACATTATTTGCCGGTTCGGAGTGCCTAGATATCTCACAGTTGATAATGGAACACAGTTCGACGCAGAGCCTTTCAGGAAGTTTTGCGAAGACCTAGGCATTCAACTATGTTTTGCTGCAGTGAGACATCCTCAGTCAAATGGAGCCGTAGAGCGAGCCAATGGAAATATTTTATCAGGGCTAAATCGAAGAATAGTAGGATTATCAAAGGGACTGTGGACCGAAGAGCTTCCGAAGATTCTGTGGTCCATTCGGACTACGCAAACAAGGTCTACAGGTTTTACTCCGTTCAGACTGCTATTCGGAGATGAAGCTATGACTCCAACGGAGCTCAAAGGAGGATCATTTCGCAGCACCGAACCAGACATCGAAGAAGAGAGACAAGCTTCGTTAGATTTGTCAGAAGAAACAAGACTTCGAGCTGTAGCTAATTTATCAAAATATCACCAGCAGACGAAGACTTGGTATGACCCGAAGGTTAAGCTCAGCGAGTTAAGGCCGGGTCATCTTGTTCTACGAAGCATTATAGCACCAGGGAAGTTAGGCAATAAATGGGAAGGTCCATATCTAATTGTCCGCTCAGGACGCCCTGGTTCATTTAAATTAGCTAATTTAGAAGGTGAAGAGTTAGCACATACTTGGCATGCGGAGCACCTAAAGCGATACTTCGCATAAGGGCTCCTTGTAATTCGCTTGTAATCACCTCTAAATTAATAAAGCATACACCCTGATAGTTGCCTTCCCCTTGTTGACTCCTAGCTTCCCAAGCGGACGCGCTGGAACGGAAGTCGACCGAGAGGGAAGTGTCATTAAGCTGGGCTGTATTTCCGGACTTCGTACCCATAAAGTCGAAGCCTCCGGTGTGGT
Organism: Zizania palustris; assembly: GCA_019279435.1. Classification (NCBI taxonomy): domain Eukaryota; kingdom Viridiplantae; phylum Streptophyta; class Magnoliopsida; order Poales; family Poaceae; genus Zizania; species Zizania palustris. The sequence continues at coordinate 53,073,359 of JAAALK010000287.1, read as the reverse complement.
GGCTGAAATCCATCCAGAGCCCAAGCTGATACCTTGTAGGCATCCGTAAAAGAGCCAATACCACATCCTACGGAGTCCAAGCTTCGGCTGGTAGACTTCCGTAAAAAGAGCCGAAGGTGGCCAAAATCTGCGGAGTCCAAGCTGCAGCTTGCAGACATCCGTAAAAAGAGCCGAAGGTGGCCAAATTCTGCGAAGTCCAAGCTCCGGCTGGTAGACTTCTGCAAAAAAGAGCCGAAGGTGGCCAAATTCTGCGAAGTCCAAGCTCCGGCTGGTAGACTTATGCAAAAAAGAGCCGAAGGTGGCCAAATTCTGCGAAGTCCAAGCTCCGGCTGGTAGACTTCTGCAAAAACAGCCGAAGGTGGCTAAAGCAAAACAACATTTGAGCCATGAGCTTCGAATGTTTGTTCATATAAGTCCAAAGTGACAAATTTCCTAAGACACTAAAGTGTCCTGAAAGTTATCTCAATTGATTTCTTTCGTTAAACAAAGGTACCAAGTTACCATTCTTCTGACTACAAAAAGTCGAAGAAATTTCATAAGATTTCAAAAGATCTTTAAATGACAGAGGGGCTCCGAACCCCCAAAAAATTGTACTCCGAAGTCTTTTCTTTGCGCATAACCATCTTTGAATACAGTTCGAAGTTGCTTATACCCAAAGAGGGGCTAGTAATATGGAGACAATTTTAAATCGGCATTCATTATCGAAATAAATGTATTTACAGATTACATTATGAAAAATTGGTATCTATACCAAGGAGGAATCGGAGACCTCTTCGGTCCCGAGAGCTAGGGGTGGAACGTCTAGTTCCAACATCAGAAGTTCTAAGAACTTTGCGCTTAACTCTCTTCCTCCCTTTCGAAGCTCTAAAATCTTTCTGCTCTTGTTGAAGCTCGGCCCAAGTTCGAAGCCACTCGGGGCTTCTTTCCCAGCTTCTAAGATCTTCAGATCTTTTATTTTGGGCTTCACCTTCGTCTTCGGACCAATTAGTGTCTTCAGAAGACGAGGTGTTTGCGTCAATCTCTTTATCTTCCTCTTTAATATAAGACAATACGTCTTTGATTACTTCGGGCGCAATAACGCCGGAGTCATCTCGAGGGATAAGAAATCGAGGACGTTTATAACTCTTTAGAAGTTCGAAGGTGTTCCACAGTGAGCGAAGTTCGCTGTTAAGCTCTAACACTTCGATATCTTCCATAAGAGGCAAAGCCTAGAAATATGATAAACAAGACTTTCATTGATAAATGTTTACAAGCATAAAGCTTTACATGATTAGAAATCCTAAAATATTCCTAAACCTGCGGGTTCGAAGGAGGTTGACTGCTCGAAGCTTGGCTCCGAACTTGCTTCTGGCGTTGGCCTTCATCAATCCAAGCCTTGATCGCAGATCGACCTTCGGCTCTCCATGAAGTTTGAAAGGCTCGCCAGGCGGAGCGCTCTGCGTCGTCGAAGATGATGGAGCCCTCTGCGCTCGGAGTAATTACTCGGCCCAAATCCTCATAGTAACGAAGTAATCCAAGGGCAGACACTTGTCCGGAGAGTTCTCCATAACGCATGCCTGCCGTCTTCATTTGCTTCGCTGCTCCTTGGATCCTCTTTAACCGGCGCAGCAGAGTCACATTGTCATCCGAAGGTAGTGATCCAGTAGTACCGAAGTACTCCAAGACACCTAACATCTGTTCGATGACCTCCGAAGCCACCTTCTCAGACTTAAGCCTTTCCTCAATAAGCGCATCCTTGGCCGAAGTCGTTTCTGCTAAAACTCCGGAGATTCTAGCGTTCTCCGTAGTCAGAGCATTCTTTTGAGTCCGGAGTTGGCCAGCCTCTTCTTGTAGCCTTACAAGTTCGGACCCCTTCGCAGCATCCTCCGTCCGCAGTCTCTCAACCTCTGCTCGAAGCACAATTCTTTCCGCTTCGAGCTCTTTCTTCGCAGCCTCCAAGCTCTACCTAGCCCTTCGCTCTGCTAGTATTACGTTATCCATCTGAGCTACTCGACCTTCGGAGAAGTTAAAATTTCTTTGAAGAGCTTCGTTCTCTTCCCGAAGTTGAGCAATTTCATTTTCGCTCGATAAAGCCGCAGCGCGGGCTAAGACTGCTTGCTAAGAAAAAAGAAAAACTGAAATAAGAAATTATTCATATATAATTTGCTATTTGCTTCGAAGATGCTTTATACCTGATAAGCTGCTCTTTCTACAGCAAGGTTAAGCTCCGGGCCCTTCGCTCTGCTTAAAAGGGCTACTAGTTCTATTTCCCCGACTTTGCGACTGGCTTGACCCAAAGGTTTAACCAAAGTCCCAAGTCCGGTTTTCTCCTCCAAAAAAGGAGTTATGAGAGGAAGCATTTCTAAAGCCTTCTGATCAGCTCTGCTTAGCGAAGGTCCGGAGAGTTCTTCCGAGGCTCTTGGAACTTCTGAAGATGGCGCCCCCTCAGTTGATTCACTTTCATCTGTCGATTCAGATGAAGTCGATCCTTGAGTAAGAGGAGGCTCTATGTGCCTTTTACCTCTTCCAGGCCCTTGTTGAGTAACCTCCGGGCGTGGCTCCGAAGTTGTCAAAGGCCTTTGAATTGTATCTTCGAGGGGTACTTCGACAACAGGAGGCTCTGCAATAACAGAAATATTATACATTGTATAATTTTGCAGAAATTGATAAGAATTATGCAAAAATTTACCTTCAACATTCTCCGGGAGATCAAGTACTGGACTGATCGGAGGATCAAAAGTGAAGTCATCATCTGACTCCGCAGTTAGATTCTCCGCTGTCGGAGCATCTCCGTGATCAGTCCTTTCCTCCACAACCGAAGTTGCAGGAACTTCGGCTTCATCTTCGCCCATAAGGGCTTCGACTTGTTCCTCTTGGGTATCCGGAGCTCTTACTTCTTCGATGTTGGCTTGAGGCTCCGGTATACCTGCAGTATCTTCAATGTGAATACTTCGTTGAGCTGCATCTTCATCAATTAATTTCACTAATAAAGTACCTTCATCCTCTTTAGAACCAGAAAGTGAGGTTCTTGAGCTTGAAGGAGCAGGATCCGAAGGTGCGAGATTCTTTGGCTTCCGAGCCACCTTCTTCACCGGGGTTTTCGCTGAACTTGAAGCTCCGGCTTCAGCTACTCTTTTCTTGGGGCCTTTCTCCTGAGGCACCCAATCCATCAGAGGGGGTGGAGGTAACTCCAGCATTCCCCATACTCTGTTAAATCGCTCCCAACTTCCGACTAATTTGATTCGCCATTCTTTTTCCGACGGAGTTGGAGCACCCAGAATCTTCTCCGAAGCCCTTACGATTTGTTCTGATGTAATAGGGTCTGAAGAAGCTAAAAAATAATTCGAGTTAGTCTTTCTTCGAAGTAAATATGTACAATGCATGTTGGTTTCGAAGTTACCTGCAGGGCTCGAAGTATAATTGATTTTGCGAAGGCCGCCTTCGGAGTCATCTTCGAAGATGATAGGCCAGTTGGCCATCAGTGGAGGAATTTGAAGACCGATGAATTCTTCAGCCAAGTCTCGCATACTGAGCCTTCGGCTAACTTTTTCAAGCAGGTTCAGGCGGGCTTCGAGCTGGCCTTCGTCAGGTTGCACTAGGGCTTCTTTCCGGAATCGGATTTCTTTGAGAGGCCCAGCCAGAGGACTGCTAGCTCCGACTTCGGCATAAAACCACCTCAGTACCCAATCAGTGTACCATCTAGCATTGATGGCCTTAGCAGGGAATCGTAAAGCATATTCGTCTCGAAGCCTAAAATTAATGCTTCCGAAGGCAACCACCACCTTCTCACCTCCGGAGCCTACGAAGGTCTTCGGTTGACAAGTCGCTCTATGCAGTGCAGCGAAGATTTCAGCCCTCCCCTCACAACCTTCGGCTCTCAGCGCCCACTCAAAGATAGCTAATCTAGCTACAGCGTTCGGAGATAGCTGGGGGAGGGTTACATGAAATAGGTCAAGAACTTCGGCCAAGAAATCCACAGCAGGGAGGCCTAAGTCTGCTTCGAAAAAAGCTTCGAACACTACAACCTCTCCGGGTCTTGGTGATGGAATTGATTCTTTGCCCGGCCTCCGAACCATAACCCCATTGCTAATCTTTCCCCCTGCTGTGACTGCCAAAGATTCTCTCTTGCAGGTAGAGGGCCCCAACTCAAAAGATTGATCCAAGTATTTAGTCGAAGGTGGACACAGACCTTGGTCATCGGGGATTTGGGGATTCCTCCCCCCTGCCGCCATGGATGTTCCCGCCTGCATCGAGGGTGCCGCCGCCAATGTCGCCGCTGCTGCTGCTGCGGCTGCCTGCTGCCGAGCCAAAGCCGAAGGAGGCGCAGATCCTTTGGTTTTCACCATTATGATCGCTCGGTTGCTCAAGAACTCAAAGGGCTCAGGAACTCAAAGGCTAGGGCTCAAGAACTCAAGGGGCTCACAAAGCTTTTGACTAAGAGGAGACGGTGAAAAGGTAATCGGGTAAGTTTTGGGCTCTTTATTTATAGCCTAAATTTTCCGTTTGTTACCGTTTGAGTTCTGCCCTTTCTCATTCTTGCCCGTTATTTTCCTCCGAAAATAACGGATCGTTTAACTTCTGTTAGAAGAAACAGGTTAACGGCTATTTTTTCTAAGTCTAAAAAGTCTTCAGTCTTTCTAAAGACACTTCTAAGTTACTTCGAATGTAACTCTTTCGAATGCCAATCCGAAGCATTTATCTCCACATAGTTCGGAGATGATATAAATCTGTTAACCCCTACGCGTGAATACTTTTCTTGCGCATACTGCTCTCCTAAACGTTACAGGTCAAACGGAGAAGCGTATTCGAGGGGCTACTGTTGGGGGAAAATATCTCATCTTCGGGATTATTGCCAAAGCAGCATGAAGACAGTCAACCAGTTCGAAGATTGTCCGAAGACTATCTTCGAAGATGCCCAGAACCTGGTTCGAAGCCCGAAGACAGACACTGGTTCGAAGTATGTCTTCGAACCAAAGCCCTTCAGGATCTTTTCTGCCAGCTAAGATGGAAGACTTATCTTCTATCTTATTAGATTAGTCTTTTACCATTTTAGCCCCATTAAGGAAACCGAATAGTTTCCTTAATGTCGGTTGTAATAGAGGGGTAAATAGGTCTTTTCCTTAATGTTTAAGCCTATAAATACGCCCCATTTCACCCTGTAATAGGGACCGAATACAAGTGATTCAATACACACTTTCGAACTATTCTAAGCTATTATCCTTTCGGAGGCTTAGAACAGTTTGCTTCACAAACACTTCGTTTGTTAGTTTCTTTTCTACAGAAACCTGTTAGCGTAATCTTTTACGCCAACAGAAGTGTTTTGCCTGCTAAAGCCCGAGGGGCTAAGTGGCTACCACACAAGCCTTCATAAATTTCCCGAAGTATATCTTGGCCTTCAGGTTGTGAGATGCATCAGACTAGAGGAGAACATACTCCATCTTTATAAAGTACTTCATTGACAAGATTATAATTTCGGACCCTTAACTAGAGCCTTTGTAAATTTGGGCCTTCTAGTGTGATTGTATTATTTTTCAAGAAATCCAATATTGGACTCTGCCAATCAATGACTGGAATGCAAAGGACTTCTGTGGAGGGTTGTTGATGCACCGAAGGCTTAATAAGTTCCTCATAAAAATCCCCTTCCGGGACATCCACTGCTCTGGCTGTAGCCTTTGCCAAGACATCTGCAAGCTAATTATCTGCTCGAGGAATGCTTCGGATGGAGATTCCTTTGAATAATGCATCCGTCTTGCGGATTTCTTCCAAGTATTTCACAAGATGTGGATTCCTAGCTTGGAAGCTTTTGTCAACATGCCCTGCAATAACTTGGGAATCTGTTTTTATTACAATTCTAGTTGCTCCAAGTGCTCTTGCTTTTCGGAGACCAAGCAGGATTCCTTCGTATTCTGCAATATTGTTAGTGGACTTAAAGTTGAGCCTTGCAGAATACATTGCTTTTTGCCCCGAAGGTGATATTATTACGGCTCCAGCGCCAGCCCTAGATACCTTGCAGAATATATTGTTAGTGGATTTAAACTTTCAGACCCTTTTAAGGCTTTGAAAATTGGGAGGCTTCGCTCTGTTGATCTGGCTAGGAATCTGCTGAGGGCTGCGAGGCATCCTGTCAGCTTCTGGAATTGCTTCAAATTTTCAGGTGGAGCCATTCTTTCTAGTGCACTTATCTGCGTTGGGCTAGATTTGATTCCTTTGCTCGAAACTAAGTACCCTAGCAATTTTCCTGCTTGAGCTCCGATTATACATTTTTAGGATTGAGGGGAATTCCACATGCTCGGAGGCTCTCAGAAGTTTCTGCGAGGTATAGACTATGCAGGTGCTTTAAAGCACTTTTTATTACAATGTCATCCATATAGGCTTCGACGTTTCGGCCTATTTGGTGACCTAGAGCCTTAGCAATAAGACACGAAAAAGTTTCCCCAGCATTTCTCAATCCGAAGGGCATTCGGACATAACAGAATACTCCGGAAGGAGTTATAAAGCTCGTCTTGGCTTCGTCTTCACGTTTTAGCTAGATTTAATGATAGCCAGAATATGCATCAAGGAAACTTAAGAGCTCGAAACCAACCATAGAGTCAACAAGTTGATCCATGCGGGGCATAGGGTAGGGGTCTCATGGGCATGCTTTATTTAGAGAGGTGAAGTCAATGCACATGCGCCATTTGCGGGAGCCTTTTTTCTTGTCGAAGACCGGGTTAGTCAACCATTCTGTTTGGGCTACCTCCTAGATGATTCCAGCTCTTAGGAACTTCTCTACCTCCGCCTTAACAAGGTCTGCTCTTTCAGTTGACAATTTGCGGAGCCCTTGGCGAATTGGTCAAGCCTTAGGGTTAATGAGTAAACTATGCTCAATAATGCTCCGGTCAACTCCAGGGATATCTTTGTCTGAGTGTTCTTGCACACTATTTATCTGTCGAGGATCGAGATGTGGGCCGTGGCCATATTCCTCTCTCCGAGATGTAGCCTGGTCTCCTAAAATTGTAAGAACTCCACCTTACGTGGGCATTTTGAGACACAAATAATTATGGTGAGCCACAGCTCCAAATTGGTTCAGCATCCCTCGCTCGAAGATTGTGTTGTAGGTGTACGGGGCGTTGACAACGTCAAAGATGACTTCCTCAATTCTGGCCAGGGGCCCCTCACTAAAAACAACCTCGAGGACTATTTGGTCGAGGGCATCGAGAGGAGGGCCTGCAAAGCCTTGGAGTGGGTGAGCTGCTGGAAGCAAATGCCTTCGGGGAATACACATTTGATCGAAGGCTTGGATGAAGAGTATATCAGCGGAGCTTTCGCCGTCCACTAATATCCTTTGAACATCCACCCCTGTGATATCAGCTGAAATGACAAGGGGGTGAACATGGGGGAATTTCACCCCTACAACATCATGGGCAGAAAATGAAATGGGCACATGGGACCACTCGGACATTTCTGCAGCCGAGTTTGAAGTCCCTATATGTCCTACTTCCCGAACATATTCCCTTCGCTAACACTTCGACATATTACCGAGGGTCCCTCCTCCGGAGATGTGTAAGACCACTCATTTCCAATGATCTTGAGGGTCTTCTTGCTTCAGTGGTGGCATAATGTTGGCCACCGGAAGTTGCCTTGGAGCTTCGGGATTGCTTGCTCGCCCGATAGCTTGTACGGGCTCCGATCGTATTGTTGGAGGAGCTCGATCTGTAGTGCCTCGCCCTGAACTTCTCCCCAAATACTCTCCCCGGAGAGTCAGTATAGACTTACAATCTTTTGTGGCATGGCTTCTGTTTTCACCATGCATACAACAAAAAAGAGCCTGGCCCCGAGCAGCCGTTTTTTCTAGTGGCTTTGAGGCACTAGCTTTATTTCCTTGAGCATGATGATAGTTGGAAGGCATCTTCGGAGCGGAGGGGGCAATATTTAGCACTTCAGAGCAGAAGTGTCTCTTTCCCCTTCTCTGATCATTAGGGCGATTATCGAAGGGGACTTGTGGAGGATTCGGAGCCCCTAGCTCCAGCTTCACTTCTTAGGGGAGGACTAGTGTGGGTACCACAGTTCTTCGGAGGCATCCTTCTTCTGCCTTGGCATACTGCTCGAAGTATGCCATCAATTGTGCTACTAAAGACACTGGCTTTCAGTGAAGTTTGCTAAGGAGGTCGGGATTCAAAACACCTTCGCGTGTCGCATCCACCACAGATGATGTGGACAACCCTTTTATCTGGGACTTGGTGTGGGCGAAGCACGTAAGTATTCTCGAAGAGTTTCTCCCAACTGCTGCTTCACCTGAAAAAGGCTTCTTGTAGAAATTGGGCTACAAAAGTGCCCTGGAAATTGCTCACGAATTTCTTCTTCAACTGCTCCCACACTACTACAAACTGTCACTGTAGTGGCGTTGGGCGAAACCACTGTAGTGGTGGGCCATTAGATGCCCGCCACTAGAGTTGCTGGTGCTAACGGCAGCACCAGCGCCCGCCACAACTGTTGGTAAAGTAGTGGCGGTCGGTGATGACGTCAGCCCGGACCGCCACTAATGTACCAATAGCAGTGGCGGGCGCTGGTGCTGCCCGCCGCTGCTAAGATGGCCGCCACTAAAGTAATGATGACATCACTTGCGACCGCCACTACTATTCTAGCTATAAATGCGCAGCGTCTTCCTCCCCGAGCTCTATTGGAGTTCGCATTCAATTTTGTCCGTACAATGGCGACAAAAATCTAGATAAAGAGGGGGGAGGCTTTGTTTTCGTTTCTTTTGAAGGATTTCATTCTAGGAGGTAAATCCATTCCAAATCTCACATTTATTTTGTATTTAATCATGTATACAATGAGTTATTATCGTTTTTCTAATTTAGTGTTTGTGAATAGAAATTTTCAAATAATCTTCCATTTACGGTGTTACCTTCTCCCAAATGAACAAATATGACCCTCCTCACAATTATTAATCACTTGTATATTGATTTACGTCATTTTAATCTCTTTTTTAATTTGATTTATGATTATAGATCTAGAGTTATGTTGTTTGGAGAGAGAGAGAAACCAATATAGTTAATTTATTTAATAATTTTTTCTGCTTAATGAGTAGTTTTAATTAAAGCATTGAGGATTTTTAATTAATGTTGTTATGAGCGATAATAAATCAATATATTTTCAATTTGTAAATTAATAAAATTAACAATAATGATTTTATTAATATTTTTTCAAATAATATATGTTTTAGATGGAGCACAGGTCCTGGATGTAATCGTCCAACGACGGAGATGTGGTGGCATATTTTAACAGAGTAACTGAATTTACTGAAGCTGCCGCACAATATGCTTCCCGTCAGAGTGAAGAGGCAATATATTGTCCTTGTAAAGTTTGTAAAAACGAAGCGATGTATCCGTGTTCTGATCGTGAAACCATACGATTTCACTTGTTGAAAAATGGTTTCGTGAAGAACTATTATATATGGACGAAACACGGTGAGATGGGCCAAAATCCTCCTGAAGATTCTGATGTGCCGCAAGATGCTCATCAACATAGAAGAGGTTGTGATCATACATCCGACATAACACATGATGATGTTGATCAATATGATGATGATGACGCCTTTGATGTGGAGGAACTGATGCGAAATGTTGCGCCTGAGGTGTTGTTGCAGAGAACTACAACCAAAGGATACGATAACTTTGAAGCACTTGACAAAGCATCAAAAAACCTTCTTTACGAGGAACGCCACGGATGCGATAAGCAGTATACTGTGTTGTACACAATTCTTGAGCTTATGAAACTGAAGGCCAGCAATGGATGGTCTGACACCAGTTTTTCAGATCTTTTACAACTCCTAAAAAAGGTTTTGCCAAAACCCAATGGTTTACCATCTGATACGTACCAAGCAAAGAAGATGATTTGTCCGTTGACTTTGGGCATTCAGAAGATTCATGCATGCCCGAACCACTGTATCCTATATCGAAAAGAGTATGGATTGTTAGAGAGATGTCCGCAGTGCAACGCGAGTCGATACAAACGTCCAAATGACTGTGCGGAGGACTACAATGACCACCAGAAGAAGAATAATAAGAGGTTGCAGAAGAGGAATAAAAATGTTATTGAAGACCATCCAGGAAAAAAGATGGAGAGGAAAGTTCCGGCCTTAGTAATGTGGTACCTACCGGTGATTGATCGCTTGAAACGTATGTTCTCTAATCCTAGAGATGCTGAACTATTAATCTGGCATTTCGCTGGGCGAAAGAAGGACGGAAAACTTCGGCACCCTGCGGATGCTAGGCAGTGGAAATCATTTGACTTGGCCCATCCAGATTTCTCGGATGATCCTAGAAATATCAGGATGGGACTTAGCACGGATGGAATGAATCCCTTCGGTGAGATGAGGAACCCACATAGTACGTGGCCAGTCTTTCTATGCTTGTTCAACATTCCATCATGGTTGTGCCATAAAAGAAAATACCTTATGCTCACTACTCTAATTTCTGGTCCAAAACAACCTGGCAATGACATTGATATCTTTCTAGAACCTTTGATGGAGGATATGAAACGTCTATGGGAACATGGTGTCTGTGTGTGGGATGAGCACAAGAAAGAGCACTTCAATCTAAGAGCCATAATCTTTTGCACCATAGCTGACAACCCAGGACGCATGTCCCTAACAGGACAGGTTAAAGGAAAGACAGCATGTGTAGTGTGTGTGGACCAGACAGAATCTATGCATCTTCCATCATTCGTTAAGACGATATATATGCGACACCGCAGATTTTTACCAAAAAACCACAAATATCGAAGAAATAGGAACCATTTCGACGGTACAATCGAGCTTGGACAGCCTCCACGAAATCGAGATGGCAAATTTCTATTCGAAATGGTAAAGAATATCAAAGTTGTTTTCGGAAAGAAGAGGAAGAAATCTGAAAAAATTTCAAAGGACGCTCCATTTAAAAAGCAGTCGATCTTCTTTAGATATTTGCCCTATTGGAAGGAGTTGGAGATTGGTCATGCTATCGATACAATGCACGTTGAGAAGAATGTCTTCGAAAGCACTATCGGTATTTTGTTAGACATACCGGGCAAATCAAAAGATGGACTCAAAGTACGAAGGGACCTTCAAACTCTCGGAATTAGACCCGAGCTTCACCCACAGGAAAGGGCCAATGGAAAATTTTTCCTTCCGGCTGCTAGCTATAACCTCACAATTGACAAGAAAAGATCAATCTGCAGGTGTCTACATGGAATTAGAGTTCCAACAGGATTCTCAACGAATATAAAGAATATTGTCTCCGTAGCAGATTTGAGGATGAGCGGCTACAACACTCATGATTGTCATGTTATGCTTGGGCTATTCCTCGCCATCGCAGTAAGAGGAGTTAAACATTCATTTCTGAAGATGGTGATAACACGCATGTGTCACTTCTTCAATGTCATATCAAAGAAGGTGATCGACACTGAAGAGTTAAATGAATTACGTAAACAAATGAGGGAGACTATGTGTCAGCTTGAGATGTGCTTTCCTCCTTCATATTTTGATATTATGGAGCACTATATGATACATATAGCAGACCAAATCTTTGTTCTCGGTCCAAAGAAGCCAAAAGAAATCACAGCGAAGTGGCGTAACGACTGTGGATGTCTCGCCAGGGAGCGATGTAAGATAGTTTGGAAAAATTGGAAGACTGTCCCTGAAGCTACAAAGAACGAATTGTGGCAGCATATAAAAGCGCATTATAAATTCCCGGAAGACCGCTTAGAAGACGCTAAAGCTGCCACATTGAAGACTATCGGGAAGGCTCTCCGTACATTTAGGACTAAACTGAACACACAATACCTTCAGAAAGATGAGTCGCCACTCAACGACTACGGCTTTATAACGCCAAATGAATGGAATGAATTCAAAATGCAGCATTGCTCCGAAGAAGCCAAACAAGAGAGCATAATGTTCAAAGAACTTAATAAGAAGAATAAGTTCCCCCATAAACTTGGGCCAGGTGGATATAAGGCTAAGGAGGATGAGTGGAGTAAAAAGGAGGAGGAGGACCGTGCGGCTGGGTTACCTGAACAGTTTTCAGGTGCTGATCACCGCACTAAGAGATGGCTCCTAGGTCGAGCTAAAAAAACACCCGAGGGCCAATATATGCTCTCCGACTCACGGACTAGTGAAGTATTCCAGAAAGCACAGGAAATCGCTGAGTTGGAGAAGACTGGAAAGTTCAAGCCCGAGGGATGTAATGACCAGCTTACATCTGCTCTCGGAAACGAGGAACATCGAGGGCGCACCCGAGGTGTCTCTTCTATAGCACCCTGGAAAAATACTTTCAAGAAACAGGAGGGTGCCACATACAAGAAGCGTCAAGAACGCACAGACGACGCCGCAGAGCGCCGTGCAGAGTGGGAGCGACACTTTTTTGAATTTATTAACGAGAATCCAAACATAATGCAGGCTGCAGCTGGACAAATAATTGTGCCAGAGGTACGACTCGACGTACCAAGCAGTGTTGGCTCAGTACAAGACAAATTTCCTGTAAATTATATTAAAGAGGACACACCCTGCAGCCTGCATGTACCGATAGGGCGCAAAGGGCATTCCCAAGAGGCTGCACGAGGCATTGCTATGCCTGGGGATTTATTTCACAATCGGCCTATTCCTGCTGACTATACCAAGGTTCAGGTCAATGAGATCACCAACGACAGATTTATTAATGACCCCTTGGATCTTCCAATGCCTGATGAGGGGATTGAGACAATCGGAGATGCTCTAAATAACTTTGTCCTATGGGCGAGCCGAGATATCAAATTACTGCAGACAAGTTCTCAGAGTAAATCACCTATTGTCTCATCACAATCCCCCACATATCTTTCATCTCAGGATGTGCAAAATATAGGATCATTATCACCTGTTGATGAGCGTGAAATAGAGGAAAAGGCAGAGGAAGAGCCAGTGCCCAATAAAGTGGCAGAAGTGATAGAATCGAAAGTGACTTCTGATCCTCAAGTGACAAAGCTAGTGCCAGTGCTTGAGCCCACTGATGAGCCCAACACAAATGTGCCAGAGCCAGATCAAATGCCAGTGCTAGTTCCGACTGAGCCTCAAGTGCCAGTTCCGGCTGATCCTCAAGTGCCAGTGCTAGTTGCTGCCGAGCCTGAAAAACAAGATGCATGCCCAAAGCCAGCAATCCACAAGATAACTGTTAAAGCTGGGCAGTGTTCTACGCTGAAATCTGAAATGCATAAATTTTTTAATACTTTGGGGCAAACACGTTCTATGCCCGAAGAGGCTCCCATAAAGGCTCCAGTACAAAAGCATGCGGGCTCACTTTCTGTTGATAAGAGGACCTACGGAGACGAGGATTATATCGAATACGAACCAGGCAAACCATTATTACCCCAAGGAGTACTTAATTGTATGCCTTGGACGATGAAAACATTTCATGACTGGTACCTCGAAGCGTCTTCGTTAGGTGTAACACAAATAGAACTGACGGTTCCACAAGAAATATTCAACTGCCCAGAGTTTAAGCTTGCACTATTTTTCGACGACTTCCATCGGATGTTTCGTCTGAAGCGAACCGACATCACAAGCATGATGCTCTGGTGCATGTAAGTACTTTATACTTTGTCAATACAAAGAAAAAATAAATAATGTCTTATATTGACTATTGTTTTATAACATATGCAGTTGTAATTCACGCGGTGACGAGTCTAAATTGTATGGGTACCTAAACCCGTCATTAATAAGCCAAAGTGCGCTGAACCCGACACTAAACCAGAATGATAGCAAGTACTGGACTGCGGGTAAGAAAAAATTTCAAAGAAAGATGTTCAATAAAGACGAAGACAAACTTAAGAAGAACAAAAGGAGTTGTGCCGCGTTGTATATTGCGCGGTGCATGTATCAATGGAAGGACAGAGAAATTATATGTGGGGCATATAACTTTAAGTAAGTATACCCACTATATCCACTTAAACACGTTTTATCGATTATGAAACTAACATAATCATATATTACTTCTTTCGATAGTGATCATTGGATTGCACTTCTGATATACCCAAAAAGCTCAAGGGTTTATGTGCTCGACTCGCTCGACAAACCCAAAAAAGAATATCAAGATATATTAAATGTTATTCAGAGTGCACATAGATACTACGTGGAAAAGTTAGGTGGCCCACATGATCCACAGAGGCCGAAAGAAATGCTTATCAGAACCAACTTTCCGGTAATATTATATTTTTAAATTTGTTAATTCAATTGATAAAGCCAAACTATATATCGTTCTAACTTTGTCTATTTTGAAGTGTCACAAACAATCTCTTGGTTCCGTGCATTGTGGCTACTATACTTGTGATTTCTTGAGCAAAAACTTAGGAAAGTTTGGGCGGACAGTATCTAAGGATACTAAAGAAGTAAGTTGATTTCTTGTGTGTTAATCTAATATAACTTGCAGCGTATGTACTTATATTTTACGTATGCAGGCGTCAAGTCCATCAACCGTTGCCGAGAAGAGCCAACTCTCTGAATCACAAATGTACGAAATCGTATCAAGGATGTGCCGCTTCACGATGCATGAGATTCTTCATGAGCTTGGAGTATTTTTCGATCCTGAGAGTGAAGTGGCCAAGCATCCAACTCTATATGATTGGGTCGGAAGAATGAAAAGGTGAACCAATTAAGATATGAGTTAGCCTTCCAAGAAAACATAAACCGCATGAGCATGTATTTGTGAAACAATGAATTGTGTTGATGGATGTTTATTGTGAAACATAAACCGGAAGAATGTAAACATTGTGAATTTTTGAAAATTGATGAGATTGATGGTTGTTGTGTTGATGTGTTGTTGTTGTGGATGTGTATGTGGATATGTGGATGTTTTGCTGCTGTGTATGTGGATATGTGGATGTTTTGCTGCTGTGTATGTGGATATGTGGATGTTTTGCTGCTGTGTATGTGGATGGCTGTGTGAAGCATATAATTTCTGTGTTTTGGTTTGTGGGATCACAGCATTCTGTGTTATGGCTTATACACAGCAGTGGCGGGCAGATGAGGTAGCTTGCCCGTTACTGCTGTTGACATAGTGGTGGCGGGCGTGCTGACATCATCTGCCCGCCACTGCTGTTGACATAGTGGTGGCGGGCGCGCTGACATCATCTGCCCGCCACTGCTGTTGACATAGTGGTGGCGGGCGCGCTGACATCATCTGCCCGCCACTGCTGTTGACATAGCAGTGGCGGGCCGATGAGGTCAGCGCGCCCGCCACTGCTGTTGACACAGCGGTGGCGGGCGCTCTGACCGCCACTGCTAACCAGCGATAGCAGTGGCGTTAGAGCAGTGGCGGACTGGATGCCCGCCACTATAGGTCGATTTTGCCCGCCGCTACAGTGTCGCTTTGTAGTAGTGCCACGACATAATTGATCCCAGCTTTAGATACCCGAACAACCGAAGGGCTACCCCTTCTATCTTGAGGGGGAAACATTTTGCCATCATATTTCAGACCGCTCCGCTTGCTTCTATTGCAAGGGCGTAAGAGCGAGAAAATTCTCCGGGATCAGATCCTCTAGAGTACTTATGTCGCTTTGAGGCTCGAAACTTGGGATCAAAGCACACCTTCTGCAAGTCCAAATGCAGTGGGGATTCATCATCGAAGGAGGCATTCTCGGCATCTTCTTGGACTTGAGGGTCTTTGGGATAATCATCAAGGCCGTCATCTTGATGCACCTCCGAAGCAGGAGGGATGGCTTGAGGCCGAAGCCTGTACGCAGCCTCCTGCATCCATCTTTCCACCTCTACCTGAAGCCGCGCTACATGAGCGGCCACGTCTTCGCTTCCTCCGGAGGGATCCTCCGGGTCTTCAGAACTGACATAATCAGTTCGGAGCACGGATGGAGCTCCCGAGGAACTCCGGCTACTCGAGGCCTATTAACTACTTCAGGAGTTTGAGGAACGTCTGAAAGTCATGCACCGGAGGTCCGAGGGGACCTTCGGAGGTGACCGGTGGCTAAACTCTGCTTGGGAGGCATGACTTACAAAGCTATGCAAGGTCTAAAGACCAGAAGCTTCGGACGATTGAGGAAGGTGAAGAAAGGCCTTCGAACTATATTTTGAAGTCCCTTGCCGAAGGGTGTGCGAAATCTTGAGACTCCGAAACTCCCTCTTCAAACGCTCTTCGAAATACAGGCAGTGGCAGAGAACTAGCTTTTAGAACTAGGTTCTCCATGGACGGCGACAACTATTGGCACAACGGATTACGCTAATAGGTTCTATAGGATCAAGAACTAACAAACGGAGTGTTTGTGAATGCAGACTATCTCAAGCCTCCGAAAAGGATAATAGCTTGGAATAGTTTGAAGTGTGTATTGACTATCTGAATATTCGATCCCTATTAGAAAGTGAGAATTGGGGTATTTATAGGTAAAACCTCTGGGGAAAAGACATTTTTACCCCTCAGTTACAACCGACATAGTGGAAACTATTTCGGTATCCCGTATAGGGTTAATATGGTAAAATATATTCAAAGGATGTCGACAGAGTAGATGTCCCACCCTTCTAGTTGTTTCCCATTCCGGAGCGGAAGACTTTCGGAGGGTCTCTTCGGACTGGAGCCTGGTTGACCCTTTGACTTCAAGTCCTTCAATCCGGAGACAAGTCTTGGGCTCCGAGATTATGATTTTCCTTTATCTTGGAATCTTGAGGAACATGAGGATGAAGTATTTTCCCCTAATGGGTTTAGTCGGCAGTGAGTGGTCAGTCAGTCGTCCTAGCGGCTGGTGGAGATTGTCGTGATGGCCAATATCGCCAATGATTGGCTTATGACTTATGCTGATGGAGGCTGATGCCGATGGTGTTCCGAGTGGTGGGTAATGCCTATGGGGGTCACATTCGGCAATCAGTCGATGCAACACTTCTTCTCCCATGTTCTTGAGTATAATACAATAACTGAAACTTATTAATCCATCCAGTTGGCAATCGGCCTAAGTAACAAGGAGCGAATTCACCTAATCATTAAGTCGACGAACTCGAGCACAAGTCATTGGTCCTTGGTACTCAGGTGTTGGTGTATCAACCGTAGGGATGTCCTCATCAGATGTTGATGAACTTTATGCCACGACTGGGTATGTATTTACTGTTGGAGGTGATGTAATATCATTGAGGTCTTTCAAACAGACCATTTTGACACGGTCAACCATGGAAGCAGAACTTACTACTTTAGATACAATAGCTATAGAGACAGAGACAGATTGGTTGTGTGAACTATTGATACACTTGTCCGTGGTTGAAAACCCAGTGTCTGCTATCCTTATCAACTATGAAAATCAAAGTGGATAGTCAAAGTCAACAGTGTTAAGGATAATGTGAAGTCATCAAGACAAAGTAAAAGACGATTGAAGTCTATCAGGAAGTTGAAAAACTCTAGAGTAATAAGTGTGATTTATATTCAAATAGACAAAAACTTGGCAGATCCCTTTAAAAAAGGGCTATAAGAGTGAGATGGGTGAGAGACCTATATGAGTTTTCATAGTGGTAACCCAACCTATGATATTGTCGTGATGGCCGATATCGCCAATGATTGGCTGATGGATTATGCCGATGGAGGCTGACGATGATGGTGTTCTGAGTGGTGGCCAATGCTGATGGGGGTCACAGTCGGCAATTGGCCGATACAACAGTTTTTCTCCCATGTTCCTAAGTATAAAACAATAATCAGAACATAGTAATCCATCTAGTCAGCAATCGGCCTGAGTAACAAGGAGCGAATTCACCTAATCATTAAGTCGATGAACTCGAGCACGAGTCATTGGTCCTTGGTACTCAGGTGTGGGTGTATCGGCTGTACGGATTTCTTCATCATCCTCCCCTTCTTGAATTGGAGTCATCCTCGACTCATCGTCAAGCTCGTCACCCAAGTAACGCTTCAAATCGGAGATATTAATAACGTTGTTGATGCCATAATCTGCAGGTAATTCAATATGGGAGCTTTTAAATTTCAGGCTCAAAATAGCCTTCTGTTTACAAAACAGTCTCCTGCGGAACAGGCTTCGAACACACCCTTTGGAGGTCTAGTTCGGTGGTATTCTATAACTCTGGAATCAGGCTTTGCAAGGAGTAAAAGTTCGAAGTCAACAAGACTTCGCTACCACCAACAAACCCCAAAACACATCTGCTAGGATAGTGCAGGCTCCTCCACACACTAGGTGCCTTTGAGTAGGCTTCGCACTTCACACTTCACATGAGTAAGTTTCCCTCCATGGGCTTCGAACAGATACTCAGCACTAGCAGCTGGTACTAGGGTTTGTATTTCAAAAGGGAAACAGTAGATAGAACAGACTGCGCTGAGGACTTCGACAGAGGAAGGAAAAAGGCTTTGATCCCAGCTTCGCTAGTAATCAGAAAGGGCTTGCCTCTAGTTTACACAAAGCGAACTCACCCTGAGAAATACACACACATCGCACACATTTCTGTAGAAAAGAAATAGAGCAAAAACTCTGGCTTGAACAGAATGAAGTGAAGCACAGAGAAATCAACACATGCAATGCAAAATATAGATACAAGTTCAAGAAGCAAATGAAGAACATAATGAAAATTTCATTGCATGAACAGGGAACACAAAATACTCACAGGACCGAGTACAAGAAAATGGCGGCTAACTCTAGAGTTCTAAAAATGGTAGCTACCAAAAATGTTGCCTAGACCTTGCCAACCTTCTATATTTATAGGCACTATTCAGCCCTGTGAATAGACTACTCTACCCCTAGGGTTTACACAGTTTTTGTCTCAGCAAGACCAGGGGGTACAGATGGTAGTCTACTTTTCTGGAGGGTTCTTTTGTCAGCTTCGCAGAGGAGACAACATCAGCTTTTGCAGAGCAGACACGATCAACCTTTGCACATTTGGAGTCTTCTAAAGCCCTCTTCGCACACGAGGTGTGTAGTAGCTTTGGTGACAAGCTTGAACCGGTAGGCCTTCGCTTCACCGAAGTCAGCCTTCGATACCGTCATGGTTTTGAGCCAAAGCCATCAAAGCTCTTGAGCCTTCGCACCATCACCTCCAGAGTGGACCACCATAGCTTGGCAGCTACTCCTAGCTCGAATTCCGTCAGTCCATGTACCGAAGCCATGCATGGCCAAAGTACCTCAAGTCAGCCACACTCCAAAGCCCCACCTGAGGAGCCATGCTGAATAGCGTGGGCCTCATGGCTCCAGATGTGATGAGTCATTGTCAACGATAGTCAAAGAGGACAGAAGAAGAGAGGAGATCTACTGTTTCATGAGTCGCGTGTGACTCAGGTACATGGGAAGCAAGCGACTATCGGGCAGAGGAGGCTGCGAAGTCGGGCTGGCCCAATCCGGGTACATGGGCTAGGAGCAGCAGAGGACCCACTGGGCTATTGACCAGGATTGACTCAGGTACATGGGCGGTGAGCGATTGTCGGGCTAAGAGAGCTGCGGAGTCGGGCCGGCCCAATCCGGGTACCTAGTGCAAAGTCGGTGGAGGCTTTGTCAGTTTTGGCGCAAAACTGACAACCGTCGATCTTGTATCCGACTGTCCGGAAGAGAAGCCGTAGTCGCTATGAAAGCTTAGCTTCCGGATAAGTCATCTGTATCTCTAGGCCCACAGTCAGTCAGTTGAGTCTGTAAAAAATCCTAAGGGCTGTTGAGTCTTTTCCTTTTATTCCTGCGTCTGTAAAAAACCCTAAGGGGCTGGTGGAATATTCTAGGTCATTGGGCAGCCAATAAATAGGGCCCCAATCCCTAGGGTTGGACTACCCTTCCAGAATTTACTTTTCAATCATTTGGGTCATTTTTGTTTCCTGCACATTCTCTCTCCTGCTCCTGCTCTTGTGCGCCGCCAGAAGCTTCTATCCTTGCATTCTCTCTATTCTTCATTAACTCAGTGAGATTTTATTCTCTGCTCTTGTGCGTGGCGTGCTTTGATGTGTGTGGATATGAATCTTCGTGTACCGTGTGCGTTTTGATCACTATTTGCTACTCTGTTGCCTCTGTTCTTCACGCAAGTAGTACTAGTTCTTGATGTTGCAAGTAGTACTACTTCTCAGTAGCAATAGTACACTGGTACTATAGCTTGCTTTTTTTGCGTGGCTTTTTAATCGAAGCAGACATGGCTAAATACCTTTTCTGGTTGTTTCTGGCGAAGCCCCCTCTCTCTGTTTGAAGTCCCTCAGCACCGTGAGGAAGGCTTCGATCTGACATCCTCGAGGGCTTCGCTTGACCTTCGACTTCACTCTGTGTTGCTAGCTTCGAAATACATTTTTGTGCTCTGTTAGCTTCACATACTTCGACAGTCTTTGCGAAGGTGTTCTCTGTTTTCGAGCTGTTCGAAGTCAAAACTTCAACAAGCTTCAGAGTTAGCTTCGAAGCTAATCTCACTGTTGGACTTCGCTCGACGTGAGTTCCTTCTTACTGTCATTTTCGAGGATCACTGTGTGTTGTTTCGGAGGTTGTCTTTCGAAGGTAGAGAGTAGGCTTCGTTTTTGGTTTCTCGGTCGTGTGTAAGGCTTCGCTACTCTTTCGAAGGTTGCTTCTCTGTGAGCTAGTTCGAAGCCTTCTGTTCGAAGCCTAGCCTTCAAAGTACACTCTTCGAAGCAAGCTCCGACACTGGCATACTTCGCTCTTTTCACTTGAGCTAGGCTAGACCAATCTAACCTTCGGCACGTATCCGTCAACCTTCGCTCGTCTTCGACAACCATCTCCGAAGCAGGCTTCGACCACCAAAGCAGACATCGACCGGAGAAGCAGGCTTCGTCAAGTTTTTAACAGGAGACAGATTTTGAACAGCAACATCTCATCTCATTCCATGTGTACTTAGATTATTTTACTGAGAAGTTTGATCTGCCATGTCTTGAATATTCTGTCTATCTGTCTAGTAGCACGAACTTTGTGTTTCGCAGTTTATCAACAGTTGCTTCTAGGCTAGATAGCTTTATACTTAGGCTATCTGTTCATTTTTGTTGTATAGTTTTCTTGAGGTGCGTTGGGTGTTGGGAGCAGGCCATTGATTCGAAAGAATTTTTAGGCACCCATTCACCCCCCCTCTGGTCGCTACTTTTGGTCCTACAAGTGGTATCAGAGCAAGGTTAGGGTTTTTCCATACCTTAACCGGTTCTAAACCCCAGTAGTGACCATGACGTCTCCTGGCAAGGTCCCGTCCTTGGAAGCCTATGTCTATAACTATTGGAAGACTCGCATGCGAGCCTATCTCATGAGCTAGGGCTCAGACATATGGGACATTTGCGTTCACACCACGTTTGTCATTTTGCCAGTCGCTTAGCATGGTACTGCTGGTATCATTGCTCAGCATCTGAGCAACAGTAAGGCTGTGAACATTCTCTTTTCTGGTTTAGGTCCCATTGAGTTTGAGCATGTGAGCCATCTCTCCACTGCGAGAGAGATCTGGGCTACCCTCAAGGCACACCATGAGGGAACAGCCAAGGTCAAGGCTTGGCTCTATTAGACCTACCGGCGTGAATATGAAAATTTCACATAGAAGCGGGGTGAATCTGTTGAGGCTTTGTTTGGTCATTTTCAGTCGATCATAAACAAGCTTCGGGACAACAAGGCTGAGGGTGCTCAGTTAGTCTCAGATCATGACCAGGCGCTCAAGGTTCTCCATACCTTGGACCCAAAGATCTGGGAGATCAAGGTATCTTCTATCATTGAGAGTACTTCTTATGATACCTTGACCATTTCTGAGTTGTTTAGCAAGCTAAAGGCTACTGAGGTTGATCTCCAGCTGAGATCAAATCTCACTGGTTCTGGATCAAAATCTCTGGCCCTTGCTACACCTTCTGTTGATCTCTCTTTTGTGAGCTGTGTTGGGCTCTCTTTGATGTCTATCACTGAGGACTAGCTTGAGTTGTTGGGAGATGATGATTTGTGTCTTTTTAACAACCGGGTGCGTCGTGTCTATGACAAGAGAATGTTCAAGAGACACAGCACAAAATCCGGGTGCTTTGAGTGTGGTGATCCAGGACACTTCATTGCCGACTGCCCCAAGCGCAATGGACACAAGAAGGGCACTGGTGGTGGCTTCCACGACTCCAGCAAGCACGACTGTTGGAGGAAAATATCTCATCTTCGGGGTTATTGCCGAAGCAACATAAAGGCAGACAGCGGATTCGAAGGTTCCCAGACGATCATCTTCGAAGATACCCGGAACCAAGTTCGAAGTACGAAGATAGGCATTGGTTCGGAGTACATCTTCGAACTAAGGCCCTCCAAGATCTTTTCTGCCAGCTAAGATGGAAGACTTATCTTCTTTCTCATTAGATTAGTCGTTTACCATTTTAGCCCTATTAAGGGAACCGAATAGTTTCCACTATGTCGGTTGTAATAGAGGGGTAAATAGGTCTTTTCCTTAATGTTTGGGCCTATAAATACCCCCCATTTCACCCTGTAATACGGACAGAATACAAGTTATTCAATACATACATTCGAACTATTCTAAGTTATTATCCTTTCGGAGGCTTAGAACAGTTCTCTTCGTAAACACTTCGTTTGTTAGTTTCTCTTCTACAGAAACCTGTTAGTGTAATCTTTTACGCCAACAGTTGGCGCCGTCCGTGGGGAACCTAGTCCGAAAAACTTCGTTCTCTACCAACTTCTTACATCATGCCTCCTAAGCGGAGCGCACCCCGCAATCCCACTCGGAGGTCCTCTCGGATCTCCGGAGAAATACCCTTCGACACAGTTGAAGTCGGAGGTCCTTCGACATTCCCTCCACAAACTGCGGAAGGGGCTTCCATCCCTCGAACATACGAAGCTTCTTCGTCAACCCCTTCTATACTCCGACCGCCTCGAGTCCCTTCTCCACCCTCCATCCCGATTCGAACTGATCCGACCAGTTCTCAAGACCCGGAAGATCCTTCCGGAAGAGATGAAAATAATCTTGGAGATATGGCCACTCAAATGGCCAACCTTCAAGCTGAAGTGGCAAGGTGGCGACAGGAAGCTGCGAGCAGGCTTCGCTCTCAAGCCACCCCAACCATCCCAGAAGTGCCCGAAGATGACGATCTTGATTATCCCGAAGCCTCGGAGAATGCCTCCTTCGACAATGAATCTCCGCTGCATCCTGAGCTGCAGAAGGTTCGCTTTGATCCAAAGTTTAAAACTTCGAAGCTCTGTAAGTATGCCGGAGATGAAGATCCCGGAGAGTTCGTTCGGTCTTATGCCCTACCAATTGAGGCTAGCGGAGGTGTTCGAGACACCATGGCGAAGTGCTTCCCTTTGGCTCTTCAAGGAGTGGCATTGAGATGGTTCTGGTCCTTAAAGCCAGGATCAATCAATTCATGGTCACAGCTGAAGAACAAGTTTATAAGCAACTTTCAGGGCACCTTCGTGCCTCCTATGTCAACAGGAAGCCTTTTCCAGGTGAAACAGGTCCCCGGAGAAACATTGAGGCAGTACTTTAAGCGCTTCGCTCATACGAAGTCGCAAATTCGGGGGCTGTCCACATCTTCAGTGGTTGATGCAGCTCGGGAAGGCGTCAGTCATCAAGGCCTTCTGGATAAACTGCATCGGAAGAGCATCTCCTCAGTCTCTCAGTTGATGTCATACTTCGAGGAGTATGCGAGGTCAGAAGAGGGTTGGCTTCGGAGGACTGCTGCTACTTCGTCCATATTGCAAGAAGTCAAAGTAGAAGTGAAAACTTCGGCACAGCCGCAGGAACCAGTCTTCGAAGTGCAACATGATCGGAGAAGAGGGCAAAAGCACCCTCGTTCTGAAGTCATGAATATTGCACCCCCACAGAAGTTTACACCAAGAGCTCCACAATCTACGGGGAACAAGACCAGCGGCTGGAGGCCACCAGGGAAAACGGCTGGCAAGGGCCAGACCCTTTTCTGTTGTATTCACGGAGAAAATCAAAGCCATGCAACTGATACTTGCAAGGCTATACTTACCCTAAGGGGAGAGTACTTAGAGAGAACTTCGGGTCGAGGCAGTACCGACAGAAGTCTAGCTCCAACGAGCCCAGAGCCGGTCCAGGCTGTGGCGCGGATAGAAAATTTTGATGCTGCAAGGCACCCTCCGGTGGCCAATGTTATGCCACCTCCGAAGCAAGAGGAAGGGCAAGATAGAGGAAAAAGAGTAGTTCTCCCTATCTCCGGAGGAGGTACCCTCGGAAGCATGTCCAAGAGACAGCGAAGAGAGTACGTTCGGGAAGTAGGTCATATTGGGACTTCGTCATCTGCAGCTGCAATGCCGGAGTGGTCTCACGTTCCGATATCTTTCTCTGCGGAGGATGCAGCTGGTATTAAGTTCCCTCACGCAGATCCATTGGTTATCACTGCTGATATTGCGGGCACTGAAGTCCGAAGGGTGTTAATTGACGGAGGTAGCTCGGCAGATATCATTTTTGTTCAAGCCTTCGATCAGTTATGCATTTCTAGGAAGCATCTCCTTCCAGCGACTCGTCCTCTGCAAGGCTTCGCAGGACCCCCGCTTGATGCACTTGGTCAGATAGGCCTGGAAGTTACCTTCGGAGAAGGTTTATTAGCCCGGACTGAAGAAGTAATCTTCGATGTGATAGATGCCCCGTATGCTTACAACGTCATCTTCGGAAGGGGCATGCTGAACCAGTTCGGAGCTGTGGCGCATCACAATTACTTGTGCATGAAGATGCCCACACAAGCAGGAGTCCTTACAATCTTCGGAGATCAAGCCATTGCTCGGAGGGCAGAATATGGTCATGGTCCCCCTCTTGATCCGAGGCAAGTAAACAGTGTGCAAAATAATGAAGAAATTTTTTCAGCCTCCTCCGAAGCTTCGAAGAAGTCTTTTCCGAGACCAAGTCCGGAAGGAGAGATTGCAACGAAGGTCATTGTTAAAGATGGTAAAGAGTACACTTTTCAATTTGGTAAAGATTTACCTCCTGAAGTTGCAACCTCCTTGGAAAAGGTGGTGGAAGAAAATTTGGATGTCTTCGCTTGGTCTGACGAAGATATCACCGGAGTCGATCGGGATATCATTGAGCACAGTTTACTTGTAAACCCGAAGGCCCGGCCTGTTCGGCAAGGACTCCGGAAGATGTCCGCAGAGAGAGCTGCTCTAGCTAAGGACGAAGTTGAAAAATTGTTGAAGGCTGGGATTATCAGAGAAGGGGCTCACACAGAATGGTTAGCCAACCCAGTCTTCGTCAGAAAGAAATCTTCCGGAAAGTGGCGCATGTGCATTGATTTCACATCCTTGAATAAAGCATGCCCACGTGACCCCTACCCCATGCCCCGAATTGATCAACTGGTTGACTCCACTGCAGGTTCGGAGTTATTAAGCTTCCTTGACGCGTATTCTGGTTATCATCAAATATGGTTGAAGCGCGAAGATGAAATCAAGACAAGCTTCGTAACTCCTTCGGGAGTCTTCTGCTATGTAAGAATGCCCTTTGGCCTAAGAAATGCCGGGGCTACTTTTTCAAGATTAGTTGCTAAGGCTCTAGGTCATCAACTAGGTCGCAATGTGGAGGCCTATATGGATGATATTGTAATAAAGAGTGCTTTAAAGCACCAACATAGCCTAGACTTAGCAGAAACATTCAATAGCCTTCGGGCATGTGGGATCCGTCTTAATCCCGAAAAATGTATATTCGGAGCTAAGGCTGGAAAATTGTTAGGGTATTTAGTTTCAAGCAGGGGAATTGAAGCTAGCCCTACTCAAATAACTGCGCTGCAGAAGATGGCTCCTCCGGAGAATTTAAAGCAAGTGCAAAAGCTGACTGGGCGTCTGGCCGCACTTAACAGGTTTTTATCAAGGTCTGCGGAGAGGAGCTTGCCAATATTCAAAGCTTTGAAAGGGTCCGAAGATTTTGCATGGACACCGGAGTGTCAGAGAAGCTTCGAAGATATTAAAGATTATCTCAGTAATCTTTCTACACTCACGGTGCCTACTGCGGACGAAACCCTACTCCTGTACCTTGCAGCTACAGGTTCAGCTGTCAGCGCAGTCCTTGTCAGAGAAGTGGATTTCAATGGGAAGTTGGTCCAAAATCCTGTTTATTTTGTATCCGAAGCATTATCAGGAGCGAAGACAAGATACTCCGAACTTGAAAAGTTCGTTTATGCTCTGATAATGGCTTCGAGGAAGCTAAGACATTATTTTTTGGCTCATAATGTAATTGTACCAACTTCGTATCCCTTAGGAGATATGCTCCGAAGCAAAGATTCCACTGGAAGGATTGGAAAATGGGCAGTCGAGCTAGCACCCTTCGGCATATCTTTCTTGGCAAGGACAGCTATCAAATCCCAAGTCCTAGCAGACTTCGTAGCAGAGTGGACTCCACCTGCGAATTTGACTCCGGAGAAATCAAGTGACGGAGTTTGGACTGTTTACTCCGATGGGGCTTTCCAAGCATCCGGAGCAGGCATTGGGGCAGTGTTGATTTCACCGTCAGGGCAAAGAGCAATGTACTCCGCAAGACTCAACTTTAAGTCTACAAATAATATAGCGGAGTACGAAGGGATTTTATTGGGACTTCGAAAAGCACGTGCTCTAGGGGCTACAAGAATAATTATAAAAACAGATTCTCAGATAGTAGCAGGGCACGTAGACAAAAGTTTTCAAGTTCGGCATCCACAGCTTGCAAAGTACTTAGAAGAAATCCGCAAAATCGAAGCACACTTCAAGGGTATTTCCATTCGGAGTATACCAAGAGCGGAAAACGTGCAAGCGGACATTTTAGCGAAGGCTGCAGCCGGAGCTGGGGATGTGCCTGAAGAAGCTTTCTATGAGGAGCTCAATATACCTTCGGTGCCACAAATTGCCTCTGCGGAGATTCTTTGCATTCCTAGTGCAGATTGGAAAGATTCGATCATAGAACTCTTGCAAGGAGGAACAAATTTGCCCGAAGAGCCCCAGTTGTCAAGATTAAAGCTCAGAGCCAGAAACTATCAGTTAATCAACGGTATATTATACAAGGCCGGAGTATGTTCCCCTCTACTCCGATGTATATCTCAAGCCGAAGGCCAAGAAATTCTTCGAGAAATTCACAAAGGCCTTTGTGGAAGCCATTTAGCCCCTAGAGCTCTGGCAGGAAAAACACTTCGCCAGGGGCTTTATTGGCCCACAATAACAGCTGATGCGGAGAGCTTGGTCCGTACTTGTCAAGGATGCCAGTGGATGGGTCGACGGAGTCATCGCCCACCAACAGCTCTTCAAGTCATTGCTCCAGTATGGCCTATGGCCAGATGGGGTATGGATCTAATTGGTCCCTTTCCGTTGGCAAAGGGAAATCTGAAGTTCGCAGTGGTAGCTATTGAATATTTTTCTAAGTGGATAGAAGCAGAACCCTTAACAGCTATCACTTCGAACAATGTGCAGAAATTCTTCTAGAAGAACATTATTTGTCGGTTCGGAGTGCCTAGATACCTCACAGTTGATAATGGAACACAGTTCGACGCAGAACCCTTCAGGAAGTTTTGCGAAGACCTAGGCATTCAGCTATGTTTTGCTGCATTGAGGCATCCTCAGTCGAATGGAGCCGTAGAGCGAGCCAATGGAAATATTTTATCAGGGCTAAATCGAAGAATAGTAGGATTAGCAAAGGGACTGTGGACCGAAGAGCTTCCGAAGATTCTATGGTCCTTTCGGACTACGCAAACAAGGTCCACAGGTTTTACTCCGTTCAGACTACTATTCGGAGATGAAGCTATGACTCCAACGGAGGTCAAAGGGGGCTCATTTCGCAGCACCGAACCGGACATTGAAGAAGAAAGACAAGCTTCGTTAGATTTGTCAGAAGAAACAAGACTTCGGGCTGTAGCTAATTTATCAAAGTATCATCAGCAGACGAAGACTTGGTATGACCCGAAGGTTAAGCTCAATGAGTTAAGGCCGGGTCATCTTGTTCTACGAAGCATTTTAGCACCAGGGAAGTTAGGCAATAAATGGGAAGGTCCATACCTAATTGTCCGTTCAGGGCGCCCTGGTTCGTTTAAATTAGCTAATTTAGAAGGTGAAGAGTTAGCACATACTTGACATGCGGAGCACCTAAAGCGATACTTCGCATAAAGGCTCCTTGTAATTCGCTTGTAATCATCTCCTAAATTAATAAAGCATATGACCCTGATAGTTGCCTTCCCCTCATAGACTTCCAGCTTCCGAGTGGATGCACTGGAACCGCGAGGTCGACCGAGAGGGAAGTGTCATTAAGCTGGGTTGTATTTTCGGACTTCGAACCCATAAAGTTCGAAGCATCCGACGTGGGGGCTGACATAATCCGGAGCCCAGGCCACTGGCTTGTAGGCATCCGTAAAAGATCCCAAAACCACACCCTACGGAGTCCAAGCCATTGGCTGGTAGACTTCCGTAAAAAGAGCCGAAGGTGGCCAAAATCTGCGGAGTCCAAGCCATTGGCTGGTAGACTTCCGTAAAAAGAGCCGAAGGTGGCCAAATCCTGCGAAGTCCAAGCCATTGGCTGGTAGACTTCTGCAAAAAGAGCCGAAGGTGGCCAAAACCCTACGGAGTCCAGGCTGCAGCTGGTAGACTTCCGTAAAAAGAGCCGAAGGTGGCCAAAATCTGCGAAGTCCAAGCCATTGGCTGGTAGACTTCTGCAAAAAGAGCCGAAGGTGGCCAAATTATACGGAGTCCAAGCCATTGGCTGGTAGACATCCGTAAAAAGAGTCCAAAGAGACCATTGCAAACTCCGAACCATTGGTTCGTCAGATATCGCAAAAATAAGCCGAAAGTGGCTAAAGCAAAACATCATTTGAACCATGAGCTTCGAATGTCTGTTAACATAGTCCAAAGTGACAAATTTTTTAAGACACTAAAGTGTCCTGAAAGTTATCTTAACTGATTTCTTTCATAAAACAAGATTTTAAATTACCATTCTTCTGACTACAAATAGTCGAAGACATTTCATAAGATTTTAAAAGATCTTTAAATGACAGAGGGGCTCCGAACCCCCAAAAAATTGTACTCCGAAGTTTTTTCTTTGCGCATAACCATCTTTGAATACATTTCGAAGTTGCTTATACCCAAAGAGGGGCTAGTAAATATGGAGACAATTTTAAATCGGCATTCATTATTGAAATAAATGTGTTTACAGATTACACTATGAAAAATGGGTATCTATACCAAGAAGGAATCGGAGACCTCTTCGGTCCCGAGAGCTAGGGGTGGAACGACTAGTTCCAACATCGGAAGTCCTAAGAACTTTACGTTTAACTCTCTTCCTCCCCTTCGAAGCTCTAAAATCCTTCTGCTCTTGTTGAAGCTCGGCCCAAGTTCGAAGCTGCTCGGGGCTTCTTTCCCAGCTTCTAAGATCTTCAGATCTTTTATTTCGAGCTTCATCTTCGTCTTCAGACCAAATAGTGTCTTCAGAAGACGAGGTGTTTGCGTCAACCTCTTTCTCTTCCTCTTTAATATAAGACAATACGTCTTTGATTACTTCGGGCGCAATTACGCCGGAGTCATCTCGAGGAATAAGAAATCGAGGACGCTTATAACTCTTTAGAAGTTCGAAGGTGTTCCATAATGAGCGAAGTTCATCGTTAAGCTCTAACACTTCGATGTCTTCCATAAGAGGCAAAGCCTAAAAATATGACAAACAAGATTTTCATTGATAAATGTTTACAAGCATGAGCTTTACATAGTCAAAAAATCCTAAATAATTCCTAAACCTGCGGGTTCGGAGGAGGCTGACTGCTCGAAGCTTGGCTCCGAACTTGCTTCTAGCGTTGGCCTTCATCGATCCAAGCCTTGATCGCAGAACGACCTTCGGCTCTCCATGAGGTTTGAAAGGCTCGCCGGGCGGCAGTCACGCCTTCGGAAGGATTCAAAAGCTGCTCGTCGTCGAAGGTAATGGAGCCCTCTGCGCTCGGAGTGATTGTTCGACCCAAATCCTCGTAGTAACGAAGTAGTCCGAGGGCAGACACTTGTCCGGAGAGTTCTCCATAACGAATGCCTGCCGTCTTCATTTGCTTCGCTACTCCTTGGATCCTTTTTAACCGGCGCAGCAGAGTCACGTTGTCATCCGAAGGAAGTGATCCAGTAGTACCGAAGTACTCCAGAACACCTAGCATCTGTTCGATGACCTCTGTAGCTACCTTCTCCGACTTAAGCTTTTCTTCAATTAGTGCATCCTTGCTCGAAGTTGTTTCTGCCAAAACTCCGGAAATCCTAGCATTCTCCGTAGTTAAAATATTCTTCTGGTTTAGGAGTTGGCTAGCTTCCTCTTGGAGCCTTACAAGTTCGGACCCAGCACTAGCATGCTCCAACCGTACCTTTTCAATTTCAGCCCGAAGCACGATTCTTTCTGCTTTGAGCTCCTTATTAGCAGCCTCCAAGGCCTGTCTGGCCCTACGCTCCGTTGAAATCACATTATCCATTTGAAGTACTCTAGCTTCGGAGAAAGATAAGTTGCGTTTAAGAGCTTCATTTTATTCCCGAAGCTGAGAAATTTCATTCTCGCTTGATAAAGTTGCAGCGCGGGCCAAGACTGCTTGCTGAGAAAAGAAAAAACTAAAGTAAGAAATTATTCATGTATAATTTGCTACTGGTTCGAAGATGTACTCCGAACCCAATATAATTCGCTAAAGATATTGGCTCGAAGGTGCTCCGTACCTGATAGGCCGCTCGTTCCAGGGCAACGTTAAGCTCCGAACTCTTCGCCCTGCTTAATTTTGCTACCAGCTCTGTCTCCCCGACTTCGCGACTCACTCGACCTAAAGGTTTGAGCAGAGTCCGAAGCCCAGTTTGCTCCAAGAAAGGAGTCAAAAGAGGGAGCATTGCCGAAGCCTTTTGGTCATCCCTGCTTGACGAAGGTTCGGAGCGTTCTCCTAAGGTCCTTGGAACTTCGGAAGATGGCCCCCCTCAGTTGATTCACTTTCATCTGTTGACTCAGACGAAGTTGATCCTTGAGTAGGGAGAGGCTCTATGTGTCTTTTACCCATTCCAGGCCCCTGTTGAGTGACCTCCGGGTGCGGCTCCGAAGTTGTCGAAGGCCTTTGAGTTGTGTCTTCATGATGTACTTCTTCCGAAGGAGGCTCTGCAAAAACAAAGGTATTATACATTGTATAATTTTGTAGAAAATAACAAAATAATTATGCGAAGTTTACCTTCGATATTCTGGGGGCATTCTAGCACCGGACTGCTCGGAGGATCAAAGACCAGATTCTTCAAGAAGGCCCTGAAGGACTACCGGCGAGAGAACAAGAAGCGCGACAAGGCCTTCTTTGCCGAGATGGAGAAGAGCTACCCCAAGCGGTCCACGTCTTCTTCCTCTTCATCGAGCTCAAGTGATGAGGAGATCGCCATCAGGAAGGGGAAGGACGAGGACGATCCGGCGGACCTCTGCTTCATGGCCTTCGGGGACAGACCGAAGAGCCGCTCACACCAGCGCCGAAGATCCCGCAAGAGCTTCTGTTCAATGGCTCTTGGGGATAAGGAAGAAAAGAGCTCCTCCGATGACTCCGATGACGACGACAACGAAAAGGTATCATCCTATGAACGTGAAATCGTTGATTTACTTGAGA
This sequence comes from Zizania palustris, assembly GCA_019279435.1. Classification (NCBI taxonomy): domain Eukaryota; kingdom Viridiplantae; phylum Streptophyta; class Magnoliopsida; order Poales; family Poaceae; genus Zizania; species Zizania palustris. The sequence goes on along the minus strand of JAAALK010000287.1, from coordinate 53,041,929 downwards.
GCAATCGTCAGGAGTTGAAATATCGGGAAAAACTGCTTAGGGGGGCTAAGAAGAGGATAGATGAGTTAGAGAGTGAGCTTGCCGTGGCCAACGACAGAATTGAGAGTCTATCTTCTTCCCCTTGCTTGGGTGATAGCAGTGAGTGCCCAAAGTGTGAGGTGCTTCTGTGTGACCTGTCGACTCTGAAGTCCAGGTACAAAGAAAGGGTTGATGAGAGGGACGCTTTGGCCACTGAGCTTGAAAGTGCTCAGCTAGAGCTGAAAGATGCTCAAGCCACTATCGTCGCACCCTGTGCTGATTGCCTATCTCATCTAGCTATCTTAGCTGAGCTGAAAGCCAAGGGCAATGAGCATTTGGGGGATTTGGAGAGAGTGAGAGCTGAGCTAGCGCAGACTAGGCTAGATCTTGAGACACTATCAGTTCCATCCACTGTTTGTGAGAACTGTTTGTCTCTTGGAATGGAATTGATCAAGCTAAAAGCTGAAAAGTCTGTCCAAGTAGAGAGTGAGTGTGAGACCTGCTTGTCTCAGGTGGAGGTTCTAGCTTCTTTGAGAGAGGAGCTAGCAGATTCTCAGAATGAGAACTTTTACCTCTGTTCTATCCTGAGTTGGATCAGTGCTAGAGAGCCACAGCTCGGCATGATGATCCAGCAGTTCAAGAGGCAGTATGGGTTTGGAGTAGGTTACACCTACACCAAGGCTGACTTTGAGAGTGCCATCAGCCGGGTAGTGGAGTGGAGTAAAATGACTCCAGAGCAGAGGTATCCCAAGACTCACTCCACTGAGTCTTCCCAGGCTTGTCAGCCCAAGGATGGAGTGATCCATGAACCACCTAAAGCTCCACCCAAGAAACCTATCTGGGTTCCAAAGCCCAAATACCTCCACACTTCTCTTGACTCTCTTCCTGGACCCTCTCAACCCAAAAAGACTACACCTAACACCACTAAGACCAAGAATCCCAAGCCTCAACCACATCCCAGAAGCCCACATATCATTGTAAGTATTGTCAGAGAGACGGGCATCTTGCGGAGTTTTGCTTCAGGAGGAAGCGGGATGAGAGAGCAGAGAGAGCTCGTGGTGGTCAGGAGCAGTTCTACCAGCAGGGTGGTAGACTGCGTGTTCCTCGATGCAGGGAGAGGCTGGAGGCCAGGCCTCGTCGTGTAGATGGTGGTAGAGGAGACGACTTTCTTGCCCGTGCTCCAGTTGGTGGTGGTCGTTCCGGCAGAGCTCCAGGTCGTTTTGGCTATGGTCCTGGACCTCGTAGCCGAGGCTTTAGGCAGAACCGAGGACTACGCTTTGAGCCGCGTCTGGTCTGAACTATCATGATGATTTCTGCTTTCCGTCTTTTGAGCAGATGGCTCGACACTGGTTTAGCTCCTTTGCTAAACCTGGTGTCGGACCATTTGTTCCCACTTACAGCCACTGATTGTGCAGGATCGGGGACTGGAGGACGTTTGGATCATGGACTCAGGATGCTCTCGCCACATGACGGGACATCGCAGATGGTTCTCCAGTCTCACTCCCCCAAGCTCCAAAGAGTACATCACATTCGGGAACAGTGGTCAAGGGAAAGTAAGTGGCATTGGCTCAATTCGCATTTCAGATCATTTCTCTTTGAAGAATGTTGCTTTGGTTAAAAATTTGAACTTCAATTTGATTTCTGTTTCGCAACTTCTTGAGGATGGTTTGGAAGTGCGTTTTAAGAAGGGCAATTCTTCTATGTTTGATTCTAGAGGGTCTTTGATTTGCCAGATTTTACCATTTGGTAAAGTTTTTTGAATTGACTTCTCTATCTCTTTTGGCCCTTCTCGCTGTTTGATAGCTGGATCTTCTTCTGAGCTTTGGAAGTGGCATAGGAGGTTAGGTCATTTGAGTTTTGATCTGCTAGTCAGGTTAAGCTCTATGGACCTCATCCGAGGATTGCCCAAGCTTAAGATGGAGAAGGATCTAGTTTGTCATCCCTGTCGTCATGGGAAAATGGTTGTCGCTTCTCACACACCTGTGACTCAGGTGATGACTTCGTATCCGGGCGAGCTTTTACACTTGGACACTGTTGGTCCAGCTCGGGTACGTTCAGTCGGTGGGAAGTGGTAGGCGCTTGTCATTATTGACGACTTTTCTCGATTTTCGTGGGTTTTCTTTTTGGAGTCTAAGGATGAAACTTTTCAGTTTGTTCATGACCTGATTTTGAAGCTGAAGAATGAGAACAATGGTCGGATGCGAGCAATTCACTCTGACAACGGCTCAGAGTTCAAGAATTCTCAGTTCATTAGTTTCTGTAGTGATCAGCGTCTTGATCATCAATTTTCTGCTCCTTACACTCCCCCACAGAATGGCGTTGTGGAACAAAAGAACCGCACGCTAGTCGAGATGGCCAGGACGATGCTCGATGAGCATAGGACTCCTAGGCATTTTTGGGCTGAATCCATGAACACGGCTTGCTATCTGGCCAACCGCATTTTTCTTAGAGCTTACCTTGGTAAGATTTCATATGAGTTGTGGTTTGGCAGACAGCCCAAGGTGAGCCACTTGCGAGCGTTTGGCTGCAAGTGCTTTGTGCTCAAGAAGGGAGTGTATTTGGACAAGTTTGAGTCTCATTGCTGGGATGGTGTTTTTCTTGGTTATGCATTGCATTCTCGAGGTTTCCGTGTTTGGAAACTCGAATCCCAGCAGCTTGTTGAGACTTGCGAAGTTTCTCTTGATGAGTCCTTGCCTTCTTTGACTCCTTCTTTTGAGCCTTCTGTTGATGGTGAGCTCGGAGAGTCCATCTCCGAGGAAGATGAGGATACTCCAGCTGCTGATGAGGGTGGGCCTTCTGCACCCCCTGTAGAGCCCACACCTTTTGAGACTTCAACTGAGGATGAGGGCGGACCTCTGATCACTTCTTCCACTACGATCAAGCCCCCTCAGTCGAGTCCAGAGGTGCCAGCTACTAACTTCGGTGAGGTGACTTCAGATCACCAAGGATCCCGAGCAGTTCAGCATGATCACCCCTCAAAGCTCATCATCGGTGACTTGACTGAAAGAACTTTGCGTTCATCTAGTGCCTCTCTTGCTGTGTTTGCTGAATCTGCTTTTGTTGTATCTTTTGAGCCCAGAGATGTTTCTCATGCTCTTTCTGATTCTAATTTGAATAATGCTATGCAAGAAGAGCTTGAGAACTTTGTCCGTAATCGGGTTTGGACACTAGTTGAGCCGCCACCAAGATGCAACCCCATAGGCACCAAGTGGGTGTTCAAGAACAAACAAGGTGAAGATGGGGTTGTGGTGCGCAACAAAGCTTGACTAGTTGCCCATGGTTTTTGCCAGAAGGAAGGTATTGATTTTGAAGAAACTTTCGCCCCTGTTGCCCGTCTTGAGTCCATTCGCATTCTCTTAGCTTTTGCCACTTCGAAGGGTTTTAAACTTTTTCAAATGGATGTTAAGAGTGCTTTTCTGAACGGGTTCATATAGGAGGAAGTTTATGTTAGGCAGCCCCCAGTTTTGAGAACCCCAAGTTTCCTCGACATGTTTTTAAGTTGCAAAAAGCTTTATACGGGTTGAAGCAAGCCCCTAGGGCTTGGTATGACCGGTTGAAGCAGTTTTTGTTGTGGAAGGGTTTTGTGATGGGTTCTGTGGATAAAACTCTTTTTCTGCTCAGAGATGCTTCAGATTTTTTAGTCGCTCAGATTTACGTGGACGATATTATCTTTGGCGGTACTACTAATGATCTTGTGTCCAAGTTTTCTGAGCAGATGCACAGTGAGTTTGAGATGAGCCTCATGGGTGAGCTCAAGTACTTTCTAGGGCTCCAGATCAAACAGACCAAGGACGGCACCTTCATCCACCAGGGTAAGTACACTCGGGACATGTTGAAGAAATTCGACTTTGGTGGAGAGCTGAAGCCTCAGATGACCCCAATGGGCACATCTGGGGGCCTGGACAAGGACGAGAGCGGCGTCAAGGTCAATGAGAGAGAATTTCGAGGGATGATCGGTTCGCTGCTGTACTTGACGGCGACGAGGCAAGACATATAGTTCGCCGTGGGACTGTGCGCGCGCTTCCAGTCTTCACCACGCGCGTCACATCGGCAGACTGTCAAGCGCATTTTCAGGTATCTCACTTATGCGCCTGATCTTGGTCTTTATTATTCAGCATCATCATCTCTTGATTTATCTTGCTTTTCGGACGCTGACTTTGGTGGGTGCCGGTTGGATCGCAAGTCGACTTCCGGTACTTGCCAGTTTCTTGGTTCGTCTCTTGTGTCTTGGTCTTCTCGAAAGCAATCTGGAGTTGCTCTTTCCACCACTGAGGCTGAGTATGTAGCTGCTGCTAGCTGCTGCTCATAGTTTGTTTGGATGATTTCCACTCTTCGAGATTTTGGGTTGTTCTTTCCTATCAGAGTTCCCTTGTTTTGCGACAGCACTAGTGCAATTAGTGTAGGGAAAAACCCATGTCTCCATTCAAAAACCAAACACATTGATGTGCGCTTTCACTTTTTGCGGGATCAATATGAGAAAGGTGTCATTGACCTTGTTCATGTTGATACCCATCATAAGTTGGCTGACATTTTCACCAAACCACTAGATCAGTCTACTTTTGAATGTTTACGAGGGGATTTGGGTGTTGTGTATCCTTTCTAGGATATTTTTGCGTCAGTTTTCTTTCTTCTTTACTCTTTTCTTGAGTCTTTTTGTGGGTGTTCATATCTTGCATATTCACATATCACACTTTAGAGATGCTTCTGTTATATGATTGAACTGCTTTACTTATTCTAGCTGATACATGCTTTTGCATACTTGTCATTGATCGTGCTTTGGTTCAGTTCACTTGATATGTCTGATATCTGTCATATGCATGGCTTTTACGCTTTCAACTTGAAAAATGATCACCACTGCTTCTGGTAACTAGCATGCGTAGGCTGAATGTTCTTGCTATCTGTTACATGCCTTATAGCTAGTTCCTGACTTAGATGCAAACATGCAACTTGGACATCTTTCTGATTTAAAACATGGATATGTGCTATAAAAATGATGAAAAATCAAGAAAAATGAAAATTCCATGCCTTTTTATGCATAAACTTGAAAAGATCCAGGTGGGTCTATTTTGTCGCATTGCATTGCTCTGGACTGCGTACCATAGCACTTTGGTATGAACCAGGACAGTGTAGTGTATGCCAAGACCAATGTCTTAAGCTTCTGATGGCCTAGTTCTGGCCTAGGCTTGACTTGGTCGGTTAGCATAAGGTTTGACATGCAAATAACACCCGGCAAAAAATGAAAAAGGAAAAAGAAAAAGGCTGAAAATTGAAATGATAACAAGTTTGCTGAAGCACTTTGTTTTTGGAAAAAGCTTATCTTGGTAGATATCAGTTAGCCCTTGCATCTCATGCTTTACCTTGCTTGTCAACTGGAAAATGTGGTGATATTTTTTGTTTGCAAAAATTGATAATGCGTGCTAATGACTTTCTTTAGATATCATCTGTTGCACTGATCATGCCATGTATCTTAGATAGTATGTCTTTTGCTGTATCTATTAGATTTTGTAATTGCAGTCAATCATATTTGAGAAGCATGCTTTATTCACTCCACATGTACCCCAGTTGCATTCATCACATATTTTGAGGGGGAGTTGAATTTCAAGGGGAGTCTGTCTCTTTTTCGAGTGCTTGATGAGTTCACTTGTCAACAAGGGGGAGAAGGTTTGGATAAGAGTTTGAGGGGGAGTTTTTGTCTCGCTTACTCTTTTGATACCCTTGTTGATGTTTCTAAGATCGCACTCATTTTCGAGCTTTTACCTTTGGTTAACCATAATGACCGCTTCGTGCTTTTGTTTGGCTTTTGGTCATTAGGGTTAAACTTTTAACCGCTTCGTGTTTTTGTTTGGCTTTTGGTCATTAGGGTTAAACTTTTACTTTATTTTCTTCTTCTTTGTTTTCTTGTGCTTTGTTTTCGTGTTTCCACATTTGTTCATAGGTGCTGAAGAGCTGAAGAAGAGGAGTGTTGACAATGCACTCATCAAGGGGGAGATTGAGGAGCCATGTTGAATAGCGTGGGCCTCATTGCTCCAGATGTGATGAGTCATTGTCAACGATAGTCAAAGAGGACAGAAGAAGAGAGGAGATCTGCTGTTTCATGGGCCACGTGTGACTCAGGTACACGGGCAGCAAGCGACTGTCGGGCAGAGGAGGCTACGAAGTCGGGCTGGCCCAATCCGAGTACATGGGCCAGGAGCAGCAGAAGACCCACTGAGTTGTTGACCAGGATTGACTCAGGTACACGGGCGGTGAGTGATTGTCGGGCTGAGAGAGCTGTGGAGTCGAGCCGGCCCAATCCGGGTACCTGGTGCAAAGTCGGTGGAGACTTTGTCAGTTTCGGCACAAAACTGACAACCGTCGATATTGTATCCGACTGTCCAGAAGAGAAGTCGTAGTCGCTACGAAAGCTTAGCTTCCGGATAAGTCATCTGTATCTCTAGGCTCACAGTCAGTTAGTTGAGTCTGTAAAAAATCCTAAGGGTTGTTCAGTCTTTTCCTTTTATTCTTGCGTTTGTAAAAAACCCTAAGGGGCTGGTGGAATATTCTAGGTCATTGGGCAGCCAATAAATAGGGCCCAATTCCCTAGGGTTGGACTACCCTTCCAGAATTTACTTTTCAATCATTTGGGTCATTTTTGTTTCCTGCACATTCTCTCTCCTGCTCCTGTTCTTGTGCGCCGCCAGAAGCTTCTATCCCTGCATTCTCTCTGTTCTTCATTAACTCAGTGAGATTTTATTCTCTGCTCTTGTGTGTGGCGTGCTTTGATGTGTGTGGATCTGAATCTTCGTGTACCGTGTGCATTTTGATCACTATTTGCTACTTTGTTGCCTCTGTTCTTCACGCAAGTAGTACTAGTCCTTGCTGTTGCAAGTAGTACTACTTCTCAGTAGCAATAGTACACTGGTACTATATCTTGCTTTTTTTGCGTGGCTTTTTAATCGAAGCAGACAGGGTTGAATACCTTTTCTGGCTGTTTCTGGCGAAGCCCCCTCTCTCTGTTTGAAGTCCCTCAGCACTGTGTGGCAGGCTTCGATCTGACATCCTCGAGGGCTTCGCTTGACCTTCGACTTCACTTTGTGTTGCTAGCTTTGAAATACGTTTTTGTGCTCTGTTAGCTTCACATACTTTGACAGTCTTTGCGAAGGTGTTCTCTGTTTTCGAGCTGTTCGAATTCAAAACTTCAACAGGCTTCGGAGTTAGCTTCGAAGCTAATCTCACTGTTGGACTTCGCTCGACGTGAGTTCCTTCTTACTGTCATTTTCGAGGATCACTGTGTGTTGTTTCGGAGGTTGTCTTTCGAAGGTAGAGAGTAGGCTTCGTTTTTGGTTTCTCGGTCGTGTGTCAGGCTTCGCTACTCTTTCGAAGGTTGCTTCTCTGTGAGCTAGTTCAAAGCCTTCTGTTCGAAGCCTAGCCTTCGAAGTACACTCTTCGAAGCAAGCTCCGACACTGGCATACTTCGCTCTTTTCACTTGAGCTAGGCTAGACCAATCTAACCTTTGGCATGTATCTGTCAACCTTCGCTCGTCTTCGACAACCATCTCCGAAGCAGGCTTCGACCAGCGAAGCAGGCTTCGACCACCAAAGCAGACCTCGACCGGCGAAGCAGGCTTCGTCAAGTTTCGAACAGGAGACAGATTTTGAACAGTAACATCTCATCTCATTCCATGTGTACTTAGATTATTTTACTGAGAAGTTTGATCTGCCATGTATTGAATATTCTATCTATCTGTCTAGTAGCACGGACTTTGTGTTTCGCAGTTTATCAACAATTGCTTCTAGGCTAGATACCTTTAGACTTAGGCTATCTGTTCATTTTTGTTGTCTAGTTTTCTTGAGGTGCGTTGGGTGTTGGGAGCAGGCCATTGATTTGAAAGAATTTTTAGGCGCCCATTCACCCCCCCTCTGGTCGCTACTTTCGGTCCTACACCACCTTCGGAGTACCTTCACCACCTTCCGAAGTCCCTTAGTCCAAGGCCTCCGCATGAAGCATATCCATGAAGACCCTTATCCGGACCATGCCTTCGAATGTCTTGCCTCAGTGCTAAGCACTTCGACCACCACACTTCAAAGTCACTCCTTTCGGAGCACCCTTTGAAGTACCTCGCCTCCGAGGACTTTGCCTCGGGGTACCTTCAGTCGGAGCCACCCTCCGCACTTTCTGCCTCCACCTAGCGCACCTTGACTCGAGGACTGACCTCAAACCCACGCAGTCTTCATGACCGAGCTCCCTGCTCGCCTGACATCAAGCATCCCGCTTAACCCAGGTTCACTCACTGTGAACCGTCCGTCGCCTAAGAAGTCACATGCATAACACCGACAAGCAGACAAGTGTTTATAGTACCCCGGAGACCTCTCTGGTAAACAACCTTTGGTACACACTCTATTGTACCGCACAAAGTACCGAGCCCTTCGGTACCACCAAGTCATCGTGTTCTGCTGGACCCCTCCGACAGACACACTCCGCTGCACAGCTGTAGTCAGTAAACACCAAACCCTTCGGTAAACACCTCCGAACCCCTTCGGTGGGACCCCTTCACCCAGAAGGAAACTTGTCAATCACTCATCACAGGCCAAGGCACATTTCCACTTGGTTTCTCAAAATCTATCTTTTCAAAAATGTAGCCATACCAAATCTCCTGGTTCAAAAATAACCTCTTTTCTACCTTTGATGGGGGAGTGGTCCCGATCTTCCGCTAGGTAAGGGATAAACTTGGATTGGTGGAGAATCTCGACGTTGGCGATCCAAGGCTCCGGTCCGGCGGATCAAAACCTTGCAATCGTTACACCACTATCTCCGTTGGTTATCAACCACGCAGAACGCGATTGACCTCGCCACGAAGGCTAATTCCTGCAAGCGAACCCAAGAACACAAGCAAGAACAGGAAGGATACAAATCGAATGCCAAATCACAGACAAACGAAGATAAGTTGAGGTTTCACAAACGCCAATGCGGCAGCCAATCGGTCCGGCACAAGAGGCGGGATCTAAACACAACAGTGTAGATGCAACAAAGCAAAACCTAACCCTAGAGTTGGCTGGCGTGAGAATATATAGGGCGGCGGCCTGTGGAAGGGGAACAGACTTGGGCTGTGGGCTAGAAGACGTACGGACTCAGATTATGGCCAACATGGCCCAGTTCTGTCACGCAGTACTGTTTTAAATACACAGGACGACTCGAGACTCCAAATGAGGTGAAACCAACGGCAAACGATCCGTCTTCTCCTCAGCTTTCCAAAAAGTCCAAGAACGCGCCAATCGGACTTCGTATGAGGAAGTTATGCCCATTTTGGTGAATGGTGGTCGATGTAGTCCGAACCAGCGAATTCTTGACTTCAAATCATCCGTGCGGCTCCGTCTTCAACTCCAACTCTCCTATTCCATCTCCCATGTTCCTAAGCAACAAAATATCACTAGTATTCAGTAGCATCCCATCCAAACAAATATAATCAAAGTTGCTAAGGAACGAATTAACCTCATGGTTCAAGCGACGGGCACGGGCGCGTGTGATTGGTCCTTGTAGTTGAATTGTAGGTGGAGGCTCCATGTGTGTATCATGTGAAGTGATGTCCTCATCATCCTCCCCCTCTTGAATTGGAGTCGTCCTCGACTCAAGCTCATCATCATCTCCCAAATAGGGCTTTAAATCCGAAATGTTAAATGTGGGACTAACCCCAAAAGCTGCAGGCAACTCAAGCTTATATGCATTGTCATTTATCTTCTCAAGCACACGGAAAGGACCATCAGCACGGGGCATCAATTTAGACTTTCGTAAATCAGGAAAACGATCCTTGCGCAAGTGCAACCAAACAAGATCACCCGGTTCAAATGTTATTTCTTTTCTACCCTTACTACCATAAGCACGATATTTCTCATTCATTTTCTCTATGTTTGCTTTAGTAGTTTCATGCATCTTAAGTAATAATTCAGCACGTGTAGTAGCATCAAAATTCAAGTTTTCAGATGGTGGTAATGGTAGCAAATCAATAGGAGCACGCGGATTAAAGCCATAGACCACTTGAAACGGACTTACCTTAGTAGTGGAGTGTACTGACCTATTATATGCAAACTCAATATGAGGTAGACACTCTTCCCAGAGCTTCAAGTTGGTCTTCAAAACAGCCCTCAACATGGTGGACAATGTGCGGTTGACGACCTCCGTTTGTCCATCCGTTTGGGGGTGACAAGTAGTAGAAAACAGCAGCTTCGTCCCCAACTTATGCCATAACGTCCTCCAAAAATGACTTAAGAATTTGGCATCACGATCTGAAACGATGGTATTGGGAACTCCATGCAAGCGTACGATCTCTCTGAAAAACAAATCAGCAACGTTTGTAGCATCGTCGCTCTTGTGGCAAGGTATAAAATGCGCCATTTTAGAGAAACGATCTACCACCACAAAAATACTATCCCTCCCCCTCCTAGTTCTAGGTAATCCTAACACAAAATCCATAGAAATATCCTCCCAAGGTACACTAGGAACGGGCAGAGGCATATAAAGACCATGTGGGTTTAGTCGGGACTTAGCTTTATTGCAAGTAGTGCATCGTGCCACATAGCGCTCAACATCTCGTCTCATCTTAGGCCAATAGAAGTGTGTGGACAACACATCTTCGGTTTTCTTTGATCCAAAATGACCCATCAAACCACCACCATGTGCTTCCTGCAATAACAACAAGCGAAGAGAGCTAGCCGGCACACATAACTTGTTAGCACGAAAAAGATATCCATTATTCAGCACATATTTGTTCCAAGCACGGTCATCGGTACAATTTGCAAAAGCATCTTTGAAGTCCAAATCAGTAGCATACATGTCCTTCAATGTTTCTAAACCAAAGATCTTATAATCAAGTTGAGAAAGCAAAGTATAACGTCTAGATAAAGCATCAGCAATCACATTATCTTTCCCTTTCTTATGCTTAATGATATATGGAAAAGTCTCAATAAATTCTACCCATTTAGCATGTCGTTTATTCAGATTTGCTTGACTACGTATATGCTTCAATGCTTCATGATCGGAATGAATAATAAACTCCTTAGGCAAAAGGTAATGTTGCCAAGTTTCACGCACACGCACTAAGGCATATAATTCCTTATCATAGGTAGAATAATTCAACTGGGGGCCATGTAATTTCTCACTAAAATAGGCCACGGGTTTACCTCCTTGCAGCAGCACACCTCCTAATCCAAACCCACTAGCATCACATTCTAACTCGAAAGGCTTACTGAAGTCGGGTAGCTGAAGTAGAGGTGCATGTGTAAGACGATCTTTGAGTGTGGCAAAAGCTTGTTCATGTGCTGGCTCCCACGCAAAAGTAATTCCCTTCTTGGTCAACTCATGCAAAGGACCGGCTATGGTGCTGAAATCTTTCACAAAACGCCGGTAGAAACCTGCAAGACCAAGAAAACTACGTACCTGTGTGATAGTTTGGGGTTGCGGCCAGCTGTTGATTGCTTCTACCTTTGCCGCGTCGACCTCAATACCCTGTGAAGTGACAACATAGCCAAGAAACACAACTCGATCCGTGCAAAACGTGCACTTCTCAAGGTTACCAAACATTCTACCTTCACGGAGGGCAACAAAAACAGCACGTAGGTGTTCAACATGTTCAGTGAGAGACTTGCTATAAACCAAGATATCATCAAAGTATACAACCACAAAGCGTCCTATAAAGTGCCGTAGGACTTCATTCATCAAGCGCATGAAGGTACTAGGTGCATTAGTAAGTCCAAAAGGCATGACAAGCCACTCATATAATCCAAACTTTGTTTTAAAAGCAGTTTTCCATTCATCACCTAGTTTCATGCGAATTTGGTGGTAGCCACTACGAAGATCGATCTTAGAAAAGATTATGGCACCACTAAGCTCATCAAGCATGTCATCCAATCTAGGAATAGGGTGTCGATATCGAATGGTGATATTATTAATAGCACGACAATCAACACACATGCGCCAACTACCATCTTTCTTAGGTACCAAAAGAACGGGTACTGCACAAGGACTAAGGCTTTCACGGACGTACCCACGATCAAGAAGGTCCTGTACTTGGCGCTCAATTTCTTTTGTCTCCTCCGGATTGGTACGGTACGCTGCACGATTAGGAAGAGACGCTCCCGGGACCAAATCAATTTGGTGCTCGATGCCGCGTATCGGTGGCAGCCCGGGTGGTATCTCAGCAGGAAAAACATCTTTGAACTCCTGCAAAAGGTCAGTGACTGCAACAGGAACAGTGCTAGGAATGTTCGCAAGTGAAAACAACACGTTTGTGCAAATCAAGCCGTATAGCAAGGGAGTATCATCACAAATTTCAGCAAGGTCAGTTTTAGTTGTAAGCATGACACGCCCTTTCAGATTTATAACTTGTGATGAAGAAGGAGAAGCAATTTTATCTTTTTGTTGCCTCAAAAGCGTCTTAGCTACTTGCTGATTTTCAGAAGGTTGTTTGCTCTTTTGTGCATCCCTAGCATGTTTTTCTTGTTCAAATTTTACAATTTCAGCAGGAGTCATAGGAAGCAATGTAACTTTCTTTCCTTTATACATAAATGTGTACGTATTGCTCCTACCATGGTGTGTAGCATCAGTATCATACTCCCAAGGTCTACCAAGTAACAGAGAACATGCTTGCATTGGTACTACATCAAAATCAGCAGCTCCGACGTATGTACCAATGGAAAATTTGATGTGAGCAGTTTGTGTTACCTTGACCTTACCACTATTGTTGAACCATTGCACATGGTAAGGGTGTGGATGCGCGCGTGTGGGAAGTTGAAGCTTCGTTACCATGTCGTGGCTCACCAAATTGTTGCAACTACCGCTGTCGATGATGACTCGTACACGACGGTTATTGACGCCGAAGAAGGTCTGAAACAGATTGTTCCGTTGTGCCCTGTCGTCCTGCTCCATGTGAGTGCTCAAGACGCGTTGTACAATAAGTGCTTCAAGTTCGGCAGTGACATCCGACGCAATAACAGCGTCATCGTCGAATGTATCATCATCTCCTGCAATGTTAGCAGCCAGTGCATATTCATCTTCAACATCACTAGCACTTACATAGCCACCGTCTTCCGTAGCAATATAAGCCCGCTGACTAGGGCAGTCTTTCATCACATGGCCAAGTCCTTTGCATCTGTGACACTGGATCGCTGCAGAACGCGCAGTAGAGGCTGCCGAGGAGGTGGGCTTGGCTGGCGCCTTGGATGCTGCAGTCTTGGAACTCTCAACCTGGGCTGTAGATGTCGAAGGTGCTGATGTAGCCGCCGGTCGAGAAGGGGGTGCGGGTGGTCGTTGCTGCTGCCCACTTGAGCGTGAAGTAGCACCACCAATGTTGGTCCTCATGCTGCGTTGTGGTTGTTGGCGACCCTGCAATTCTTTTTCTGCAAGCATAGCAAGGTGGAAAAGACGAGTGATAGTATTGTATTCTTTATAATCAATGATATCCTGAATTTCACGTCTTAAACCACCATAAAAACGGGCCATTTTATCCTCATTGTCCTCCTCAATTTCAGCACGCATGCAACCTATTTGCAACTCCTGATAATACTCCTCTACCGATTTATTTCCTTGGTTTAGGCGCTGCAATTTTTTTCTCAAATCACGTTTATATGAAGGAGGGACCCATCTACCACGCATTTGCCGTTTTAACATGTCCCAAGTTTGTGGTTCATTTCCAACCTGAACTATTTCAGTCCACCAAAGAAGAGCATATCCAGTGAAGTCACTAGTGGCTAAACGCACGCGGTGGATAGCAGGAACCATGTGAGCATTAAATTTTTGTTCGACTGACATCTCCCAATCTAAATATGCATCTGGATCATAGGTGCCAGCAAAAGGAGGTACTGAAAATTTTACCTTAGAGTAGGGATCATTGTTCCTGTGGTTGTCATTGTTACCTCGTGGAGGGCGGTTGCGGTGGCCGCCCATACCTTGACGGTTGAACTGAAAGCGATGACGTGCAACCTCGTCAGGGTCAATGGCATTGTTTCCGGCATAGGATAGGTCGTCTTCCTCTTCAATATGATCGTCTTCCTCTTCAACATGTTCATCGTTGACTCGTGCAGCAGGCAATCGTGTTTCCAAGGCAGTCATCCGGTCCACTAGGTCAGCCACAGTACGCGCGAGACGTTCGATGGAATGTTGGGTCTGCCGCTGAGACTCTAGTAGAGCACGCCGTGAGACACAGTCATTAAAATCAGATGGAGGGGTGCCGCTGTTATCTGCCATGTTAGTGAAAAGATAAAACAACAAAGAATAATCCTATGTAAAACAGCTAGGTGGGGTGCTGGATGTGTGGTGGAAGCAATTCGTCAAGCACCTTACCCGCACTTGCAAGTGTTCTTACCACGCCGCAGTGAGGTCACCGGCCTACAGGTGATGAACCAAGTGGAGGATGGTGTACAATTGCAAGGAATGAACCTGTCCTGACCAAGAGAAATGTGTAGCTTGGAAGGCAAAGTGAGTAGCAAGGATTAGCAATAATAATAACAGTTAAACCAAGTTCAATAAGTATTCCCTAGTACTCGTCAAAGTTGCTGACCGTAGTGCTCCCAAAGTGAAAGTTCAAGTAATAGAGGGAAACTATGTGCCCAAAAATCAAAAAGGAAGCAAAAACAGGTCAAAATCAGCTCTCTATAGATCGGACAAGGGATCGGACAAGAGATCGGACAAGTGATCGGACAAGGGTATGTGCAATTTTTTTTTTACTGCTGTTCGGATCGGACAAGAGTTCGGACAAAGGTTCGGACAAGAGATCGGACAAGCAACAAACAGCCAAAGACTGCCTCAGATTGGACAAGAGTTCGGACAGGAGTTCGGACAAGAGTTCGGACAAGAGTTCGGACAAGCAACTAACAGGACTGTTTCTCTCTTTTTTTTTCTTCTTTTTTTTCACTCTATTTTTTTTTGAAACAAGGATGACCAGAGATGCAACCACAAAAATTTGCACCTACAACTGAGGTGGGATGTGGCTTGCAAAAATTCAACAAGTTCGCTGTCCGGCGAGCAAAAACTTTGTCCAATTTTTTTCTTTATCTTCCCGATTTTTTTTGGCGATTTTGGTGAGGGGGGTCACAAAGAGACTGGATGTGGGAAACAAATAGAGTTGCGGAAGGGGGGTTTTTCGGTGGGGAATTTTATCTGAGACACAAGAACAACTACTACTCAAACGACACAGAGGGATGACTAAACCAGCAACAAGACTCGACCAAGAACACGAACTCAACAAAGTTAAAACTGAAATTAAAATCGCAAGGCACAAAGGGGTTCTCGGTGGGGATTTTTTTTTTGGTGCGGTTTTCTGGACTCTGGGTAAAACAAAAGCAGATCGAGATTACCTAACGGGAAATCTGAGCTCTGATACCAGCTGATGGGGGAGTGGTCCCGATCTTCCGCTAGGTAAGGGATAAACTTGGGTTGGTGGAGAATCTCGACGTTGGCGATCCAAGGCTCCGGTCCGGCGGATCAAAACCTTGCAATCGTTACACCACTGTCTCCGTTGGTTATCAACCACGCAGAACGCGATTGACCTCGCCACGAAGGCTAATTCCTGCAAGCGAACCCAAGAACACAAGCAAGAACAGGAAGGATACAAATCGAATGCCAAATCACAGACAAACGAAGATAAGTTGAGGTTTCACAAACGCCAATGCGGCAGCCAATCGGTCCGGCGCAAGAGGCGGGATCTAAACACAACAGTGTAGATGCAACAAAGCAAAACCTAACCCTAGAGTTGGCTGGCGTGAGAATATATAGGGCGGCGGCCTGTGGAAGGGGAACAGACTTGGGCTGTGGGCTAGAAGACGTACAGACTCAGATTATGGCCAACATGGCCCAGTTCTGTCACGCAGTACTGTTTTAAATACACAGGACGACTCGAGACTCCAAATGAGGTGAAACCAACGGCAAACGATCCGTCTTCTCCTCAGCTTTCCAAAAAGTCCAAGAACGCGCCAATCGGACTTCGTATGAGGAAGTTATGCCCATTTTGGTGAATGGTGGTCGATGTAGTCCGAACCAGCGAATTCTTGACTTCAAATCATCCGTGCGGCTCCGTCTTCAACTCCAACTCTCCTATTCCATCTCCCATGTTCCTAAGCAACAAAATATCACTAGTATTCAGTAGCATCCCATCCAAACAAATATAATCAAAGTTGCTAAGGAACGAATTAACCTCATGGTTCAAGCGACGGGCACGGGCGCGTGTGATTGGTCCTTGTAGTTGAATTGTAGGTGGAGGCTCCATGTGTGTATCATGTGAAGTGATGTCCTCATCAACCTTGGCTACCAGTTAGTTGATATTTAGCACTCATGCACTCTATGTGCTCCTTAGTTGTTTGATGCATTTAGAGAACAAATTCAGCACATATTTTAGCATCAAAATTTAACTTCTCAACAGATGGTAGAGATAATAAATCAATCGGAGCATGAGAGTTAAAACTGTACACCACCTAGAATGAACTTAGCTACATGGTGGAGTGGAGTGATCGATTGTAGGTGAACTCGACATGAGGCAGACACTCTTCCCGCATCTTCAAATTTGTTTTCAACACAACTCGCATCATTGTAGATAACACTCTGTTTACCACTTCAGTTTGGCCGTCAGTTCGAGGATGTCATGTAGTGGAAAACAATAGCTTGGTTCCCAGTTTGTACCAAAATATCCTCTAGAAGTGGCTAAGGAACTTTGTGTCGTTATCGAACATAATTGTGCATGGCACACCGTGAAGGCGAATGACTTCCCTGGAAAAAAAAATAAATCAGCAACTATAAGGCTGAGAGCCCCTGGTCATCCACATCTCGAAACCCACAAATTGGTTACAACTGATTTGTGTTTTAACAAAGCCAATCAGTTTTACCCACGTCAGAACTTCCAATCCTGAATCGGAACTTCCGACAAGGTATTTTCGATTGCTCAATCCAGTACGATACCATAACAGATCCAATCTATTTTCTCCCACCTCATAAATTCCGATACAAATATCAGAACTTCCAATCAGTACAATTTTCCCGATTAAAAAATCAGAACTTCTGGCTCATCGGAAGTTCTGATACCATATCAGAACTTCCGATACCATATCGGATCTTTTGAAGCAACTTTTGCTCTCTGACTCGAGTCCAGAAAATAATCGAAACATCTGATTCCAAATCGGAATTTGCGATTCATGTAGCAAATCTAACTATTCGAACTTCCGATACCATATCGGAACTTATGAAATCGGTTTTGTTCTCTAACTTGGGTCCCAAAAATAGTGGGAACTTCTGATACACCTATTGGAACTTCCGATCCCCGGAATTTTCTTGGGCATACTTCCTTTAATCTCTCACTTGCATCAGAACCAATTCTTTGCATGTTTCTTAATCCATCCCCTTAAGTGTGTGACCCGATAGGTTCATACAACAATGGCTATTCACCACAAACCCTTTTCTGACTCACTGATCAATAGCGCTACCTAGCAGCACATATTAACCCCTAGAAGTGTACAAAATCAATTTTCATTGAACCTTTGATATACAGAAGCACCAGTCCCTTTACCACATGACATCAGTCAAGCTCAAGATGAGATTCATGCCACCCTTGTTGGATAGCTCGACATTTTCACTCGAACAAGTATCAAATTCAAATCATGACTAACTCTTTAGTCATAATGGCGTGGCCATGCACTTTTCCTATCCAATACCTCAAAGGGCCAAGAGATGTCTCTCCCATTATTAGGAGGTGTAAATTCCATCTTGATCGCTCACATCCCAATACATGTTTCACAACACACCTGAAAACAACCCTTATTACTACCCTGTCACGGAATAACATTAGGAAGCATCTAAGTGTGTCACTACACATTATGGAATCAAATGACAATCTCAGGTCCAAGGACTCAGTTGGTACACCATTGGAGATGACAACTAATGGCACATTATAATAACAATCCCAGCAGTATATTAAGTGGGTCTATCCAACACCATTTTCACCAACATGTGTCCACATCACTGATTTGACATCTCTATGTCTATGATATGTGAAACGTGATCATCAATTAATCGGATATGCTAATCTATGTGTCATCACTGTCCCACGGGATGACAAGATCAGGTATCCTTTTTTAACAATATCATTAAACACAAACAGTTTCACATAAGAAGTCATCAACTGAGAAACCATGTTGAAGAACATGGTTTTGATACTCCAGATGTGATGAGTGATTGTCAACGGAAGTCAAAGAAAGAGACATGAAGACCTGCCGTGTCTGAGGCACGTGTGACTCAGGTACACGGGCAGCGAGCGACAGCCGGGAAGAGGAGCCGCGGAGTCGGGCTAGCCCAATCCGGGTACATGGGCTAGGAGCGGCAGAGGATCCACTGGTCTGTTGACTAGGTTTGACTCAGGTACACGGGCGGTGAGCGATTGCCGGGTTGAGGAAGCTACGGGGTCGGGTCGGCCCAATCCGGGTACCCAGTGCGATGAAGGTGGACGCTTTGTTAGTTTTGGCACAAAACTGACAACCTATGATTATTTTGTTTTTAGGATATTAATATTTAGTTTTTAAGTCCAGAATATTTTTATTTGAGTCAGTTGATTTTTCTAAGGGTATCTTAGTAATTTTGGATTTTATTTTAGAGTTAGTGTAATTTACCCTAGGGGTAAATTAGTCTTTTTCATGTATTAGGAGTCGTCTATAAATACGCCCCTACCCCTAGGGATAGGATGACTGTTTTCCCGAGATTATATGTAGTCCACAACAAATATTTCATCTCCTATTTTCTGGTTGACCACCGTCGATTTCATCTCTGTTTCGCCGGCCGATTGTTTCAATCTAGTATTCCCGCACGGCGCAAGCAGCCAAGGTTGTAGCTTTCGGTAGCCGGCCTGTAGCAGGCGGCGGCAGCCCCGAGGTGGACCCCATGGTGATAGGACCTCGCACGATGGAAAACTTCTTGTGCAGCGCGGTGGCAGAACAACAGCAACATCATTGTTGATTATTTTAGCAAATTAATCTCTAAAGTTGCATTCTCGGTTTGCATGCCTGAATATATTTATTTGAGAATTGATCTTGTTCTTCCAGCTACAGCTCTCTGTTTGGTGTAATCACGTGGAGCAGCACATCTTTTCGTTCGAAAAGAAAATTCAACGCATGCCACAGTGCAGTTAGCAGCTACCTAGGTGCGTAGCACACGGCAGCTTGCCAGAGGTAGCAGCAGCCTAGGCACTCGCCGAGACACGACAGCTACAGGCAGAGGCAGCCATCGCATGCAAAGAAGCAAGCTAGCAGGCACACGGCTCGGAGTCTGCGGGAGCAGCATGTCACGGCGAGAGAAAAAGCTTCGGCGGCGGGCCCACGGCGCAGGTGGCTGAAGCACGCAGCCGAGCAGATTTCAACAGCCGTGGCCGAAATAAGCCACAAGCGATGACATCACCGGCGATGCAGGTAAGTAGTTTTTAATCTCCTATTTTTCAGCTAGTTTATTAAATCAATAGTTATCTAGTTTTAATTAGCATAAAAAATTAATCTCTCAGTTAACCTTTTAATCTGTTAAATTTTTATTAGGTATTTCGTTTTATTTTTTATCTGATTAATCTGCTCGTATAAAAAGAAAAGAAAAATTTATTAGTCGTAGTTATATTTTTATTCTAGTTTTTACCTGCAACATTTTCGGTTTAATTCTGAATTAATTTCTGTATGATCCATGTTTTTAGTGAGTTGATTAGTAGTTTATTTTTAAGACCGCAATCTGAATATTTTATTAATATATTTAGGTGTTTTGTTTACGTCATTAAATATTTCTAGTACCAATTTTTATATTCTGCAGTATTTCTATTTAGCTTATCTTTAATATCATTTAAATTAAGATACCAATCATTTTTAGGCTAGACAACTTTAATTCCAGTAATTTGCTTTGCTAATATTATTTGTTTGGTTAAGTTCGCTTGGGTGTTGGGATTAGATCATAGTTTAGCAAGAAATTTTTAGGAGCCCATTCACCCCCCTCTGGTCGCTACTTTCGGTCCTACAAGTGGTATCAGAGCGAGGTTAGGGTTTTCTCATATCTTAACCAATTCTAAACCTAGGTAGTGACCATGACATCTTCTGGTAAAATCCCATCCCTAGAAGCTTTTGGCTACACTTATTGGAAGACTCGCATGCGAGCAAACCTTATCAGCCAGAGCTCAAACATATGGGAAATTTGTGTTCATCCTATTTTCACCATAGTGCCTATTGCTGTGGATATTGCTACAGATGTAGTTACCCAGTATCAAAACAATAGTAAAGTGGTGAACATTTTATTTTTTGGTCTAGGTCCTAGTGAGTTTGAGCGTGTTAGCCATCTCACCACGACTCGAGAGATCTAGGCTACCCTCCAGGCACACCATGTGGGGACAGCTCGGGTCAAGGCTAGGCTCTACCAGACCTACCGGCGTGAGTATGAAAATTTCTCACAGAAGCCGGGTGAGACTGTTGAGGTTTTGTTTGTTCGTTTTCAATCGATCATTAACAAGCTTCGCGTCAATATGGCTGAGCGTGATAAGCTGGTCTCGGATCATGAACAGGCGCTTAAGGTACTCCATACCTTGGACCCTAAGATCTGGGAGATCAAGGTTTCTTCTATTGTTGAGAGCACGTCTTATGATACCTTGACTGTCACAGAGCTTTTAGTAAGCTCAAGGCCTAAGAGGTCGATATTCAGTTGAGATCAAATCTCACTGATTCTGGCTCCAAGACTCTAGCACTTGCGACACTGTCTGCTGATCCTACTGCCATGACTTGTACTGCTTTTTCCTTGATGTCTATCTCCAAGGAACAACTTGATTCGCTAGGAGATGATGATCTGTGTTTGTTTAACAACCAGGTGCGACGTGTCTATTATAAGCGAATGTTTAAAAGACACAACAAGAAATCCGGATGCTTTGAGTGTGGTGACCCAGGTCATTTCATCGTCGACTGCCCCAAGCAGAAGAATTACAAGAAGAGAACCGGCGGCAACTCCTACAACTCCGGCAAGTATGACAACTCCACTTCCACAAAGGGCAAGCCCAAGACAAGATTCTTTCGAAAGGCTCTGAAGGATTACAGGCGTGAGAACAAGAAGTGACACAAGACCTTCTTTGCCGACATGGAGAAAAGATACTCCAAGAGATCCTCGTCTTCCTCCTCGTATTAATGTTCAAGTTATGAAGAGATCATGATCAGGAAGGGGAAGGACAGGGACAATCCAGCGGGCCTCTGTTTCATGGCCTTCGGGGACAAGCCAAAGAGTCGCTCACATCACAGCCGAAGACCCCACAAGAGCTTCTACTCAATGGCTCTTGGGGAGAAGAAAGAAAAGGACTCCTCCAACGACTCCGACGACGACGATGAGAAGGTATCTTCCTATGAACAAGAAGTTGTTAATTTACTAGAACAGAACCATCAGGAGTTGAAGTATCGAGAGAAACTTCTTAGAGGGGCTAAGAAGAGGATAGATGAGCTTGAGAGTGAGCTTGCCATGGTGAAAGGCAAGATTGAGAGTCTGTCTTCTTCCCCTCACTTGGGTGATAGTAGTGAGTGCCCTAACTGTGAGGTGTTATTGTGTGACCTGATGACTCTTAAGTCCAGGTACACAGAGAGAGTAGATGAGAGAGATGTTTTAGCCACTGAGCTTGAGAGCGCTCAGCAGGACCTGAAAAATGCTCATGCCACTGTCGATGTGCCTTGTGTTGACTGCCCATCCCATTTAGCTAGTATAGCTGAGCTGAGAGCCAAGAGTGATGAGCAGTTGAGCGAATTAGCTGGAGTTAGAGCTGAGTTGGAGCAGACTAAGCTAAAGCTTGAGACCTTGTCAGTTCCACCCACTGTTTGTGAGAACTGCTTGTCCATGAGAATAGAGTTGATCAAGCTAAAAGCTGAGAAGTATGTCGATGTTGATAGAGAGTGTGAGATCTGCTTGTCTCAGGTGGAGGTGTTAGCTTCTTTGAGAGAGGAGCTAGCTGATGTTCAAAACGAGAACTTTTACCTCCGCCAGATCCTGAGTTGGATTAGTGCCAGAGAGCCACAGCTCGGCATGATGATCCAGCAGTTCAGGAGACAGGATGGGTTTGGGGTAGGTTACACCTATACCAAGGCTGATTTTGTGTGTGCCATTAGTCGAGCAGTGGAGTGGAGTAAGATGACTCCCGAACAGAGATATCCCAAGACTCACTCCACTGAGTCCTTTAAGGATAGTCAGCCCAAGGATGGAGTGTTCGAAGAACAACCTAAAGCTCCACCTAAGAAGCAAATCTAGGTTCCAAAGCCTAAACTTCTCCACACGTCTCTTGATTCTTTACATGGACCCTCGCACACCAAAGATGCTACACCCAACACCACCAAGCCTAACAATCCTAAACCTCAACAACATCCCAAGAAGCCTACCTATCACTATGAGTTTTGTCAGAGAGACGGGCATCTTGAGGAGTTTTGCTTCAGGAGGAAGCAGGTTGAGCGAGCAGAGAGAGCTCGTGGTGGGCAGGAGCAGTTCTACCAGCAGGATGGTAGACAGAGAGTTCCTTGATGTAGAGAGAGGCTAGAGGCCAGGCCACGTCGTGTAGGTGGTGGTAGAGGAGACCATTTTATGACCATGCTCCGGAGGGTGGTTTTCATTCTGGCAGAGTTCCAGATCGTTATGGATACGGTTTTTGACCTCGTGACCGTAATTTTAGGCAGAACAGAGTACCACCCTTTGAGCCGCGTTTTAGTCCAGACTCATCTGATTCCTTCTGCTTTCCTACATACGAGCAGATGGCTCGACTCTGGTTTATCATTTTTGCTAAACCTGGCGTTGGACCGTTTGCTCCCACTCATGATTATTGATCTTGATTGGGGAGTTGTGTATTCTTTTTAGGATACTTTGAGTCAGTTTTTCTTTCTTTCTTCTGTATTTTTATTGAGTCTTTTTGTGTGCATTCATATCATGCATAATCATATATCACATTTTGAGCTTGCTTCTCTTATATGATTGATCTGCTTTACTTGCTCTAGCTAGTATATGTTTTTAATTACCTGTCGATGATCATGTTCTATTTAAGTTCACATGGTATATCTGATATTTGTCATATGCATGGCTTTTATGCTTTAAAATTGGAAAATGATCACCATTGCTTCTGGTAACTAGCATGTGTAGACTGAATGCTCTTGCTATCTTTTACATGCCTTGTAGCTAGATCCTTACTTAGATGCAAATATGCAACTTGGACATCTATATGCTTTAAATATGAAAAATGTGTTATAAAAATGATAAAAATTCAGAAAAATGAAAAATATATGCATTTTTATGATTATTAGAAAAGATCCAGGTGGGTTTGCTTTGTCGCATTGCATTGTTCTGGACTGCTTACCATAGCACTTTGGTATGAACTAGGATGGTGTAATGTATGCCAAGACCAATGTCTTAAGCTTTTGATGGTCTAGTTTTGGCCTAGGCTTGACTTGGTAGGTTAGCATAAGGTTTCACATGCAAATAACCCCTGGCAGAAATGAAAAATAAAAAGGAAAAAGAAAAAGTCTGAAAAATTTAAAAAGATGACAAGTATGCTGAAGCAGTTTGCTATGGACAATGCTTATGCTGGTAGATATCAGTTAGCTTTTGCATCTCAGGCTTTACTTTGCTTGTCAACTAGAAAATGTGGTGATGCTTTTGTCTGCAAAAAACGAAAAATGTGTGCTAATGACTCTCTTTAGATATCATTTGTTGCACTAATCATGTCATGTATCTTAGACAGTATATCTTTTGCTATACTTGTTAGATGTTGTAATAGCAGTCAATCATATCTAAGAAGCATGCTTTTCACACTCCACCTGCACCCCATTTGCTTTCATGGCATATTTTGAGGGGGAGCTGCATTTCAAGGGGAGTTTGTGTCTATGTCTCTTTAGAGTGCATTTAGTCTCACTTGATGAGTCCAATTGTCAACAAGGGGGAGAAATTTTGGAGTATAGGGAACATTTTTAGCTTTCTCTGGGATTTATTTCAGGGGGAGTTCCTTGTTGGTAATTTTGAGATTACACTTGTTTTTGAGTCTTTATTTTTGGTTAACCATAATGACTATTTTCTTGCTTCTGTTTGGCTTTTGGTCATTAGGGTTAAACTTTTATTTTCTTCCTTCTATTTTTTTTCTTCTTTTGTCTTTGTTTTCTTGTTTCCACATGTTTTTGCAGGTTCTAAAGAAGTGCTGAAGAGGGTGTTGACAATGTACTTATCAAGGGGGAGATTGAGAAACCATGTTGAGGAACATGGTTTTGATACTCCAGATGTGATGAGTGATTGTCGACGGAAGTCAAAGAAAGAGGCATGAAGACCTACCGTGTCTGAGGCGCGTGTGACTCAGGTACACGGGCAGCGAGCGACAACCGGGAAGAGGAGCCACGGAGTCGGGCTGGCCGAATCCGGGTATATGGGCTAGGAGCGGCAGAGGATCCACTGGTCTGTTGACTATGTTTGACTCAGGTACACAGGCGGTGAGCGATTGCCGGGCTGAGGAAGCTGCGGGGTCGGGTCGGCCCAATCCGGGTACCTGGTGCGAAGACGGTGGATGCTTTGTCAGTTTCGGCGCAAAACTGATAACCTATGATTATTTTGTTTTTAGGATATTAATATTTAGTTTTTAAGTCCAGAATATTTTTATTTGAGTCAGTTGATTTTTCTAAGGGTATCTTAGTAATTTTGGATTTTATTTTAGAGTTAGTGTAATTTACCCTAGGGGTAAATTAGTCTTTTTCATGTATTAGGAGTCGCCTATAAATAGGCCCCTACCCCTAGGGATAGGATGACTGTTTTCCAGAGATTATTTGCAGTCCACAACAAATATTTCATCTCCTATTTCTGGTTGACCACCGTCGATTTCATCTCTGTTTCGCCGGCCGATTGTTTCAATCTAGTATTCCCGCACGGCGCAAATAGCCAAGGCTGTAGCTTTTGGCAGCCGGCCTGCAGCGGGCGACGGCAACCCCGAGGTGGACGACACGGCGACAGGACCTCGCACGACGGAAAACTTCTTGTGCAGCGCGGTGGCAGAACAACAACAACATCATTGTTGATTATTTTAGCAAATTAATCTCTGAAGTTGCATTCTCGGTTTGCGTGCCTGAATAAATTTATTTGAGAATTGATCTTGTTCTTCCGGCTACAGCTCTCTATTTGGTGTAATCACGTGGAGCAGCACATCTTTTCGTTCAGAAAGAAAATTCAACACAGTGCAGCTAGCAGCTACCTAGGTGCGTAGCACACGGTAGCTTGCCAGCGGTAGCATCAGCCTAGGCACTCGCCGAGACATGGCAGCTATAGGTAGAGGCAGCCATCGCATGCAAAGAAGAAGCAGGCTAGGAGGCGCATGGCTTGGAGTCTTCGGGAGCAGCACGTCACGGCGAGAGAAAAAGCTTGGACAGCAGGCCCACGACGCAGGTGGCTGAAGCACGTAGACGATCAGATTTCAACAGCCGCGGCCGAAATAAGCGCACAAATGTAGGACCAAAAGTAGCGACCAGAGGGGGGTGAATGGACGTCTAAAAAAATTCTTTCGAATCAATGGTCTGCTCCCAACACCCAACACACCTCAAAAGACCAACACAGTGCTAATAGGCAAAATATCAAAGCATTTAAAACATAAGCAGATCAAGCATCACAGAGATAGATCATCACAAAGCTCTAACATGAGTGCACATAAAATGAGATGAAGGGTTACTGTTTGGAATTTGTCTCCAGTTCGAAACTTGACAAAGCCTGTGCGATGCAAAGCCTGTAGTTGTCGAAGACGGCTTCAAAACCCTTGTGCGAAGGCTTCGAACCAGGACAACAGAAAAACACCCGGAGTATGTTGTTGTCGAAGCCTGCTTCGAAAAAGCACACTTCGAAGATTCAAAGCTTAACACATAAAATCGAAGCCTAGACACGCAAACTTCGCTTGTACAGTGAACAACCGAGAACCACGTGTGGGGCTTCAGAATACGTAAAGCGAGGCTAGGAAACAGCGAGAAAACTTCCAAAGTATGCAAGGGAAGAACCAGTCGAGGCTTACTTCGAAGAAGCCGAAGTCTGTTAGAGCTTGGTTAAGGAAAGGCTTTGGCTTCAAAGTACCTTTGTATTGGACTTCGAACGAGACAAACACAGAACCAAACCAGCAATACCTCGAAGCTATGCCTCAAACTGCATGACCCTCAAAAGCACTAGCGAGGCCTTTAAGTTTAATTCCAGAGACAGGAAAGTCTGCTACGCAGCAAAGGTCACACAGCTATGTCGAAGCAGTAGCCTTCGCTCAGCCAGAGGGATAAAATGTACGAAGCTTCAACACACAAACCCTGCGAAGCCTATACTCCGAACAGAAATAGATTCGACCAAAAAAATAGGACTTCGAATAGGATGCTAGCAGACAAGCTACAGAGAAGCACCAGAACTCGAGAGAGAAAATCCTATCCTGACACAGGAGCTAGGCAAGAAAACTAGCACCTATACAGCAACTAGTCTGTTCAGCCTATTCTTGATGCACGAGATCTCTGCACAGATGAAGAACAGGACTACAAAAGCAACATGTACAGCTGCACAGAACAAGAACCAGCCACAACACAAGAAACAGTGCCCAGATTAAAATAAACTAGTTCTCGGCACATAAACCAAGGCAACCAGAGAAAAGTTACTCACACAGAAACGAAAATGCTAGTCACGTAAAACGATGCAACTAATAAGTTCGCTATGAAAACCGATTGCTCAGGAACAGATTGATGAATAGCAGCGAAGAGATCAGAATGCAAAGAACAAAATGCTGGCGACGCAAGAACGAAGACGAACACAAAAAGTGACCCAAACTTTTAGTGGGATTAAACTGGATTTCAGAATGGGTAACCCTAACCCTAGGGATTGGGGCCCTATTTATAGGCAGCCCAATATCCTAGGAATATTCCAACAGACCCTTAGGGTTTTTTACAGACGCTGAAATAAATGGAAAAGACCAAACTGCCCTTAGGATATTTTTACAGACTCGATTGACTGACTGTGGGCCTAAGGAAAAAAAAGTAAACTCCTATTTACAGATGACTTATCCTAAAGCTAAGCTTTCGTAGCGACTACGGCTTCGCTCTAGAACGGTCCGATCCAAGATCAGCGGCAGTCAGTTTTGCACCGAAACTGACAAAGTGTCCACCGACTTTGCACCAGGTAACCAGATTGGGCCGGCCTGATTCCGCAGCTCTCTCAGCCCGGCAATCACTTTCCGCCCGTGTACCTGAGTCAATCCTGGTCAACATCCCAATGGATACTCTGCTGCTCCTAGCCCATGTACCCAGATTGGGCCAGCCCGACTTCGCGGCCCCTCTGCCCGACAATCGCTTGCTGCCCGTTTACCTGAGTCACATGCGGTCCAGACGCAGCAGGTCTTCTCTCCTCTTCTTGTCCTCTTTGACTTCTGTTGACAATGACTCATCACATCTGGAGCCATGAGGCCCACGCTCTTCAGCATGGCTCCTCAATCTCCCCCTTGATGAGTGCATTGTCAATACTTCTCTTCTTCAGCTCTCTAGTACTTGCGAGCACATGTGGAATCATTAAAACAAAGCACAAGAAAATAGAGAAAAAGAAAATAAAGTAAAAGTTTAACCCTAATGACCAAAAGCCAAACAAAAGCAAGAAAGCGGTCATTATGGTTAACCAAAAGTAATGACTCAAAAACGAGTACAATCTCAGAATTATCAACAAGGATATCCAAAGAGTAAGGACAAACGAGACAAAAACTCCCCCTAAAACAAATCCAAGAGAAAGCCAAAACTCTCCCTTAAACTCTTCTCCCAAAATTTCTCCCCCTTGTTGACAATTGGACTCATCAAGCGAGACTAAATGCACTCTAAAGAGACACAGACTCCCCCTAAAATGCAACTCCCAATCAAAATATGCAATGAATGCAACTGCGGTGCAGGTGGAGTGTAGGAAGCATGCTTCTCAAATATGATTGACTGCAGTTTCAACATCTAGCAAGTATAGCAAAAGATATATTGTCTAAGAAACATGACATGATCACTGCAACAGATGATATCTAAGGAAAGTGATTAGCACACATTTTTCAATTTTCGCAAATAAAAGCATCACCACATTTTCCAGTTGACAAGCAAGGTAAAACATGAGATACAAAAGCTAACTGATATCTACCAAGATAAGCATTGTCCAAAACAAAGTGCTTGAGCAAACTTGTTATCTTTTTAATTTTCAGGCTTTTTCTTTTTCCTTTTTCATTTTTGTCAGGGGTTATCTGCATGTCAAACCTTATGCTAACTGACCAAGTCAAGCCTAGGCCAGAACTGGACCATTAGAAGTTTAAGACATTAGTCTTGGCAAAAACTACACTGTCCTAGTTCATACCAAAGTGCTATGGTAAGCAGTCCAGAACAATGCAATGTGACAAAGCAAACCCACTTGGATCTTTTCAACTCAAGCGTAAAAAGGCATGGAATTTTCATTCATTTTTGATTTTTTATCATTTTTATAGCACATTTTCCATGTAAAAGCATATAGATGTCCAAGTTGCATATCTACAGCTAAGTAAGGATCTAGCTACAAGGCATGTAACAGATAGCAAAAGCACTCAGCCTACTCATGCTAGTTACCAGAAGCAATGGTGATCATTTTTCAATTTTAAAGCATAAAAGCCATGCATATGACAGATATCAGGCATATCATGTGAACTAAAGCAAAGAATGATCATCGACACATAATCAAAAGCTTGTACAAGCTAGAATAAGTAAAGCAGGTCAATCATATAAGAGAAGCAAGCTCAAAAGTGTGATATGTGAGTATGTATGATATGAACACACACAAAAAAGACTCAAGAAAAGAGTAAAGAAGAAAGAAAACTGACTCAAAATATCCTAAAAAGGATACACAACACCCAAATCCCCTCGTAAATGCTCAAAAGTAGACTGATCTAGGGGTTTTGTGAAAATGTCAGCCAACTGATGATGGGTATCAACATGAACAAGGTCAATGACACCTTTCTCATATTGATCCCTCAGAAAGTGAAAGCTCACATCAATGTGTTTGGTTTTTGAATGGAGACAAGGGTTTTTCCCTACACTAATAGCATTGGTGCTGTCACAAAATAAAGGAACTCTGGTAGGAAAGAACAACCCAAAGTCTCGCAAAGTGGAAATCATCCAAACTAACTGTGAGCAGCAGCTAGCAGCAGCAACATACTCAGCCTCAGTGGTCGAAAGTGCAACTCCAGACTGTTTTCGAGAAGACCAAGAGACAAGAGAAGAACCAAGAAACTGGCAAGTACCGGAAGTCGACTTGCGATCCAACTGGCACCCACCAAAGTCGGCATCCAAAAACCAGATAAATCCAGAGATGATGATGCTGAATAATAAAGACCAAGATCCGGCGCATAGGTAAGATACCTGAAAATGCGCTTGACAGCTTGCCGATGAGACGCGCATGGTGAAGACTAGAAGCGCGCGCACAGTCCCATGGCAAACTGTATGTCTGGCCTCGTCAACGTCAAGTACAGCAGCGAACCGATCATCCCTCGAAACTCTCTCTCGCTGACCTTGATGCCGCTCTCGTCCTTGTCCAGGCCCCCAGATGTGCCCATTGGGGTCATCTGAGGCTTCAGCTCTCCACCAAAGTCGAATTTTTTCAACATGTCCCGAGTGTACTTACCCTGGTGGATGAAGGTGTCGTCCTTGGTCTGCTTGATCTGGAGCCCTAGGAAGTACTTGCGCTCGTCCATGAGGCTCATTTCAAACTCACTGTGCATCTACTCAGAAAACTTGGACACGAGAGAATCAGTAGTACCGCCAAAGATAATATCGTTCACGTAAATCTGAGCGACTAAGAAATCTGAAGCATCTCTGAGCAAGAAAAGAGTTTTATCCACAGAACCCATCACAAAGCTCTTCCCCAACAAAAACTACTTTAACCGATCATACCAAGCCCTAGGGGCTTGCTTCAGACCATATAAAGATTTCTACATCTTAAAAACATGTCGAGGAAACTTAGGGTTCTCAAAACCGGGGGGCTGCCTAACATAAACCTCCTCCTCTATGTACCCGTTCAGAAAAGCACTCTTGACAGCCATTTGAAAAAGCTTAAAACCCTTCGAAGCGGCAAAAGCTAAGAGAATGCAAATGGACTCAAGATGGGCAACAGGGGCGAAAGTCTCTTCAAACTCAATACCCTCCTTCTAGCAAAAACCCTGGGCCACTAATCGAGTTTTGTTGCGCACCACAACCCCATCTTCACATTGCTTGTTCTTGAACACCCACTTGGTGCTTATGGGGTTGCATCCAGGTGGCAGCTCAACAGTGTCCAAACCCGATTGCGGACAAAATTCTCAAGCTCTTCTTGCATAACATTAATCCAATTCAAATCAGAAAGAGCATGAGAAACGCCTCTGGGCTCAAAAGATGGAACAAAAGCAGATTCAGCAAATACAACAAGCGAGTCAACAGAAGAATGCAAAGTCCTTTCAAACAAATCACTGATGATGAGCTCCGAGGGTTGATCACGCTAAACTGCTCGGGATCCCTGGTGATCTGAAGTCACCTCACCGGAGTCAGCAGCTGGCACCTCTAGACTCGATTGAGGGGGCTCGATCAAAGTGGAAGAAGTGATCAGAGGTCTGCCCTCGTCCTCATTCGAAGTCTCAGAAGGTGTGGGTTCTACAGGCAGTGCAGAAGGCCCACCCCCATCAACAGCTGGAGTGTCATCATCTTCCTCGAAGATGGACTCTCCGAGCTCACCATCTCCAGACAGCTCAAAAGAAGGAGTCAAAGAAGGCAAGGACTCATCAAATGAAACCTCGCAAGTCTCGACAAGCTGCTGGGAGTCGAGGTTCCAAACATGGAATCCTCGAGAATGTAAAGCGTAGCCAAGAAAAACTCCATCCCAGCAACGAGACTCAAACTTGTCCAAATGCCCTCCCTTCTTGAGCACAAAGCACTTGCAGCCAAACGCTCACAAGTGGCTCACCTTGGGCTGTCTGCCAAACCACAACTCATATGAAGTCTTACCTAGGTAAGCTCTAAGAAAAATGCGGTTGACCAGATAGCAAGCCATGTTCATGGCTTCAGCCCAAAAGCGCCTAGGAGTCATGTGCTCATCGAGCATCATCCTGGCCTTCTCGACTAGCATGCGGTTCTTTCGTTCCACAACACCGTTCTGTGGGGGAGTGTAAGCAGCAGAAAACTGAAGATCAAGACCCTGATCACTACAAAAGCTGACGAACTGAGAGTTCTTGAACTCAGAGCCATTGTCAGAGTGAATCGCTCGCATCCGACCATTGTTCTCATTCTTTAGCTTCAAAATCAGGTCATGAACAAAATGGAAAGTCTCATCCTTAGACTACAAAAAGAAGACCCACGAGAATCGAGAAAAATCGTCAACGATAACAAGCGCGTACCACTTCCCATCGACTGAGCGTACCCGAGCTGGACCAACAGTGTCCATGTGTAACAGCTCGCCCGGATACGAAGTCATCACCTGAGTCACAGGTGAGTGTGAAGCGGCAACAATTTTCCCGTGATGACAGGGATGGCAAACTAGATCCTTCTCCATTTTAAGGTTGGGCAATCCTCGGATGAGGTCCATAGAGCTCAACCTGACTAGCAGATCAAAACTCAAATGGCCCAACCTCCTATGCCACTTCCAGAGCTCAGAGGAGGATCCAGCAATCAAACATCGAGAAGGGCAAAAAGAACTAGAGAAGTCAATCCGAAAAACCTTACCAAAAGGTAAGATTGGGCAAATCAAAGACCCTCTAGAATCAATAACAGAAGAATTGCCCTTCTTAAAACGAACCTCCAAACCATCCTCAAGAAGTTGTAAAACAGAAATCAAATTGAAGTTCAAATTTCCAACCAAAGCAACGTTCTTCAAAGAAAAATGGTCAGAGATGCAAATTGAGACAATGCCGTGTACCTTCCCTTGACCACTGTTCTCGAAGGTGATGTATTCCTTGGAGCTCAGGGGAGAGAGACTGGAGAACCATCTGTGATGTCTCGTAATGTGGCGAGAGCATCCTGAGTCCATGATCCAAATGTCCTCCAGTCCCCGATCCTGCACAATCAGTGGTTGTAAGGGGGAGAAAATGGTCCGGCACCAGGTTTAGCAAATGAGCTAAACCAGTGTCGAGCCATCTACTCAAAAGGCGGAAAGCAGAAATCATCATAAGATTTTGGACCAAAACGCGGCTCAAAGCATGGTCCTCGGTTTTGCCTAAAGTCTTGGCCACGAGGTCCAGGGCCGTATCCAAAATGGCCTGGAGCTCTGCCGGCACGAACACCACCATCTGGAGCACGAGCATGAAAGTCGTCTCCTCTACCACCACCTACACGATGCGGCCTGACCTCCAGCCTCTCCTCGCATCGAGGAACTCTGAGTCTACCGCCGTGTTGGTAGAACTGCTCCTGGCCACCACGAGCTCTCTCTACTCTCTCAACGCGCTTCCTCCTGAAGAAAAACTCCACAAGATGCCCATCTCTCTAACAATGCTCACAGTGGTAGGTGGGCTTCTTGGGATGTGGTTGAGGCTTGGGGTTCTTGGGCTTGGTGGTGTTGGGTGTAGTCTCCTTGGTGTGTGAGGGTCCAGGAAGAGAGTCAAGAGAAGTGCAGAGGTGTTTGGGCTTTGGAACCCAGATGGGCTTCTTTGGTGGAGCTTTGGGCTGTTCTTGGAACACTCCATCCTTGGGCTGACTAGCCTGGAAAGACTCAGTGGAGTGAGTCTTGGGGTATCTCTGTTCAGGAGTCATTTTACTCCACTCCACTGCCCGGCTAATGGCACACTCAAAGTCAACCTTGGTGTAGGTGTAGCCTACCCCAAACCCATCCTGTCTCTTAAACTGCTGGATTATCATGCCGAGTTGTGGCTCTCTGGCACTCACCCAACTCAGGATTTGACGGAGGTAAAAGTTTTCATTCTGGACATCAGCTAGCTCCTCTCTCAAGGAAGCTAGAACATCCACCAGAGACAAACATGTATCACACTCTCTGTTAACCTGGACAGAATTCTCGGCTTTCAACTCCAATCTAAGAGACAAGCAATTCTCACAAACAGTGGGTGGAACTGACAGTGTCTCAAGCTCTAGCCTAGTCTGCTCTAGCTCACCTCTAGCTCTCTCCAAATTGCTCAAATGCTCATCACCCTTGGCTTTCAGCTCAGCTAAACTAGCTAGATGAGATGGGCAATCAGCACAGGGCACGACAGTGGCATGAGCATCTTTCAGCTCCAGCTGAGCGCTCTCAAGCTCAGTGGCCAAAGCGTCCCTCTCATCAACTCTTTCTGTGTACCTGGACTTTAGAGTCGTCAGGTCACACAGCAACACCTCATACTTTGGGCACTCACTGCTATCACCCAAGCAAGGGGAAGAAGATAGACTCTCAATTCTGTCGTTGGCCACGACAAGCTCACTCTCATGTTCATCTATCCTCTTCTTAGCTCCTATAAGCAGTTTTACCCGATATTTCAACTCTTGACGATTACTTTCAAGTAAATCAACAATTTCACGTTCGTAAGAAGATACCTTCTCATTGTTATCGTCGTCGGAGTCGTTGGAGGAGCCCTTCTCTTCCTTATCCCCAAGAGCCATTGAGTAGAAGCTCTTGCGGGATCTTCGGCATTGATGTGAGCTGCTCTTCGGTCTGTCCCCGAAAGCCATGAAGCAGAGGCCCGCCGGATCGTCCTTGTCCTTCCCCTTCGTGATGACAATCTCCTCATCGCTTGATCTCGATGAAGAGGAAGAAGACGTGGACCGCTTGGAGTATCTCTTCTCCACCTCGGCGAAGAAGGCCTTGTCGCACTTCTTGTTCTCACGCCGGTAGTCCTTCAGGGCCTTTCTGAAGAATCTGGTCTTTGGCTTGCCCTTGGTGAAGGAAGAGTTGTTGTGCTTGCCGGAGTCATAGAAGCCATCACCAGTGCCCTTCTTGTTACCATTGCGCTTGGGGCAGTCGGCGATAAAGTGTCCTAGGTCACCACACTCAAAGCACCCGGATTTCGTGCCGTGTCTTTTGAAAATTCTCTTGTCATAAACACGATGCACCCAGTTGTTAAAAAGACACAGGTCATCATCTCCTAACGACTCGAGCTAGTCCTCAGTGATAGACATCAAGGAGAACCCAGCACAGCTCACAGAAGAGGGGTCAGCAGAAGGTGTATTAAGGGCTAGGGTTTTTGATCCAGAGCCAGTGAGATTTGATCTCAACTAGATATCAACCTCAGTGGCCTTCAGCTTTCTAAACAACTCAGAAATTGTCAAGGTATCATAAGATGTACTCTCAATGATAGAGGATACCTTGATCTCCCAGATCTTAGGGTCCAAGGTATGGAGAACCTTGAGCGCCTGCTCATGATCTGAGACTAACTGAACACCCTCAGCCTTGTTGGCCCAAAGCCTGTTTATGATCGATTGAAAACGACCAAACAACGGTTCAACAGATTCACCCGGCTTCTGTGTGAAATTCTCATATTGACGCCAGTAGGTCTGATAGAGCCGAGCCTTGACCTGGGTTGTCCCCTCATGGTGTGCCTGAAGGGTAGCCCAAATCCCCTCATGCTCAAATTCAGTGGGACCTAAACCAGAAAACAAAATATTCACCGCTTTGTTGTTGTTTTGATGCTGGGCAATAATATCTGGAGAATTACGCTCAGCAACAGGCAACACTGTGAAAGTAGCGTGAATACAAATGTCCTAGATGTCCGAGCTTCGGCTAATGAGATAGGCTCGCATGCGAGTATTCCAATAATTATAGCCATAAGCTTCCAAGGACGGGACCTTTCCAGGAGACGTCTAGATCACTACTTGGGTTTAGAACTGTTTAAGGTATGGAAAAACCCTAACCAGGCTCTAATACCACTTGTACGACCGAAAGTAGCGACCAGAGGGGGGGTGAATGGGCGCCTAAAAAATTCATTCGAATCAATGGTCTGATCCCAACACCCAACGCACCTCAAAAGACTTAGCAGGAAAACGTAAAGAGGTCATCAAGACCTAAAATGATCTAGCCTAAAAACAACCGGTGTCCTAATCGAAAAGACACCAACACAGTGCTAATAGGCAAAATATCAAAGCATATAAAACATAAGCAGATCAAGCATCACAGAGATAGATCATCACAAAGCTCTAACATGAGTGCACATAAAATGAGATGAAGGGTTACTATTTGGAATTTGTCTCCTGTTCGAAACTTGACGAAGCTTGTGCGATGCGAAGCCTGTAGTTGTCGAAGCCGGCTTCGAAACCCTTGTGCAAAGGCTTCGAACCGGGACAACAGAAAAACACCCAGAGTATGTTGCTGTCGAAGCCTGCTTCGAAAAAGCACACTTCAAAGATTCGAAGCTTAACACATAAAATCGAAGCCTAGACATGCAAACTTCGCTTGTATAGTGAACAACCGAGAACCACGTGTGGGGCTTCAGAATACGTAAAGCGAGGCTAGGCA
Source organism: Zizania palustris (assembly GCA_019279435.1). Lineage (NCBI taxonomy): Eukaryota > Viridiplantae > Streptophyta > Magnoliopsida > Poales > Poaceae > Zizania > Zizania palustris. The sequence goes on along the minus strand of JAAALK010000287.1, from coordinate 53,006,504 downwards.
ACAGCGAGAAAACTTCCGAAGTATGCAAGGGAAGAACCAGTCGAGGCTTACTTCGAAGAAGCCGAAGTCTGTTAGAGCTTGGTTAAGGAAAGGCTTTGGCTTCAAAGTACCTTTGTATTGGACTTCGAATGAGACAAACACATAACCAAACCAGCAATACCTCGAAGCTATGCCTCGAACTGCATGACCCTCAAAAGCACTAGCGAAGCCTTTAAGTTTAATTCCAGAGACAGGAAAGTCTGCTGCGCAGCGAAGGTCACACAGCTATGTCGAAGCAGTAGCCTTCGCTCAGCCAGAGGGATAAAATGTACGAAGCTTCAACACACAAACCCTGCGAAGCCTATACTCCGAACAGAAATAGATTCAACCAAAAAACAGGACTTCGAATAGGATGCTGGCAGACAAGCTACAGAGAAGCACCAGAACTCGAGAGAGAAAATCCTATCCTGACACCAGCAGGAGCTAGGCAAGAAAACTAGCACCTATATAGCAACTAGTCTATTCAGCCTATTCTTGATGCACGAGATCTCTGTCCAAATGAAGAAGAGGACTACAAAAGCAACATGTATAGCTTCGCAGAACAAGAACCAGCCACAACGCAAGAAACAGTGCCCAGATTAAAAGAAACTAGTTCTTAGCACATAAACCAAGTCAACCAGAGAAAAGTTACTCACATAGAAACGAAAATGCTAGTCACGTAAAACGATGCAACTGATAAGTTCGCTGTGAAAACCGATTGCTCAGGAACATATTGATGGACAACAGCGAAGAGATCAGAATGCAAAGAACAAAATGTTGGCGGTGCAAGCACGAAGACGAACACAAAAAGTGACCCAAACTTTTAGTGGGATTAAACTGGATTTCAGAATGGGTAACCCTAACCCTATGGATTGGGGCCCTATTTATAGGCAGCACAATAGCCTAGGAATATTCCAACGGACCCTTAGGGTTTTTTACAGACACTGAAATAAATGGAAAAGACCAAACTGCCCTTAGGATATTTTTACAGACTCGACTGACTGACTGTGGGCCTAAGGAAAAAAAAGTAAACTCCTATTTATAGATGACTTATCCTGAAGCTAAGCTTTCGTAGCGACTACAGCTTCGCTCCAGAACAGTCCGATCCAAGATCAACGGCTGTCAGTTTTGCGTCGAAACTGACAAAGCGTCCACCAACTTTGCACCAGGTACCCGGATTGGGCCGGCTCGATTCCGCAGCTCTCTCAGCCCGGCAATCACTCGACGCCCGTGTACCTGAGTCAATCCTGGTCAACATCCCAGTGGATCCTCTGCTGCTCCTAGCCCATGTACCCAGATTGGGCCAGCCTAACTTCGTGGCCCCTCTGCCCGATAGTCGCTTGTTGCCCGTTTACCTGAGTCACATGCGGCCAAGACGCAACAGGTCTTCTCTCCTCTTCTTGTCCTCTTTGACTTCCGTTGACAATTACTCATCACATCTGGAGCCATGAGGCCCACGCTCTTCAGCATGGCTCCTCAACAAGTGACGACGTCACCAACGAAGCAGGTAAGTAGTTTTTAATCTCCTATTTTTCAGCTAGTTTATTAAATCAATAGTTATCTAGTTTTAATTAGCATAAAAAATTAATCTCTTAGTTAACCTTTTAATCTGTTAAATTTTTATTAGGTATCTCGTTTTATTTTTATCTGATTAATCTGCTCGTATAAAAAGAAAAAAAATTATTAGTCGCAGTTATATTTTTATTCTAGTTTTTAGCTGCAATATTTTCGGTTTAATTCTGAATTAATTTATGTATGATCCATGTTTTTAGTTAGTTTATTAGTAGTTTATTTTTTATACCGCAATCTAAATATTTTATTAATATATTTAGGTGTTTTGTTTATGTCATTAAATATTTCTAATACCAATTTTTATATTATGCAGTATTTCTATTTAGCTTATCTTTAATATCATTTAAATTAAGATACCGATCATTTTTAGGCTAGACAACTTTAATTCTAGTAATTTTCTTTGCTAATATTATTTGTCTTGTTAAGTTCGCTTGGGTGTTGGGATTAGATCATAGTTTAGCAAGAAATTTTTAGGCGCCCATTCACCCCCCCCCTCTGGTCGCTACTTTCGGTCCTACATCAACTCATTAATCAAATGTAAACGACATTTATTCAAGGAACAATATAACAATTATCCTCACACATTAGCATAGCATCTACTAGCATCTTCCACATACACATGACTCACTCATGCTAGTATCTAATACCCATGAAGCTCAGGTGCGCCTCATGCTTGGGTTGTGTAAGAGGCTTCGTCAACGGCTCCGCCATGTACAAATTCGTGTGCACCTTGCAAATCTTGACATCACCTCTCTCAATGATCTCACGGATCAGGTGATATCTTCTAAGTATATGTTTGGACTTCTAGTGTGATCTAGGCTCCTTGGCTTGCGCAATGGCACCACTATTATCACAATAGAGGTCCATTGGACTAGACGCACTAGGAACAACACCTAGCTCAGAAACAAACTTTTTGATCCAAATGGACTCCTTCACAGCTTCTGAAACGGCGATATACTCAGATTCTATTGTAGAATCGACCACCGTCTCTTGCATGGAACTGTTCCAACTCACCGCGCCTCCATTGAGTCAGAACACAAAGCTAGATTGCAATAGAGAATGATCTTTATTGGACTGAAGGCTAGCATCAATGTAACCACTTACAACGAGCTCTTCTTCACCACCGTACACTAGGAACATTTCCTCAGTACTTGAGGATACTTTTAACTACAACCCAGTGACTTTCACCCGGGTTCGATTGGTACCTACTCGTAACACTTAGAGCATATGAAACATCTAGGCATGTAGATAACATGGCATACATGATGGATCCAATTGCAGAGGCATACGGGATCATACTCATCTTGTCTAGCTTATCAAGTGTCGCAACACACTGAGTCTTACTAAGAGAAATACCATGTGACATTGGTAGAAAACCCTTCTTAGAATTCTGCATTTTGAACCATTTCAAAACCTTATCAATGTACATGCTTTGGCTTAATCCAATTAGCCATTTTGATCTATCACTATAAATCTTTATACCCAAAATGTATGATGCCTCTCTGAGATCTTTCATTGAAAAACTATTTTTTAGTGAAGTCTTGACAACATTGAACAAAGGAATGTCATTTATGATCAATAATATGTCATCCACACACAAGACCAGAAACACAAGTGAGATCCCACTAGCATTCTTGTAAACACAAGGCTCTTCTTCATTCTTTATGAATCCAAACCCTTTGAATACCTCATAAAAGCGAAGATTCCAACTCCGAGAAGCTTGCTTCATTCCATAAATGGACTTCTGCAACTTACAAACTTTCCCAGCATTTCCCAGATCATCAAGACCTTCAGGCTGTGTCATGTACACATCCTCAGTTAGGTTTCAATTCAAGAAAATCATCATGGCATCCATCTACCATATCTCATAATCATAAAATATGACAATTGCTAGGATGATTTGAATAGACTTAAGCATAATGACGGGCCAAAATGTTTCATCATAATCAACACCTTTAATGTTTCTAAAACCTTTCGCCACCAATCGTGCCTTATAGATGTGAATATTTCCATCAACATCTATCATTTTCTTGAAGATCCATTTACACTCAATAGTTTTTACACCATCGGGTGGATCATCCAAGTTCCAAACTTAGTTTTCTTGCATGGACTCCAACTTGGATCCAATGGCTCCAAGTAATTTCCAAGAGTCTGGTACCATCACTACTTCCGCATAGGTCTTGGGCTCGTCGTTGTCCAACAACAACACACCCCGATGCCCAGTGGTCAAGAATATGAACCTCTTTGGCGCATGGCTCACCCTCTCAGACCTTCGTGGGGCTGGTGCATGTACAACAAGTTGTATAACACCTTGCGCATCCTGTTGTTGTTCAGTGGGATCTGGAACACCTTCTAGTGGCTCTCAAACCTCTTCGAGATGCACCATCCTCCCACTAACTCCTTTTGAGAGAAACTCTGTCTCAAGGAATACACCATTCCGAGCGACAAACACTTTGCCCTCTTCTCTATTATAGAAATAGTATCTGTTGGTGCAAAAGTTTACACCAGCAGGTTCTCTGAGATCAAGAATGAACAAACAGAGGGTTTGCTCCTAGGACTGTCTCGAACCTCCGAATCGGATAATAGCTCGAGTAGTCCGAATGTGTGTATTGAATAACTTGTTCCGGGATCCCTGTTACAGGGTATAGAGGGGGGTATTTATAGGTAAAAATGCATAGGGAAAAGACCTAATTACCCCTAGATTAAACCGACATAGTGGAAACTATTCGGTACCAGGAACAAGGATATAAAAGGTAAAGCACTACGAGATAGATGGATAAGTCAAACATCTCATCCATCTTGTCTCTCAGCTTCGGAGCCGTTATCTCCCATTCGGAGGGTTCACCAGGGCTTCGCATCAATGCACCCTTCGGCTTGATGCCTCTACCTCCGAACAAGTGCTCACAGCTTTGGAGCTCTTCATAGCCTTTGAAGTATTAATCTTTAAGTCCTGAAAATGGAGTAATTTCCCCCAACAGTATCATTTGGTTTCCCTAGGATACCCTACAAAGAAGCACTTGTCAGACTTAGGAGTGAGCTTGTCAGACGTCAAACATTTAACATACACCTCACATCCTAAATCTTTAGAAAAGACAAATCGGGATGCCTCCCATGTTGGGGAATAGGAGAGCTACGCTAGCCAGCAAATTCAAAATTTTACGCCCTAGGCCCAAGACTCATGCGCGTGCAAGATCATAGATTAGTACCTTCTAGCACGAGACGTGCTAGGTGTAGTGGAAGAAGATGTTGGAGCAGCGCATCAAGCCTCTCCTTGCTTAGTCCTTGCCGTCCTTCGCCGACCTGATCGATGAAGACAACGTAGTCGTTCGCATGTAGATGTCCACATGCTTCGCTATTGGAGAAACACCTCCATGGAGTCCACACGTACAGGGATGGAGTACCTCCCATGGCAGCGTGCTAGCACCGCATGTGAGAGATAGGATCCTTGAGCTCAATGTTTGAGATCAAGAAGGGAAGGAGATAACTCTTGGGTGGCTAGGTCTAATCTAGGCTTATTGCTTTTTACCAAGACGTCCTCCTCCTCTCCTTTTAGGGCTAGTTTGGGAGCCCACAATCCCGGCCCATTCCCTGGGGATGGGCCGGGATTTTAGTTCAAAATCCCGGCCCATCCCCAGGGAATGGGCCGGGATTGAAAGTTCCCAAACAGGCCCTTATAGGGCTGAGAGACCCCTGGTCGTGCTCATCCCGAAACCCTAAAAACCATAACAGATCCAATATGTTTGCCCACGTTGGAACTTCCGATCTTGGATCGGAACTTCCGACTGAGTATTTTAGGTCTCTTGATACAGTATGACACGCAATAGATCCAATCTATTATCACCCACATCGGAACATCCGATACCATATCGGAACTTCCGATCAGTACAAAAATTCCCCGATTTCGAATCGGAACTTCTGGCTCGTCTGAAATTTCGATACCATATCAGAACTTCTGAAGCAATAATTGCTCTCTGTATCGATACCAGAAAATAACCGAAACTTCTGATACTTTCTATCGGAACTACCGATCCATGGAATTTTCTTGGCCATAACCTTTATCCTAGACCAAATATCATATGGCGTCTTCTCTACTGAATTAGATGGAACTCTATTTATCGTGAAAGCTACAGTTTCTAGAGCGTGAACCCAAAAGGACAATGGAAGATCAATATGACTCATCATAGAACGAACCATGTCTAATAAGGTGCGGTTCCTCCGCTTGGACACTCCATTCCACTATGCGTGTTGGGTGGAGTCAGCTGTGGAACAATTCCACACTACTTCAGATGATCACTAAACTCATGGCTCAAATATTCACCTCCACGATTAGATCGTAGAAATTTAATTGTCTTGCCCATATGATTTTGTACTTCATTTTTGAACCCCTTAAACTTTTCAAAGGATTCTCACTTATGCCTCATCAAGTAGACATAACCATATCTACTAAAGTCGTCGATAAAAGTGATAAAGTACTGAAAACCATTCCTAGCCGTGTGACTCATTGGACCACACACATTAGTATGTACCATGGCCAATAGCTCACTCGCCCTTTCACTCTTTCCAGTGAAAGGCGTCTTTGTCATTTTTCCAAGTAAGCAAGACTCGCATGTGTCATATGATTCAAAATCAAATGTCTCCAAAAGTCCATCACTATGGAGCTTCTGCACGTGCTTCTAATTTATATGACCCAAACGATAATGCCATATGTAGGTAGGATTCAAATCATTAAGTCGTTGTTTCTTAGTACTAATGTTATAAAAATGTGCATCTTCAAGACTCAGAATATATAATCCATTCACTAATGGACAAACACCATAGAGCATACCCTTTGAGAATATCGAACAATATTTGTTCTTTATTACGAATTCAAAACCATCTTCCTCTAAACATGAAAAAGAGAAAATGCTTCTGCCTAAGGAGGGAATGAAATAACAATTATTCAACTCCAAAACTAGTCCTGACATTAATGGTAGTGAATAAATGCCAACGGCCAATGCTGCAACCTTTACACTATTCCCGATGCGGATATCCATCTTGCCACTTGCACACTTTCTTGCTCTACTCAGCCCCTGCAATGATTTGCAAGTATGAATCATCGATCTGGTATCAAAAACCCATGAATCATTTGAACGAATAGCAAGATTAATATCAATAACATTAATACCTGAAATGGAAGTCACACTTCCCTTCTTATTCTTCTGCTCTTCTAGGTACACCTTGCAATTGCGCTTCCAATGCCCATGCTTGTGGTAGTGGTGGCGCACATCAGAGCTAGAAGGACCCAACTTGGACTTTCCAGCTAGTTTATACTTCACACTAGATATCAAATATGTAGTCTTAGCCTTGCCCTTTAAAGTACTTGAGATCTGTTTATTTTCGTTGGTTGTCTTTTGAGGAGCGTTGGGTGTTAGGAGAAGGCCATTGATTCAAAAGAATTTTTTAGGCGCCCATTCACCCCCCTCTGGTAGCTACTTTCGGTCCTACAAGTGGTATTAGAGCCTCGTTAGGGTTTTTCCATACCTTAACCAGTTCTAACCCAAGGTAGTGATCATGACTTCCTCTGGCAAGATCTCGTCCCTTGAAGCTTTTGGCTACACATATTGGAAGACTCGCATGCGAGCCTATCTCATGAGCCAGAGCTCGGACATTTGGGATATTTGTGTGTACGCTACTTTTACTGTGCTTCCTGTTGTTGAGCGGACTTCTCCTAAGATGGTCGCCCAACATCAGAACAATAGAAAAGCTGTGAACATTTTATTTTTTGGTTTAGGTCCAAGTGAGTTTGAGCGTGTTAGCCATCTCGACACTGCTTGAGAGATCTGGGCTACCCTCCAGGCACACCATGAGGGGACAGCTCAGGTCAAGGCTAGGCTCTGTCAGACCTACCGACGTGAGTATGAAAATTTCTCACAGAAGCCAGGTGAGACTGTTGAAGCCTTGTTTGGTCATTTTCAGTCAATCATTAACAAACTTTGGGCCAACAAGGCCGATCGTGATTAGCTGGTCTCAGATCATAAATAGGCGCTCAAGATTTTCATACCTTGTACCCTAAGATCTGGAAGATCAAGGTATCCTCTATTGTTGAGAGCGCTTCCTATGATACCTTGACTGTCACAGAGCTTTTCAGTAAGATCAAGGCCTCAGAGGTTGATATCCAGTTGAGATCAAATCTCACTGGTTCTGGCTCAAAAACCCTGGCCATTGCGACACCTTCTGCTGATCCTACTGCTTTGAGCTAAGCTGATCTTGATTTGCTAGGAGATGATGATCTGTGTTTGTTTAACAACTGTGGGATCAAAAAGGCGACTAGAGGGGGGTGAATAGGCGCCTCGACACTTTCTTTCAAAGTGATGGCCTAATCAGATCACCCAACGCTCCTCTAAAAACACAAATTCAAATTTCAAATCACTCAGTACAAAATTTAAGCTCAACCTTTTAGATCAAACCTAACAGCACAAACTCACTAGAAATCCATTCAAGTGAAACAGTGTGAATCAGAACAATGTTTATTCAATTATGATTCAGAATCAAATACTAACGCCAATTTTCAGACAATGAACAGTAAATGCCAATTCAGCAATTTATAATTGATGACTCAAAATTCAGGAAGCAAGATTTCTACTCAATTTCAATTCAGCTCAACAACAACAATTTCAGAATATATCATTCATTCAGAATCCTGAAAGTTTTCACACTTGATCAAGCCAATTAGAAGATTCTGAAAAATCCTATTCTAAACAATACTGTTCATGATCCGGCAAGCAAAATCAGAACAGATTTTAATCTCAGTTCAGTTTAAAATTCTTCTGAAAATGATATTCACTCAGCAAATTAACCAATAGCTGAAACCTTGAAGCACAAACTAATACTCAGAGTTAATTGGTACACAACAAGGGTTCAGTTTCAGATTACACAAACATGAATCAAGTTCAGAGTTTAAACTTCAGTTTTCAAGTTCAGGAGCCCACTTGACTTTCAAATCAGTTTTGGAAATCAGAAACTGGGTATTGAAACAAATGTGAAAATACTGTAGCAGATCAAGCTCTGAACAGAGTTAAGTCTGAAAATGATAACCAGATTTTGCTAGAGACAAATTTGATTCAAAACAGTACTCACAAATATTTTTGAACATTAGACAGCTGATTCAGAAATCTATAGCACAAAGTTAAGACTGAATGGACATATTTGAATCAAACATGAATGCTGAAAACAGATTGCAAAACAATTCACATTCAGTAGACAGAACTGAATTCAGTATGCTACACAAGAGAGAACTGCAAATCAGTACTACTTTGAAACCTTCAGCATTTGAAACCAGATAACAGCAATTTGCTACAGCAGGAATTCAAATCTGTACACCTATCACAACTGAAACCTCCACAGAAATCTGAACAGATGCAACAGTTTTGAACTACGAGTTATGTATCAAATCAGGCACAAGAGACAATCTCTACAAATGTTTCACTTAGTTCTCTACTCAAAGAATTCAGTAAACTCAGAACTGAAACCAAGGAATCCAGAACTGAACTCTGAAAAACTGTATTCAAGATCTTAGATCAATTATACCTGAACCAGAGATTGTACAAAAAATATTCAGCATGAAATTATCTTTCATCCAGATGTGATTGACCAGAAGATAGACAACAAAATGACAATCTCTAGTGCACTGTAGCAGAAACTATTGTCGGCAATCCTATAGTTCTTCCGGCAAAGCACTGTGCGCTGTTCACCATTCAGCAAAATAGCAGCAGTTCTTTTGGATGTACAAACTTGGCTAGACAAGATCAACAGAAACCAATGTTTTCACGACAAGAACTCCATTCTAGAAGAACTAGCATACTCAGCAATTTTATCAAACACATACTGGATGAACTGATCTAAACAGAACTAAAAGTTGATTTGCTGAAAACAGAAATGAAGTATCACTTTAGATCAGCAACTAAATCACACAGAAATTTGTGGCTAATTCCAAAAATCGATCAATCACAACTTGCATGACAGAAAGTATATAGAGATCTACAATGAGTTCTGTAGCAAATTTGCAAGAAAATTGGATCACAAAATCGCATCCAGGAAAGGGATTACCTCCATCGCAGCGCCTGGACAAGTCGTTGCTGTAGCGAGTCTTTTGTCGACAAAGCATCTAGCGCTGTGGCAGATCTTGCAACGCAATAGCCTATGTTCATCTTCATGCGCAGGTAATCAAGAAAGCATCGGATGAACAGCCCAGCAAAAGCCAAAACAACTTTTTATTTCTGTGTGGAATGTTCTGGTTGAAGGCATGGCCGGCCAAGGGAGAGAGAGGGGATATTTATCCACCTACTCCATCTTCTAGAAGGGACTTTTTCAATTAGCCCCATAGAGAAGACCCTATTTACAACTCTGAAAACTAGAAATTGAAAATACCCTTTAACTAAAAAGAAGAATTACATTTGACTCCTTTTGAATATATTTTCAGAATATACATTCCAAAAATACACTCAAAAGTATACACTAATGACACTAAAATTTTAGACTAACAATTTGACACTATTTTATTGAAAAGTAAAAACATTAATTGTTTTGACGGTTTTTAGCGAAAACCGACAAAGCCTCTCCCGATCGTCGACGCCCGTCATCAGTCCGCGATCTCGACCGCCAACAAGTCTCTCCCGCTCTCGATCCCTCGAGCCGCCTCGTCACTTGCACTGGCTTCTCTTTCGCTAACTCGAACGACGCTTCGTCTCGATCAATCTCCAACTCGACGTCTTGTTTGGCCTCCATGCGTACTCCTGAGTACACCCTCTACTTCGACTGACACCCTTGACCATCCGGCATTAGACTCCCCGTCTAACCCTGATCCCATGCCATCGAAAGTTGATGAGTAACTCCAGCCTACACACATGAGACAAACACAGACACACACCCCAACTCCAACACATCCTGACTCAACTCATGAATCCAACCTGTCAATCACACATCATCCCTTTGAACAATAGTGATACAGCTCACTATGTTCCTCCATCTCCCCCTTGATGAGTGCATTGACAACACAAGATCCAAACCAAAGTAAAAGAGATGTTCAGCATACAAGTGACCATGAAAAGCTCTAAAGAGAGCAAAAATGAGAAAACATGTCACTTGCCAAATGATAAAGTAAAAGATCACTGATTCATCAAGAAACTCCAAGTCCAAAGCACTCTCCCCCTTTGGCAATGCAGACATCAAGATAGCTCCATGAGTCAAGAGACTATAGTAACCATGCAATGCTTCCAGAATATGAAAAAGTCCAATTACAACACAAAAGATTCATGTGACTCACAATATGTCCTGACTAAACTGCATGGCAAGCTTTGAATGATCATAATCTAAATATCAGTATGAGGAAGCAATTTGAAGTTTAAAAAAACAAAAGCATCACAACCAGACTAGTGAACTAGACATGGCAAGGTAAGAAGAACAAAAGCTAGTTGTTGTAGCAATTGCGTTAGCTACAGCAGGTTTTGGGTGTAAATGGTGTATAGAGTGGACCTCGAAGGGTTCTCAGAGAGGGAGAAAGGATTTATACTGGTTCAGGCCTCCCTGAAGGGATAATAGCACTACGTCCAGTTTACAGTGGATTTGGCATAGTTTGCCTCCACTCCCCCTCTATTACAAGGGCTTGGCCCTGCTTTTATAGGCATGCAGGCCAAAGGAAAAGACATAAATGCCCTCTACAAGTTACATGTCTTATATGGGCAAGAAGGGAAAAGGCTAGACTACTGTACAAACAGCTTTACAGTTTTACAGACGTGTCAGATAAACATCACTTCTGAGCAGCTAAATGATATACTGGGGGCAGTGGGGGCCCCTAGTACGGCTCTGCACTGTAGCGGAGTGGAGATATTTTCCTGGTTCGAGGGTGTGGCCGGAGCTCTTTGAGCGCAGATTGCATCCAAGGCTTCGAAGGGCACTCTGAAATAGACTTCGAAGTATGCTTAGAACTAAGTCCGAATGGGCTTCTGGAGACTTTGCTTAGAGAGGGACCGGAGAGGGGTCTGAAGGCTTGACTCCGAAGGGAACACCGAGGCTTAACTCTGGAGGACTCCGAAGGGAGCTCGGAGGCAAGGCTACGGAGGACTCCGAAGGGAGACTGGAGGCTTGGCTCCGAAGGGCTCCGAAGGGATCTCGGAGGCTAGGCTCCAGAGGACTCCGAAGGGAGCCTGGAGGATGACTCCGAAGGGAGCTCGGAGGCTTGGCTCCGGAGGACTCCGAAGGGTGCCCGGAGGTTGACTCCGAAGGGAGTCCGGAGCTGATTCCGAAGGGAGCCTGGAGGCTTGGCTCCAGAGGACTCCGAAGAGAGCCCGGAGGCTGACTCCGAAGGGAGCCCTGAGGCTGACTCTGAAGGGAGCTCGGAGGCTAACTCCGAAGGGAGCCCGGAGGCTTGGCTCTAAGAGGATGAGTCTATGTGTGTGTTTGTGTGTTTTGGCATGACATGTTGTTTGGCATGACATGTGTAATGTCCATGTATGAACAAGTTTATTGTCTTAGCACCTTTAGCATATTTTGCTTTAGCATCTTAGACTAGTATCATTGCTTTAGCATCTTAGACTAGACTAAGCATCTTTGCTTTAGCATCTTAGACCAGCATATTTGCTTTAGCATCTTAGACTAGCATCTAGCATCTTGGGCTACATGGCTAGCCTATAAATATGTATCCCCAACCATTCAGGTTGGCATGGCATTTGAGTGAGTTGAATGAGAAGAAAATTATCCCAACTCTGAGTGTCATCCCTACCAATGCGAGTGTTCTCTCTAACAATTGGTATCAGAGTTGTATGGTTCTGTGACCTTTCCAATCCCCTCCGTGACTCTCTCCAATGGAGACGTCCATCTCCTTGTTAATCTTCCTCCCTTGCCGGTCCACCAGAAACCAATGACTCAGTGAGCACCACCCACACTCCGAGTAAAAGATCGATAGTAGCGGCTTCCTCCCAGTGCAGCAGCAACCCCCATGACCCTTCCACTAAACTGATGCGCAATGTCCACAGGAGACTCTCTTCACTCGGTCACCTCGAGCGCATGATGTCGGCAGGAGGCCGAAGTCATCGCGGTAGAGGAACGCAACTGGGTGGCAGCAGAGGCTGTGGCAGCGGCGGCTCGGAAGGCGAGGTTGTCAGCGGCAGAACTGGTAGTAGCGACAGCGGAAGAGGAAGCGGCGGCGGCTGTGGCTGCAGCACGTGTTGCGGCGGCAGAGCTCGAAGCTTTGCGCCATTGTAGAAATAGTGGAACTTCCTCCGAGGGAGGTAGCCTCGACTTGGAGGCCAAGTTACCAAGGAGGGCGAAGGATGAGCGGGTGGTGCAGTGGGCAGCAGTGTAGCCCCGTGCTCATGGCGGCAGCCCAAACGGGCCCAGGCGCACTGACAACATTCTGGAAGGATGCGCACGCGACGGTCATGCTCCTGGCGAACGCGACCCTCACAGGCGGCGTGGCTCTACTTCCCCGGACCGGTGCCATGGTCATCCCGGCTTCCAGACCATCGTCAAGGATGCTGGTGCTGGTGGTGGATGGCCCACCCTCACCAAGACCAACTACACCTAGTGGTCCATGATTATGAGAGTGAAGCTCCAAGTGCGGCACATGTGGGAGGTGGTCACAAACGATGACATCGACTACGATGATGATCGACGGGCGCTGGAGGCCCTCGTTGCTGCAATCCCACCGGAGATGCAGTCTTTGATTGCTTGCAAGCGGACTGCCAAGGAGGCTTGGGATACTATCGCTGCAGTGTGTATTGGCAGCGATCGCGCCCGCAAGGCTATGCTGCAGGCACTATGCAAGGAGTGGGAGAACCTGGCTTTCAAACCAGGTGAGGATGTTGATGATTTTGCTCTCCGTCTCAAATCTCTACTACAAAAGTTGGTGCAGCATGGCGAAGACCTCATCAAGGAGGAAAGAGCTGTTGAGAAGCTCTTTCGTTGCATTCTCGGAAGATACAAGTAGATCGCTCATTCGATCAAGTCCTTGATGGACCTCTCTAGGATGTCGATCGAAGAAGCGATAGGTCACCTCAAGGTCGTCGACATCGATGAGCCCCAGCCATCTTCAGAGCCGGCCACCACTGGTGACAAGCTTCTCTTCACCGAGGAGCAGTGGCTCGCTCGCCAGCGAGAGTAGAAGAAGGGGGAGGCATCAAGTTTATCGAATGGCCACAAGCGCCAGCCACACAGGGGGCGCAAGGCCCCCAGGCGCGTGGAGGCGCTACTGGCGGCGCCAACAGTGGCCGCAAGGCCACCCGTGATGACACTTGTCACAACTGTGGCAAGATCGTCCATTGGGCTAGGGACTGCCAGCAGGCGAAGCGCGGTGGTCAGGCACATGTTGCGCAAGCGCGAGAGGAGCCAGCTCTGTTGCTTATACATGGGAACATTGAGCTGCACTCCCCTCCCGTGTCGATAGGTGCCACTCTTCTCCACGTCGACGAACCACGTGCACACGTCTTCCTCGGCAATGGGTCCAATGATGATAAGATTGATGGTTGGTTCCTCGACACCGGTGCCACCCATCACATGACCGGGCAGCGGGACCACTTCTCCAACCTGGATTCCAGCGTGTGAGGCTCCGTCAAGTTTGGGGACACTCCATCGTGGAGATAAGGGGCGTCGGCTCTATCATCTTCACCGCCAAGACCGGCGAGCATTGGTTGCTCACTGGTGTCTACTACATCCCCGAGCTGAGGAACTCCATCATCTGCATTGGCCAGTTGGATGAGAATGGCTCACGCGTGGAGATCGAGCATGGGGTGCTGCGCATTTGGGATCATCAACACCAACTTATCACCAAGGTAAATAGAGGAAGCAATCACCTCTATGTCCTTCACATGCAGGTGGCGCAGCCCGTGTGTCTTGCAGCCTCCCGCGACGACGACGCTTGGCGGTGGCACGAGCGCTTTGGGCACCTCAACTTTGAGGCCCTGAAGAAGCTCGGCATCAAGGAGATGGTGCGGGACATGCCGAGTGTCGAGCATGTGGAGCAGTTCTGCGACACCTGCGTGCTGACCAAGCAGCGGTGACTCCCATTCCCTCATCAGGCGAGCTTTCGCGCCAAGGAGAAGCTTGAGCTCGTGCATGGCGACCTTGGCGGTCCCGTGACACCAGCTACCCCTAGAGGCCGGTGCTACTTCCTCCTCCTCATCGACGACGTGTCCCGCTACATGTGGGCAGTGCATCTCGACACCAAGGCAGCAGCCGTAGATGCTACCAAGCGTCATCAAGCTGCCGCAGAGAAGAAGTGTGGTCGCAAGCTTTGGGTGTTGTGCACGGATAACGGTAGTGAGTTCACGGCGGCTGAGTTTGCGGCGTACTGCGCTGATGAGGGGATTCAGAGCCACTACTCCACGCCGTACACACCATAGCAGAACGGCATCGTTGAGCATCGCAACTAGACGATGGTGGCCACTGCTCGCGCCCTTCTCAAGCAAAGGGGGATGTCGGTCCATATCCTCAACCGCTTGCCCACCAAGGCTCTTGACGGCGAGACACCGTATGAAGCCTGGCATGGACGCAAGCCGACGGTCGGCCACCTCCGCGTTTTTAGTTGTCTGGCATTCGTCAAGGAGCTCAGCCACGTCGGCAAGCTTGATGATCGGAGTATGCAAGGGGTCTTCATCGGCTATGCGGAGGGCTCCAAGGCCTACTGCATCCTCGACCCTATGACACAGCACGTCCACATCTCGCGAGACGTTGTGTTCGACGAAGGGTGAGGCTGGACGTGGGGCAAGATGGCGGATGATGGCTTGACTTCGACGATCAGCGATTTCGTCATCGAGTACGTCTACTTCGAGGGAGCAGGGGGAGCTAGCAGCTCACCTTCACCGAGCTCACTTGCCCCAGCACCTGGCACATCATCAGCTCCGGCAAGAACTCCACCACCTCCTGCACCGGCCACACCCTGCTCTCCTACACCGACACCCACATCTCCAGGATCAACATCCACAGCTTCAGTCCATGATGAGCAGCGCACAGTGGAGTTCACTACTCCATTGTCAAATGACGGGGACCGTGTCGATGATTGCCATGATGGCGAGCCTCTACGTTACCGCACCATGGATAACATCCTTGGTGAGCAGCCCGTTCCTGGGATGGCGCAACATGACTTCGATGTGGAGCTGCACTTGGTGCACGACGATGGTGAGCCATGTTCCTTCGCTAAGGCGGAAGGAGACGTGGCCTGGCGCACTGCGATGCAGCAGGAGATGGACATCATCGAGCGGAACCAGACATGGGAGCTGGCTGATCTTCTAGCCGGCCACCGTGCCATCACCCTTAAGTGGGTGTTCAAGCTGAAGAAAGATGAGGCCGGGGTGGTGGTCAAGCACAAGGCTCGACTGGTGGCACGTGGTTTCGTTCAACAGGAGGGAGTCGACTTCGACGATGCCTTCGCTCTTGTTGCACAGATGGAGTCCATTCGTGTCCTCCTCGCGCTGGCAGCCTAGGAGGGTTGGCATGTTCACCACATGGATGTCAAGTCTGCCTTCCTCAATGGCGATTTGAAGGAAGAGGTCTATGTCTGATAGTCATCGGGATTCGTCATCCCCGTCAAGGAGAACAGGGTTTCGTGCTTGCGCAAGGCTCTCTATGGCTTGTGACAGGCACCACGAGCTTGGAACGACAAGCTGGACTCCACTCTCAGGCAGATGGGGTTCCAGCAAAGTGCTCATGAGGCTGTAGTCTACCGGTGGGGCAAGGGAGACAATGCCCTGCTGGTAGGCGTCTACGTTGACAACATGGTGATCACCGGCACCAAGGAGGTGGAGGTAGAGACGTTCAAGACGAAGATGAAGGCCACCTTCTAGATGTGCGACCTAGGGCTCCTCTCCTTCTACTTGGGAATCGAGGTGCACCAAGATAGCTCTGGCACTTCACTTCGCCAGACCGCCTACACCAAGCACATCGTTGAGCTGGGCGGACTCACTGACTGCAACCCAGCCTACACTCTCATGGAGGAAAGGTTGAAGATGAGTCGCGATAGCACGGTAGAGGAGGTGGACGCAATGCAGTACCGGCACATTGTGGGCAGCCTTCGCTACCTTGTCCACACGTGACTGGACTTAGCGTTCACAGTTGGCTACGTCAGTCGTTTCATGCAACGACCGATGACGGAGCATCAGCAGGTCGTGAAGAGGATCCTACGCTATGTCGTGGGGACCTTTGACTACGGCTTGTACTACCCAAGGTGCCCCGGTGCGGCGCATTCCATCAGGTACAGTGACAGCGACCACGCCGGCGACATCGACACAAGCAAGAGCACCAGCGGGACGCTGTTCTTCCTTGGTAAGTGTCTGATCAGCTGGCAGTCGGTCAAGCAGCAGGTGGTGGCCATGTCCAGTTGCAAGGCAGAGTACATCGCAGCCACTTCTGCATCAACTCAAGCTCTCTGGCTGGCTCAGCTGCTTGGCAATCTTCTTGGCAGAGATACCGAAGCGGTGGATCTTGGGGTGGACAACAAGTCTGCTTTGGCTTTGGCAAAGAACCCTGTCTTCCACGAGTGCAGCAAGCACATCCGGGTGAGGAATCACTTCATCCGGAGTTGTTTGGATGAGGAGAGTGTGAAGGCTAGCTACATCAACACCCAGGACCAGCTCGCCGACTTCCTCACCAAGTCACTTGGGCGGATCAAGTTCCAGGAGCTTCGCGCTAGGATTGGGATGGTTCAGATTTCCCAAAAGGCGCCACACAAGACTTAGGGGGAGATTGAGAGGATAAGTCTATGTGTGTGTATGTGTGTTTTGGCATGACATGTTGTTTTGCATGACATGTGTGATGTCCATGTATGGACAAGTTTGTAGTCTTAGCACCTTTAGCATCTTTTGCTTTAGCATCTTTGCTTTAGCATCTTAGGCTAACATCTAGCATCTTGGGCTACATGGCTAGCCTATAAATATGTATTCCCAACCATTCGAGTTGGCATGGCATTTGAGTGAGTTGAATGAGAAGAAAATTGCCCCAACTCTGAGTGTCATCGCTACCAATGCGAGTGTTCTCTCTAACAGGCTCCGGAGGACTCCGAAGGGAGCTTGGGGGTCTTGGACTGATTGCTGCTTGGAAATAACTTTGGCAGGGGGAAATCTTCTTCAACAGTGTCAGGCTCCGGGCCGGAGGCCTACGGAGGCTGACTTCATTTGGCCCCTATTCAAGGGAAAACTTATCCCCCCAACAGTGGCCCCTCACCCGCAGCCCTTCAAAACGAAGGGGTGCATGCGCCACTGGACAAATGACAATAAAAAATACAACTTCAGAGAAGGCAAGCCTTTGGAGCTTAGACCGAAGGGGGCTTCGACTTGCGCAGGCAATAATTGCCTGCCTCGACTGACAGAGTGACGTCGGGGAGACCAAACGACTCCGCAACGGCTATAAAACTGACCGTTACAGTGCGCCGGTTCGCTTCAACTTTGCCTGAGGCCCACCCGCCAGTGACTTCGGCACGGGAACCATTGGGATTTTTACCGCCTATAAAAAGGGGTTTATTGCGCACGGCTTCGGCACACTTCTCATTTGCTTCTTTCTCAGCACCTCGCATCCTTCGCTCTCTTCTCTCTACCTTTAGCTTCGCAAGCTTTAGTGCTCTTCAATCCGAAGCCCCACAAAATGTCGAAGAAGGTTGATTCGAAGAAGGCTTTGGCCCTGGGCTCGAGTTCGAGCTCTGCCCAGTCGCAGTCGGTGGCGGCAGCGGCGGCGAAGCCTGCAACGAGACGGTTGGGGCCGAGGGACCTTCGGTCACCATCGGATAAGTTCAAGCAGACTTTGGAGATGAGGCCTTCGGCCTCAACGGAGGAGTCTGTTCGAAGGGCCTGCGAGGGGAAGATATCGCCGGAGATCCAGCTTCGTGTGCCGGAGAAGTCGGAGGCCGTACCGAGGCCTCGGGCTGACGAAGTAGTACTCTTCAAAGCTTTCCTTGAGGCTGGCCTCGGGCTACCAGCTGTGGAAATGCTGAGCGAAGTCTTGAAGGCCTACAACCTCGAGCTTCCTCAACTGTCGCCAAATGCTGTGGCGAGTCTAGCTGTCTTCGAGTGGGCCATGAGGGTCGAAGGCTGCGAGGGGCGCGCCAATGTCTTCGTAGCCCTCCATGATGCCAACTGCCAACCGAAGCAGAGGGAGGAATCAGACCGCGTAAAGAGGGCCTTGGCCTTCAGGAGCGCCAATTTTCAGCTTCGGAAGGAGTACCAGGACGCCTTCCCACCGAGGGCCACCAATAGCAAGTGTTACTCGAAGTGGGATCAAGAGTGGTTCTACGCCTCAGTTGGCACGAACTCTCCCCTTCGGAGTACCAACGCACTTATCTTCTATCGACGCGAATGCGTGGTGAAGACGAGCCTCGACATCCTTCGTTCAAGAATTTTGCTCCTGCGGAGAGTAGCTTCGAGGATGAGCATGAGGGACCTCGCGAAGGAGTTCATCACCCTTCGGCTCAACCACCTCGTGCTTTCTTGGCCGGAGGGTCTCTTTCAGCCTTTGGGCTCGGAGGGCCTAATTGAGGTGTCGACAGAACACCTTGGTAAGACTTCGATGTCTTTTCATTTCATACTTCACACAATAACTTGTTCTGACTTGGAATCTTGATGAAGCTACTCGTGAAGTAAGGATTCCGGAGGAGGCCATTGTGGCGGCGGAGCGCATTGTCGGAGCCCCAACACCTAAGGAGCAGGCTCAACGGCTTGCTCTAGTGGGGACTTGGGAACACTGGAATAGAGTGTGCACTTGGCTCGGCGTCGAGGGGGTCCAAGCTCTGCCAGACTTCTCTAGCCCTACACCCTCGGCGAGTGGCTCCAAGAGGAAGAGGGTGGACGACGACGAACCCGAAGCCTCGAGGGCTCACCCGGAGCTCCCAACAACCGAAGCCCCTACTGCGGAGGAGGCAACGGTCGCGAGCCCCGGAACCGGAGCAGAGCGAGCAGGGGCTCCGGTGGCAGCTACTGAAGTGGTGGCGAGGGCCACGATGGTGACACCTTTAGGCATGGGGGATGAAGCTCTGCCCTCGCAGCGAAGGGATTCGGGAGCACACATCGCTCCCTCCGCCTTCGAAGAAATCTCCGACGAAGGTAAACACCTTAAACAGACTTCTCTTTTCATACGTGGATATTGACTTGTACTTTTTGCAGATGTCAATGCCAGTGCGAGGTCTGCCGTGCTGAAGCCTGCAGAGGCCTCCAGAAGTAGCGACAGTAGCGGCAGCAGCAGCAGCGATAAAAGCAGCTCAGAGTCTGATAGCACTTCGTCTGAGGACGGAGGCGACAACCACGGTCAAGGAAACCTTCGGGACGGGGCTGAAGAGCACGTCGAAGTGGTGGACCGGAGCCCGGCTCCATAGGAGCCTGCACCGGAGGTGGATGTGGCGGAGATAGTCCAACCTCTGCAGCCGAGGAGGGCCATGACAAGGGTGGCCATTCATGATTTCCACGAAGGCTGTGTTGCTGCAGGGTCAGGGGGCTTGGTGGCTCAACTCAGTCGCTCCAGCCCCTTCGACCTCTTCGCAAACGCAAACGAAGCCCTTATCCAGGTAAGCGAAGTCCCATGCAGTCTTCGAGTCACACTTTCTTTTCAATCAACACTTAAGATTTTCTTGAGTTCTTTCAGGCCTTCACGCTAAATGTTGTAGCAGCAATCTCTGCGGACGAATGGATGGCTTGCTTGGCGGAGGAGACAGATGCCCTTCGACGTGAGATCTCGGTGGAAGCCAAAGCCTCAGCAGAGACGGTGAGGGCCGAGGCTGAGAAGGCGAGGGAGGTCCTGGTCTCAGAGACCAACAAGCTTCGGGCAGAGCTTCGAGCTTCGGAGGAGGCCAGAGCGGAGTTGGCGGTGGAGAACTCGGAGCTTCGCAAAGCCGGCCACTGCCTAGAAGACTTCGTTGTTCACAATGTCAACGAAGCCACTTTGAGCTTGACCTCAGTCCTTGAGCAAATAGGGACTGAGTTCCAGGTTCCAGACTTCAGCCTTCGGGACCCAATCGGGGATCGCGTCGAGTTCCTGAAGACTATGGCTACGATGGCGGAGGTGTCTCTGAAGGGCTTCGCTCTGATGGCCGGTCGAGTGGCGGGTCAAGGGGTGCTGCAGATGCTTCATGACTCGGGGTGCAACCACCTTGAGACAGCGACCTTAGCGACTTCGGTGGCCTTCGGAGGCCAGCACTTGGTGACGCCTCCATTGGGCGTTCGCGGAGCATGGCGCCCCCTTCAAGAGCCTTGGAAGGCTCAAGGCTACGAGGCAGTCGTCGACCTCCAAAAGGCCCTTCGCCTTTGCCGAGCCAGGGCACGAGCCTTGCCAGCTCAGCCTTCGACGTCGACGCCTCTAACTCCGAAGGTGTAGACCTCCTTAGGCTCCTTGTAACTCTTAGTTGTAGGCTTTGTGAAAATTCATTAGTTTATTAATATAAATGCGGGGGTACTTTATACCTGCCCAGGCTCAGCCTTTGAATATTGATCTCTAAGTACTTGATTACTCTGAGGAGCTTCGCCAGCTATGGGTGGTGCTCGAGGTAGCTAGGTCCGAAGACCCCCCTCGGTTCAAGCTTCCGAGGGGTCCTAAGAGTGAAGCCATTTACGAAGTAGCCCAGGAGCTGCTGGCTACCGTGAAGACGAAGCCCCTTCGAAGTTCTTCCTCCTCTCCAAACTTAAGCTGTTTCGAAGTAGACTTAAGTTGCGAGGGGGTACAGCCTTCGGGTACAGCCTTAACAAGCGGCGAAGCTTTAGACTTCTCTGCCTTCTACACGACGCCGCCTGTATCGTAGACTTGGAGAAACCTGCAAGGTGAAAGACGAGGTCTGCGGGCTTTGGGGTGTGGACGGACCGGCCGTGGGAGAGTGGGCTCCGATGAGGCTTCGTCCAGCCGAGGGGGCCCTAGCCGGAAGAAGAGCAAGCGAGGGTCGGGGCCTCGAGCTCGCTTTTTCTTAGGCTTAGATACAGACTACTCATAATTTTGTTTCCGAAGTGTATTTGTAACATACTTCTCAATTATCCTTCAATGAATGAGATTTGCTATATTTGCATAATTCGTCTATATGCTTCGCATAATTTGATTGTTTGAAATGTTTTAGCTTGTCACGCTGGTACTGCGCATTACATTCGCACACTTCGCACACATACTTCGGTCCCCCCTTGCGCGTGGCAGCTAGGGACTTAGTCATTGCTGGTGCGGGCAATTTAAAAATGCGAAGGTGTGTGCCTTTTTGGCGGCTTCGGACGCTTATATCGCATCAAGCGAAGGCCTCTTTTGGGCTTCGAACGCATTAATTTGGAGAAAAGAAAGGCTTCAGCATACTCAAATTAAGCGAAGCATGCTTCGACATGCTTTGGTTCGGATAATGTGCATGAGCAAGGCTCTGAAACGCACTTAGACTTTTGGCGAAGCATGACTTCGACATGCTTAGACCTAGATTAGATTTTGACACGTGAAGCAAGGCTTCGGAGCATGTTTAGATAGCGAAGCAAGGCTTCTGAGCTTGATTCTGTAATGAGAATGAATATTTGGTGTGGATTCACCGAACCTGTGATAATGTGAGCCACCTTCGGCTCAGAGCCACCTTCGACTCTGGGTCACCTTCGACCCTGGGATGCTTCGGGTACAGAACCCGAAATCCCTGGATGCATTGGGCCGGTGGTCTGGAGTCCTTCATGTTACTGCTACGGGCCCAGAGGCGTTGTGTAGCCTTCGGATGTTGAGTCCAGTTTCAAATAGACTTCGAAGTCGTGCTTTGGTCCTTAACAATACAAAGTTGTAACCTTGGTTCTTAAAAGAACGAGGCTATTGGCTTCGGGTCTTGATAAGGACACAGCAGATCTTCGGTTTTTAATAAAAAGGAAGCAATGCTTCGGTAATTTATTGAAAATAATTGCAACTTGCACGGCGAACTGGGACTTCAGACCGTGTTCATACCTCGTAAAACGGGTGAAAAACTTGCCTTGTAGCCCCTGGGGCTTTGGAGGCCTTTGGCGCGCGAAGCGGAGCTCCTAGCTGGAGGGTAAACTCCAAAGCGCGAAGGGTGGTGGAAGGCGAGAAAGGCCTTTGGGCTGCGCACGAAGCCCTTTGCCGGAGGGTGCGCGACGTGAGAAGACTTCGAAGATCCCCCCTCAAGCGCACTTCGAGACGTAGGTAGTGGCAGAGAACTTAGCTTTTAGTACTAAGCTCCCCACGGACGGCGCCAACTGTTGTAGAAATTGCGTTAGCTACAGCAGGTTTTGGGTGTATATGGTGTATAGAGTGAACCTCGGAGGGTTCTCATAGAGGGAGAAAGGATTTATACTGGTTCAGGCCTCCCCGAAGGGATAATATCCCTACGTCCAGCTTATAGTGGATTTGGCATAGTTTGCCTCTACTCCCCCTCTATACAAGGGCTTGGCCCTGCTTTTATAGGCATGCAGGCCAAAGGAAAAGACCTAAATGCCATCTACAAGTTACAGGCCTTATAGGGGCAAGAAGGGAAAAATGCTAGACTACTATACAAACAGCTTTACAGCTTTACCGACGTGTCAGATAAACGTCACTTCTGAGTAGCTAAATGACATACTGGGGGCAGTGGGGGCCCCTAGTACGGCTCTGCACTGTAGCGAAGTGGAGATATTTTCCTGGTTCGAGGGTGTGGCTGGAGCTCTTTGAGCGGAGATTGCATCCAAGGCTTCGAAGGGCACTCTAAAATAGACTTCGAAGTATGCTCAGAACTAAGTCCGAATGGGCTTCTCGAGACTTGGCTTCAAGAGGGACCGAATAGGGGTCCGAAGGCTTGACTCCGAAAAGAACCCCGAGGTTAGCTCTGGAGGACTCCGAAGGGAGACCGGAGACTTGGCTCCGAAGGGAGCTCGGAGGCTAGGCTCTAGAGGACTCCAAAGGGAGCCTGGAGGCTAACTCCGAAGGGAGCCCGGAGGCTGACTCCAAAGGGAGCCCAGAGGCTGACTCCGAAGGGAGCCCGGAGGCTTGGCTTCGGAGGACTCTGAAGGGAGCTCGTTGGTCTTGGACTGATTGCTGCTTGGAAATAACTTCGGTAGGGAGAAATCTTCTTCAACAGTGTCAGGCTCCGGGCCAGAGGCCTACGGAGGCTGACGTCATTTGGCCCCTGTTCAAGGGAAAACATATTTGTTGGCGTAAAAGATTACGCTAACAGGTTTCTGTAGAAAAGAAACTAACAAACGAAGTGTTTGCGAAGCAAACTGTTCTAAGCCTCCGAAAGGATAATAGCTTAGAATAGTTCGAAAGTGTATATTGAATCACTTGTAATCGGTCCCTATTACAGGGTGAAATGGGGGGTATTTATAGGCCTGAACATTAAGGAAAAGACCTATTTACCCCTCTATTACAACCGACATTAAGGAAACTATTCGGTTTCCTTAATAGGGCTAAAATGGTAAAAGACTACTCTAATAGGATAGAAGATAAGTCTTCCATCTTAGCTGGCAGAAAAGATCCTGAAGAGCTTTGGTTCGAAGACATACTTCGAACCAATGCCAGTCTTCGGACTTCGAACGAGGTTCTGGGCATCTTCGAAGATGGTCTTCGAACAACCTTCGAATTGATTGGCTGTCTTTATGCTGCTTCGGCAATAACCCCGAAGATGAGATATTTTCCCCCAACAGTAGCCCCTCGAATACGCTTCTCCGTTTGACCTGCAACGTTAGGAGAGCAGTATACGGAAAGAAAAGATAACCAATCATAGGGGTTATTGATTTTCATTTTATCTCCGAAATACATGAAGATATGAACTTCGAATTAGTCATAAGGTAATTACTTTTCGAACTATCTTAGAACCGACTCAGGAAGTTCGAAAGTCTTTTTAGACTTAGAAAATATAGCCGTTAGTTTCTATTTCTAACGGAGTTATACGAGGCGTTATTTTCGGAGGAAAATAACAGGCGGGAATGCGAAAAGGCAGAGCCTAAACGGTAACAAACGGAAAGTTTAGACTATAAATAAAGAACTCCAGAACTTACTCGATTACCTTTTCACTGTTTCCTCTCAGTCAAAAACCTTTTGAGCCCTTTGAGTTCTTGAACCCTAGCTTTCGAGTTCTTGAGCCCTAGTCTCCACTTTCTCAGATCGATCCAGCGATTGCGATGGCGAAGACCAAAGGCTCTGCACCTCCTTCAACCTTGGTTCGTCAACAAGCGACTGCGGCAGCGGCAGCGACAACAGTGGCGGCGACGCCTTCGATGCAGGCGACAACTTCCATGGCGGCAAAGGGAAAAAATCCCCAAATCGCCGATGATCAAGGTCTGTGCCCTCCATCGACCAAATATTTGGACCAATCCTTTGAATTAGGACCTTCAACCTGCAAAAGAGAGTCCCTGGCAATGGCAGTAGGAGGAAATATTGGTGCGGGAGTTATGATTCGAAAACCAGGGAAAGAAGTGATTCCAGCGCCCAGACCCGGAGAAGTAGTAGTGTTCGAAGCTTTTTTCGAAGCCGGTTTGGGTCTTCCTGCAGTGGATTTCCTGGCAGAGGTACTCGAACTGTTCCATATAACTCTTCCTCAATTATCTCCGAATGCAGTAGCTAGATTAGCTATTTTTGAATGGGCCTTAAGAGCCGAAGGATGTGAAGGAAGGGCGGAAATCTTCGCTGCATTACATAGAGCAACCTGCCAGCCAAAAACCTTCATAACTCCCGGAGGTGAAAAAGTAGTAACGTCTTTTGGCAGTATCAATTTTAGACTTCGGGATGAGTACGCCCTTCGCTTTCCTGCTAAAGCCATCAACGCTAGGTGGTACACCGACTGGATTTTGAAATGGTTATATGCCGAAGTCGGGGCAAGCAATCCTCTGGCCGGACCCCTTAGAGAAATCCAATTCCGAAAGGAGGCTTTGGTGCGTCCTGACGAAGGTCAATTCGAAGCCCGTCTGAACTTGCTTGAAAAAGTTAGCCGAAGGCTCAGTATGCGGGATTTGGCAGAAGAGTTCATCGGTCTTCAAATTCCTCCACTGATGGCCGACTGGCCTATTATCTTCGAAGATGATTCCGAAGGTGGTCTTCGCAGAATTAACTTGACTTCAAGTCCTACAGGTAACTTCGAAAACAGCATGCATTAAACATATTTGCTTCGAAGAAAAAACTGACTTGAATTATTTATTTTGTAGAATCTTCAGCCCCTGTTACTTCAGAACAGATTATAAGGGCTTCGGAAAAAATCTTGGGTGCTCCAACTCCGACCGAAAAAGAGTGGCGAATTAAGCTGGTTGGGAGTTGGGAAAGATTTAACAGAGTATGGGGAATGCTGAAACTCACTCCTCCCCCTCTGATGGATTGGGCGCCTTTGGAGAAAGGGCCTCAAAAAAGGAAAGCCGAAGCTGGAACTTCAAGTTCAGCAAAAACTCCGGTGAAGAGGGTGACTCGGAAGCCGAAGAACCTCGCACCTTTAGATCCTATACCTTCGAGCTCCAGAGCTTCGGTTTCCGATTCCCAAGAAGAAATGGAAAGGTTACTTGTGCGGCTAATGGAAGAGAACGAAACTCAAAAGCTCGCACAGGCCGAAGTATCTGTGAACGTACCGGAGTCTGGAGAAAATATTGATCAGCCAAGGACTTCGGTAGTTCAAGAAGATGTAGCTCAGGACGAAGTTCCTGTGAATGAAAGTGGGGTCGAAGTCACTATGGCTTCGATTCCCGAAGAAGCAGCGAGGACTACCCAGGACGATGCTCCTACAGTCCATGATTCAACGGCTGATTCAGATGAAGAATTAGCTTTTGATCCACCAATCAGTCCGACAACGACTCCTCCACGGACTGCCGAAGGTAGATTTCGAAGAACTTCTGTATTTATTTGAATTTTTATACTATGTATAATACTTTTGATTACTTTGCAGAACCCACTCCTATGGAAGAAGTCCACCAGGAGGAAATAATTCTTGAACCTTCGACGACTTCGGAGCCAGCCCCGAGAGTTACTCAAAAGGGGCCTGGAAGAGGCAAAAGACAAATAGAGCCCCTGCCTGCTATAAGCTCCGAATCAACTCCGTCTGATTCAACAGACGAGAGCCAATCTTCCAGGGAGGCTCAAACTCCAGTGGCTCCGAAGACCGTAGGCCAAAGCTCCGGTCCTTCGTTGAACGAAGATGACCAAGAGGCAATAAGCATGCTCCCCTTGCTGGCTCCTTTCTTAGGGCAAACAACTGGTCTTCGGACTTTGCTCGAACCTTTGGATCGAGCTAGTCGTGACATAGGGGAGACCAAATTAGTGGCCATCCTGCGCAAGGCTGACAGGACGGAGCTTAATGCCATTATTGAACGTACAGCTTATCAGGTACGAAGCAACTGCAAATTATTATAGAATTTATCTTCGAATGAATATTTACTTTAGTTTTTACTTTGACAGCAAACTGTCTTGGCCCGAGCTGCAAGTCTATGCAATGACGAAGAAATCGCTCGGCTTCGGGAAGAAAATAGCACTCTTCAAAGGAATTTTAACATCTCTGAAAGTCGAGTGACTCAAATGGACAATATAATATTAACAGAGCGAAGGGCCAGGCAAAGCTTGGAAGCTGTAAAGAAAGAGCTCGAAGCGGAAAGGATTGTGCTTCGAGCAGAGGTTGACAAACTGCGGGCGGAGCATGCTACTGCAGGGTCTAGACTCGTCCGGCTTGAAGAGGAAGCTAGCCAATTGTTGACACAGAAAAACACTTTGACCACTGAGAATGCTAGGCTTTCTGGGGTTTTGGACGAAGTTACTTCGGCGAAGGATGC
Organism: Zizania palustris; assembly: GCA_019279435.1. Classification (NCBI taxonomy): domain Eukaryota; kingdom Viridiplantae; phylum Streptophyta; class Magnoliopsida; order Poales; family Poaceae; genus Zizania; species Zizania palustris. Next base: position 52,979,238 of record JAAALK010000287.1, on the reverse strand, counting down.
GCTGAACGAAGATAAGTTGAAGTCTGAGAAGGTGGCTGCGGAGGTTATGAATCAGTTGTTAGAAGTCCTGGAATACTTCGGTACTACCGGAATTCTTCCTTCTGATGATAACATCAGCCTTCTGCGCCGGTTGAAAAGGATCCAAGGGGTGGCGAAGCAGATGAAGACGGCGGGCATTAGATACGGAGAACTCTCCGGACATGTGTCTGCTGTTGGTCTACTTCGCTATTACGAGGATTTGGGCCGATCAATAACTCCGGACGCAGGAAGAGGTCCAATCACCTTCGACGACGACCGACTTCTCAAACCTTCTGAAGGTGTAGCTGCTGCTTGGCGGGCCTTCCAAACTTCGTGGAGAGCCGAAGGTCGATCTGCGATCAAGGCTTGGATTGATGAAGGCCAACGCCAGAAGCATGTTCGGAGCCAAGCTTCGAGCAGCCAACCTCCTTCAAACCCACAGGTTTAGGAATGTTTTAGGATTTTTAACCGTGTAAAGCTTTGTGCTTGTAAACATTTATCAATGAAAATCTTGTTTGTCATATTTTTAGGCTTTGCCTTTTATCGAAGATATCGAAGTGTTAGAGCTTAACAGCGAACTTCGCTCACTGTGGAACACCTTCGAACTTCTAAAGAGTTATAAGCGTCCTCGATTTCTTATCCCTCGAGATGACTCCGGCGTTATTGCGCCCGAAGTAATCAAAGACGTATTGTCTTATATTAAAGAGGAAGATAAGGAGATTGACGCAAACACCTCGTCTTCTGAAGACACTAATTGGTCCGAAGACGAAAGTGAAGCCCAAAATAAGAGATCTGAAGATCTTAGAAGCTGGGAGAGAAGCCCCGAGCGGCTTCGAACTTGGGCCGAGCTTCAACAAGAACAGAAGGATTTTAGAGCTTCGAAGGGGAGGAGGAGAGTTAAACGTAAAGTTCTTAGAACTTCCGATGTTGGAACTAGTCGTTCCACCCCTAGCTCTCGGGACCGAAGAGGTCTCCGATTCCTTCTTGGTATAGATACCAATTTTTCATAGTGTAATCTGTAAATACATTTATTTCAATAATGAATGCCGATTTAAAATTGTCTCCATATTGTACTCCGAAGTTTTTCTTTGCGCATAACCATCTTTGAATGCAGTTCGAAGTTGCTTATACCCAAAGAGGGGCTAGTAAATATGGAGACAATTTTAAATCGGCATTCATTATTGAAATAAATGTATTTACAGATTACACTATGAAAAATTGGTATTTATACCAAGAAGGAATCGGAGACCTCTTCGGTCCCGAGAGCTAGGGGTGGAACGACTAGTTCCAACATCGGAAGTTCTAAGAACTTTACGTTTAACTCTCCTCCTCCCCTTCGAAGCTCTAAAATCCTTCTGTTCTTGTTGAAGCTCGGCCCAAGTTCGAAGCCGCTCGGGGCTTCTCTCCATGAATACAGCAAAAAAGGGTCTGGCCCTTGCCAGCCGTTTTCCCTGGCGGCCTCCAGCCGCTGGACTTGTTCCCCGCAGACTGTGGAGCTCTTGGTGCAAACTTCTGCGGGGGTGCAATGTTTAAGACTTCAGAGCGAGGGTGCTTTTGCCCTCTTCTTCTATCATGTTACACTTCGGGGACTGGTTCTTGCGGCTGAGCCGAAGTCTTCACCTCTGCTTTAACTTCTGTCAACACTGTCGAAGTAGCAGTAGTTCTCCGAAGCCAACCTTCTTCCGACTTCGAGTACTCCTCGAAGTACGACATCAACTGTGATACTGTGGTGATGCTCTTCCGATGCAATTTATCCAAAAGGCCTTTATGACTGACGCCTTCCCGAGCTGCATCAACCACCGAGGATGTGGACAGCCCCCGAATTTGCGACTTCGTGTGAGCGAAGCGCTTGAAGTACTGCCTCAATGTTTCTCCGGGGAGCTGTTTCACTTGGAAAAGGCTTCCTGTCGACATGGGGGGCACGAAGGTGCCCTGAAAGTTACTTATGAACTTCTTCTTCAACTGTAACCATGTCGTGATTGATCCTGGTTTTAAAGACCAAAACCATCTCAACGCCACTCCTTCAAGGGCTAACGGGAAGCACTTCGCCATAGTTTCTCTGTCTCCGCCACTAGCCTCGATTGCTAGGGCATAAGAACGTGCAAACTCACTGGGATCTTCGTCTCCGGCATACTTGCAAAGCTTCGAAGCTTTGAACCTCGGATCGAAGCGAACCTTCTGAAGCTCGGGATGCAACGGAGATTCATTGTCGTAAGAGGCGTTCTCCGGGGCTTCGGGATAGTCAAGATCGTCGTCTTCGTGCACTTCGGGGATAGCTGGGGTGGCTTGAGGGCGAAGCCTGTTCGCAGCCTCCTGTCGCCACCTCGCTACCTCGGCTTGAAGATTGGCCATTTGAGTGGCCATATCTCGAAGGCTATCTTCATCTCCTCCGGAAGGACCTTCCGGGTCTTGAGAACTGGTATGATCAGTTCGAATCGGAATGGAGGGTGGCAGAGTGGCTCCGGGCGGTCGGAGTGTAGAAGGGGTTGGTGGAGAGGTTTCGTATCCTCGAGGGATAGAAGCCCCTTGCGGAGTTTGAGGTGGAGGGATAGTCGAAGACCCTCCGACTTCGACTGTGTCGAAGGGTATCTCTCCGGAGATCCGAGAAGACCTCCGAGTAGGATTGCGAGGTGCGCTCCGCTTAGGAGGCATGATGCAAAAGGTTGGTAGAGAACGAAGTTTTTTGGACTAGGTTCCCCACGGACGGCGCCAACTGTTGGCGTAAAAGATTACGCTAACAGGTTTCTGTAGAAAAGAAACTAACAAACGAAGTGTTTGCGAAGCAAACTGTTCTAAGCCTCCGAAAGGATAATAGCTTAGAATAGTTCGAAAGTGTATATTGAATCACTTGTAATCGGTCCCTATTACAGGGTGAAATGGGGGGTATTTATAGGCCTGAACATTAAGGAAAAGACCTATTTACCCCTCTATTACAACCGACATTAAGGAAACTATTCGGTTTCCTTAATAGGGCTAAAATGGTAAAAGACTACTCTAATAGGATAGAAGATAAGTCTTCCATCTTAGCTGGCAGAAAAGATCCTGAAGAGCTTTGGTTCGAAGACATACTTCGAACCAATGCCAGTCTTCGGACTTCGAACGAGGTTCTGGGCATCTTCGAAGATGGTCTTCGAACAACCTTCGAATTGATTGGCTGTCTTTATGCTGCTTCGGCAATAACCCCGAAGATGAGATATTTTCCCCCAACAGTATTCCCCCAACACTAGTCACAAACAAACTCGAAAATCACATCCCACTACTAGGAGCTGCGGCAAACTTGATATGCGAGAAAAGTAAACTTTTTATTTTATTCATTCATCATTTTTTTAATGTCAGGGGTTATTTGCAAGTCAACCTTATGCTAACCGATCAAGCCAAGCCTAGGAGAAGCCATTAGAAGCTTAAGGCGTTGATCTTGGTATACACTCGATGTCCCGGTTCAAACCAAAGTGCAATGGAATGCAGTCTAGAACAAAGTAGTGCGACTATGCAAACCCACCTGGATCTTTTCATTTTCATCAATACTTAAGCACTTTTGATTCAATTTCAACATTTACATTTTTTTTAATTTTTCAATTTGGAATTTTTTATATATAGCAAACATGATCAAGTTGCATATGAGCATCCAAGTGACAAGGAAAAAGCTATCAAGTAAGAAATGAATAGCAAAAGCACCCTAGCCTATTCATGCTAGCAACTAGAATTGGTAGTGACCATTTTCAATTTTTCAAAATGAAAAGCCATGCTCAACACACATATATAGATGATTTCATTCTAAGCACAATCAAATAGTGAAAGCATGACAATATTGTAAAGTGCACAAGTAAGTCATGTACATGTAAAAGCAATTAATCATATTATAGAAGCATATGTATATGTACAAAACTCCCCCTCACATGATGCCATAGGGATGGCAAATGCCAAGTTCTCCCCTCAAAAATGCAAAGCGAGAAGCATCAAGAGGCTTGGTGAAAATATCTGCAAGCTGGTTTTGAGTGTCAACAAACTGCAAATCAATATCGCCCTTTTCATTGTGATCTCTCAAAAAGTGATAACGCACATCAATGTGTTTGGTCCTAGAATGCTGGACTAGATTGTTTGCTAAACTGATTGCACTTGTAATATTGCAAAAGAGTGGAACACGTGAAAACTCCAACCCAAAATCCCGCAAAGTAGAGACCATCCACAAAATCTGTGCGCAACAGCTACCGGCAGCTACATATTCAGCTTCAGTTGTAGACTGTGCAACACTATACTGTTTGCGTGAAGACCAACACACAAGAGAAGATCCAAGAAAATGACACGTCCCAGATGTACTCTTACGATCAATCTGGCAACCAGCAAAGTCAGCGTCAGAAAAACCTCTCAAGCATAATGAAGATGATGCAGAATACCAAATGTTGAATTCAAGTGTATGCTTGAGGTACCTTAAGATGCGTTCGATAGCTTGACGATGAGATGCCTTGGGAGAAGCCTGAAAACGAGTGCACAGATACATAGCAAAATGTATGTCCGGCCTCGTAGCCATCAAGTACAGGAGGCATCAGATCATGCTGCGGTACTCCATCTAGTCCACCTCCTCTCCATCTTCATCTGGATCAAGAGCGATAGAAGTACCCATTGGGGTAGCAAGTGGTTTAGCATTAGACATATCAAATCATTTAAACAAATCTCGTGTGTATTTTGTTTGATGGACAAAGGTTCCTTGTTTGCTTTGCTTGATCTACAAACCTAGGAAGAATGTTAGCTCGCCCATCATTGATATTTCAAACTCTCTGCTCATCGAATCTACAAACTCAGCAACAAGCGTATGAGCTGAACCACCAAATATTATATCATCAACATATATCTGAACAAGTATGAGATGTAACATGTTGTAATCATGGCTTCATTAAAAAATTTTCTAGGAGTCCTCTGCTTATTCAGCATCGTCCTAGCCATCTCCACAAGAATACGATTCTTCCTCTAAACCACACCATTTTGTTGAGGGACTCTTGGTGCAGAAAATTGATGTTCAATTCCATGTTCGCGACAAAAATCTAGAAAAGATCTATTTTTGAACTCAGTGCCATTATCACTTGAAGAGCCTTCAGTGCACCCGGGAGTTCATTGAATAGCCTTAGCGCTAAGCTCCGAAAGTGCATGAACACTTCATTCTTTCTTACGAGAAAGTACACCCAAGAGTAACGAGAATAGTCGTCAACAACAACAAGCACATACCATTTGCCACCTACAGAGCTAACCCGGGATGTTCCAACTGTATCCATATGTAAAAGCTCACCGAGTCGCTCAGTCATCACCATATTTATGGGATGATGTGAGGCAGCAACCATTTTACCCAGACGACAAGGGGCACAAATGAGGTTCTTCTCAATCTTTAGCTCGAGCAATCCTCGAATGAGTCCTAGGGAACTCAATCTCACAAGCAAATCAAAACTCATGTGCCCTAGTCTCCTATGCCACATCTAAAGCTCAGACGACGGTTCTGCTAAAAGACAATGATAAGAACCAAAAGACTCAGTGAAATCAGCCCCAAAAATTCTCCCTACTCTCAAGATTTTGCAAATAAAAGCTCAAGAAGAATCAAGCACAAAAGAAGTATTGCGACTGCAATGCACCTCAAAACCCTCATCAAGCAATTGTGAAACAAAGAGCAAATTGTAACCCAAATCCTCAACCAAAGCAACATTAGAAAGAGTAACACTTTGCTCTTGCGATTGTTCCCAAACGTGATGTTCTCGCGCTGCCTGGCTGAGGTGAAACTGGAGAACCATGAAGAAATCCCGGTCATGTGTCGTGAACACTCGGAATCGATGATCCATTTGTCCTCCAGCCTCCCAAAACTCCCCTAAGTAGAGAAGTAAGATCTCGAGTACTCAGCGCTGGGTTCGGAGATAAGATGCTTAGGTATCCAGCGTTGAACAACTCAAAGAGTATGTAAAGCAGGAGACAGTGTGTGGTAAGAACCATACTGAACATGGTGTCTCCTCGCAACTCTCTAAGGTCTCCTAAAATAGTTATGACCAAAATGCCTACGTGGTCTATCATCATACAATGTACGATATACATCACGATGGGCAAAGTCACTCATATAGATGTAAGGAGCCTCATAATCAATATAAGAATTATAATCACAGTCATGCATATCAAATGAAGAATGAGAATGTAAAGCATAAGCACAATGTTCATGTTTCATGCGTCTATAGCAAAAACCAACCAAGTGTCCTACACGATAGCAATAAGTGCAATGGAAAACATTCTTTGGTGTAGGTTTGTGGGTTTCTGGTGCGAACCTCACAGTTTTTCTCGGTTTTTGCTTTGAGTCTGTCTTAAGTGAAGAGATGATTATATTTTTGGGTCGGGGAGGATCTTTGGCTTTTTGTGGAGTGTCTAACTGCAATCTCTCTTTCTCAAGGGTTGTGGGTAAAGTGAACACTGTTTGACTCGGTGTGCTAGGTGAAGTTCTCTCATACCCTAACCCAAGAGCTAACCCTGCCCGGTCAGCACACATTTTAGTTTTATCTAAAAGCAGATCTATCTTCCCTTTCCCCTCTGTGCATTTATCTACCATGGAAAGTAGATAGTCATTCTCACACATCAGCTTCTCTCCTTGCTCTGTAGCAAAGCTGAGTTGGTCCTTCAGGGTGACTTAGGTCGGACACGCCGGCTGCACATCCTTCGAACACTCAGCACTCTCCAATCTAGCCTTGAGTTCATCAACATGCCTATCTCTCAACTCTATGCTCTCAACAAGCAAAGGACAGTTCAGGCATTCGTTAATGACTACAGGACTAGACTCCACCAACAAGAGCTGCTTTTTAGTTAATTCCAGTTTTTCAATAGTTTGAGCATGTATAAATCACAGCTGAGCAAGTTCATTCATGGCAGTAAGACAAGACTCACAATCAACATCATCAGACTTAGATTTCAAAACAGCAAGTTCAACAGACAATGATTCAATTTTAATCTTAAGTTCTTTTCATTCTTTGACAGCGAGTTTGAGCAATCTATCTTGTGAAATCATAGCATCATGCAGTTCATCATTTTGCACAAATAAATCATCAAGAGATAGACTGACCTCGGATGTATCGTGTTCATCGCTGCTTCGCTTGTCGTTGGTCATGAAGCAAAGACCATTGAAGTCCATCAGCTTTTCTTTCTTTTCATCATTCTTGTCTAGTTCCTATTCATCGGAACTAGAAGTTTCGCTCGAGGTGTTGTCGATGTCGCTGATGTAGGACCGAAAGTAGCGACCAGAGGGGGGGTGAATGGGCGCTACAAATTTCTTGCTAAACTATGATCTAATCACAACACCCAACCAACCTTAATCAGACAAATAATATTAGCAAACCAAATTGCAGGAATTAAAATGGTTTAGCCTAAAGATGATCGGTGTCCTAATTAAAATGATATTAAAATTAAACTAAATAAAAATACTGCAGTAAATAAAACCACCTAGATAAATTACTACTTATTTATATTGCAGTCTAGAAATAAACTACTAATCAAAAAATAAAGCAGGGATCATTCAAAAATTAATTCTGATATAAACTTAAAATATTTCACGTGAAAACTAGAATAAAAATTTATTTCGACTAATAAATTTTTCTTTTCCTTTTATATGAGCATATTAAAATACTTAGATAAAAATTGTGCGAGTACTAATAATTTTCTAGTGGATAAACATTAACCACGAGATTAATAAATAAAAACAGTAGACTAATAAAATAATAGATGTTTATCTAACTAATTGATCTACCTAGAAAATAGAAGATTAGATTGATTGATTACCTGCGTCTGTCGTTGTCGCCGTACACCTCAAAATACTCTCGTCGGAACTGCTGAAACCTGTTGTGTGCTACCTGGGAAATTACCACGCAAGAAAAAAAACTGTGCGCCTATCATTGTAGCTGCCCGCTAGGCTGGGAGCGTGGGCCCCGCCGCCGTAGCCTAGCTGCGGTTGCCGGCCGAAAGCTGCACAAAGGAAAACTTTGAAGACCACGCGTGCATGCAGTTTCTCTATCTCCTTTGCGTGCTCCTTCCGCCGAATACTGCTACTCGTGGGTCCCGCTGGAAAAAACAAAGAGGCTTCCGTGTGTTGCCGTAGGAGTTCTGCCTTGACTGCGTTGTGGGGCCGTGCTGGAAAAGGAAGCAGAGCCTGCGGCTGCTTGCGTGTTGCTTTTCCTGGCCGACCTCATGCACCGTGCGGCTGCAGCTGTGCTGCTCTGCCGGCGAGCGAAGAGAAGGTAGACGGTGGCGGTTTGCAGATCGAAAACAGAGGAAAAATGGGAGATGAAAAATTTGTTGTGGACTGAAAAATAATCTCGGGAAAACAATCATCTATCCCTAGGGGGGATAGGGGCCTATTTAAAGGCGACTCCTAATACATGAAAAGACTAATTTGCCCCTAGGGTAAATTAAACTAACCCTAAAATAAATTCCAAAAATTACTAAAATATTCTTAGAAAAATCACCTGACTCAAATAAAAATATCCTAAACTTAAAAACTAAATATTAATATCCTAAAAATGAATTAATCATAAGTTGTCAGTTTTGCGCCGAAACTGACAAAACATCCACCATCTTCGCACCGGGTACCCGGATTGGGCCGACCCGACCCCGCAGCTTCCTCAGCCCAGCAATCGCTCGCCACCTGTATACTTGAGTCAAACCCAGTCAACAGACCGGTGGATCATCTGCCGCTCCTAGCCATGTACCCGGATTGGGCCAGCCCGAATCCGCGGCTCCTCTACCCGGCTGTCGCTCGCTGCCCGTGTACATGAGTCACGCGCGCCTCAAACACGACAGGTCTTCATATCTCCCTTCCTTTGACTTCCGTTGACAATCACTCATCACATCTGGAGTATCAAACCCATGTACTTCAACATGGTTTCTCAATCAATCCCTCTTGATGAGTGCATTGTCAACACCCTTTTTAGCTCATCTTTAGAACCTGCAAAACATGTGGAAACAGGAAAACAAAGCCAAAAGAAAATAGAAGAAATAAAATAAAAGTTTAACCCTAATGACCAAAAGCCAAACAGAAGCAAGAAAAGCGGTCATAATGGTTAACCAAAAATAAAGACTCAAAAACACACTCAAAAACAGAATTACCAACAAGGAACTCTCCTTGAAATAAATCCCAGAGAAAGCTAAAAAATGTTCCCTAAACTCCAAAATTTCTCCTCCTTGTTGACAATTGGACTCATCAAGTGAAACTAAATGCACTCTAAACAGACGACACAAACTCCCCCTAAAATGCAGCTCCGCCTCAAAATATGCCATGAATGCAGATGGAGTGCAGGTGGAGTGTAAAAAGCATGCTTCTTAGATATGATTGACTGCAATTACAACATCTAACAGGTATAGCAAAATATATACTGTCTAAGATACATGACATGATCAGTGCAGTAGATAATATCAAAGGAGTGTCATTAGCACGCATTTTTTATTTTCGTAAACAAAAGCATCACCACATTTTCTAGTTGACAAGCAAAGTAAAGCATGAGATGCAAAAGTTAACTGATATCTACCAAGATAAGCATTGTCCAAAACAAAGTGCTTCAGCAAACTTGTAATCTTTTTAAATTTCTCAGACTTTTTCTTTTTTCTTTTTATTTTTTCATTTATGCCAGGGGTTATTTGCATGTCAAACCTTATGCTAACCGACCAAGTCAAGCCTAGGCCGGAACTGGACCATCAGAAGCTTAAGACATTGGTCTTGGCATACATTACACCGTCCTAGTTCATAACAAAGTGCTATGGTAAGCAGTCTAGAACAATGCAATGCGACAAAGCAAACCCACCTGGATCTTTTCTAATAATCATAGAAATGCATAAATTTTTCATTTTTCAGAATTTTTATCATTTTTTATAACACACTTTTCATATTTAAAGCATATAAATGTCCAAGTTGCATATCGGCATCTAAGTAAGGATCTAGCTACAAGGCATGTAAAAGATAGCAAAATCATTCAGCCTACACATGCTAGTTACCAGAAGCAATGGTGATCATTTTTTCAATTTTAAAGCATAAAAGCCATCCATATGACAAATATCACATATATCATGTGAACTGAAACAGAACATGATCATCGACAAGTAATCAAAAACATATACTAGCTAGAGAAAGTAAAGCAGATTAATCATATAGTGGAAGAAAGCTCAAAATGTGATTGATGATTATGCATGATATGACCGCACACAAAAAAGACTCAATAAAAATAAAGACGAAAAGAAAAACTGACTCAAAGTATCCTGCAAAGGATACACAACTCCCAAATCAAGATCAATAATCATGAGTGGGAGCAAACGGTCCAATGTCAGGTTTAGCAAAAGTGCTAAACCAGTGTCGAGCCATCTACTCATATGTAGGGAAGCAAAAAGAACCATATGAGTCTGGATTGAAACGCGGATCAAAGCATGGTCCTCTGTTCTTCCTAAAATCACGGCCACGAGGTTCAAAGTCATATCCATAATGATTTGGAACTCTGCCGGAATGGAAACCACCCTCCGGAGCACGATCATAAAAATTGTCTCCTCTACCACCACCTACACGACGTGGCCTGGCCTCTAGCCTCTCTCTACGTTGAGGAACTCTCCGTCTACCACCCTGCTGGTAGAATTGATCCTGCCCACCTCGAGCTCTCTCTGCATGCTCAACCCACTTTCTCCTAAAGCAAAACTCCTCAAGATGCCCGTCTCTCTGACAAAACTCACAGTGATAGGTAGGCTTCTTAGTATGTGGTTGAGGCTTGGGATTCTTAGGCTTGGTGGTGTTTGGTGTATCATCTTTGGTGTGAGAGGGTCCAGGTAAAGAATCAAGAGAAGTGTGAAGAGTTTAAGGCTTTGGGACCCATATTTGCTTCTTAGATGGAGCTTTAGGTTGTTCTTGGAACACTCCATCCTTGGGCTGACTATCCTTAAAGGACTCAGTGGAGTGAGTCTTGGGATATCTCTGTTCAGGAGTCATCTTACTCCACTCCACTGCTCGGCTAATAGCACTCTCAAAATCAGCCTTGGTATAGGTGTAACCTACCCCAAACCCATCCTGTCTCTTGAACTGCTGGATCATCATGCTGAGTTGTGGCTCTCTGGCACTAATCCAACTCAGGATCTGACGGAGGTAAAAGTTCTCGTTCTGAACATCAGCTAGCTCCTCTCTCAAAGAAGCTAACACCTCCACCTGAGACAAACAGATCGCACACTCTTTATCAACTACGACAGACTTCTCAGCTTTTAGCTTGATCAACTCCATTCTAATGGACAGATAGTTCTCACAAACAGTGGGTAGAACTGACAAGGTCTCAAGCTCTAGCTTAGTCAGCTCCAACTCAGCTCTCACTCGAGCTAACTCGCTCAACTGCTCATCACTCTTGGCTCCCAGCACAGCTATGCTAGCTAAATGGGATGGGTAGTCTACACAAGGTACGACGACAGTGGCATGAGCACCTTTTAGCTCCTGCTGAGCGCTCTCAAGCTCAGTGGCCAATGCATCTCTCTCATCTACTCTCTCTATGTACCTGGACTTAAGAGTCGTCAGGTCACACAACAACACCTCATAGTTAGGGCACTCACCACTATCACCCAAGCAAGGGGAAGAAGACAGACTCTCAATCTTGCCATTTGTCGTGGCAAGCTCACTCTCAAGCTCATCTATCCTCTTCTTAGCGCCTCTAAGCAGTTTCTCCCTATACTTCAACTCCTGACTGTTCTGTTCTAGTAAATTAACAACTTCTTGTTCATAGGAAGATGCCTTCTCATCATCGTCGTCGTCGGAGTCGTCAGAAGAGTCCTTCTCTTTCTTCTCCCCAAGAGCCATTGAGCAGAAGCTCTTGTGAGATCTTCGGCTGTGACGTGAGCGACTCTTCGTCTTGTCCTCGAAGGTCATGAAACAGAGGCCCGCCGGATTGTCCCTATCCTTCCCCTTCCTGATCATGATCTCTTCATCACTTGAACTTGAAGACAAGGAGGAAGACGAGGATCTCTTGGAGTATCTTTTCTCCATTTCGGCAAAGAAGGTCTTGTCTCGCTTCTTGTTCTCACGCCTGTAATCCTTTAGAGCCTTTCGAAAAAATCTTGTCTTGGGCTTGCCCTTTGTGGAGTTGTCATACTTGCTGGAGTTGTAGGAGTTTCCGCCGGTGCCCTTCTTGTAATTCTTCTGCTTGGGGCAGTCGGCGATGAAATGACCTGTGTCACCACACTCAAAGCATCCAGATTTTGTGCCGTGTCTCTTAAACATTATCTTATCATAGACATGTCGCACCCGGTTGTTAAACAAGCACATATCATCATCTCCTAGAGTATCAAGTTGTTCCTCAGAGATAGACATCAAGGAAAAGGCATTACAACTCAAGGCATTAGGATCAGCCAACGGTGTCGCAAGAGCCAAAGTATTTGAGCCAGAATCAGAGAGATTTGATCTCAACTGAATATCGACCTCTAAGGCCTTGAGCTTACTAAAAAGCTCTGCGACGGTCAAGGTATCATAAGACGCGCTCTCAACAATAGAAGAGACCTTGATCCCCCAGATCTTAGGGTCGAAGGTATGGAGTACCTTAAGCGCCTGCTCATGATCCAAGATCAGCTGATCACGCTCGGCCTTGTTAACGCGAAGCTTGTTAATGATCGATTGAAAACGACCAAACAAAGCCTCAACCGTCTTACCCGGCTTCTGTGAGAAATTTTCATACTCATGCCGGTAGGTCTGATATAGCCTAGCCTTGACCTGAGTTGTCCCCTCATGGTGTGCCTAGAGGGTAGCCCAGATCTCTCGAGCAGTGGTGAGATGGATAACACGCTCAAACTCACTAGGACCTAGACTAGAAAATAAAATATTCACTGTCTTACTATTATTTTGATGTTGGGTAATTACATCTGCAGCAGTATCCGCAACAATAGTCGTTATGGTGAAACTAGGATGAACACAAATCTCCCATATGTCTGAACTCTGGCTCATAAGGTATGCTCGCATGCGAGTCTTCTAATAAGTGTAGCCAAAAGCTTATAGGGACGGGATTTTACCAGAAGACATCATGGTCACTACCTAGGTTTAGAATCGGTTATGATATAGAAAAACCTAACCTCGCTCTGATACCACTTGTAGGACCGAAAGTAGCGACCAGAGGGGGGGTGAATGGGCACTACAAATTTCTTGCTAAACTATGATCTAATCCCAACACCCAACCAACCTTAATCAGACAAATAATATTAGCAAACCAAATTGCGGGAATTAAAATGGTTTAGCCTAAAGATGATCGGTGTCCTAATTAAAATGATATTAAAATTAAACTAAATAAAAATACTGCAGTAAATAAAACCACCTAGATAAATTACTACTTATTTATATTACAGTCTAGAAATAAACTACTAATAAAAAAATAAAGCAGGGATCATTCAAAAATTAATTCTGACATAAACTTAAAATATTTCACGTGAAAACTAGAATAAAAATTTATTTCGACTAATAAATTTTTCTTTTCCTTTTATTTGAGCAGATTAAAATACTTAGATAAAAATTGTGCGAGTACTAATAATTTTCTAGTGGATAAACATTAACCACGAGATTAATAAACAAAAATAGCAGACTAATAAAATAATAGATGTTTATCTAACTAATTGATCTACCTAGAAAATAGAAGATTAGATTGATTACCTACGTCTGTCGTCGTCACCGTACACCTCAAAATACTCTCGCCGGAACTGTTGAAACCTGCCGTGTGCTACCTGGGAAATTACCACGCAAGAAAAAAATCGTGCGCCTATCATTGTAGCTGCCGGCTAGGCTGGGAGCGTGGGCCCCGCCGCCATAGCCTAGCTGTGGTTGCCGGCCGAAAGCTGCACAAAGGAAAACTTTTCCTATATTTAATGCTTTGAAGACCACGTGTGCATGCAGTTTCTTTGACTTCTTTGCGTGCTCCTTCCGCCGAATACTGCTACTCGTGGGTCCCGCCAGAAAAAAAAACAAAGAAAGAAGGCTTCCGTTTGTTGCCGTGGGAGTTCTTCCTTGACTGCGTTGTGGGGCCCGCGCTGGAAAAGGAAGCAGAGCCTGCAACTTCTTGCGTGTTGCTTTGCCTAGCCGACCTCATGCACCGTGCGGCTGCAGCTGTGCTGCTCTGCCGGCGAGTGGAGAGAAGGTAGACGACGGCGGTTTGCAGATCAAAAACAGAGGAAAAATAGGAGATGAAAAATTTGTTGTGGACTGAAAAATAATCTCGAGAAAACAGTCATCTATCCCTAGGGGGGATAGGAGCCTATTTATAGGCGACTCCTAATACTTGAAAAGACTAATTTACCCCTAGGATAAATTAAACTGACCCTAAAATAAATTCCGAAAATTACTAAAATATTCTTAGAAAAATCACCTGACTCAAATAAAAATATCCTAAACTTAAAAACTAAATATTAATATCTTGAAAATGAATTAATTATAAGTTATCAGTTTTGCGCCGAAACTGACAAAGCGTCCACCGTCTTCGCACCGGGTACCCGGAATGGGCTGACCCGACCCCGCAGCTTCCTCAGCCCGGCAATCGCTCACCACCCATGTACCTGAGTCAAACTCAGTCAATAGACCAGTGGATCATCTGCCGCTCCTAGCCATGTACCTGGATTAGGCCAGCCCGACTCCGCTGCTCCTCTGCCAGGCTGTCGCTCGCTGCCCGTGTACCTGAGTCACACGCGCCTCAGACACGGTAGGTCTTCATATCTCCCTTCCTTTGACTTCTGTTGACAATCACTCATCACATCTGGAGTATCAAACCCATGTACTTCAACATGGTTTCTCAGCTGAGTGCTGCCACAAACGCCCGAGCCATTCTCTTCGCCACATCTCCTCTTTTACCTCTATAGAATGGCTTTTTATCTTTTTTTCTGATATTTTTATTCGCGTTCATTTTTGGCTTTAAGTTTTGGGCAGTTCGCTTTAATATGATTTAAATCACCACACTCAAAACACCCTCGAGAGCCTCCTCTCCTCTGATCTCTCCTATCGTTATAGAATCGAGTGAACTTTTTGACTATGAGAGCAAGCTCTTCATCGTCTAAAGTTTCCGCTTGATCCTTTGTGATAGAGACCAAAGACAAGGCAAATCCCCCTATAAAAGCACAAACACTATACAAGTTCTTGCTCCCTCCAGATGAAACGCCACAGCTGGAACTGGAAACTAGTGCCATGGATTGTGGCAAATAGCTCCCAATCCCAGAACGAGATGCCTTGGTGATCTCAGTGGACTTAAGCTTGCTAAAAAGTCCAGCGCCTGTCAATGTATCAAAGCTTGTGGATTCCTCAATACTCAAGACCTTAACTTCCCATATGCTACGGTCCAAAGCATAGAGAAATTTGATTGCTCGATCATGATCTGAGTAAACTAGCGTCCCAGTGGATCGCAAGTTACTCACAATGCCATCAAAGCAGGCAAACATGGCATCTACCGATTCGCCAGGGCTTTGCACAAACATTTGATACTCTTGAACATATGTGCTTTGCCTCCTAGCCTTGATCTGGGTAGTGCCCTCATGAAAAGTTTTCAAAGTGGTCCAAATTTCATGCGCGGTTCATAGGTGCTAGACCCTGTCAAACTCTTTGCGACTCAGACTGACAAAAAGTATGTTTCTCGCTTTGCTGTTGCACTCATACTTTGCTTTATCAGTCTCTGAGGTTCGAGTTTTAGGAATCTCATATTGGGAATCAACGATTTCCCAAATTACACTTCCTTGGCTTAGAAGGTAAGCCTCCATGCGCACCTTTCAATATGAAAAGTCGAGACCATCAAACATTGAGATTTTTGTGTTTCGCTCCAAATCGCCAAAAAGGATCACAACCGGTAAAGGTCTAGTCGTGATCAAACTGGCTCTGATACCAATTGTGGGATCGGAAAGGCGACTAGAGGGGGTGGTGAATAGGCGCCTCGACACTTTCTTTCAAAGTGATGGCCTAATCAGATCACCCAATGCTCCTCTAAAAACACAAATTCAAATTTCAAATCACTCAGTACAAAATTTAAGCTCAACCTTTTAGATCAAACCTAACAGCACAAACTCACTAGAAATCCATTCAAGTGAAACATTGTGAATCAGAACAATGTTTATTCAATTATGATTCAGAATCAAATACTAACGCCAATTTTCAGACAATGAACAGTAAATGCCAATTCAGCAATTTATAATTGATGACTCAAAATTCAGGAAGCAAGATTTCTACTCAATTTCAATTCAGCTCAACAACAACAATTTCAGAATATATCATTCATTCAGAATCCTGAAAGTTTTCACACTTGATCAAGCCAATTAGAAGATTCTGAAAAATCCTATTCTAAACAATAATGTTCATGATCCGGCAAGCAAAATCAGAATAGATTTTAATCTCAGTTCAGTTTAAAATTCTTCTGAAAATGATATTCACTCAGCAAATTAACCAATAGCTGAAACCTTGAAGCACAAACTAATACTCAGAGTTAATTGGTACACAACAAGGGTTCAGTTTCAGATTACACAAACATGAATCAAGTTCAGAGTTTAAACTTCAGTTTTCAAGTTCAGGAGCCCACTTGACTTTCAAATCAGTTTTGGAAATCAGAAACTGGGTATTGAAACAAATGTGAAAATACTGTAGCAGATCAAGCTCTGAACAGAGTTAAGTCTCAAAATGATAACCAGATTTTGCTAGAGACAAATTTGATTCAAAACAGTACTCACAAATATTTTTGAACATTAGACAGCTGATTCAGAAATCTATAGCACAAAGTTAAGACTGAATGGACATATTTGAATCAAACATGAATGCTGAAAACAGATTGCAAAACAATTCACATTCAGTAGACAGAACTGAATTCAGTATGCTACACAAGAGAGAACTCCAAATCAGTACTACTTTGAAACCTTCAGCATTTGAAACCAGATAACAGCAATTTGCTACATCAGGAATTCAAATCTGTACACCTATCACAACTGAAACCTCCACAGAAATCTGAACAGATGCAACAGTTTTGATATACGAGTTATGTATCAAATCAGGCACAAGAGACAATCTCTACAAATGATTCACTTAGTTCTCTACTCAAAGAATTCAGTAAACTCAGAACTGAAATCTGAACAGATGCAACAGTTTTGAACTACGAGTTATGTATCAAATCAGGCACAAGAGACAATCTCTACAAATGATTCACTTAGTTCTCTACTCAAAGAATTCAGTAAACTCAGAACTGAAACCAAGGAATCCAGAACTGAACTCTGAAAAACTGTATTCAAGATCTTAGATCAATTATACCTGAACCAGAGATTGTACAAAAAATATTCAGCATGAAATTATCTTTCATCCAGATGTGATTGACCAGAAGATAGACAACAAAATGACAATCTCTAGCGCACTGTAGCAGAAACTATTGTCGGCAATCCTATAGTTCATCCGGCAAAGCACTGTGTGCTGTTCACCATTCAGCAAAATAGCAGTAGTTCTTTTGGATGTACAAACTTGGCTAGACAAGATCAACAGAAACCAATGTTTTCACGACAAGAACTCCATTCTAGAAGAACTAGCATACTCAGCAATTTTATCAAGCACATACAGGACGAACTGATCTAAACAGAACTAAAAGTTGATTTGCTGAAAACAGAAATGAAGTATCACTTTAGATCAGCAACCAAATCACACAGAAATTTGTGGCTAATTTCAAAAATGGATCAATCACAACTTGCATGACAGAAAGTATATAGACATCTACAATGAGTTCTGTAGCAAATTTGTAAGAAAATTGGATCACAAAATCGCTTCCAGGAAAGGGATTACCTCCATCGCAGCGCCTGGACAAGTCGTTGCTGTAGCGAGTCTTTTGTCGACAAAGCATCCAGCGCTGTGGCAGATCTGGCAACGCAATAGCCGATGTTCATCTTCATGCGCAGGTAATCAAGAAAGCATCGGATGAACAGCCCAGCAAAAGCCAAAACAATTTTTTATTTCTGTGTGGAATGTTCTGGTTGAAGGCATGGCCGGCCAAGGGAGAGAGAGGGGATATTTATCCACCTACTCCATCTTCTAGAAGGGACTTTTTCAATTAGCCCCCTAGAGAAGACCCTATTTACAACTCTGAAAACTAGAAATTGAAAATACCCTTTAACTAAAAAGAAAAATTACATTTGACTCCTTTTGAATATATTTTCAGAATATACATTCCAAAAATACACTAAAAAATATACACTAATGACACTAACATTTTAGACTAACCATTTGACACTATTTTATTGAAAAGTAAAAACATTAATTGTTCTGACGGATTTTAGCGAAAACCGACAAAGCCTCTCCTGATCGTCAACGCCCATCGTCAGTCCGTGATCTCGACCACCAGCAAAGTCTCTCCGGCTCTCGATCCCTCGAGCCGCCTCGTCACTTGCACTGGCTTCTCTTTCGCTGACTCGAACGACGCTTCGTCTCGATCAATCTCCAACTCGACGTCTTGTTTGGCCTCCATGCGTACTCCTGAGTACACTCTCAACTTTGACTAACACCCTTGACCATCCGGCATTAGACTCCCCGTCTAACCCTGATCCTGTGCCATCGACAGTTGACGAGTAACTCCAGTCTACACACATGAGACAAACACACACACCCCAACTCCAACACATCCCGACTCAAGTCGTGAATCCAACCTGTCAATCACTCATCATCCCTTTGAACAATAGTGACACAGCTCACTATGTTCCTCAATCTCCCCCTTGATGAGTGCATTGACAACACAAGATCCAAACCAAAGTAAAAGAAATGTTCAGCATACAAGTGACCATGAAAAGCTCTAAAGAGAACAAAAATGAGAAAACATATCACTTGCCAAATGATAAAGCAAAAGATCATTGATTCATCAAGAAACTCCAAGTCCAAAGTACTCTCCCCCTTTGGCAATGCAGACATCAAGATAGCCCCATGAGTCAAGAGAGTATAGTAACCATGCAATGCTTCCAGAATATGAAAAAGTCCAATTACAGCACAAAAGCTTCATGTGACTCACAATCTGTTCTGACTAAACTGCATGACAAGCTTTGAATGATCATAATCTAAATATCAATATGAGCAAGCAATTTGAAGTTTAAACAAACAAAAGCATCACTACCAGACTGGTGAACTAGACATGGCAAGGTAAGAAGTACAAAAGCTAGTTGTTGTAGCAATTGCGTTAGCTACAGCAGGTTTTGGGTGTATATGGTGTATAGAGTGAACCTCGAAGGGTTCTCACAGAGGGAGAAAGGATTTATACTGGTTCAGAACTCCCCGAAGGTATAATAGCCTTACGTCTAGTTTACAGTAGATTTGACATAGTTTGCCTCCACTCCCCCTCTATTACAAGGGCTTGGCCTTGCTTTTATAGGCACGCAGGCCAAAGGAAAAGACATAAATGCCCTCTACAAGTTACAGGTCTTATAGGGGCAAGAAGGGAAAAAGGCTAGACTACTGTACAAACAGCTTTACAACTTTACAGACATGTCAGATAAACGTCACTTCTGAGCAGCTAAATGACATACTGGGGGCAGTGGGGGCCCCTAGTATGGCTCTGCACTGTAGCGGAGTGGAGATATTTTCCTAGTTCAAGGGTGTGGCCGGAGCTCTTTGAGTGGAGATTGCATCCAAGGCTTCGAAGGGCACTCTGAAATAGACTTCGAAGTATGCTCAGAACTAAGTCCGAAGGCTTGACTCTAAAGGGAACCCTGAGGCTTAGCACCGGAGGACTTTGAAGGGAGCTCGGAGGCTAGGCTCCGGAGGACTTCGAAGGGAGACTGGAGGCTTGGGTCCGAAGGGCTCCGGAGGACTCCGAAGGGAGCCTGGAGGCTGACTCCGAAGGGAGCCCGGAGGCTTGGCTCCGAAGGGCTCCAAAGGGAGCTCGGAGGCTTGGCTCCGGAGGACTCTGAAGGGAGCTCGGAGGCTGACTGCGAAGGGAGCCCAGAGGCTGACTCTGAAGAGAGCCCGGAGGTTGACTCCGAAGGGAGCCCAGAGGCTTGGCTCCGGAGGACTCCGAAGGGAGGTCGGGGTTCTTGGACTGATTGCTGCTTGGAAATAACTTCGACAGGGAGAAATCTTCTTCAACAGTGTCAGGCTCCAGGCCAGAGGCCTACGGAGGCTGACGTCATTTGGCCACTGTTCAAGGGAAAACTTATTCCCCCAACAGTAGACCCTCGCCCGCAGCCCTTCGGAACGAAGGGGTGCGTGCGCCACTAGGACAATGACAATAAAAAATACAACTTCAGAGAAGGCAGGCCTTCGGAGCGTAGACCGAATGGGGCTTCGACTTCCGCAGGCAATAATTGCCTGCCTCGACTGACAGAGTTACCTCGGGGCGACCAAACGACTCCGCAACGGCTATAAAACTGACCGTTACAGCGCGCCGGTTCGCTTCAACTTCGCCTGAGGCCCACCCTCCAGTGACTTCGGCACGGGAACCGTCGGGATTTTTACCGCCGATAAAAATGGGTTTATGAGAAACCATGTTGAAGAACATGGGTTTGATACTTCAGATGTGATGAGTGATTGTCAACGGAAGTCAAAGAAGAAGAGAAATAAAGACCTGCCGAGTCTGAGGCGCATGTGACTCAGGTACACGGGCAGCGAGCGACAGCCGGGCAGAGGAGCCGCGGAGTCGGGCTGGCCCAATCCGGGTACATGGCTAGGAGCGGTAGATGATCCACCAGTCTGTTGACTTGGTTTGACTCAGGTACACGGGCGGTGAGCGATTGCCGGGCTGAGGAAGCTGCGGGGTTAGGTCGGCCCAATCCGGGTACCCGGTGCGAAGACAGTGGACGCTTTATCAGTTTTGGCGCAAAACTGACAACCTATGATTATTTTGTTTTTAGGATATTAATATTTAGTTTTTAAGTTTAGAATATTTTTATTTTAGTCAGGTGATTTTTCTAAGAATATTTTAGTAATTTTTGGAATTTATTTTAGAGTCAGTGTTAATTTACCCTAGGGGTAAATTAGTCTTTTCATGTATTTGGAGTCGTCTATAAATAGGCCCCGATCCCCCTGGGGATAGATGACTGTTTTCTCGAGATTATTTGCAGTCCACAACAAATATTTCATCTCCTATTTTCTAGTTGACCACTGTCGATTTCATATCTGTTTCACTGGCCAATTGTTTCAATCTAGTATTATTCCCACACGGCGCAAACAGCCAAGGCTGTAGCTTTCGGCAGGCGGCGGCAGCCCCGAGGTGGACCCCACAGCGACAGGACCTCGCACGGTGGAAAACTTCTTGTGCAGCGCAGTGGAAGAACAACAGCAACATCATTGTTGATTATTTTAGCAAATTAATCTCTGAAGTTGCATTCTCGGTTTGCGTGCCTGGATATATTTATTTGAGAATTGATTTTGTTCTTCCGGCTGCAGCTCTCTATTTGGTGTAATCACGTGGAGCAGCACGTCACGGCGAGAGAAAAAATTTCATGCGCGGGGCCACGGCCACTTCTTCGGCTGGCGATGGAAGTACACGGTAGCAGCTCCCTGGCTCCAGGCTGAAGCAAGCGGCAGCTGTATTCATTATGCACGATTCCCGAGGCATTGCAGCACAGGCTTGAGCATGGGAGGCAAAGGTGCACGACGTTTTCTCACAGCAGCAGTGCGCACGATGGGATTTTTCGTGCAGGCGGCAAAGCGGCGCATGACAGTTTTTTTTTCCGGCGAGATGCAAGTTAGTTTTTCAATCTCCTATTATTTAGTTGTTTAACTAAATCAAGATTTATCTATTTTAAATTAGCAGAAAATTTGTTTAGTAATTTTGTAGTTCATATTTATCTGCTAGATATTCTTAGTACTCGCATATTTTTATTTAAAGATTCTTAATTATTTCTAGTCACACTAATATTTTTAGTCTAGTTTTAAGTGCAATATTTTAGGTTTATTTCTGAATTAAATTTTAATGATCCATGATTTATTTAGTTGATTAGTACTTTATTTTTAGACTGAAATATAAATATCTCGTGATTTATTTATGTGTTTTTATTTACTGTAGTATTTTTATTTAGTTTATCTATAATATCATTTAAATTTAGATACCGATCATTTTTAGGCTAGACAACTTTAATTCCAGTAATTTACTTTGCTAATATTATTTGTTTGGTTAAGTTTGTTTTGGGTGTTGGGCTTAGGATATCGTTTAGCGATAAATTTTTTAGGCGCCCATTCACCCCCCTCTGGTCGCTACTTTTGATCCTACAGTTTATCGCACACGGCTTCGGCATACTTCTCATTTCCTTCTTTCTCAGCACCTCGCATCCTTCGCTCTCTTCTCTCTACCTTTAGCTTCGCAAGCTTTAGAGCTCTTTGCTCCGAAGCCCCACAAAATGCCGAAGAAGGTTGCTTCGAAGAAGGTTTTGGCCCTAGGCTCGAGTTCGAGCTTTGCCCAGGCGCAGGCGGCGGCGACAGCGGCGGCGAAGCCTGCAACGAGGCGGTTGGGGCCGAGGGACCTTCGGTCGCCATAGAATAAGTCTGAGCAGACTCTGGAGATGAGGGCTTCAGCCTCAATGGAGGAGTTTGTTCGAAGGGCCTACGAGGGGAAGATATCACCGGAGATCTAGCTTCGGGTGCCGGAGAAGTCGGAGGCCGTACCGAGGCCTTGGGCTGACGAAGTAGTACTCTTCGAAGCTTTCTTCGAGGCCGGCCTCGGGCTACCAGCTGTGGAAATGCTGAGCGAAGTCTTGAAGGCCTACAACCTCGAGCTTCCTCAACTATAGCCAAATGTTGTGGCGAGGCTAGCTATCTTCGAGTGGGCCATGAGGGCCAAAGGCTGCGAGGGGCATGCCGATGTCTTTGTAGCCCTCCATGACGCAAACTGCCAGCTGAAGTAGAGGGAGGGATCAGACCGTGTAAAGAGGGCCTTGGCCTTCGGGAGCGCTAATTTTCAGCTTCAGAAGGAGTACCAGGACACCTTCCCACCGAGGGCCGCCAATAGCAAGTGTTACTCGAAGTTGGATCAAGAGTGGTTCTACGCCTTAGTTGGCGCGAACTCTCCCCTTCGGAGTACCAACACACTTATCTCCTACCGACGCGAAGGCATGGTGAAGACGAGCCCCGACATCCTTCGTTCAAGAATTTTTCTCCTGCGGAGGGTAGCTTCGAGGATGAGCATGAGGGACCTCATGGAGGAGTTCATCACCCTTCGGCTAAGCCCCCCGTGCTTTCTTAGCCGAAGGGTCTCTTTCAGCCTTCGGGCTCGGAGGGCCTAAGCGAGGTGTCGACAGAACGCCTTGGTAAGACTTCGATGTCTTTTCATTTCATATTTCGCACAATAACTTGTTCTGACTTGGAATCTTGATGAAGCTTCTCGTGGAGTAAGGACTCCAGAGGAGGCCATTGTGGTGGTGGAGCGTGTTTTCGGAGCCCCGACACCTGAGGAGCAGGCTCAACGTCTTGCTCTAGTCGGGACTTGGGAACACTGGAACAAAGTGTGGACCTGGCTTGGCGTCGAGGGGGTCCAAGCTCTGCCAGACTTCTCCAGCCCTACACCCTCGACGAGTGGCTCCAAGAGGAAGAGGGTGGACGACGACGAACCCGAAGCCTCGAGGGCTCACCCCGAGCTCCCAACAACCGAAGCCCCTACTGCGGAGGAGGCAACGGCCGCGAGCCCTAGAACTGGAGCAGAGCCAGCAGGGGCTCCGGTGGCAGCTACTAAAGTGGTGGCGAGGGCCACGACGGCGACACCTTCAAGAGAGGGGCTGAAGCTCTGCCCTCGCAGCGAAGGAATTGGGGAGCACACATCGCTCCCTCCGCCTTCGAAGAAATCTTCGACGAAGGTAAATACCTTAAACATAATTCTCTTTTCATACGTGGATATTGACTTGTACTTTTTGCAGATGTCGATGCCAGTGCGATGTCTGCCGTGCCGAAGCCTATAGAGGCCTCCGGCAGTAGCGGCCGCAACAGCAATAGAAGCAGCTCGGAGTCTGACAGCACTTCGTCTAAGGACTTAGGCGACAACCGCGGCAAAGTGAACCTTCGGGACGGGGCCGAAGAGCACGTCGAAGTGGTGGACCGTAGCCCGGCTCCACACGATCCTGCACCGGAGGTGGATGTGGCGGAGATAGTCCGACCTCTGCAGCCGAGGAGGGCCGTGACAAAGGCATTCATGATTTCCACGAAGGCTGCGTTGCTGCAGGGTCAGGGGGCTTGGTGGCTCATCTCAGTAACTCGAGCCCCTTCGACCTCTTCGCAAACGCAAACGAAGCCCTTATCCAGGTAAGCGAAGTCCCATGTAGTCTTCGAGTCATACTTGCTTTTCAATCAACACTTAAGATTTTCTTGAGTTCTTTCAGGCCTTCACGCTGAATGCTGCAGCAGCAATCTCTGCGGATGAACGGATGGCTTGCTTGGCGTAGGAGATGGATGCCCTTCGACATGAGATCTCTATGGAAGCCGAGAAGCGAAGGCGAGCCAAAGCCTCAGCAGAGATGGTGATGGACAAGGACGAGAAGGCGAGGGAGGTCCTGGTCTCGGAGACCAACAAGCTTCGGGCGGATCTTTTAGCTTCGGAGGAGGACAGAGCGGAGTTGGCGGCAAAGAACTGGGAGCTTCGCAAAGGCGGCCACTGCCTAGAAGACTTCGTTGTTCACAATGTCGACAAAGCCACTTCGAGCTTGACCTTAGTCCTTGAGAAATAGGGACTAAGTGCCGGGTTCCAGACTTCAGCCTTCGGGACCCAATCAGGGATCACGTCGAGTTCCTAAGGACTGTGGCTGTGACGACGGATGTCTCCCTGAAGGCAAGAGGCAAGAGGCCGCCGATCGCCTTCGCACTCAAGCCTCCACCGAAACTACAGAAGGGCCTCAAGATGGTGGTGCCCGCAACCTCCCAGAAGCTGCCCAAGCCCCGGAGGAGGCAGAAAATGCGTCTTTCGACGACAAATCTCCGCTGCACTCAGACTTGCAAAGGGTGCCTTTTGACCCCAGGTTCAAGGCCTCCAAGTTGCACAAGTACTCTGGGGGGTCGGACCCCGGAGAGTTCGCCCAGTCATACGCCCTGGCAATAGAAGCGAGTGGAGGGGTGCGAAGCACCATGGCAAAATGCTTCCCCCTCGCTCTCGAAGGTGTAGCGCTCCGCTGGTTCTGGTCCCTGAAGCCAGGGTCGATCAGCTCCTGGGAGCAGCTAAAAAAGAAATTTGTGAGCAACTTCCAAGGCACCTTCGTGGCCCCGATGTCCATAGGAAGTTTGTTCCAGGTTAAGCAGCAGGTGGGAGAAACTCTCCGGGAGTACTTCACGCGCTTCGCCCACACCAAATCGTAGATCAAGGGCTTATCTACATCTTCGGTGGTCGACGCCGCTCGCGAAGGGGTGTTAAACCCCGACCTCCTCAGCAAACTCCACCGGAAGCCGGTGACGTTTGTGGTGCAGCTGATGGCATACTTCGAACAGTATGCCAAGGCAGAGGAAGGCTGCCTGCGGTGAGCCGAAGCACCATCGCCAACCCTCCGAGAAGTCAAGATGGAGCCCGAAGCTTCCGCTTCGCTGCAGCCCCCTCAGGACAACCGCTTCAACGAGCACAAGTGGGGAAAGAAGCATTTTCGCTCGGAGGTGCTAAATATTGCACCTTCCATTCCGAAGGCGCCTGCTAGCTTCCAGCAGGCGAAGAATTTCAAGGCCGGACCGCCGAGGCCTCAAGAATGGGCGCCCGGCAAGCGTCAAAGTTTTTTCTGTTGTATGCATGGCGACAATAGAAGCCATGACACGAAGGATTGCAAGGCCGTGTTGGCTCTTCGGGGTGACTACCTTGAGCGGAGTACCAGGCGAGGTACCACAGATCGAGCCCCACCTTCGGCACAGTCGGAGCCGGTGCAAACCGTAGCTCGAGCCGGTGCCTTCGAAGCCCCCATGCGGCTTCCGGTGGCCAACATCATGCCGCCACCAAAGCAAGAAGACCAGCAGGACCGTGGCAAACGAGTGGTCCTGCCCATCTCCGGAGGGGGGACCCTCGGAAGCATGTCCAAGAGGCAGCGGCGCGAGTACGTCCGCGAGGTCGGACACATTGGGACCTCGAGCTCCGCCGAAGGGATGCTACAATGGTCCCACGTGCCCATCTCGTTTACAGCCAGTGATGCTGCGGGGGTGAAGTTCCCCCATGCCGACCCATTGGTCATCTCGGCTGATATAGCCGGAGTGGAGGTCCGAAGGATCCTGGTAGATGGCGGGAGCTCCGCAGATATACTCTTCGTCCAGGCCTTCGACTAGATGTGCATACCCCGTACGCACCTGCTTCCAGCAGCCCGGCCACTTCAAGGGTTTTCAGGGCCGCCTCTCGATGCCCTCGGCCAGATAGGCCTCGAGGTCACTTTCGGAGAGGGGCCTCTGGCCAGGGTGGAAGAAGTGATCTTCGATGTGGTCGACGCCCCGTATGCTTACAATGCGATCTTCGGCCGAGGGATGCTAAATCAGTTCGGGGCTATAGCTCACCATAACTACCTTTGTCTCAAAATGCCCACGCAATGTGGAGTACTTGCTATTTCAAGAGACCAAGCTGTAGCTCGGAGGACAGAGTATGGCCATGGACAGCCATTGGACCCTCGGCAAGTGCACAATGTGGCGGAAAGCCCTGAAGAAGTGCCAGAGGCCTCGAACTCTTCGAAGGGGCCCTCGCTCAAGCCGAGCCCAGAAGGTGATGTTGAGACAAGAATAATTACAAAAGAGGGCAAGGAGTATCCAGTGCAATTTGGCAAAGGGCTATCTGCTGAGATAGCTGCTTCGCTAGAAGCAGTTGTCGAGCAAAATCTGGACATCTTTGCTTGGACTGACGAAGACATCCCAGGGGTCGATCGAAGCATCATCGAGCATAGTCTGCTCGTCAACCCGAAGGCCAAGCCAGTACGCCAGGGGCTCCGCAAGCTGTCAACAGAAAGAGCAAGCCTCGCCAAGACAGAAGTAGAAAAATTATTAAAGGCAGGCATCATCAGAGAAGTAGCCCACACTGAATGGTTGGCTAACCCGGTTTTTGTAAAAAAGAAAGACTCGAACAAGTGGCGCATGTGTATTGACTTCACTTCATTGAATAAAGCATGCCCACGAGACCCCTACCCAATGCCCCGAATAGATCAACTGGTAGATTCCACAGCCGGCTTCGAATTATTAAGCTTCCTCGACGCTTATTCCGGGTACCATCAAGTATGGCTGAAGCGCGAAGACGAAGCCAAGACAAGCTTTATAACTCCTTCCGGAGTATTCTGTTATGTAAGAATGCCTTTTGGTTTACGGAATGCCGGAGCCACCTTTTCACGCTTAATAGCTAAGGCACTAGGTCATCAGATAGGTCACAATGTCGAAGCCTATATGGACGATATTGTAATAAAAAGTGCTCAGAAGCACCGGCATAGTTTAGACCTAGCTGAAACATTTGAGAGCCTCCGAGCATGTGGAGTACGCCTCAACCCGGAAAAATGTATATTCGGAGCGCAAGCAGGAAAGCTGCTAGGGTACTTAGTTTCGAGGAGGGGAATCGAAGCTAGCCCAACACAAATAAGCGCGCTACAAAGGATGGCTCCACCAGAAAATTTGAAGCAAGTGCAGAAGCTAGCAGGAAGGCTCGCAGCACTCAGCAGGTTCCTATCCAGGTCGGCAGAGCGGAGCCTCCCAATTTTCAAGGCGCTAAAGGGGTCCGAAAGTTTCAGCTGGACACCGGAGTGTCAGAAGAGCTTCGAGGAGATAAAAGCATACCTCGGCACACTGTCAACTTTGACTGTTCCCCTTCCAGAAGAAACACTGCTCTTATATCTTGCAGCAACGGGTTCAGTAGTAAGCGCAGTGCTGGTCCGGGAAAGTGAGCTTAAAGGGAAGCTGGTGCAGAACCCAGTTTATTTTGTGTCGGAGGCGTTATCCGGAGCTAAAGTCAGATACTCCGAGCTCGAGAAGTTTGCTTATGCCCTAGTAATGGCCTCGCGAAAGCTAAGGCATTATTTCTTGGCGCATAACCCGATCGTCCCTACATCGTATCCTCTTGGAGATATGCTCCGAAACAAAGATTCTACGGGTAGGATTGGAAAATGGGCGGTCGAGCTGGCACCCTTCGGAATCTCCTTCACGGCAAGAACGGCTATTAAATCTCAAGTTATAGCCGATTTTGTAGCAGAGTGGACTCC
Organism: Zizania palustris; assembly: GCA_019279435.1. Taxonomy (NCBI): domain Eukaryota; kingdom Viridiplantae; phylum Streptophyta; class Magnoliopsida; order Poales; family Poaceae; genus Zizania; species Zizania palustris. The sequence goes on along the minus strand of JAAALK010000287.1, from coordinate 52,951,125 downwards.
ATCTGTTGTTTGGGCCCCAGAAGAGCCCTCCGAAGGCTTTTGGACAATATTTTCTGATGGAGCTTATCAAGCATTAGGTGCCGCAGCAGGGGCTGTTATCATATCACCATCAGGGCAGAAGGCCATGTATTCTGCGAGGCTTAACTTCAGAACCACTAATAACATCGCCGAGTATGAAGGAATTCTCCTAGGCCTCCGAAAGGCTAAAGCGCTTGGAGCCGCAAGAATAATGATCAAGACAGATTCTGATATGACCACGCCGACAACTCCAACCTCTACACCGACCACTTCGACCACAGCGACTCCAATACATGTTTTTGATGGACCAATTACACGCAGTCGAGCTAAGAAGCTTCAACAAGAGGTGCACGCGCTAATTTGTGCAATTCATTTTACTATTAATGAGAGTTATATACTACCTAAGTCATGTACATTGCTAATGCTCAGGTTTACCAAGAAGGATGACAAGAACTCACAAGGAAATGGACACATAGAAGAATCATGCTCGAACCAAGCCAGTCCTGCAGGATCGTCTCAAAGAAATAATCATAACTTTTGATTTCCAAAAGCTATGAAGGCAAATGAGCACTTTTTGGACAACTCTTGAAGTATAGTTTCCAATGAATCTAACCCCGACCAGTTTGAAGTTTGCATGAAGGCGTCCGACCAGTTTTAGTGCTTGCTGGTCCGAAGGTCAATAGTCTGCATGAAGTCAATGTTCTCGTATTAAAACTGCATCATTCTACCGAGTTCCATGGTGCATATTATACATGGTGTGAAACCTTATCAAGTCACCTTTCCAAGGAATCCAACCGTTCGTGAATTGAAGCTTCCAAGGAGGAGTTATTGCTGAAATACCGAAGACCGCTCAGAAGACCAACAGCCACGCGGAAACTCTCCAGAAGCTGATTCGTTTTCACATAGTTCGCCTAGTCTTTTCTTTTCATGTTTGCACCTATCTTCAAGGTCTAATCCTTGTATAAATACCCCCTAGCACCATTGTAATAGGCACCTTTGATGATTCAATACAGAACCCCTTGTTTAGCTGCGTGCTAACAAACTCAGAGAGAGATCTCTACCTTCCTTTGCTCTTGTGATTTCCTTCGTGGGATTACAGAAGCGGCGGCTTCATCCGCTCCAAATTGGTGCTCCTACTCCCTTCAAGGTCCTCCTTGATTGATTGTAGGCTGTGTTGGTTGGTTCTTTGAGAGTGTGGTTGGGCGAATCCTCGATTCAGGTTGCCGGTTAAAGACGGTGGTTGGCTTCGAGTTTTATTTGCCAGGTTGCACTAGTTATCGCTGCTTGCAGCAAGTTATCCGGCTATTCTATAGCTAGTTATCTGAAGATTGATCCTACGTCGTGAAGATCGGGACCCCGTGACGCATCATCTGGTATCAGAGCTGATCGGTTTCCACGGTAGGATTCTTTACCCTTAGCTACATATATTTTGTTTCGTCCTATCCACCAAAAGCCAAAAAAAATATATACATATATATTGTTTAGCCCTTTGTTTCAATCTGTTATTTTAGTGAGTTCAGTTAATTTTCAGTCCATTAGAGTCTTTGTTTTAGTTGCTGATCATTTTCCGTCGTGTGTCCTTTGAACCTCTTATATATCTGGTCATTGTGTTCAGTTCTATAAAAAAAAGGTAAAAGAAAGAAAAGTTCAAAAAAGGAAAGTTGAGAAAAAAAAATTGTGAAAGAAAAGTTTAAAGATCAGTTCGTTTGAGAGCACAGTTGCTGAAAGTTTGTGTTTCAAGTTGTGCAACCAGATCGCTATCTTTTGTTGGTACAAAATTTTGGTTGGGTTTGATTGCAACACTTGCATCCCAATCATACTCCTTGTTTACATCAGTTTGAGATTTTCTTTGCACGTGTGTGTGATCCATTTCCATCTTTAGCATTTTGAGATCAGCACTAAGCAGGGAACCTCTAGTTTGGATTGTTACTTAACTTTACAACAACTAGAATTTAGATTGCATTCCTTGTTTATAATCCCCACCAAGCTCCACATAAAAGCCATCGTAATCGGTACTCTCTGGTCTTGTATTCGCTTAACCATCGCTCTCGGTACCACCACACATTTTGTTTCTCTGTAACCCGCAGGAACTTCACTGAGCCTCGGTTGGTAAGAGAAGTGAGATTGAGAGATCCCAGATATATTTTTATTCCACATATACTCTTGTTCCTTTGTTGTCACTAATTTTACAGAAAGATGGGTGACGGCGTTGAGATCAATGATTGTGTCACCATGGCACAATTTAATGAATTCCAGCAAAGTCTAGAAGAGAGACAAGATCGGTTGGCCCAAGATTTTCAAACCATACTAAATGAAATTAGGGGACGTCGTCCACCTAATGATGGAGCAAGCACCCATGGTGAAGAAGGTGATGATAGTGATGGAAGAGGAGGAAGAAGAGGACGGAGGAACCGAAGTGCTGCACATGGAAGAGGGAGGGGCTGGAATCGAAGAAATCAAGACACTGAAGAATCTAAATCTGAAAATGATGATAATCATTCCCATCATGATCGCCAACATCGTAGAGGAGGCCATCGTGAAGAGAGGCTTGGTAAACTGAAATTTACCATGCCAAAATTTGATGGAGGATCTGATCCTGAAGCATATTTCACTTGGGAGTTGAAGGTCGACAATATCTTTCGCTTGCATAATTATACAGAAGAGAAGAAGTTGGCTATGGCATCTCTAGAGTTTGAAGGATATGCTCTGATTTGGTGGGAGCAACTTCTCCAAGATCATGAAGAAGATGGAGAACATCCTATTGCCACATGGGCAGAGATGAAACGTGAAATGAGAAGACGTTTCGTGCCGAAGCATTATCGGCGTGATCTTTTTGATAAACTACAGAATTTGAAACAAGGAAGTTATTCTGTTGAAGAGTATTATAAAGAGATGGAGAAGGCAATGATTAGAGCCAACGTATATGAAGATGAAGAACAAACTATGGCACGATTCATGGTTGGGTTGCATCGAAATATTCAACGCATTGTTGAGTTTCAGTCATACCGTCGTCTTATTGATTTGGTACATGAAGCCACCAAAGCTGAACGCCAACTGCAGCAAGATACCAAGAGCAGTAAGTCTTTGCCTTTTGGTACGAGGACTATGTCTGGAGGAAGCAAGTTAAATTCTAAGTTTACTACTGCACCGTCAGCTGCGAAAGGTTCATTTGGAGGCTCACGTTCTAATGCTCAAAGTAATTTTAGTGGGAAGAACTCTGCTACCCCGAGCACGAGTTCCAAACCAGCAGCTTCCACCTCCACTTCAGTGGGTTCTACATCCAAGAGCAGTGGGATTCAGAGTTTCAAGTGTGGAGGTCGTGGACATGTTGCTAGAGAGTGTCCAAATAATAGAGTGATCATTGTAACTGATAATGGAGAGTACAAATCAGCCAGTGAAGAGGAAGATATGGAAGAAGAAGCCCATGAAGAAGAGGAACATACCGGCTGTGATTTTGAGCAAGGTGCTGCTCTTGTGGTGGCCCCAATATTGAGTGTTCAGATGAAGGAAGCTGAGAACGGCCAGCGGCATAATTTATTTCAGACAAGAGCCAAAGTGCAAGATAAGGTAGTAAAGATGATCATTGATGGAGGAAGCTGCCATAATCTTGCTAGTCGTGAGATGGTTGACAAGCTTGATCTGAAACTTCTGCGACATCCTCATCCATATCATGTCCAATGGCTTAATGATTCCGGTGACATCAAGATTGGATACAAAGTAAAAGTTCCCTTCAAGATTGGTGAATATGTTGACACGGTAGAGTGTGATGTGGCACCCATGTCCGTATGTCACATACTACTCGGGAGGCCATGGCAATATGATCGATATACTCAACATTGCGGGAGAACAAATCAGTACACTCTAGATTTGAAGGGGAGGAAGTTTGTACTCAAACCTATGACACCACAGCAAATTCTTGCTGAGCATTTGCAAAAGAGCTCTAGTATGAGAGATGAGAATGGAAAGGAAGAGAAAAAGAATTCGAGTGCCTTCCACAAATCAGAGAGTGAGAGCCACCAGCCCAATATGAGAAAAAAATTGAGAGATCAAAAGAAAGAAGAAGAAAAAAATTTAGTCATGTTAGCCGCAAAATCTGAGATGAGAGAAGTAAGGAACAACCCAGATCAAGTACTCTTAGTACTTGTGTGCAAAGACATTTTAGTGTCGGCTAACGATAACACCTCTTTTCCTAGTATGGTGTCTCATCTTTTGCAGGAATATGAGGACGTTTTTCCAAAGGAAACCCCGAATGGATTACCTCCTGTACGTGGGATTGAACATCAGATCGATCTTATTCTGGGGGCTGCTCTTCCAAATCGACCACCATACCGCACCAATCCTGAAGAAACAAAGGAGATACAAAGGCAAGAACAAGAACTTCTCGATAAAAGTTATGTTCGTGAAAGCTTAAGTCCTTGTGCTGTTCCTGTTATTTTAGTACCAAAAAAAGATGGTTCTTGGAGGATGTGCGTTGATTGTAGAGCCATAAATAACATCACTATTCGCTATCGCCATCCTATTCCTCGATTAGAAGACATGCTTGATGAATTAAGTGGTTCCATAATATTCACTAAAATTGATTTGAAAAGTGGGTACCATCAAATAAGAATGAAAGCTGGAGATGAATGGAAAACTGCTTTTAAAACAAAATTTGGGATGTACGAATGGCTAGTTATGCCTTTTGGTTTGACTAATGCTCCAAGTACTTTTATGAGATTGATGAACCATGTTTTGAGAGCCTTCATTGGAAAATTTGTGGTTGTTTATTTTGATGATATCTTAATTTACAGCAAGTCTTTTGAAACGCACATGAATCATATTCGACAAGTCCTAGATGAGCTCCGAAAGGAGAAATTATTTGCTAACCTTGAGAAGTGCAGTTTTTGCACAGACCATGTTGTGTTCCTTGGCTTTGTTGTTTCAGGAAAAGGAATTGAAGTGGATAAAACCAAGGTGAAAGCCATCAAGGATTGGCCAACTCCAACGAATGTAAGTCAAATAAGAAGCTTTCATGGTCTAGCTAGATTTTATAGGAGATTTGTTAAAGATTTTAGTACCATTGCTACTCCCTTAAATGAATTAACAAAGAAAGGTGTTGAATTTAAATGGGGAAGTTCACAAGAAAATGCTTTTCAAGAATTAAAGAAACGCTTAACTGAAGCACCATTGCTTGTTCTTCCTGATTTCACTAAAACTTTTGAAGTAGAATGTGATGCCAGTGGAATTGGAATAGGAGGGGTTTTAATGCAGCAAGGCAAACCTGTAGCATATTTTAGTGAAAAGTTGGGAGGTGCTCAATTGAATTATTCTGTATATGATAAAGAATTGTATGCTTTGGTGCGTGTACTTGAAACATGGCAGCATTATTTATGGCCAAAAGAGTTTGTTATCCATTCCGATCATGAAGCTTTAAAGTATTTGAAAGGCCAAGCAAAACTAAACCGACGCCATGCCAAATGGGTTGAGTTCATCGAGACATTTCCATATATTGTGAAGTATAAGAAAGGTAAGGACAATGTGGTTGTTGATGCTTTGTCTAGAAAAATCGTGTTGCTAAACCAACTTGAGGTGAAGGTTATAGGTCTTGAAAGTTTGAAAGACATGTATAATGATGACCTTGAATTTTCAGAACCATACACTCATTGTAAAGATGGAAAAGGTTGGGAAAAGTATCATATACATGATGGATTTTTGTTTAGGGCTAACAAGCTTTGTGTTCCAAATTCTTCGGTTAGATTGCTTTTATTGCAGGAGTCCCATGGAGGAGGATTGACAGGTCATTTTGGACAAAAGAAAACCTATGAGCTGCTAGGTGATCACTTCTATTGGCCCAAGATGAGGAGAGACATCATCCGGTTCGTGGAGCGCTGCATCACTTGTCACAAAGCTAAGTCTAAACTGAACCCTCATGGTTTATACACTCCTCTACCTGCTCCTAAAATTCCTTGGGAAGACATAAGTATGGATTTTGTTCTGGGACTGCCTAGAACTCAAAGAGGAAAAGATTCTGTTTTTATTGTGGTTGATAGATTTTCAAAGATGGCTCATTTTATCGCTTGTAACAAGAGCAACGATGCTTCACATGTTGCTAATTTATTTTTTAGGGAAATTGTGAGGTTACATGGGGTGCCTAAGACCATTGTATCTGATCGTGATGTCAAGTTTGTGAGCTACTTCTGGAAAACATTGTGGTCCAAGCTGGGGACCAAGCTTCTATTCTCGACCACTTGTCATCCTCAAACCGACGGACAAACTGAAGTGGTGAATCGAACCTTGTCGATGTTGCTGCGAACCATGGTGAAAAAGAACCTGAAAGATTGGGAGGACTGCTTGCCTCATGTGGAGTTTTCTTATAACAGGGCAGTACATTCTACCACTAACTTGTGTCCTTTTGAAATTGTTTATGGGTTCAAACCCATTGCTCCGATAGATTTGTTACCTTTGCCATTACAGGAGAGAACCAATATGGAAGCCTCCAAGCGAGCTGCATATGTCAAGAAGATACATGAGAAAACAAAAGAAGCAATCGAGCTAAAGGCGACACGTAAGGCTGCAAGTATGAACAAGCATAGAAAGAAGGTGTCATTTGAACCAGGCGATTTGGTGTGGATTCACTTGCGTAAAGATCGCTTTCCTGATAAGCGCAAGTCCAAGCTGATGCCACGAGGGGATGGTCCATTTCGTGTTCTTGCCAAGATCAACGATAATGCATACAAGATTGACCTTCCACCAAGCTATGGCGTAAGCAACTCCTTCAATGTTGCTGACCTATCAGCATTCACAAGTGAAGACATTTTAGAGTCGAGGACGACTCCTTTTCAAGAGGGGGAGGATGATATGACCACGCCGACAACTCCAACCTCTACACCGACCACTTCGACCACAGCGACTCCAATACATGTTTTTGATGGACCAACTACACGCAGTCGAGCTAAGAAGCTTCAACAAGAGGTGCATGCGCTACTTTGTGCAATTCATTTTACTATTAATGAGAGTTATATACTACCTAAGTCGTGTACATTGCTAATGCTCAGGTTTACCAAGAAGGATGACAAGAACTCACAAGGAAATGGACACATAGAAGAATCATGCTCGAACCAAGCCAGTCCTGCAGGATCGTCTCAAAGAAATAATCATAACTTTTGATTTCCAAAAGCTATGAAGGCAAATGAGCACTTTTTGGACAACTCTTGAAGTCTAGTTTCCAATGAATCTAACCCCGACCAGTTTGAAGTTTGCATGAAGGCGTCCGACTAGTTTTAGTGCTTGCTGGTCCGAAGGTCAACAGTCTGCATGAAGTCAATGTTCTCGTATTAAAACTGCATCATTCTACCGAGTTCCATGGTGCATATTATACATGGTGTGAAACCTTATCAAGTCACCTTTCCAAGGAATCCAACCGTTCGTGAATTGAAGCTTCCAAGGAGGAGTTATTGCTGAAATACCGAAGACCGCTCAGAAGACCAACAGCCACGCGGAAACTCTCCAGAAGCTGATTCGTTTTCACATAGTTCGCCTAGTCTTTTCTTTTCATGTTCGCACCTATCTTCAAGGTCTACTCCTTGTATAAATACCCCCTAGCACCATTGTAATAGGCACCTTTGATCATTCAATACAGAACCCCTTGTTTAGCTGCGTGCTAACAAACTCAAAGAGAGATCTCTACCTTCCTTTGCTCTTGTGATTTCCTTCGTGGGATTACAGAAGCGGCGGCTTCATCCGCTCCCAATTGGTGCTCCTACTCCCTTCAAGGTCCTCCTTGATTGATTGTAGGCTGTGTTGGTTGGTTCTTTGAGAGTGTGGTTGGGCGAATCCTCGATTCAGGTTGCCGGTTAAAGACAGTGGTTGGCTTCGAGTTTTATTTGCCAGGTTGCACTAGTTATCGCTGCTTGCAGCAAGTTATCCGGCTATTCTATAGCTAGTTATCTGAAGATCGATCCTACGTCGTGAAGATCGGGACCCCGTGACGCATCATCCCAAGTTTTCGCGGGGCATGTTGATAAGAGTTTTCAAGCAAAAAATCCACATCTGGGACAATACCTTGAAGAAATCCGCAAGGCCGAAGCAACATTCAAGGGATTCACAATTCGAAGTATCCCTCGGGCAGACAATCAACTTGCCGATATTCTTGCAAAGGCTGCAGCAGGGGCGGGGGACCTCCCGGAAGGTGCTTTCTACGAGGAGCTAGCGCAGCCAGCGGCTGTTCAAATAACCTCTGCGGAGGTATTGTGCATCCCAATTACAGATTGGCGGGCTCCGATAATGAGCGTGTTGCCAGATAGCATGGACCCTCCCGAAGGCCCAGAAGCTCAAAGATTGCAAGCAAGAGCTCGATATTACAAGCTTATTGGTGGAGTGTTATACAAAGCCGGAGTGTGTTCACCCCTACTTCGATGCATCTCGCAGCCCGAAGGTCAAGACATACTTCGAGGCATTCACGAAGGCTTGTGTGGAGGTCATTTAGCCCCTCGTGCGCTGGCAGGCAAGACACTTCAGCAAGGGTTTTATTGGCCAACCATAGTAAGAGATGTGGAGGAGCTGGTTCGAACATGCCAAGGCTGCCAGTGGATGGGCAGACGGAGCCATCGTCCGCCAACTCAACTTCAAGTTATTGCCCCAGTATGGCCAATGGCCAGATGGGGTATGGACCTCATAGGCCCTTTCCCAATGGCAAAAGGCGGTTTGAAATATGCGGTAGTGGCGATCGAGTATTTCTCAAAATGGGTTGAAGCGGAGCCATTAACAGCTATCACCTCGAGGAACGTGCAAAAATTCTTCTGGCAGAATATTATATGCAGGTTCGGAGTTCCAAGAGAGTTGACGGTGGATAATGGAACCCAGTTCGAAGCTGACACCTTCCAAACATTTTGTGAAGAACTAGGCATTAAGCTATGCTTCGCAGCGGTCCGACATCCATAGTCCAACGGAGCCGTCGAGCGAGCCAACGGGAACATTCTCTCCGGGCTAAATCACCGAATCGTAGGATTGGCCAAGGGGCTGTGGGTCGAAGAGCTCCCCAAAATCTTGTGGTCCATTCGAACCACTCAAACCAGGTCAACAGGTTTCACACCATTCAAATTGCTCTTCGGAGATGAGGCCATGACTCCTACGGAGCTCAGAGGTGGATCGCTTCGTGTAATTCAACCTAGGGACGAAGATGACCGGAGCACTTCACTGGATTTGTTAGAAGAAACAAGGCTTCGAGCTGTCGCCAACTTGACTAAGTACCAGGACCACACCAAAACTTGGTATGACCCGAAGGTTAAGCTAAATGAGTTAAAGCCTGGTCATCTAGTATTGCGAAGTGTAATAGCTCCGGGGAAGCTAGGAAACAAATGGGAAGGACCATATGTTATCTTACGCTCAGGACGCCCCGGATCGTTTAAATTAGCTAATTTAGAAGGGGAAGAGTTGAAGCATGCATGGCATGCGGAGCACCTTAAGCGTTATTATGCTTAGGGGCTCCTTGTAATCACTTGGAAAACTTTCCTTTCTATCAATAAAGATAAGGGTTGAATTCTGTTTTGCTCTTCGAATATCCCTTACTCCTAATGGACGCATTGGGAGGACGACGATGCTGGTACAGCCAAGCATTTTTCTCAAGACCCAGGAGGCTACCTTCGAACCATTGGTTCAGCGGCTCCGCCATCAACCTACGGATTCCAGGCTCCGGCTTGTTAGGATCCGTAGAAGAGTCTAAGGACCTTAAACAAAAACATACCTTCGGCCTCCGGGTGCGAAGTATCTGTAAAAGAGCCGAAGGTGGTCAACCTACGGATTCCAGGCTCCGGCTTGTTAGGATCCGTAGAAGAGTCTAAGGACTTTAAACAAAAACAGACCTTCGGCCTCCGGGTGCGAAGTATCTGTAAAAGAGCCGAAGGTGGCCAACCTACGGATTCCAGGCTCCGGCTTGTTAGGATCCGTAGAAGAGTCTAAGGACTTTAAACAAAAACAGACCTTCGGCCTTCGGGTGCGAAGTATCTGTAAAAGAGCCGAAGGTGGCCAACCTACGGATTCCAGGCTCCGGCTTGTTAGGATCCGTAGAAGAGTCTATGGACTTTAAACAAAAACAGACCTTCGGCCTCCGGGTGTGAAGTATCTGTAAAAGAGCCGAAGGTGGCCAACCTACGGATTCCAGGCTCCGGCTTGTTAGGATCCGTAGAAGAGTCTAAGGACTTTAAACAAAAACAGGACTTCGGCCTCCGGGTGCGAAGTATCTGTAAAAGAGCCGAAGGTGGCCACCCTACGGATTCCAGGCTCTGGCTAGTTAGGATCCGTAGAAGAGTCTAAAGACTTAAAAAAAAGAAGCGAACAGATTTTTAGACCTCGAGCGCAGAATATGGATTCCAGGCCGAAGATACTCCCAAAAGTACAAATGATAAATGTGGATTCGAAGCATTCAGTTGTTCGGAGCTTTGTTGTGCCTAGCGAACCCTTTACTATAGTAAAGGCTTCACCACCCACAAGGGGGGTCGGAGGATAGGAGCGCACAGCATGCTTTCGAAGCTGTTCACATTAAAATGTTATACTCTTACATCAAGAGAAATTTGTATCTAAGCCTAGGTAAAATCGGAGACCCCTTCGGCCCCTAGAGCTACTTCTACGGCTACTTTGACCTTCGGAGCTCGAAGCCGCCGGAAGGGTCCTTTTAGTTCGGATGCTTCTCTTCTTCTTCGAAGCACACAATTTCTTCTGCTCCTCTTGAAGCTCGGCCCAGGTCAGGAGCCTTCCAGAGTCAGCCTCCGCAGGGTCTTCGGCCCGGCACTCCGAGTCGGACCAGTCAATAGGTTCGGAAGACGAAGATCCCTCCGCCTTCTCTTCTTCTTTAATATAAGTTAAGATGTCCCGGCAAACTTCAGGGGTGATCTCTCCTCCGTCCCCACGAGGAACAGAAAAGCGGGAGCGGCGGTAAGGCCTCAGGCCCTCGTGGTTTGCCCACTCCTTTCGGAGCTCAGAGGAAGGTTCCAGAAGTTCGAAGTCAGGGCTCGAAGGGCATGACAAAACCTAAAAAAGAGCAGAACACCCAAGACAAGTTCTTGTTTATGACTTTTTCATTAATAAAAAGAGGCTTTACAAGGCTTCATGTACATAGTAACCCTAAGTGGCTAGACCTGCGGGTCAGTCGGTGGAGCAGGAATCGAAGGGGCTGGCGAAGCAGGAAGTGGTGGCCTTGAATGCGCTTGCTTCTGCCAACGGGCCTCGTCAATCCAAGCTTTAGCCGCGACCTTGTGGTCCATCTTCCAGGTCGACCGGAAGGCTTCCCAAGCCGAAGCCACATCCGAAGATGGCCGCAGCAAGTCGTCAGATGCGTAGCCTCAAGGGGTCGAACCCCCGACCGAGCCGAGGGGGATCCGAAGAGACTCAAGGTGACGAAGAACCCCAATACCGGCAAACTGTCCGGAGATCTCTCCGTACCGGATGCCGGAGTTCTTCATCAACGACGAAGCTACTTGGATCCTCATCAGCTTCCGGTCAAGGGGCTCGTGGGTCGCAGCAGAAGAATAAGGGCACATAGTGCCGAAGTACTCCAGAGTACCCTGAAGAGCCTCCAAGGTATGGTCCGCGATGCTCGAGTTTTTCTTCTCCGCTGCTTCCAGCCCTTCAGCAGTCGCAGACACCTCGGCCACCCGGAGCATTAAAGAGCTCTTGAGGGCCATTGCCTGGCTAAGCGCCCCCTGGAGCTCCACCAATTGTGCGCTCGAAGTAGCAGCCTCTTGACGGAGTCTTTCAACTTCCGCCCGAAGGACGACGTGCTCAGCCTCGACCTCTTGGGCAGACGAGCGAAGAGCATCGCTGTCTTGCCGCACTACCCGGAGGGCTTCGTCAGACGCCGCCCTAGCCCTCCGCTCCTCAAGGATCTCTTCCTCCAGCCGAAGGGATCTCCTGGTGGAGTCGTTAAGGGCCGTCTGGAGGGTGGTAACCTTCCGTTTAAGTCGATTAACTTCGACCTCGTTGGAAGTCGCTGCTGCTCTAGCAAGGACGAATTGCTGCAAAAAGAACAAGTAAGTACTGAAGTATTTATGATCACTAATGCGAAGCAGCTATGATGTCTTTTCATACCTGAAGGGCAGCCCTTTCGAGGGCTGTGTTGAGTGACGAAGCCCTGGCCTCGCTCAAGACGGAGACCAAGTCCGAGTTGACGATGTCCTGGCTTCTCTCGGCCAGAGGCTCCATGAGTTTTCGGAGACCACTCCGATGCTCCAAGAACGGAGCTAGCAGAGGAAGCCAAGACGAAGCTTGGAGATCGTCCACTGTGGCTTCGTCCTCCGAAGTGCCGACGGAGGTCGCGACTTGGCCACGAAGAAGGCCGAGGCTGGATATGGTCTTGCCTCGCCCCGGTACGAAGGAGGGCGAAGTAGGGGCACTCCGATCGTCGGCTGCCAACCGCTCAACCAGAACCACTGCGGCAGGGGCAACCTCAGGGGTCGAGGCCGCCACCGCAGGGCTGACCTCCGCCGCCAAGCTCGTCCCGGTAGGCTCGTCATCCGCTCCAACGGACGCATTCTCCGCCGCCAAGTTCGGAGTCTCCGAAGGCACAGGAGGGTCTGCGTGAACAGCAGCCTCCGAAGGCGCAGGAACTCCGGACGCCACCAAAGCTTCGACACCCGCAGAGGTACCTATTTCGATAACAAAATTAATAAGCATGTTTTCACAGATAACATGCAGGTATTGGTTAAAAAACAAAGGAGCTTCAGAAAATACCTCCGGGAACCTCGTGGGGTAGGATCGCAGGATCGTCCAGGACCTCATACATTCGAAGGATGTCGGCGAAGTCATCTCCTGAGGTCCTGCCCCCAACATTTCCTGCCGGAGCCGCGACCTCCGCCATAACCACCTCTGGTACAGGCAAGTTGGGAGTAGCAGGGTCTGACTCCACTTGCACGACGTCGGGCGCGGGAAGAACCGTCGGAGCTACGCTCGCTACCTCCCTAACGGAGGTGCTAGGGGGGACTTCCCCTAAGTCCTCGTCATCCAGGAGGAAGGCTTCGAAGGCCGCCGCTGTCTGGGTGTCGGAGTCCTCTACCTCCTCGGAGGCTGAGCTCTGACCACCTGGTGACGAAGCAGATGAAGCAGGCATCAGCTGCGAAGGGGGCTTCACCACTTTCTTCTTCCTGGGCGGCTGCTTGCCGGTATTCTTGGATGGTTCGGTAGGGGCTTTCCTTTTGCGAGCAGCCGCTCTGGTCGGGGCAAAGTCGGGAAGATTTGGGGGTTCCATCCCGAGAGCTCCCCATACTATGTTGGATCGCTCCCAGCTTCCCACCAGCTCTAGCCTTCTTTGCCTCTCGGCCACCGAAGGGGCTCCGAGAACTCGTTCGGTGGCCCGAACAATGTCCTCCGGAGCCAATGCCAGAGGCGCCGCTGAAAAGAAAAGGTGCAAAATTATGAACACAATTGGTTCCTTCATCTAATATGATGCTGCAGGGAATAAGTCTTACCTAAGCTTCTGAGGTCCCCCTTCGAGGCCTACGGGAGCACGATCGGCCAGTTGGCTCCAAGGGGAGGGATCCGAAGGGCGATGAATTCCTCGGCCAGATCACGCATGCTCATGCGACGAGCCACCGAAGTGAGCAACCCTAGCCTCATCGAGAGCAGGCTAGGGTTCGGAGAGATGTCCGCCTCCTTCTGAAACCAGATCTCCTGGAGAGGACCAGCGAGGGGGGATTCCTCTCCGACTTCGGCGTAAAATGACCGAAGTATCCAGTTTGTATACCACCTGTCATTTATGGCTTTTGCAGGGAAGTGTAGTGCATGCTCCCTCCGAAGCTGGAAGTTGACGCTGCCGAAGGCTATAGTCACCTTGGAGTCCCCAGGTCCGTCTTGGGACTTCAGCTGGCATATGGCTTCGTGGGTTGTGGTGAAGATCTCGGAGCGTCCTTCGCATCCCTCTGCCCGGAGTGCCCACTCGAAGATGGCTAAGCGCGCGATGGTGTTGGGGGATAGTTGAGGCAGAGTTATGTGGAACAAGTCCAATACCTCTGCCAAGAAGTCCACGGCTGGTAGTCCCAGACCTGCTTCGAAGAAAGCTTCGAAGACCACCACCTCCCCGCTTCGCGGCCTCGGAGTTGATTCTGTTCCGGGGACCCGAGTCCTCAGTCCAGCGCCCAGCTTTCCATCCACTGCTTATTCAATGGATTCGGCGGTGCTCACGGATTGGCCAATGATGAAGCTCTGGGCAATCTTCTTCTTGGAGGGTGGACGGAGCGCCCGAGGATTCTTGGGCCAGGCTCCACTCGAGGTCCCCGCCATGGCCGCTGCTGCCGAGGCAGCCCACGCCTGCCTCTGCGCTAAAGTGTTGCCTGCTGTCGGAGTGGTGTGGCTAGTTCTCGCCATTGCGCTTGAGTGCTCAAGAGGTTGGAAGATTGGGGGAAGGTGAATCGTGAATGATGGAAGCGGTAAAAAATCCCAGTTAATCCCTGTCTTCCCTTTTTATAACCGCACGGCCCGTGCTACTCTTCAATTGGTTTCACACTGCAGGTTTGGCTTCTATCACCGACAAGTGGGTCAGGTAATTGGAACGGCAAGCAACTGCTGTAGAAATCGACCGTTACCTTTTTTGCAGAGTGTAACGGCTACTTGCGTTGTAACGGCTACAATTTAACGGAGCTCCACGGCGTTTGCATTTCGAGACCGTTCCTTTCCCAGCGAGTGTTCCCATTGCGTCGGGAACCCGAAGGGGGGGGGGTCGAATGCCTTAAGTTCGAAGTTCTCGGCTAAGTTGCAATATGATCAAATCCTCTTTAAGCCTTAAAAATAGAAAAGTTCCTTTCGTATACTGCCTTCTTTCTAAACAAGTTAACTGCAGAAAGGCGTATTCGAGGGGCTACTGTTGGGGGAAATTACTCCATTTCCAGGACTTAAAGATTAATCCTTCAAAGGCTGAGGAGGACTCCGAAGCTAGTGAGCGGTGGTTCGAAGTATAAGTCGCCGCACCGAAGGGTACAGCAGTGCGAAGCCCTGGAGAACCCTCCGAATGGAAGATGAAGGCTCCGAAGCCCAAGGACAAGATTGATGGGATGTCCGGCTTATCCATCTACCTTGTAATATTTTACCTTATATAACCTTGTTCCTGGTACCGAATAGTTTCCACTATGTCGGATGTAATCTAGGGGTAAATAGGTCTTTTCCTTATGCTTTTTCACCTATAAATACCCCCCTTTGTACCTTGTAAAAGGGGATCCAGAACAAGTTGTTCACTACACTCATTCGGACTACTCGAGCTATTATCCAATTCGGAGGTTCGAGGTAGCCCTTAAGGCACAAACTCCTTGTTTGTTCGTTATTGATTTTAGAGAACCTGTTGGTGTAACTTTTACACCAACAAAGAGGCTTGGTGAAAATATCTGCAAGTTGGTTTTGAGTGTCAACAAACTGCAAATCAATATCGCCCTTTTCATTGTGATCTCTCAAAAAGTGATAACGCACATCAATGTGTTTGGTCCTAGAATGCTAGACTAGATTGTTTGCTAAACTGATTGCACTTGTATTATCGCAAAAGAGTGGAACATGTGAAAACTCCAACCCAAAATACCGCAAAGTAGAGACTATCCACAAAATCTGTGCGCAACAGCTAGCAGCAGCTACATATTCAGCTTCAGCTGTAGACTGTGCAACGCTAGACTTTTTGCGTGAAGACCAACACACAAGAGAAGATCCAAGAAAATGTATGTCCGGCCTCGTAGCCGTCAAGTACATGAGGGATCTGATCATGCTGTGGTACTCCTTTTGGTCCACCTCCTCTCCATCTTCATCTGGATCAAGAGCGATAGAAGTACCCATTGGGGTAGCAAGTGGTTTAACATTAGACATATCAAATTGTTTAAGCAAATCTCGTGTGTATTTTGTTTGATGGACAAAGGTTCCTTATTTGCTTTGCTTGATCTGCAAACCTAGGAAGAATGTTAGCTCGCCCATCATTGACATTTCAAACTCTCTGCTCATCGAATCTTCAAACTCAGCAACAAGCGTATGAGATGAACCACCAAATATTATATCATCAACATATATCTGAACAAGTATGAAGTCTTTGCCATGCATGATTGTGAACAATGTTTTGTCAACAGACCCCATCTTGTACCCATGCTCAATCAAGAACGTCCTCAGGCGGTCATACTAGGCCCTCGGTGCTTGTTTGAGCTCATATAATGCTTTGCGAAGTTTAAACACTCTATGGGGGTACTTGGGATCCTCAAAGCCAGGAGGCTACTTGACATAAATGTCCTCACCAATGAAACCATTCAAAAATGCGCTTTTCACATCCATTTGAAAACGTTTAAAACCGCACGAAGAGGCGAAAGCAAGCAAGATCCTAATGGCCTCAAGTCGAGCTACCGGTGCAAATGTTTCTCCAAAATCAATCCCTTCGACTTGAGTATATCCTTGCGCCACTAATCTAGCTTTGTTCCTTACTATCGCCCAGTCCTCCCCCTGTTTGTTTTTGAAAATTCATTTTGTGCCAATTAAATGAATGTTAGGGGGTGGATCAACAAGAAACCAAACTTGATTTTGTTCAAAATTTTCAAGCTCCTCATGCATGGCGTTGACCCAACTCACATCAAACAACGCGTGACTAACATCTAGTGGCTCAAAATCAGCAACAAAAGCAGAATCAACAAAATAAGCGGGAGATCGAGTTACTCGTTCATTTAACTCGCCGATGAACTGCTCCAGGGGATGCATTCTTTGAATACGAAGCGGTGCTTCTCTCTGCGATAGAACCTCCCCCTCAACTCTTGCCGAAGTTTGCTCCAGACTCTCAAAAGAAGAATCTTCAGGTCCTATAGTCAATGTAGTCGAAGCTTCTAGAGTCGTCATAGCAGGAGGTAGTCGTACAGCCTCAGAATCTTCATTGTCTGATGGATCTTCTTCCTCAAAAAGCATTTCACTCATATCATGTTCACTCGCAAAATCATAGTTAGAACTAATACATGGAGAAGTTTCATCAAATGTTACATCGCAAGATTCAACCAATGTGTTAGTTCCAAGATTGAAAACACGATAAGAGTGTCCATGTAAAGAATAGCCCAAAAAGATTCCATCAGAAGCGTGCGATTCAAATTTATCCAAATTACCTCGCTTTAGGATGAAGCAATGACATCCCAACACTCTAAAATGAGTGACCTTGGGCTTCCTCCCAAAGCGAAGTTCATAAGACATCACATTCAGCAAAGAGCGCAAAATGATCCTGTTGGAGATGTAACATGCTGTACTCATGGCTTCAGCCCAAAATTTTCTAGGAGTCCTGTGCTCATTCAGCATCGTCCTAGCCATCTCCAAAAGAGTATGATTCTTCCTCTCAACCACACCATTTTGTTGAGGGACTCTTGGTGCAGAAAATTGATGTTCAATTCCATGTTCGCGACAAAAATCTACAAAAGATCTATTTTTGAACTCGGTGCCATTATTGCTTCGAAGAGCCTTCAATGGACCCGGGAGTTCATTGAATAGCCTCAGCTCTAAGCTCCGAAAGTGCATGTTGGGGGAGATAATTCCGATGGCCGAAGAGGGCCCACTACCAGGGGGGCAGAGTCTGGTGCCGGAGCGGACAAGACTCGCTGGAGGTGAAGCCGGAAGCCTTCGGAGGCTTCGGAACGCTCCGGGCGGGATCGCCGGTGCCAGGCAATTGGCCTAAGGCCGGAGGCTACCCCCCGGAGTAGGATGTCGGAGGCTACCCTTCGAGAGTAAGGCCGAAGGCTACCCCTCGGGAGAAGACCGCCGAAGGCCATCCCTCGGGCCGCACTGCGGATCCGGAGGAAGCGCTGGCGGGAAAAGTACCGGTCAAGTCCGCGGGCGACAGGATCGCGATCCTCTGCGCCGTGTCAGGCGACGCCGGCAGCGCCCGACACGGCTGATACGTTGTCAGAGTCGAATCTTCCTGTCTGTACCAGGTGTAGCCCGTTTTTTCTGTACTACCGTCCGGCTCTCGGCCGCGTAGCAACGGGCGGTCCTGAGGCGTTTAGCCCTCTGGACGGGGCGCTCTATAAATACCACCCAACTACGGTTGTAACACACACTCTCAAGAAGCATTGAATACACTACTCTCATTCTCACTAAAGAAAACCTGCTGGTCCGATCCGTCATACCAATAGTTGGCGCAGTCCGTGGGAAGACTAGTCCAAGAAGCTAGCGTCCTCTACATTCACTCACTCAAGCATGTCGGGCAGAAAGGGGGCGAACACGGTTCCCTTGCGCCGGTCGACCCGCACCGCTGGGGTTGAGGCCGCTCCGGTCCTCGATCCCCGTCCTCCGGCTCCCCCGAACCCCGTTGTTGCGCCCACCGAAGGGCCCTCCCTGGAACCAACTCAGGCGCCGGAGGGGACTCCTGAGGCTCGAGGCCCTGATGGCGTGCCGGAGACAGCCTCCGTCAACCTGGCAGGGTTCCCAGAGGGGCTGCCGGGAGGGCACCCTCCGAGCGGACCCCCGGTGGTGTCCCTCCGGACCAACTACGCCCGTTCGCGAGATCCCGATACCACTTCAGGAGGAAGCGGGAGCCAAGCCGATGCCTTGGCCGCCGAGAACGCCCGGCTGAAGGCGGAACTGGCTCTGTGGCGCCAGGAGACGTCGCTCCGCCCTCCTGAGCCCTCCCGCGCTGCGAAAGCCGCAGCCGTGACACTAAGTGACGATGAAGATCCAGCGGATGAAGAAAACCCGTCATTCGATGAGGAGTCCCCCCTGCACCCGGACCTTCAGAGGGTGCGCTTCGGCTCGAAGTTTCGCGCCGCCAAGCTTCCCAAGTACTCCGGGGATTCTGACCCTGGAGAGTTCTCTCGCTCGTATGCCTTGGCGATAGAAGCATCCGGGGGGAGCCGGGATACCATGGCTAAATGCTTCCCCCTGGCGCTCGAAGGAATCACTCTCCGGTGGTTCTGGTCACTCCGACCTGGGTCCATCCATACACGGGACCAATTGAGGAAGAAATTCGTCAGCAATTTCCAGGGGACCTTCGTGGCCCCTATGTCCACCGGGAGCCTCTTCCAAGTAAAGCAGCAGCCCGGAGAAACCTTGCAGTAGTACTCTTAGCGTTTTGCACACACCAAAGCCCAGATCAAGGGGCTCTCGGCTTCCTCCGTCATCGACGCGGCCCGAGAAGGCGCCACCCACCTAGGCCTCCTCGACAAGCTCCACCGGAAACCTATCTCCTCGGTGGCACAACTCATGACGTATTTCGAGGAATACGCCCGGTCCGAAGAGGGGCAGATGCGCCGATAGGCGATGATAGCTCCTGTCCGGGCCTCGGGCGCCAGGACGTACGAAGCCTCGCCGGACCTCAACCGGGGAGCGCACCCCACCCCTGACTTCCATCGCCAAGATACCGGCCGGCAGGACTCCGTCCACCGGGACTCTCGGCGGGGCCGAAAGCATCCTCGGGGAGAGGTCCTCAGCATTACTCCCCGAGCCCCCGCTAAGCACCTGCACGCGCCCAGCGAAGGCTGCCCCACCGGATCCAAGGCTCCGCCTCGAGCGCTCTCCGGAGGAGCTACCTTCTACTGCAGCGTTCACGGTGAAAACCGGAGCCACGACACCGAATCCTGCCGGACCATACTCGCCCTCCGGAGCGACTACCTCGAGCGCAATGCTGGCCACGGTGCCACCGAAAAGGGGGCCCCGGTCCCCGCCCAAAAGCAGTTCAGGTGGTCGGGCGCCGCGACGAGCCAGAGGTCCTAAGCCTAGCCCCGGAGTTCAGCAGGGCCCAGGCCCCAAAGCTCGAAGATGCTCTGGACCGGGGGAAGCGAGTAGTCCTCCCCATATCCGGAGGAGGAGCCCTCGGGGCCCTATCCAAGCGCCATCGGCGGGACTACGTTCGGGAGGTCGGACATATCGGCGCGTCTGGCTCGACGCACCCTCACATTCGGGTTCCGAGCTCCGGCTCGACGCACCCTCGCAATCGGGTTCCGAGCTCCGGCTCGACGCACCCTCACATTCGGGTTCCGAGCTCCGGCTCGACGCACCCTCGCAATCGGGTTCCGAGCTCCGGCTCGACGCACCCTCACATTCAGGTTCCGAGCTCCGGCTCGACGCACCCTCGCATTCGGGTTCCGAGCTCCGGCTCGACGCACCCTCGCAATCGGGTTCCGAGCTCCGGCTCGACGCACCCTCGCAATCGGGTTCCGAGCTCCGGCTCGACGCACCATCGCAATCGGGTTCTGAGCTCCGGCTCGACGCACCCTCACATTCGGGTTCCGAGCTCCGGCTCGATGCACCCTCACATTCGGGTTCCGAGCTCCGGCTCGACGCACCCTCGCAATCAGGTTCCCAGCTCCGGCTCGACGCACCCTCGCATTCGGGTTCCGAGCTCCGGCTCGACGCACCCTCGCAATCGGGTTCCGAGCTTCGGCTCGACGCACCCTCACAATCGGGTTCCGAGCTCCGGCTCGACGCACCCTCACACTCGGGTTCCGCGCCCCGTCTCGACGCACCCTCACATTCGGGTTCCGAGCTCTGGCTCGACGCACCCTCGCAATCGGGTTCCGAGCTCAGGCTCGACGCACCCTCACACTCGGGTTCCTCGCTCCGGCTCGACGCACCCTCACATTCGGGTTCCGAGCTCCGGCTCGACGCACCCTCACATTCGGGTTCCGAGCTCCGGTTCGACGCACCCTCACACTCGGGTTCCGCGCTCCGGTTCGACGCACCCTCGCAATCGGGTTCAGATCCTTGACTCGACGCAGCCTCAAGGCAAAATAAATTCACCGTGCCTTCCTTCTAGCTGGTTAGCGCCCAGCCGGCAAGCCACCTACCTGCTACGGAGGGTGGAAGGGAGAGAGCAGGGAGAAAGGCTTCAACCGCATATATTGGAAAAAGAAGAAATAAAAGGGAGCGTACAACGTTTATCACGAATCAAAAGCAGTAGAAAAGGATCAAGAGAAGTTTTCATCTAAGCCAAGCAGGAACCGAAGGCCCCCTCGGTCACACTACTACAAAGCGACACTGTAGCGGCGGGCAAAATCGACCTATAGTGGCGGGCATCCAGTCCGCCACTGCTCTAACGCCACTGCTATCGCTGGTTAGCAGTGGCGGTCAGAGCGCCCGCCACCGCTGTGTCAACAGTAGTGGCGGGCGCGCTGACCTCATCAGCCCGCCACTGCTATTATCAATATCAGTGGCGGGCAGATGATGTCAGCGCGCCCGCCACCACTATGTCAACAGCAGTGGCGGGCAGATGATGTCAGCACGCCCGCCACCACTATGTCAACAGCAGTAACGGGCAAGCTACCTCATCTGCCCGCCACTGCTGTGTATAAGCCATAACACAGAATGCTGTGATCCCACAAACCAAAACACAGAAATTATATGCTTCACACAACCATCCACATACACAGCAGCAAAACATCCACATATCCACATACACAGCA
Source organism: Zizania palustris (assembly GCA_019279435.1). Taxonomy (NCBI): domain Eukaryota; kingdom Viridiplantae; phylum Streptophyta; class Magnoliopsida; order Poales; family Poaceae; genus Zizania; species Zizania palustris. Next base: position 52,929,757 of record JAAALK010000287.1, on the reverse strand, counting down.
GCAAAACATCCACATATCCACATACACAGCAGCAAAACATCCACATATCCACATACACATCCACAACAACAACACATCAACACAACAACCATCAATCTCATCAATTTTCAAAAATTCACAATGTTTACATTCTTCCGGTTTATGTTTCACAATAAACATCCATCAACACAATTCATTGTTTCACAAATACATGCTCATGCGGTTTATGTTTTCTTGGAAGGCTAACTCATATCTTAATTGGTTTGCCTTTTCATTCTTCCGACCCAATCGAAAAATACTCCAAGCTCATGAAGAATCTCATGCATCGTGAAGCGGCACATCCTTGATACGATTTCGTACATTTGTGATTCAGAGAGTTGGCTCTTCTCGGCAACGGTTGATGGACCTGACGCCTGCATACGTAAAATATAAGTACATACGCTGCAAGTTATATTAGATTAACACACAAGAAATCAACTTACTTCTTTAGTATCCTCAGATACTGTCCGCCCAAACTTTCCTAAGTTATTGCTAATGAAATCACAAGTATAGTAGCCACAATGCACGGAACCAAGAGATTGTTTGTGACACTTCAAAATAGACAAAGTTAGAACGATATATAGTTTGGCTTTATCAATTGAATTAACAAATTTAAAAATATAATATTACCGGAAAGTTGGTTCTGATAAGCATTTCTTTTGGCCTCTGTGGATCATGTGGGCCACCTAACTTTTCCACGTAGTATCTATGTGCACTCTGAATAACATTTAATATATCTTGATATTCTTTTTTGGGTTTGTCGAGCGAGTCGAGCACATAAACCCTTGAGCTTTTTGGGTATATTAGAAGTGCAATCCAATGATCACTATCGAAAGAAGTAATATATGATTATGTTAGTTTCATAATCGATAAAAAGTGTTTAAGTGGATATAGTGGGTATACTTACTTAAAGTTATATGCCCCACATATAATTTCTCTGTCCTTCCATTGATACATGCACCGCGCAATATACAACGCGGCACAACTCCTTTTGTTCTTCTTAAGTTTGTCTTCATCTTTATTGAACATCTTTCTTTGAAATTTTTTCTTACCCGCAGTCCAGTACTTGCTATCATTCTGGTTTAGTGTCGGGTTCAGCGCACTTTGGCTTATTAATGACGGGTTTAGGTACCCATACAATTTAGACTCGTCACCGCGTGAATTACAACTGCATATGTTATAAAACAATAGTCAATATAAGACATTATTTATTTTTTCTTTGTATTGACAAAGTATAAAGTACTTACATGCACCAGAGCATCATGCTTGTGATGTCGGTTCGCTTCAGACGAAACATCCGATGGAAGTCGTCGAAAAATAGTGCAAGCTTAAACTCTGGGCAGTTGAATATTTCTTGTGGAACCGTCAGTTCTATTTGTGTTACACCTAACGAAGACGCTTCGAGGTACCAGTCATGAAATGTTTTCATCGTCCAAGGCATACAATTAAGTACTCCTTGGGGTAATAATGGTTTGCCTGGTTCGTATTCGATATAATCCTTGTCTCCGTAGGTCCTCTTATCAACAGAAAGTGAGCCCGCATGCTTTTGTACTGGAGCCTTTATGGGAGCCGCTTCGGGCATAGAACGTGTTTGCCCCAAAGTATTAAAAAATTTATGCATCTCAGATTTCAGCGCAGAACACTGCCCAGCTTGAACAGTTATCTTGTGGATTACTGGCTTTGGGCATGCATCTTGTTTTTCAGGCTCGGCAGCAACTAGCACTGGCACTTGAGGATCAGCCGGAACTGGCACTTGAGGCTCAGTCGGAACTAGCACTGGCATTTGATCTGGCTCTGGCACATTTGTGTTGGGCTCATCAGTGGGCTCAAGCACTGGCACTAGCTTTGTCACTTGAGGATCAGAAGTCACTTTCGATTCTATCACTTCTGCCACTTTATTGGGCACTGGCTCTTCCTCTGCCTTTTCCTCTATTTCACGCTCATCAACAGGTGATAATGATCCTATATTTTGCACATCCTGAGATGAAAGATATGTGGGGGATTGTGATGAGACAATAGGTGATTTACTCTGAGAACTTGTCTGCAGTAATTTGATATCTCGGCTCGCCCATAGGACAAAGTTATTTAGAGCATCTCCGATTGTCTCAATCCCCTCATCAGGCATTGGAAGATCCAAGGGGTCATTAATAAATCTGTCGTTGGTGATCTCATTGACCTGAACCTTGGTATAGTCAGCAGGAATAGGCCGATTGTGAAATAAATCCCCAGGCATAGCAATGCCTCGTGCAGCCTCTTGGGAATGCCCTTTGCGCCCTATCGGTACATGCAGGCTGCAGGGTGTGTCCTCTTTAATATAATTTACAGGAAATTTGTCTTGTACTGAGCCAACACTGCTTGGTACGTCGAGTCGTACCTCTGGCACAATTATTTGTCCAGCTGCAGCCTGCATTATGTTTGGATTCTCGTTAATAAATTCAAAAAAGTGTCGCTCCCACTCTGCACGGCGCTCTGCGGCGTCGTCTGTGCGTGCTTGACGCTTCTTGTATGTGGCACCCTCCTGTTTCTTGAAAGTATTTTTCCAGGGTGCTATAGAAGAGACACCTCGGGTGCGCCCTCGATGTTCCTCGTTTCCGAGAGCAGATGTAAGCTGGTCATTACATCCCTCGGGCTTGAACTTTCCAGTCTTCTCCAACTCAGCGATTTCCTGTGCTTTTTGGAATACTTCACTAGTCCGTGAGTCAGAGAGCATATATTGGCCCTCGGGTGTTTTTTTAGCTCGACCTAGGAGCCATCTCTTAGTGCGCTGATCAGCACCTGAAAACTGTTCAGGTAACCCAGCCGCACGGTCCTCCTCCTCCTTTTTACTCCACTCATCCTCCTTAGCCTTATATCCACCTGGCCCAAGTTTATGGGGGAACTTATTCTTCTTATTAAGTTCTTTGAACATTATGCTCTCTTGTTTGGCTTCTTCGGAGCAATGCTGCATTTTGAATTCATTCCATTCATTTGGCGTTATAAAGCCGTAGTCGTTGAGTGGCGACTCATCTTTCTGAAGGTATTGTGTGTTCAGTTTAGTCCTAAATGTACGGAGAGCCTTCCCGATAGTCTTCAATGTGGCAGCTTTAGCGTCTTCTAAGCGGTCTTCCGGGAATTTATAATGCGCTTTTATATGCTGCCACAATTCGTTCTTTGTAGCTTCAGGGACAGTCTTCCAATTTTTCCAAACTATCTTACATCGCTCCCTGGCGAGACATCCACAGTCGTTACGCCACTTCGCTGTGATTTCTTTTGGCTTCTTTGGAGCCCCATCAACATGCACTTCTTCAACCTCATAGATAGCTGTATGTAGCTTGTTCTTCTCCTGTTTCCCTCTCCTCTTCGCATTTGCAGACGATGTTGTGGCAGTGGGCTCAACATCTGTTCGCTCAGCTGACTCAATAGCTGGGACAATAGTTGTTCTTTTCTCGACTTGGAATAATCGACGCTTGCTTCCTCGCTTTGGACGATCCTACGATGATAGACAATGTGAGCTTCAGGAATGTAATCCTCGGTTAGAAGCTGCTCTGACTTGTTACTAACGTAATAATTACCTCTGCTTGAGCTTCAGGAATGTAATCCTCATCGGCTTCTTCTCTCGTTCTCTTCTTCCTAGGCTCCATTGGATGTTCATTCTCCGGAGAGTGGTACGAAGATTCGCTATCGGAGGATCCTTCAGATGAACCCTCTTTATTTGTTTTTGCGGGAGACTCGTAGATGAGCTCCTCGATGGAACGTCCTTCTTCCGCCATAGATAAACTATTCATATGAAGAGGCTAATGTATCAGAATTTTGGTTATGCAAAAAAGGTCTGATGTCATATTAATCCTAAAGTTAGGATGTTGTGTTGTTTTCTCTCTCTAGTGTTGTTGAGGCCTCAGCATATTTTGTGTTGTTTTTCAAAATGTTCATGTCTGCCATGGAACCATGTTCACGCCCATTCCCTGTCAGCAACACGAGAAAGAAGTTGTTGATAGGAATGGACGTGTCACATGGTTTGATGACATACATGAGATAACTCAATAACAATTTGCATCATAGGCCTCTAAAAGGAATTGCAGAATCTAATATTGGTCTTCAACCGGATGCATGAACTTGAGGATTAGTATATAGTAGCCTTAGAAATAATAGCAGTAGTAAACTGAACACAATGTTGTTGAGGCCTCAGCATATTTTGTGTAGCTTTTCAAAATGTTCATGGCTGCCATGGAACCATGAACACATCCATTCCCTGTCAGCAACACGAGAAAGAAGAAATTGTTGACAGGAATGGATGTGTCTCATGGCTTGATGACATACATGAGATAACTCAATAACAATTTGCATCATAGGCCCCTAAAAGGAATTGCAGAATCTAATGTTGGCCTTCAGCCAGATGCATGAACTTGAGGATTAGTATATAGTAGCCTTAGAAATAATAGCGGTAGTAAACTAGTCACAGTGTTGTTTAGGCCTCAGCATATTTTGTGTAGCTTTTCAAAATGTTCATGGCTGCCATGGAACCGTGAGCACGCCCATTCCCTGTCAGCAACACGAGAAAGAAGTTGTTGATAGGAATGGATGTTTCACACGGCTTGATGACATACATGAGATAACTCAATAACAATTTGCATCATAGGCCTCTAAAAGGAATTGCAGAATCTAATATTGGTCTTCAACCGGATGCATGAACTTTAGGATTAGTATATAGTAGCCTTAGAAATAATAGCAGTAGTAAACTGAACACAATGTTGTTGAGGCCTCAGCATATTTTGTGTTGCATTTCAAAATGTTCATGGCTGCCATGGAACCGTGAGCACATCCATTCCCTGTCAGCAACACGAGAAAGAAGAAGTTGTTGACAGGAATGGATGTGTCGCATGGCTTGATGACATACATGAGATAACTCAATTACTATTTGCATCATAGGCCTGTAAAAGGAATTGTAGAATCTAATGTTGGTCTTCAACCGGATGCATGAACTTGAGGATTAGTATATAGTAGCCTTAGAAATAATAGCGGTAGTAAACTGATGACAATGTCGTTGAGGCCTCAGCATATTTTGTTGCCATGGAACATTAGAGGGAAAAACAACACAAAATATGCTGAGGTATCAACAAAACTAAAGAGAGAGAACAACACAATCTCCTAGCTTGAGAATTAATATAGTGGCTTCGGAAGTAATAGCTGACTACTGTAGCCAAGAAAAGTTTTCATACATTTCCCACCTTTGACACTGTGATCAGTTTACTACTGTAGCCTCAGAAGTAATAGCAGTAGTAAACTGATTACAGTGTCAAAGGTGGAAAATGTATGAACACTCTTCTTGGCTACAGTAGTGAGCTATTACTTCTGAAGCTACTATATTAATCCTCAAGTTAGGAGATTGTGTTGTTCTCTCTCTCTTGTGTTGTTGAGGCCTCAGCATATTTTGTGTTGTTTTTCAAATATGTTCATGGCTGCCATGGAACCGTGAGCACATCCATTCCCTGTCAGCAACACGAGAAAGAAGAAGTTGTTGACCGGAATGGATGTGTCCCACGGCTTGATGACATACATGAGATAACTCAATTACAATTTGCATCATAGGCCCCTAAAAAGAATTGCAGAATCTAATGTTGGCCTTCAGCCAGATGCATGAACTTGAGGATTAGTATATAGTAGCCTTAGAAATAATAGCGGTAGTAAACTGGTCACAGTGTTGTTTAGGCCTCAGCATATTTTGTGTAGCTTTTCAAAATGTTCATGGCTGCCATGGAACCGTGAGCACATCCATTCCCTGTCAGCAACACGAGAAAGAAGTTGTTGACCGGAATGGATGTGTCTCACGGCTTGATGACATACATGAGATAACTCAATTACTATTTGCATCATAGGCCTCTAAAAGTTGTTCTAAAAAAGTGGTAATGTGGTATGCAATATTTCTCATGGCATAACTTAGATATAGAAGACTTCACTCAAGAACTAGAGGGGGGTGAATAGGCGCCTCGACAAAATTCTTTCGAATTAGATGGCCCTTTCAAAACACCCAACGCTCCTCCAAACTTAATCACAGATTTAGCTCCAATGAGTCAAATTAAAGAGTACATCACAAACTTGCTATATAATCTTTATGTCTAATCAAGAAATCAGAATTTAAACAAACTTAATTATCTAAACACCTTGCAATGATTTCAAGGGTAGCCGAGGGTGGCGTGGGCTTTGGGAGCGACGTGCGGAGTTTGGCGCCGACGGCCTTCGGGGACGACGACGACGGGCTCCGAGGGCGGCGTGGGCTCCGGGAGCGGTGGCAATGGGCAGAGTTCGGCGCACGGGAGTTAGTGAACACTCTTCAAATGAAGTAAACAAGCATATATATGTAATATTATTAAACCCCAAGTTTAAATCTTTTAAAATTTTAAGACCCGTAAAGTAGAATTATTTTAATGAATAAAAAACCTATGATTGATAACCAATCATTGGAGTTACACTCAGAAACACTCACCAAAATTACATGATAACCAATCATGGTTTATCTACTTCGATGGTTACTCAATTTAGTTACTTATACCAAGCAATTGAGACTTTAATCAAGTTTAACTATTCTTGCAAGACCAAATAGAATGTGTAAGATTTAGAATGGCACAATCTTGACATTGAATAGTACTGAAAACAGAAATCCTTTTGAACATCACTCAACAGATTAGACAAATGAATTTCAGTATCAACTGACTTTAGTACTGTATTTTCAGATCAATCATGGCACAAAATAGATTACCAGAAAAACCTTGAGAAGAACTTAAACATATGTTGTGGCTATAAAATTATACACTATAGTGCAGGTTTGATTCAACCATCTATAAGTAACATGTGCTCAAAACATATAGCAAAACAGAATCAGTAACTATTTAAAACAGAATTCAAACTTGCTAGGTTCCAAGAAGCAGGTCATTGAATTGTGACATGATTTTCAACCATGTCTATTGGCATAAAACTTGTGAGTCATGGTTTAACCACCCTGAACTACCATGTCTTTTTTCTCATTGCGTGTTTGTCAACCCAAAATGAGCAAACTATTGCTCCTATTAATCCACATCGATCAATGCACAGTTTACATTATCTTCGTGGATAACTGAGAATCACTATAGCAGGTCATCCACCATTTAGCAATCAGCAGGGACAAAAACCTTCACTAAACATATAGCAATCAGCAGAGAAAATTGGAAAAGGGGAAGTTTTTAGCAACCTGAACGGGGACGGCGGCGTGCGCTCGGGGACGGGGACGGCGGCGCGGAGTCTGGGGACAGCGACGTGGGCTCCGGCGGAGTTCAGGGTGACGACGGCGACGAGTTCTGAGGGTGGCGGTGCGGGCTCCGGGACGGGGATGGCGGTGTGCGTCGGGGACGGGGACGGCAGCGACGAGGGGTCCGGGTACACCGACGCGGGCTCCGGTGACGGGCTTCGAGGACGACTACGATGACTCCGAGGTGGCGGCGAGGGGTCCGGGGACACCAACGGCTCCGAGATGGCAGCGATGGGCTTCAGGGACGACAACGACGGGCTCCAAGAGGGTGGCGGCGCGGGCACTGGGAGCGGCAGTAACTGGAGCGAAATATAAATAGGTGGATTAGCAGTGGCGGGCATGATGACGTCATCCACCCGCCATTGCTATTTTCTCATAGTAGTGGCGGGCATGCTGACATCACCTGCCCGCCACTACTAATCCGCCCGCCGCTGGTGCTCGATGCCACTACTAAAAGGAATAGTAGTGGCGGGCATGCTGACATCACCTGCCCGCCACTACTAATCCGCCCGCCGCTGGTGCTCGATGCTACTACTAAAAGGAATAGCAGTGGCGGGCTAGTGACGTCATCATACCTGACCGCCACTACTATTAGAGGTGGGGGTTATCTAACATACGTTGCTGTACTTTTCGAGAAACACATTGTAGCGCAGTGGTGCGGGGTTGCTTTGGTGCCGTGCGGTTCGAGGTTCGAACCTTGCTGCCGACAGGCGGTTTGAGGTTCGAACCTTGCTGCTAGCATCCAAACATTTTTTTACATTTCTATTCTAATTTCATTACTTTTTTATTCATGTTTAAATTCTAGTTTGAACTTGATTTTTTAAAAATAAAAATACATCATAACTTATCAAATTAGAAAAATTGTATTTTTATGCCTCACTTTACTTTTTTTTATTTCATTAATAAACATGTACAATAAAAATACATCATAACTTATCTATAGTTTATTCTTCCTTTGAAATTGAAACTTTTTGTACAATAAAAATACAACACCAATATTCTAATTGCAAAAACTGGTATTTTTCTCCCTTAGTTTACTGTTTTTATTATTAAGTGTGTTTTTATTACATGTTGTTACGATATGATCGAGACTTTTGTAGCGCGGTGGTGCGGGGGCTCGCTTTTGACACATCATGTTTATTTGAAAGCAAGTAAACAAACACAAGTCCAGGCTGGGGAAACCAGCTTACACATCGAAACGCACTACTGGTCAAACCCAAAGGAAAGATATGGTTTGGAGCTTCTTCTTCTTCCTCGGCACAAACCCAACCTATTTCTGGTTAAACAGATTAAAAGCCTCAACTTGCCAATCCTCAACCAACTCGGCATCATCAGGCAGTCTAAACTTCTCTCCATGTTCCTGAACAAGAAAATACACGCGGCGACGATAGTGAGAACAACTTATTATCAATGATTGAATTGGATGATAAAAATATAAAATTTGCATAAAAAGAGGATCTTGCCTCCTTCATCCTCTTGATGCCGCATTGCTCTACATGCTTCCCTTTTCCACCGCTAGCCTCGGCATGTTTCCCTCTACCACCGGTTGTCTCATCATTCTTCCGTAGCACAACACTTACCCTATCTGGTTGCGGCGATCGCGAGTCGTCCTCCGAGTCGGAGTCCATTATGAGAATCACTTTCTTCGCCAAACAACTGCAAACTATACCATCATGTACCTTATGTTTACCGCATTTGCAAACCTCCCACACGTCACTTGATGTAGAGTCTGAGGATCGACTGTTTGTTGGTTCAATCTTAGGAGGAGCCATCTGCATTTTTTTTGTCACATTGATATAACATTAAAAAACCCTAAGCTAGTAATATTATAGTACATTAAAAAACATTATTGTTATAGTGGAAATTTGTTTTCTCAGAATTTTTTTATAGTACATTAAAAAAATTATTGTTATAGTGGAAATTTTTTTCTCAGAAATTTTTACAGTAGATTAAAAAACATTATTGTTATAGTGCATTCTACTAGTAATATTATACTAAATTATATTACCACGCATAAATTAATATAACAATCCTCCATCATTTTAACCCTAAGCTCAAATAAAATAAGACCAAATAAAGAAGTAGGTTAATAATTATTTACTGATCGACTGGATGGCGGCGACGACGGGCGGCGCCGACGGGCTCCGAGGAAGGCGGCGACGGGCGGAGGGCAGCGGCGACGTGCTCCGGGACGTCGACGGCGGCGACGGGAGGAGGGGGGCGACACGGGAGTTTAGGGTTTAGAAAATGAAACTAGGTTTTCGGACGGCGGGAGTGGAAAGTATATATAGGTGTCTTAGTAGTGGCGGGCATGCTGACGTCAGCATGCCCGCCACTACTAAAAGGATAGCGGTGGCGGTCTGGTGACGTCATCATGCCCGCCACTACTAATCCGCCGTTGGTGGGGTTATCTAGCATACGTTGCCACTCAAGTCAAGAAAGACTTAGTAGCGCAGTGGTGCGGGGGTTGCTTTGGTGCCATGCGGTTCGAGGTTCGAACCTTGCTGCCTGCAGGCGGTTTGAGGTTCGAACCTTGCTGCTAGCATCCAAACATTTTTTTACATTTCTATTCTAATTTTCATTACTTTTTTATTCATAATTAAATTCTAGTTTGAACTTGATTTTTTTAACAATAAAAATACATCATAACTTATCAAATTTAAAAAATTGGTATTATTCTGCCTCACTTTACTTTTTCTCCCTTAGTTTACTGTTTTTATTTCATTAAGTGTGTTTTTATGATCAAAGTCAAAAAAAGTTCAATTTGAACTACAAGACATGAAATAATTCACAACACTCAATCCTCATTTGATCTTGAAAATGTTTTAATAATAAATGACATAATTGATTTTACAACTAAACATAAATGATCTAGCCTTGAACTAATTTTCCATCGCCATTGGTGCGTAGATAAGGAATCACACTGCCAAATGACAGTTTTGCTTCAACCACATTGATCCTTGATATGTCAACAAAAAACGGCACCTCATCAAACTGATTGTATTCTTCTTCATCTTCGACTCCATCAACTCCAACAATTCTTTGTTTTCCTGGAGCAACGATGTATTTTTTCTCATCTTTAGGATCAAGTATGTAAAATACTTGTGCCACGGATTGAGCGAGTATCCAAGGGTCATCTTTATAAGCCACCTTATTAAGGTCAACTATCGTAAACCCGTAATCATCCACCTCCACACCTTCTGGATGTCTCACCCACTGACACTTAAATACAGGGATTTCTATAGAGTTCCCGTAGTTAAGTTCCCATATTTCTTCGATGTATTCATAGTAAGCATTCTTTTGTCCAGTGCTATCTTCTGCTTCTCCTCTGACACCACTATTTTGGCGCTGACTCCTTTGATCCTTTGCTTTGGTATAGAATGTGAAACCATTGATGTCATACGCTTGCCATGTTTTAACCATGCTCAATGGACCGTAAGACAATTTATTTATCATCATCTCTTCGTCGGTTTCTCCGATCGAAAGGTTTAGATCCCTCAGCCATGATGTGAAATAGATTTTGTGTTCTTTCATAATCCATTGTTCATCGTGATCTTCATTCTTTTCACGAAGCTCTTGTAGGTGTTGTTCAACATATGGTCTCATAATCGCCAACTGATGCATTACACTGTGACGTGATTCTCTTATTCTTTGATAACTATTGTCTCGTATGATTTTCCTGCCTTTAGTTCCTTTACCGGTGAGTCTTCCATGGTGCCGCGACACGGGAACTCCTATTGGTCTTCCATCTCTTATGTAATCTGCATAGCACTCAATGACTTCCTCAGTCGTGTAGCCCTCTATCATGGAACCCTCTGGATAAGCACGATTTCGTACGTAACCCTTGAAGATAACCATTAGACGCTCGTACGGATACATATTGTGCAGGTACGTTGGACCGAGAACAAAGATTTGGTCTGCTATATGTATCATATAGTGCTCCATAATATCAAAATATGAAGGAGGAAAGCACATCTCAAGCTGACACATAGTCTCCCTCATTTGTTTACGTAATTCATTTAACTCGTCAGTGTCGATCACCTTCTTTGATATGACATTGAAGAAGTGACACATGTGTGTTATCACCATCTTCAGAAATGAATGTTTAACTCCTCTTACTGCGATGGCGAGGAATAGCCCAAGCATAACATGACAATCATGAGTGTTGTAGCCGCTCATCCTCAAATCTGCTACGGAGACAATATTCTTTATATTCGTTGAGAATCCTGTTGGAACTCTAATTCCATGTAGACACATGCAGATTGATCTTTTCTCGTCAATTGTGAGGTTATAGCTAGCAGCCGGAAGGAAAAATTTTCCATTGGCCCTTTCCTGTGGGTGAAGCTCGGGTCTAATTCCGAGAGTTTGAAGGTCCCTTCGTACTTTGAGTCCATCTTTTGATTTGCCCGGTATGTCTAACAAAATACCGATAGTGCTTTCGAAGACATTCTTCTCAACGTGCATTGTATCGATAGCATGACCAATCTCCAACTCCTTCCAATAGGGCAAATATCTAAAGAAGATCGACTGCTTTTTAAATGGAGCGTCCATTGAAATTTTTTCAGATTTCTTCCTCTTCTTTCCGAAAACAACTTTGATATTCTTTACCATTTCGAATAGAAATTTGCCATCTCGATTTCGTGGAGGCTGTCCAAGCTCGATTGTACCGTCGAAATGGTTCCTATTTCTTCGATATTTGTGGTTTTTTGGTAAAAATCTGCGGTGTCGCATATATATCGTCTTAACGAATGATGGAAGATGCATAGATTCTGTCTGGTCCACACACACTACACATGCTGTCTTTCCTTTAACCTGTCCTGTTAGGGACATGCGTCCTGGGTTGTCAGCTATGGTGCAAAAGATTATGGCTCTTAGATTGAAGTGCTCTTTCTTGTGCTCATCCCACACACAGACACCATGTTCCCATAGACGTTTCATATCCTCCATCAAAGGTTCTAGAAAGATATCAATGTCATTGCCAGGTTGTTTTGGACCAGAAATTAGAGTAGTGAGCATAAGGTATTTTCTTTTATGGCACAACCATGATGGAATGTTGAACAAGCATAGAAAGACTGGCCACGTACTATGTGGGTTCCTCATCTCACCGAAGGGATTCATTCCATCCGTGCTAAGTCCCATCCTGATATTTCTAGGATCGTCCGAGAAATCTGGATGGGCCAAGTCAAATGATTTCCACTGCCTAGCATCCGCAGGGTGCCGAAGTTTTCCGTCCTTCTTTCGCCCAGCGAAATGCCAGATTAATAGTTCAGCATCTCTAGGATTAGAGAACATACGTTTCAAGCGATCAATCACCGGTAGGTACCACATTACTAAGGCCGGAACTTTCCTCTCCATCTTTTTTCCAGGATGGTCTTCAATAACATTTTTATTCCTCTTCTGCAACCTCTTATTATTCTTCTTCTGGTGGTCATTGTAGTCCTCCGCACAGTCATTTGGACGTTTGTATCGACTCGCGTTGCACTGCGGACATCTCTCTAACAATCCATACTCTTTTCGATATAGGATACAGTGGTTCGAGCATGCATGAATCTTCTGAACGCCCAAAGTCAACGGACAAATCATCTTCTTTGCTTGGTACGTATCAGATGGTAAACCATTGGGTTTTGGCAAAACCTTTTTTAGGAGTTGTAAAAGATCTGAAAAACTGGTGTCAGACCATCCATTGCTGGCCTTCAGTTTCATAAGCTCAAGAATTGTGTACAACACAGTATACTGCTTATCGCATCCATGGCGTTCCTCGTAAAGAAGGTTTTTTGATGCTTTGTCAAGTGCTTCAAAGTTATCGTATCCTTTGGTTGTAGTTCTCTGCAACAACACCTCAGGCGCAACATTTCGCATCAGTTCCTCCACATCAAAGGCGTCATCATCATCATGTTGATCAACATCATCATGTGTTATGTCGGATGTATGATCACAACCTCTTCTATGTTGATGAGCATCTTGCGGCACATCAGAATCTTCAGGAGGATTTTGGCCCATCTCACCGTGTTTCGTCCATATATAATAGTTCTTCACGAAACCATTTTTCAACAAGTGAAATCGTATGGTTTCACGATCAGAACACGGATACATCGCTTCGTTTTTACAAACTTTACAAGGACAATATATTGCCTCTTCACTCTGACGGGAAGCATATTGTGCGGCAGCTTCAGTAAATTCAGTTAATCTGTTAAAATATGCCACCACATCTCCGTCGTTGGACGAGTACATCCAGGACCTGTGCTCCATCTAAAACATATATTATTTGAAAAAATATTAATAAAATAATTATTGTTAATTTTATTAATTTACAAATTGAAAATATATTGATTTATTATCGCTCATAACAACATTAATTAAAAATCCTCAATGCTTTAATTAAAACTACTTATTAAGCAGAAAAAATTATTAAATAAATTAACTATATTGGTTTCTCTCTCTCTCCAAACAACATAACTCTAGATCTATAATCATAAATCAAATTAAAAAAGAGATTAAAATGACGTAAATCAATATTCAAGTGATGAATAATTGTGAGGAGGGTCATATTTGTTCATTTGGGAGAAGGTAACACCGTAAATGGAAGATTATTTGAAAATTTCTATTCACAAACCCTAAATTAGAAAAACGATAATAACTCATTGTATACATGATTAAATACAAAATAAATGTGAGATTCGTCATGGATTTACCTCCTAGAATGAAATCCTTCAAAAGAAACGAAAACAAAGCCTCCCCCTCTTTATCTAGATTTTTGTCGCCATTGTACGGACAAAATTGAATGCGAACTCCAGTAGAGCTCGGGGAGGAAGACGCTGCGCTTTTATAGCTAGAATAGTAGTGGCGGTCGCAAGTGATGTCATCATTACTTTAGTGGCGGCCATCTTAGCAGCGGCGGGCAGCACCAGCGCCCGCCACTGCTATTGGTACATTAGTGGCGGTCCGGGCTGACGTCATCACCGACCGCCACTACTTTACCAGCAGTTGTGGCGGGCGCTGGTGCTGCCATCAGCACCAGCAACTCTAGTGGCGGGCATCTAATGGCCCGCCACTACAATGGTTTTGCCCAACGCCACTACAGTGACAGTTTGTAGTAGTGTCAGATGGACCACCTGGGCCAGAGCGCGCCCCGAAAGTCGGAGGGGGGCCAGGGTCGAGTCCCTGCGTCTTTGACGACCTCCGGGGACGCCCCTTCGGAGGCTTCGGGCTCCGTCTCGCCCCGTTGCTCCGAAGTCCTCATCGTGTTGACGGGGGCTCCGGACCTCGCGTCCGCAACATCGTCAGGAGGCGGGGTGGATGGATCGACGGCCCGAGCGGATGTGCCTGCGCGAGCAAGCGAAGGATGAAATCGAGAAGGTCCCGGCATTTGGAGAAAGGATTAAGTAAGTTGTTATACCTTCATTCGAGGCCTCTACGAGGCACCCCGAAAGCTGGGTGGGCCCCGATGGGCTCGGACGGTAAAAGAGGTTGTCGATCGAGTTTACCGGGGAGCCCGCCGCCACCACGGCGAGCTCGGCCTCCATGTCAGCGCACCCCTCGACGGCGCCAAGCGGGTCGGCCAGCCCCCCGCGGTCCAAGCTGTCCGTCTCCCTGCTCCCTCGAGAGCTGGCGGAGACTCCCTCCGAAGCTGGTCCGCGCGGGGGAGCAGTCTCCGGGGGCGGTGTCGCTTCGGTGGTGGGCACCCCCTACCCGGTCCCCGCCATAGGCTCCACGGGGTCCAGGCGAGGAGGAGCATCTCCAGCCCTCTCAACGTTCGGCCGGAATGGCGGGGCCGGATCCGGAACTGCCGGAGGATCCCCCGACTCCGACTGGGCCCCGTCACTCGATCCCCCCCACTCGGAGTGGGAAGCGGAGGAGTGCCCTAGAGAAAGTTGCTTCGGGCCCTTCGCTACCTTCTTCTTCTTCTTGGAGGGGCGCCGGGGGGAGAGGCCACCGTCGGGCTCGCTCACTTTCCTCTTTGGGACGGCCCGGAGGACCTCGTCCTCCGAAAGAGGTGGGGGCGAGAGCTTGAGCGCCCCCCACACTCTGTTGAAGCGCTCCCAAGAGCCCACCAGCTCCAGGCGTCGGGCGCGCTCGGCCGGGGTAGGGGCTCCGAGGACCCACTCCGTCATGCGGGCCACCTCCTCGGGGGTCCGGGCAACGAGCGATCCTGCGTTCGGAGATCACTATCGGAGTCCCCTTTGAGCATGAAAGAAGGATATGGAGTTAGGAGGTGCAGAAGCTTACCGAGCTGCTAAGAGAGCTCCACCGGAATCGACTCGTCCCTGCTACTTCGGAGCGACGCCGGCCATTCCTCCTTCAGCGGAGGGATCTCGAGGGCCACAAACTCCTCCGCTAGGTCCCGCATGCTCATGCGGCGGGCGACGATCTGGAGGAGCTGGATCCTCGAGGAAATCGAGCTAGCGTTGGCCTCGATGTGTGCCTCCCTTCGGAACCAAATGTGGCGCGAGACCCCGGCAAGGCCGGAGCTGAGCCCCAAGTGGACGTAGAACCACCGGTTCACCCACTTGGAGTACCACCTTTCGTTGATGGCCTTGGCCGGGAAGGAGTCCGCGTACCTCCTCCGGAGTTGGAAGTTGATGCTCCCATAGGCCAGTATCTGGCCTCCCTTCTTCTTCGGTTGGCAGAGAGCTTCGTGCATCTGCGCGAAGAATTCCGCCCTCCCTTCGCAGCCTTCGGCATGCATGGCCCACTCGAAGATGGCGAGGTGGGCCACGACGTTAGGCGACAGCTGTGGGAGCTCTAGATGGAAGGCATCCAGCACCCCTGCAAGGAGCTCCGAAGCGGAGAACCCTAGTCCGGCATCGAAGAAAGCCTCGAAGACGATGACTTCACCCTCTCGCGGCTGTGGGACCGTCTCTCGGCCCAGCTTCCTCGCGGGCGTCTCGGGGCCGAGGCGGGCTCTGGTCGCCTGCTCGATCGACGCGTCCGTGCACACAGACGGGCCGAGCTACAAGGTTTGCTCCCGAAACCGCTCTGAGGCAGGACGAAGCTCGCGCGCGCCGCGTGTCTCCGACGGACCAGACGCCATCGCCGTCGTCGCCGTCGCCGCTGCTATCTGGCGCTGAAGGAAGCGCGGGTCCATCGCCATGGTGGGGGCAGCACTCCTCACCATTGCGCAAGGAAGCAAGGGGAGAGCTAGCTCTCAGGAAGCAGGATGGGTGTCGTCTAAAGCGGCGAGATTGGGTGCGACAAGATGGAGAGGGTGAAGTAGGCCGCGCGATGGTGGGTATATAAGCGTGAGGCCGCCTGTCCCTCTTCCGTTCGATTCAGCGTGTGAACGCGGTGGTCCCATGGCGCCCGCATTTAAGTCTCAACCGGCGCATTTGGGGCGCGCTGGCTCTTGGCGGTTTGCCTCCCCAAGGCCGTTCACACGCGCACAGCATTAACTGTTTCAAGCGATGCTTAGCCGCCTCCTCGGGAGCAGGGCCCTGCGGTCAAAGACGCACAGGCCCCCAGCGAGCCTGGTCAACTCCCCTCAGCTCGCCGATAGGCGCTTCGAAGCGAATCCCAGCTTCCGGACCCATCGACGCCTGCCCGCCTCGGAGCTTCTCTGCATCGTTCGAACGGGACCGCGTCACAGCAGGCCCCAACACCTCCGCGTAAGTGAATTTCCATATGAAAATTATCGAAATTATCATCTGCGCTTCCACCCTCTCTCAATGCAGGGCTTTTGAGAAGAAAGAAGCGAGGGGCTACTGTTGGGGGAGATAATTCCGATGGCCGAAGACTCGCTGGTGCCGGAGTCTGGTGCCGGAGCAGACAAGACTCGCTGGAGGTGAAGCCGGAAGCCTTCGGAGGCTTCGGAACACTCTGGGCGGGATCGCCGGTGCCAGGCAATTGGCCTAAGGCCGGAGGCTACCCCCCGGGAGTAGGATGCCGGAGGCTACCCTTCGGGAGTAAGGCCGGAGGCTACCCCTCGGGAGAAGACCGCCGGAGGCCATCCCTCGGGCCGCACTGCGGATCCGGAGGAAGCGCTGGCGGGAAAAGTACCGGTCAAGTCCGCGGGCGACAGGATCGCGATCCTCTGTGCCGTGTCAGGCGACGCCGGCAGCGCCCGACACGGCTGATACGTTGTCAGAGTCGAATCTTCCTATCTGTACCCGATGTAGCCCGTTTTGTCTGTACTACCGTCCGGCTCTCGGCCGCGTAGCAACGGGTGGTCTTGAGGCGTTTAGCCCTCTGGACAGGGCGCTCTATAAATACCCCCCAACTACGGTTGTAACACACACTCTCAAGAAGCATTGAATACACTACTCTCATTCTCACTAAAGAAAACCTGCTGGTCCGATCCGTCGTACCAACAGTGCATGAACACTTCATCCTTGCTTACAAGAAAGTACACCCAAGAGTAACGAGAATAGTCGTCAACAACAACAAGCACATACCATTTGCCACCTACAGAGCTAACCCGGGATGTTCCAACTGTATCCATATGTAAAAGCTCATCGGGTCGCTCAGTCATCACCATATTTATGGGATGATGTGAGGCAGCAACCATTTTACCCAGACGACAAGGGGCACAAATGAGGTTCTTCTCAATCTTTAGCTCGGGCAATCCTCGGATGAGTCCTAGTGCACTCAATCTCACAAGCAAATCAAAACTCATGTGCCCTAGTCTCCTATGCCACATCCAAAGCTCAGACGATGGTTCTGCTAAAAGACAATGAGAAGAACCAAAAGACTCAGTGAAATCAGCCCCAAAAATTCTCCCTACTCTCAAGATTTTGCAAATAAAAGCTCCAGAAGAATCAAGCACAAAAGAAGCATTGCGACTGAAATGCACCTCAAAACCCTCATCAAGCAATTGTGAAATAGAGAGCAAATTGTAACCCAAATCCTCAACCAAAGCAACATTAGAAAGAGTGAAATTTTCATTGATTTTAATCATACCTTTGCCTTTCACTTTGCTCTTGCGAATGTTCCCAAACGTGATGTTCTCGTGCTGCCTGGCTGAGGTGAAACTGGAGAACCATGAAGAAATCCCGGTCATGTGTCGTGAACACCCGAAATCGATGATCCATTTGTCCTCCAGCCTCCCAAAACTCCCTAAGTAGAGAAGTAAGATCTCGAGTAATCAGCGCTGGGTTTGGAGATAAGATGCTTAGGTATCCAACGCTGAACAACTCAAGGAGTATGTAAAGCAGGAGACGGTGTGTGATAATAACCATACTGAACATGGTGTCTCCTCGCAACTCTCTGAGGTCTCCTAAAATAGTTAGGACCAAAATGCCTACGTGGTCTATCATCATACGATGTACGATATACACCACGATGGGCAAAGTCACTCATATAACTGTAAGGAGCCTCATAATCAGTATAAGCATTATAATCACAGTCATGCATATCAAATGAAGAATGAGAATGTAAAGCATAAGCACGACGTTCATGTTTCATGCGTCTATAGCAAAAACCAACCAAGTGTCCTACACGATGGCAATAAGTGCAATGGAAAACTTTCTTTGGTGTAGGTTTGTGGGTTTCTGGTGTGAATCTCACAGTTTTTCTCGGTTTCTGCTTTGAGTCTGTCTTAAGTGAAGAGATGATTATCTTTTTGAGTCGGGGAGGATCTTTGGCTTTTATGGAGTGTCTAACTGGGCTCTCTCTTTCTCAAGGGTTGTGGGTAAAGTGAACACTGTTTGACTCCGTGTGCTAGGTGAAGTTCTCTCATACCCTAACCTAAGAACTAACCCTTCCCGGTCAGCACACATTTTAGTTTTATCTAAAAGCAGATCTATCTTCCATTTCCCCTTTGTGCATTTATCTACCATGGAAAACAGATAATCATTCTCACACATCAGCTTCTCTCCTTGCTCTCTAGCAAAGCTGAGTTGGTCCTTCAGGGTGACGCAGGTCGGACACGCCGGCTGCGCATCCTTCGAACACTCAGCACTCTCCAATCTAGCCTTGAGTTCATCAACATGCCTGTCTCTCAACTCTATGCTCTCAACAAGCAAAGGACAGTTCAGACATTCGTTAATGACTACAGAACTAGACTCCACCAACAAGAGCTGCTTTTTAGTTAATTCCAATTTTTCAACAGTTTGAGCATGTATAAATCGCAGCTGAGCAAGTTCATTCATGACAGTAAGAAAAGACTCACAATCAGCATCATCAGACTTAGATTTCAAAATATCAAGTTCAACAGACAATGATTCAATTTTAATCTTAAGTTCTTTTCATTCTTTGACAGCGAGTTTGAGCAATCTATCTTGTGAAATCATAGCATCATGCAGTTCATCAAGAGATAGACTGACCTCGGATGTATCGTGTTCATCGCTGCTTCACTTGCCGTTGGTCATGAAGCAAAGACCATTGAAGTCCTTCAACTTTTCTTTCTTTTCATCATTCTTGCCTAGTTCCTCTTCATCGGATCTGGAAGCTTTGCTCGAGGTGTTGTCAATGTCGCTGAGTGCTGCCACGAATGCCTGAGCCATTCTCTTCGCCACCTTTCCTCTTTTACCTATGTAGAATGGCTTTTTATCTTTTTCCTGATATTTTTGTTCGCGTTCATTTTTGGCTTTAAGTTTTGGGCAGTGCGCTTTAATATGATTTAAATCACCACACTCGAAACACCCTCGAGAGCCTCCTCTCCTCTGATCTTTCCTATCATTATAGAATCGAGTGAACTTTTTGACTATGAGAGCAAGCTCTTCATCGTCTAAAGTGTCCACTTGATCCTTTGTGATAGAGACCAAAGAAGACAAGGCAAATCCCCCAATAAAAGCACAAACACCAGACAAGTTCCTAGACATGCTCCCTCCAGATGAAACGCCATAGCTGGAATCGGAAACTAGTGCCATGGATTTTAGCAAAGAGCCCCCAATCCCAGAACGAGATGCCTTGGCGATCTCAGTGGACTTAAGCTTGCTAAAAAGTTCATCGCATGTCAATGTATCAAAGCTTGTGGATTCCTCAATACTCGAGATCTTAACTTCCCATATGCTACGGTCCAAAGCATAGAGAAGTTTGATTGCTCGATCATGATCTGAGTAAACTAGCGTCCCAGTGGATCACAAGTTACTCACAATGCCATCAAAGCGGGCAAACATGGCATCTACCAATTCGCCAGGGCTTTGCACAAACATTTGATACTCTTGATTATATGTGCTTTGCCTCCTTGCCTTGATCTGGGTAGTGCCCCCATGAAAAGTTTTCAAAGTGGTCCAAATTTCACACGTAGTTCATAGGTGCTAGACCCTGTCAAACTCTTTGCGACTCAGGCTGACAAAAAGTATGTTTCTCGCTTTGCTGTTGCACTCATACTTTGCTTTATCAGTTTCTGAGGTTCGAGTTTCAGGAATCTCATATTGGGAATCAACGATTTCCCAAATCGCACTTCCTTGGCTTAGAAGGTAAGCCTCCATGCGCACCTTTCAATATGAAAAGTCGAGACCATCAAACATTGGGATTTTTGTGTTTCGCTCCATATCGCCAAAAAGGATCACAACCAGTAAAGGTCAACTCGTGATCAAACCGGCTCTGATACCAATTGTGGGATCAAAAAGGCGACTAGAGGGGGGTGAATAGGCGCCTCGACACTTTCTTTCAAAGTGATGGCCTAATCAGATCACCCAACGCTCCTCTAAAAACACAAATTCAAATTTCAAATCACTCAGTACAAAATTTAAGCTCAACCTTTTAGATCAAACCTAACAGCACAAACTCACTAGAAATCCATTCAAGTGAAACATTGTGAATCAGAACAATGTTTATTCAATTATGATTCAGAATCAAATACTAACGCCAATTTTCAGACAATGAACAGTAAATGCCAATTCAGCAATTTATAATTGATGACTCAAAATTCAGGAAGCAAGATTTCTACTCAATTTCAATTCAGCTCAACAACAACAATTTCAGAATATATCATTCATTCAGAATCCTGAAAGTTTTCACACTTGATCAAGCCAATTAGAAGATTCTGAAAAATCCTATTCTAAACAATAATGTTCATGATCCGGCAAGCAAAATCAGAATAGATTTTAATCTCAGTTCAGTTTAAAATTCTTCTGAAAATGATATTCACTCAGCAAATTAACCAATAGCTGAAACCTTGAAGCACAAACTAATACTCAGAGTTAATTGGTACACAACAAGGGTTCAGTTTCAGATTACACAAACATGAATCAAGTTCAGAGTTTAAACTTCAGTTTTCAAGTTCAGGAGCCCACTTGACTTTCAAATCAGTTTTGGAAATCAGAAACTGGGTATTGAAACAAATGTGAAAATACTGTAGCAGATCAAGCTCTGAACAGAGTTAAGTCTCAAAATGATAACCAGATTTTGCTAGAGACAAATTTGATTCAAAACAGTACTCACAAATATTTTTGAACATTAGACAGCTGATTCAGAAATCTATAGCACAAAGTTAAGACTGAATGGACATATTTGAATGAAACATGAATGCTGAAAACAGATTGCAAAACAATTCACATTCAGTAGACAGAACTGAATTCAGTATTCTACACAAGAGAGAATTGCAAATCAGTACAACTTTGAAACCTTCAGCATTTGAAACCAGATAACAGCAATTTGCTACAGCAGGAATTCAAATCTGTACACCTATCACAACTGAAACCTCCACAAAAATCTGAACAAATGCAACAGTTTTGAACTACGAGTTATGTATCAAATCAGGCACAAGAGACAATCTCTACAAATGATTCACTTAGTTCTCTACTCAAAGAATTCAGTAAACTCAGAACTGAAACCAAGGAATCCAGAACTGGCTACGCAATAGCCGCTGTTCATCTTCATGCGCAGGTAATCAAGAAAGCATCGGATGAACAGCCCAGCAAAAGCCAAAACAATTTTTTATTTCTGTGTGGAATGTTCTGGTTCAAGGCATGGCCGGCCAAGGGAGAGAGAGGGGATATTTATCCACCTACTCCATCTTCTAGAAGGGTCTTTTTCAATTAGACCACTAGAGAAACCCTATTTACAACTCTGAAAACTAGAAATTGAAAATACCCTTTAACTAAAAAGAAAAATTACATTTGACTCCTTTTGAATATATTTTAAGAATATACATTCCAAAAATACACTCAAAAGTATACACTAATGACACTAAAATTTTAGACTAACAATTTGACACTATTTTATTGAAAAGTAAAAACATTAATTGTTCCGACGGTTTTTAGCGAAAATCGAAAAAGCCTCTCCCGATCGTCGACGCCCGTCGTCAGTCCGCGATCTCGACCGCCAGCAAGTCTCTCCCGCTCTCGATCCCTCGAGCCACCTCGTCACTGGCACTGGCTTCTGTTTCGCTGACTCAAACAATGCTTCGTCTCGATCAATCTCCAACTCGACGTCTTGTTTGGCCTCCATGCATACTCCTGAGTACACTCTCGACTTCGACTGACACCCTTGACCATCCGGCATTAGACTCCCTGTCTAACCCTCATCCAGTGCCATCGACAGTTGACGAGTAACTCTAGCCTGCACACATGAGACAAACACAGACACACACCCTAACTCCAACACATCCTAACTCAACTCGTGAATCCAACCTGTCAATCACTCATCATCCCTTTGAACAATAGTGACACAGCTCACTATGTTCCTCATCAACTTAATACCATAATATTCGGCAAAGTCCTTCACTTCTTTAGAAACAAATGAACTACCCTGATCTGTAGTGAGAGTTTGAGTAATACTGAATCTATGTATAATGTGTTTTAAGATAAAGTCAAGTACCTCGGCGTGAGTCATGTTCTTGAGAGGTACGGCCTTGGTCCACTTGGTGAAGTAATCCGTCGCCATCAACATGAACCAATGCCCTTTCGAGGAAGGAGGGTGAATTTGGCCGGTGAAGTCTAAACCGCAACCTCGGAATGGCCATGGCTTGACAATAGGGTTAAGTAATGAAGCAAGAGCTAATTAAATATTGCCAAACTTCTGACATGCTTCACACCTTCTATAATACTTAAAACAATCCTTAGTCATAGTCGGCCAGTAGAAACCTGCTCTTTTAAGCATCCAACTCATTTTCTGGGCCGACTAATGAGTGCCACAAAGTCCTTCATGGACTTCTCCCGTAGCCACTTGGGATCGTTCGTGGTCTAGACACTTTAATAGTACTCCATCAATAGTTTGGCAATACAATGTGTCGTCTAGCAACACAAATTTAAACGCACGCCACCGAACTTTCCGATCAACCCTTTGGCTAGGGTCTCTCAAATATTGGACGATTGGAGTTCTCCAATCGCCCTTATGGGCTTTTGAGGGTTTCACTAGCTCACTCCCTGAAAAAAATATCTAGGCTACTATTTTTGGGGTGCCCCCCGAGCCATTCCTGCTTCTGCCGAAGCCTGGCTGGACTGGCCGTGTGGAGCGCATCAGGCCGAAGCCCCCTACCAGAGGGTTCGGGCTCCCAGAAGCTCTCACTGTCCTGAGGACTTCGGCTCATGGGCTCCGGCATGCCAGACCCTTCGGTGGGCGGAGTACTCTAGCCTCGGGACATTGGCGTGCGGCAGTCTCCGGCGGTCAGAGGGGTCTGACCCAGAGGGTGCGTCCGTACGAAGTTACTAGCTTTGGCAGTGAGACCAAACATCGGCTTCTCCTGTATAGAAAATCTTCCTCTCCTGATTCGGTAACTAGATGCTTGTTGAGCCAAATCATTCACAACCGAATTGGCCTCTCTTGACACATGAGAAATTTTGATGTCATCAAAAGTAGCAACTATGTCCAGGCACTTATCTAAGTAGCTGTTTAGTGATCCATTAAAACATTGAGCATTCTTAGCCACTTGTTGCACCACTAACAGGGAATCACCATGCGCATGAACATATTTAACACCCATGGATTCCAACAATTCCAGCCCTAGTAGTAAAGCCTCATATTCTGCTTGGTTGTTGGTAGAGGGAAATTCTAAATGAGCCGAGGTTTCAAAGTGCGCTCCGCTAGGTGATATAAGAACCACTCCAATACCTTGGCCATTTTTGCAAGCTGAACCATCAAAGTAAAGTTTCCATGGCATTACCTCAATCAAAGCAACATTGTCGCTCCAACTGACGTCTATGTGGTGATCGACTATAAAGTTGGCTACGATCTGGCCTTTCATAGCTCTTAGGGGTTCATAGGCCAAATCATATTCGATCAAAGCGTAAGCCTACTTTCCGATTCTTCCACTTAGAATCAGCTTTTGCAACACGTGGTTTATAACATCGGTTTGGCAAATGACAACACATGTAGTAGGGAGAAGATAGTGGCGCAATTTGGTACACGCGTAGTAAAGTGACAAACACAAACGTTCCACAAACGCGTACCTGGTCTCGACATCCAACAGGCGGCACCTCAAGAACGTGATGACGTACTCTTTTCCTTCTACCTCCTAGGTTAGCACGGCCCCGATCACGCTATCTTCAGCAGCGATGTACAACCGAAATGGAATCCCAGCTTTGGGTGCTCTCACCACGGGCGGTGATGACAAGCACTCCTTGATTTTCTCAAAGACGCTTTGTTGGCTTGCCCCCCAAGTGAACTCGGCCTCATTCTTTAGCTAGAGTATGGGGACAAATGCATCAATTTTGCCAGACAAGTTAGATATAAAGCGACGCAGATAATTCATCTTGCCTCCAACTTTTGCACGTCTTTTTTGCATGTCAGTGCCGTAATGTTTCTAATTTTCTCAAGCCTCTTGGGATCAATCTCTATGCCTCTTTCATAAATCATGAATCCTAAGAACTTACCTGCTGACATGCCAAAAGCACATTTGAGGGGGTTCATTTTTAAGCCATACTGTCGCATCCTATAAAAAGCAACTTTCAAATCGGCTAAATGGTTTCCCATAGCGTCCAATTTGACTACAACATCATCAATGTAGACTTCTAGAATAACTCCTAGAAAGTCATGAAAGATCAGGTTCATAGCACGCTGATACGTGGCACCAGCATTTTTCAAACTAAAAGTCATAACGACCTACTCGAATAAACCAACAAAACTAGGGCATCGAAAAGCTTTCTTGTAGACATCCTCTTCAGCCATAAAGATTTGATCATAACCAGCATTGCCATCAAGAAAACTTAGTACCTTGTGTCCTGAAGCATCGTTGATTAGCATGTCGGCTTCTGGCATTGGATACTCGTCCTTTGGAGTGGCCTTGTTCAGATCCCTAAAATCAATACATACTCGTATCTTGTTGCTCCCTTTCTTCTCTACAGGCACAATGTTAGCGACCCATTCTGCGTACCTGCATGGCCTAATAAATTCAGCTTTGAGCAGTCACTCTACTTCTTCTTTAACTCGGTCATAGACGGCCGAGTTAAAGCGACGAGGAGGCTGTTTATAAGGCCTAAATCCGGACTTGATAGGTAGCCGATGCTCTACGGGCTCACGGCTTACTCCCGGCATCTCACTATACTCCCATGCGAAACAATCGACATACGATTGAAGCAACTTTATTACTTTGGCCTTTTCATCAGGTTGTAAATGTTGGTTTACAAAAGTCGGTCTTGGGATGCTACCATCACCTATGTCAACTTCTTCTAAGGGATCGGCCGACGCAAAACCTTGTCCTAATTTCTCTATTTCGCTAAAGTCCTCGATGGCTTTGGCAATACCGTACTTAGTAGACTGATACTACTCTACACGAGACTTTAGCCAATCCAGATTACTCTTGCTAGACATGACTACTAATATAAAAACAGTCATGCTACACCAGCCGGCTTTACAGACACTGGTACAAAACGTCCTCCGGACACGCTAACAAAGTTGTAATCCGAAAGATCTCTACCTGACAGACACTCTACCTTGTTGTGAACAGTGTCAACTAACACATCGACCAATGTCACTTTGGCCGAAGTGTCTGTGGGTATGACTTCTACTTCATCGTCGTCCCACTGAATTAGGCACTGGTGCAGAGTAGAAGGAATGCAGCAATTTGGGTGAATCCAGTCGCACCCAAGCAGCACAATGTAGTTATATTGTACGTCGACGATGAAGAATATTGTTGGCAATGTATTATTGCCTACTGTCAACTCCATGGAGAGCACGCCTTTGGACTTGGAACTCTCGTCGTTGAAGCCATTGAGCATCAAGTTGGTCTTCTTCAGATCATCCTCGTCCCTGCCAAGTTTCTTCAATAACAAGTAAGGCATTAAGTTAACAATGGCACCACTGTCAACAAGCATCCGGGAAATCAACTTCCCGTCAATGTGACCCCTGATGTAGAGAGGCTTCAGATGGCGAGCTCGGCCTCATCCTACGATAGGGCAAACTCAGCGGGTAGCGTGATGACGTTGATGTCCATCGCTTGGAGCGCGGGCCCCTCGGAGATGGGTGAGTAGTCATCATCGAACATGTCACCGTCGTTGCTCGGACTAGGAGTCGGGTTGGTTATCTCAACCGGCTTCATTCTCCATACATGTCTCGTTGTTAGCCGTGGGTGAATCTCTTCAAATATAGCGTCCCGCTCATCCTCAGCCTTCTTCTCACGCATCTCCTATGCTCATAGTCATTGTAGATACCTCTTTTGTGATTTGGACATGCCTGGAGGTGCCTAAGATGGTTGCGGCTTGGTGCCAGGTGCCACTTCCTGGTTTCTGTTAACTCTGGCCAAAGTGGTACTGTCCATCTCGTCCTCGCGCACTCTGTATTCGGAGGGGCCTTTGCTGCGGACCCCGGCAATCGGACCGGCCTCATTCGGCCGATCGGACCAGGCTCCGGCGTGGGCTTCGGCCGAAGAAGGGGACTTTCCTTCGTTAGACTTCGGCGAATGGGCCTTTGGGATTGGGACTTCCTGAGAACCTACTCTGACTGTGATAGCTTTAGACACCCTGTCCTTGACCTCTTCACGCCTATATTCTTCGACTTCGCTTTGCACGGGCCGATTCGGAGGTACCACGGACAACCTATGGATGATGCCTCCCTCCGTTGCGTCTGTTTGTCCCAGCCATTCATGATACTCCGAAGGAAAACAAGGCATAGCGTTAAGTTGCGGAGGGTACTCCGGCTGTGATACGTACGGAGCCCATGGAGTCCCCGCCTAGTTGTACGGCGGAGGCATCGGTGGCTCCAGTGACTTCGCCCACTGTGAGTCGAACCCGTTACCCGGAGGGGGTTCAGTAGAGTCGATGGTATCTCGGACCATATCAGTGAGGGGTCCTGCCAGGCTAGAGGTACGTTCGGCCAGTGTGGGCCGAAGTCTCATGTCGAAGGGCTCATCCAGAGTGGTGCAGGGTTCGGCCATTGGGGGGCGAACTCGCTTCGCATGGGGCTTGGCCACTGGGGTCCAAAGCTACTATACGGGGGGTTCGGCCATTGCTGTCCGAAGCTACCATAGGGGGTGTTAGGCCACTGTGGCCCGAAGCCACCGTACGGAGGGTCTGGCCATTGCGGTCCAAAACCATCATGAGGAGGGCTCAGCCAACTATGGTCCGAAGACACCCTCCGTGCGCCTTGGGCCCTTCGGCTAACTTAGTTTTTTAGCGCGGGGCCTGCTTCCTTGGCTTTTCTTTGATGCTTGTTCAAGAGCATCCTGTATGTTACCTTTGGCTTCTTGCGAGCCTTAGCCGAAGGAATGCTAACATTTTGTTTCCACACTCCCACCTTGGGATTCTTAGGTACGAGTGTGCGCATGCGTGGTTCTCCAACAATTACCGCCTTCCCTCTAATTGACTCGACCTGTTCTGGCTGAATCAACACCTTCTTCTCGCCGAGGTTGACGACGTTGACGGGGAAGGGATCTTTGTCCAGCTTCATCTTTTGATTGTGGTCTATTTTCAATCGTCCTTCTTCTTTAGCCGATTGAACGTGCTGTCAAAAAACATTGCAGTCGTTAGTATTATGTGAATATGAGTCATGCCACTTACAATATGGATGTTTCTTCAACTCATCTACAGATGGAATGACTTGGCCTTTAGGCAACCTGAGAAGCTGGTTCTTTAAGAGAAAGTCAAATATTTTATCACACTTAGTTATGTCAAATGAGTACTTGACCTCACTAGGCCGATTCTTCATGGGATACGGTCATAACTCAGAGCAAGTGATAGGTTTACTCTTAGCGTTCCAAACCCATTCGGCCGTGTACATGTCGGCCGAATCCTCCTCTTCTAATTCCTCCTCATCGGAGTGTTCCATGACATGGATTTCAGCCCTAGGCTTGTTAAACGTCTTAATAAATTTTTTATCTTTGGCTCGGCCTTCCTAGACCAGAGCCTGCTGCAAGACTTGGCTAACCTCTAAGAAACTCTGGTTGTCTAGTCTCTCTTTAATCTCGGAACACAACCCGCTAAAATCTAGACCCGCCAAATCCCTTTCTGAAATATTAAGACTAAAACATCGGTTTCTAGTGTCCGTAAAACGCTTGATATACTCAGAGATGCCCTCATTAGACTTCTGCCTAACCGATGTCAGGTGTGAGAGCCTAAGTTTTGTCTCATGCATATAAAAGTAGTCATGGAATTTTTTTTCTAATTCGTCCCATGTTTGGATGGAGTTTGGCGGGAGTGTCGAAAACCAAGTGAAAGCGGTGCCGGATAGTGAGAGAGAAAATAGTCTAAGTTTCAGAGCGTCCGACCCACTAGCCTCTCCACACTATGCTAAAAATTTACTAACATGCTCTAGTGTGGTTTTGTTACCCTCGCCATCAAACTTAGTGAATTCGGGGATTCTATAACCGCGGGGGTAGGGTATTGTATCGAAATGATCGGGATATGGCTTTTGGTAAACCCTAGCCCGACCCATAGGCACGAAACCAGCGCATTCCCTAAATAGTGCATGGATTTGGTCCTATAGGTCATCCTGGTCTACTGCCTGCGCACGTCTCTCGTGCGGGGGCGTGACACGCGGTGGGATATCGGCATGTCAGCCATAAGAATAATGACTAGTCTTAGCCACGGGTGTTGAGGCCGGAGACATAACAGTTTTGCAAGTGCTACCGTTAGTTCTGCTGTACACATGATTTACCGGAGGTATACTAGCAATAGGGGCTGATGGTATGGCCTCCGTAAAGCCGAACCTCCTAAGTGTCGCCTCTACTTGGCAGCTAACTGCCGAATCTAAACGGTTGGCTAGCGAAGCACTAACGGCCTAATCTACCGATGCGACTATTTTTTGCTCAATCTCTAAAGAAGATAAACGAGGCGATACTGGTGTTACCTGGATCCAAGCAAGGTCTGGGGTGATGATGTCACGCTTGATGAAGCCCGCGGGTGTCTTGACGTAGCTCCCAAGCATCATGTCTTGGAGCGCCTTCAACTATGCCTTGATCTCTTCTCGGTCTTCTGCGGGAATATCTTCAAGAGTAGGTGTTAGGATGTTGCGGTTGTCGATATTCGTGCCTCCTACGGCATCCATCGGCAGTGTAGACGTAGTAGTCATGGTAGATGTATCGGCGACAGATGTAGACGTACCCATCATGTTAGCGTAGCTTCTCCCTAGCGGAGTTGCCAAAAAGTGTGTTGACACGAAAACATGCCCTCACACTTGGGTTAGTTCGATGATCCAAAAGTGTGCGGATACTTAGGGACAAGCCTAAGCGTAACACAACACTGACATCGCGTTCTAACTACCCATAACCATGGTAAGGGGGTGGAGTCGCCAGGTAATCAGATCACACAAAATAATCCAATTAGCCAAAAGAAATATATTAAACAGAACAAATCAGCAAACTGAGCGGAGCCTGACTGATTCGAAGTATAGTGCGAAGGGTGTCACCGAAGGGTACCTTCGGTGTCTGGTGCGAAATATCCCGCCGAAGGGTACCTTCGGCGTTCGGACTGATCTGGCCGAAGATGAACTCCGAATGGATCTGGACGCGACAATCACCTCCGAAAAGTGGGTTCGGTGCGAAGTCTCCAATATAGTAAGATACAAATTAATGACTTACGCGCAACACGTGAGCGCGACTTTGTCTGGAGCAGAGTACGAGATAAGCGAAGCCTGTCGTGACCAAGTCTGTTGGCGAAGCGTGTTTGCGTGTAGTCGAAGCAGCAGTCTCGCCGAAGGGTGTTCTGGCAACCTCCAAAACCAATCTCTCAGCTCCGGACACCTCCGGTGGAGTAGCTCCGAACGTGGAAACCTACAACGGAGTAGATTCAAAGTACCAATTCGGCCTAAGGACCGAATTCTTCTAAGTGTTGCACTAGGAGCGAAGGTAACAATTTGTTACGCAAATTAGCGGATACTTCACAGGCGAAGTAATAAGGTGATAGCAATCTATTACGTAGATTAACAGATACTTCACAAGTGAAGTAACAAGGATTACCACTGTTCCGAAGTGGCCATCGGAGGGCTTCCAGGAAAACTCACGAAGCGTATAGAAAAGTAAAGATAAAGTAAATACAATTCAAAGCTAGGGCTTTGTGGTTGATTTTTGTTGGGGGGTCCTCTAAACCGGCCTCACCCCTATATTTATAAGTCTAATCTATTATGACTCAGCTGTATCACGTGTAGAGGTAGACACTTAGCCTGAATCAGATCCAACTCTATCTCCGCCCAAAGTGGGCCTTTGGCCAGGCCCACCAAAGTCTGCTCCTCGGGCTGAACCTTCGGTGGAGTGGGCCTCCAAAGGCCTCCTGGCCGAAGGCTGTGGGGTGGCTGGAAGCTTCTAGAGCCCTAGCCCAGTGGTCCTTCGGCCCTGTGGGGCTTCGGCCTAACCCGGGACATGTGCATTTTTGGCCCAAATTACCAAAATTGATATTTTGACAATCTTAATCATTGATGCCATTTGTTGCTATCAATAGACACTCGTTTAGCTCTTTTGCTAAACCTGATGTCAGACCATTTGCTCCCACTTATGACCATTGATCGTGCAGGATCGAGGACTGGAGAATGTTTGGATTATAGACTCAGGATGTTGTCGCCACATGACGGGACATCGTAGATGGTTCTCCAGCATCACTTCCCTGAGCTCCAAGGAGTACATCACTTTTAGGAATAGTGGTTAAGGGAAGGTACATGGTATTGGCTCGATTTGAATCTCTGATCATTTCTCTTTGAAGAATGTTGCTTTGGTTGGAAACTTGAACTTTAATTTGATATCTGTTTTGCAACTTCTTGAGGATGGTTTAGAGGTTCGTTTTAAGAAGGGCATGTCTTCTATTGTTGATTCTAGAGGATTTTTGGTTAGCCAGATCTTACCCTTCGGTAAGGTTTTTCGGATTGATTTCTCTAGTTCTTTTTGCCCTTCTTGTTGTTTGATTGCTGGATCCTCTTATGAGCTCTAGAAGTGGCATAGGAGGTTAGGTCATTTGAGCTTTGATCTGCTAGTCAGATTGAGCTCTATGGACCTTATCCGAGGATTGCCCAAGCTTAAGATGGAGAAGGATCTAGTTTGCCATCCCTGTCGTCAAGGGAAAATGGTTGCCGCCTCTCACACACCTGTGACTCAGGTGATGACTTCATACTCGGGAGAGATGTTACACATGGATACTGTTGGTCCAGCTCGGGTACGCTCAGTCGGTGGGAAGTGGTACGCGCTTGTGATAGTTGATGACTTTTCTCGATTCTAGTGGGTTTTCTTTTGGAGTCTAAGTATGAGGCTTTCCAGTTTGTTCATGACCTGATTTTGAAGCTGAAGAATGAGAAAAATGGTCGGATGCGAGCAATTCATTCTAACAATGGCTCTGAGTTCAAGAACTCTCAGTTCGTTAGCTTCTGTAGTGATCAGGGTCTTGAGCACCAGTTTTCTGCCCCTTACACTCCCCCACAGAACGACGTTGTGGAACAAAAGAACCGCACACTAGTCGAGATGGCCAGGTCGATGCTCGGAGAGCATATGACTCATAGGAGTTTTTGGGCTGAAGCCATGAACACAACTTGCTTAGAGATGACTCAGATTTCTTGATTGCTCAGATTTACGTGGACGCCATTATTTTTGGTGGTTCTACTAATGAGTTTATGTCCAAGTTTTCTGAGCAGGTGCACAGCGAGTTTGAGATGAGCCACATAGGTGAGATCAAAGTACTTTCTAGGGCTGCAGAACAAGCAGACCAAAGATGATATCTTCATCCACTAGAGCAAGTACACACGGGACATGCTTAAGAAGTTAGACTTTGGTGGAGAGCTTAAGCCTCAAATGACCCCAATGGGTACATCTGGGGGCTTGGACAAGGACGAGAGTGGCGTCAAGGTCAACGAGAGAGAGTATCGACGGATGATCAGATCGCTGCTGTACTTGACACCGATGAGACCGGACATTCAGTTTGTTGTGGGACTGTGCGCGTGCTTCCAGTCTTCACCATGCTCATCTCATCGGCAGGCTGTCAAGCACATTTTCAGGTACCTTACATATGCTCCTGATCTAGGTCTTTACTATTCAGCATCATCGTCTCTTGATTTATCTGGCTTTTCCGACGCTGATTTTGGTGGGTGCCGGCTGGATCGCAAGTCGACTTTCGTACTTGCCAGTTTCTCGGTTCTTCGCTTGTCTCTTGGTCTTCGCGTCAGCAATCTGGAGTTGTGCTTTCTACCACAAAGGATGAGTATGTAGTTGCTGCTAGCTGCTGCTCACAGTTGATTTGGATGATTTCCACGTTGAGAGATTTTGGGTTGTTCTTTCCTGCCAGAGTTCCTTTGTTTTTTGATAGCACCAGCGCGATTAGTGTAGGGAAAAACCCATGTCTTCATTCAAAAACCAAACATATTGATGTACGCTTTCACTTTCTGAGGGATCAATATGAGAAAGGTGTCATTGACCTTGTTCATGTTGATACCCATCATTAGTTGGCTGACATTTTCACCAAACCCCTAAATCAATCTACTTTTGAGCGTTTGCGAGGGGATTTGGGAGTTGTGTATCCTTTTTAGGATATTTTGAGTCAGTTTTCTTTCTTCTTTACTCTCTTCTTGAGTCTTTTTGTGTGAGTTCATATCATGCATATTCACATATCACACTTTGAGATTGCTTCTGTTATATGATTGATCTACTTTACTTATTCTAGCTAGTACATGCTTTTGAATATCTCTCGATGATCATGCTTTGCTTCAGTTCACATGATATGTCTAATATTTGTCATATGCATGGCTTTTATGCTTTAAAATTGAAAAATGATCACCATTGCTTCTGGTAACTAGCATGTGTAGGATGAATGCTCTTGCTATCTTTTACATGCCTGGTAGCTAGTTCCTTACTTAGATGCAGATATGCAACTTGGACATATATGCTTTAACATGGAAAATGTGCTATAAAAATGATAAAAAATCAGAAAAATGAAAAATCCATTCCTTTTATGCTTAATTAAAAAGATCCAGGTGGGTTTGCTTTGTCGCATTGCATTGTTCTGGACTGCTTACCATAACACTTTGTATGAATTAGGATAGTGTAATGTATGCTAAGACCAATGTCTTAAGCTTCTGATGGTCCTATTCTAGCCTAGGCTTGGCTTGGTCGGTTAGCATAAGGTTGACATGCAAATAACCCCAAGCAAAAATTGAAAATGGAAAAGAAAAAACCTGAACATTAAAAAGATAACAAGTTTGCTAAAGCTCTTTGTTCTGGACAATGCTTATCTTGGTAGATATCAGCTAGCCTTTGCATCTCATGCTTTACCTTGCTTGTCGACTAGAAAATGTGGTGATGCTTTTTGTTTGTAAAAATCTAAAAATGTGTGCTAATGACTTTCTTTGGATATCATCTATTGCACTGATCATGTCATGTCTCTTAGACAGTATGTATTTTGCTATGCTTGCTAGATGTTGTAACTGCAGTCAATCATATGTGAAAAGCATGCTTTTTACACTCCACTTGCACCCTAGTTGCATTCATTGCATATTTTGAGGGGGAGTTGCATTTTAGGGGGAGTTTGAGTCTTTCTGTTTTGAGTGCATTTAGTCTCACTTGATGAGTCCACTTGTCAACAAGGGGGAGAAATTTTGGGTTACTTGATCTTTTCGAAGAGTTTAGTGGGAGTTTTGGCCTTCTTTGGGATTTGTTTCAGGGGGAGTTTTAGTCTCTTTTGCCTTCACTCTTTGGATATCCTTGTTGATAATTCTGATATTGCACTGGTTTGAGTCTTTATTTTTGTTTAACCATATTGACTGTTTTCTGGCTTTTGTTTGGCTTTTGGTTATTAGGTTGAACTCTTTATTTTATTTTCTTCTTTCTGTCTTCTTTTGTTTTGTTTTCGTGTTTCCACGTGTTTTGCAGGTACTAAAGAGTTGTTGAAGAGGGTGTTGACAATGCACTCATCAAGGGGGAGATTGAGGAGCCATGATGAAGATTATGGGCCTCATGGCTCTAGATGTGATGAGTGATTGTCAATGGAAGTCAAAGAGGATACGTGAAGAGAAGATGAGACCTGCCGTGTCTACGCCGTGTGTAACTCAGGTACATGGGCGGCAAGCGACTGCCGGGTGGAGGGGCTACGGAGTTGGGCCGACCCAATCCGAGTACATGGGCTAGGAGCGGCAGAGGATCCACTGGTCTGTTGACCAGGATTGACTCAGGTACACGGGCGGCGAGCGATTGCCGGGCTAAGGGAGCCGCGGAATTGGGCCAGCCCAATCTAGGTACCCGGTGTGAAGATGGTGGATGCTTTGTCAGTTTCGGCGCAAAACTGATGACTGCTGATCTTGGATCCTACAGTTCTGAGGCAAAGCCGTAACTGCTACGAAAGCTCTACAACAGAACAAGTTATTTTTATTTAGTATTTTACTATTTTGCATTTAGACCCACAGTCTGTGTTAGTCGAGTCCTTAAAAACTCTAAGGGCACATTTATCTTTTCAGTTTATTTCGGCGTCTGTGTAATTTACCCTAGGGGTAAATTTGTCTTTTTTCTTTTTGTTGGTCTACCTATAAATAGGCCCCAACCCCCTAAGGGCATCTCCAATGCAATGACTAGGATGGTTTCTATAGCACTAAATAGTAGTCCACATAAGCAAAAATCTGATGTGGCATGAGAGTTAATGAGGAAAGAGGAGAAAAGTTGAGGAAATGGTTTCTCATGCAAGAAATGGTTTCTATCACTAATACCAAGGATGAAGAAACCACTCTACATGCATTGGGAGAGTGTAGTAGTTTCTATAGATGGGGCCCACTTATTTATGATTGGGCAAAAGAGGGAAAAATAAATAGAGACAAGAAACCATGCATTGTGAGAGTGAGTTTCTATGAGTAGTTTCTTAGTGACATGGCATGTATAGAAACTACTAGATGGTTTCTTGGTTGGGAATGCCCTAAGGTTATGGCCAACTCATTTGCAATTAGAAAATTCGAGTTCATTTTTTTTCCCACAGTCTCTTCTCTGTCGCTGCAATTTTTCTTCCGCAGTCTTTCTTTCTCCGGCGGTGTTTTTACTCAAGCGCTTGGCTTCCGTGCGGTTTTCGGTGGAGTCCTCAAGGCGCAGCAGAAGCCTGGCCACAAGCATCGGCAGGGGTCCTGATGTAGTTGTCCCTGTCTTGTCCCATCGTGAGTAGCAGCTCTCGGTGCATGGGTTCACAGGCATAAGTGATGGGGGATTGGTCCCGATCTTCCGATAGGTAAAGGATAAACTTGGGTTGGTGGAGAATCTCGACGTTGGCGATCCAAGGCTCCGGTCCGGCGGATCAAAACCTTGCAATCGTTACACCACTGTCTCCATTGGTTATCAACCACGCAGAACGCGATTGACCTCGCCACGAAGGCTAATTCCTGCAAGCGAACCCAAGAACACAAGCAAGAACAGGAAGGATACAAATCGAATGCCAAATCACAGACAAACGAAGATAAGTTGAGGTTTCACAAACGCCAATGCGGCAGCCAATCGGTCCGGCGCAAGAGGCGGGATCTAAACACAACAGTGTAGATGCAACAAAGCAAAACCTCACCCTAGAAGTGGCTGGCGTGAGAATATATAGGGCGGCGGCCTGTGGGAGGTGAACAGACTTGGGCTGTGGGCTAGAAGATGTACAGACTCAGAGATTATGGCCAACACGGCCCAGTTCTGTCACGCAGGACTGTTTTAATCATACAGAACGACTCGAGAGTCCAAATGATGTGAAACCAACGGCAAACGATCCGTCTTCTCCTCAGCTTTCCAAAAAGTCAAAGAACGCGCCAATCGGACTTCTTATGAGGAAGTTATGCCCATTTTGGTGCAGGGTGGTCGATGTAGTCCGAACCAGCGAATTCTTGACTTGAAGTCATCCGTGCGACTCCGTCTTCAACTCCAACTCTTCTATTCCATCTCCCATGTTCCTAAGCAACAAAATATCACCCGTATTCAGTAGCATTCCGTCCAAACAAATATTAACATAGTTGCTAAGGAACGAATTAACCTCATGGTTCAAGCGACGGGCACGGGCGCGTGTGATTGGTCCTTGTAATTGAATTGTAGGTGGAGGCTCCATGTGTGTATCCTGTGAAGTGATGTCCTCATCATCCTCCCCTTCTTGAATTGGAGTCGTCCTCGACTCAAGGTCATCGTCATCTCCCAAATAGGGTTTTAAATCATCCGCACGGGGCATCAATTTAAACTTTCTCAAATCAGGAAAACGATCCTTGCGCAAGTACAACCAAACAAGATCTCCTGGTTTGAAAAACATCTTCTTTCTTCCTTTATTTGTCTTCTGAGCAAAATAGTGTGCCTTCTTTTCTATAACTTCCTTGGTCTTCAGATGCATAGCTTTCACAAACTCTGCACGCTTAGTTGTCTCTATGTTTGCTCTCTCTTGAAAAGGAAGTGGCAGCAAATCAAGTAGTGTGATTGGCTTAAAACCATACACCACTTCAGACGGGCACAATTTTGTTGTTGAGTCAACAGCTCTATGGTGTGCAAATTCAACATGTGGGAGACAGTCCTCCCATTCCTTCAAGTTCTTCTTAATCATAGTTCGCAGCAACATGGAGAGTGTACGGTTTACCACCTCTGTTTGACCATCAGTTTGCGGGCGACAAGTTGTTGAAAACAGCAATTTTGTGCCAAGCTTGGCCCACATTGTCGTCCAAAAGTAACTCATAAACTTCACATCATGATCTGAAATGATGGTTCTAGGCATCCCGTGCAATCTCACAATTTCCCTGAAAAATAAATCAGCAATATGTGAAGCATCGTTGGTCTTGTGACAGGGAATAAAGTGTGCCATTTTAGAAAACCTATCCACTCTTACAAATATGGAGTCTCTCCCCCTCTTTGTCTTAGGCAATCCCACAATAAAGTCCATGCTAATATCTCCCCAAGGTGCACTAGAAACAGGAAGTGGAGTATACAAACCATATGGGTTAAGTTTGGACTTAGCTTTATGGTATGTGGCACAACGCTGCACAAATCGTTCAAAATCTCTCCGCATCTTTAGCCAATAAAAATTATTGGACAGCAGGGCCAAAGTCTTTTCTCTCCCAAAATGTTCCATTAATCCACCGCCATGTGATTCCTGCAACAACAGCAAATGTACGGACGAATCTGGAACACATAGCTTGTTAGCATGGGACAAGAAACCGTCATAAACATGAAATGTTTTCCAGTCTTTCCCCTCATTACATTTAGTGTATGGTTCAGCAAATTCTTTATCTACAACATACAAATCTTTCAAACTTTCCAAATCTGGAACACTAATATCAAGTTGAGATAAAAGAACAACCATGCGAGACAATGCATCAGCAACCACATTTTCTTTGCCATTCTTGTATCTCACAATGTATGGGAAAGATTCAATAAATTCAACCCATTTAACATGTCTACGGTTCAGTTTAGCTTGCCCTCTCAAATATTTGATTGTGTCATGATCAGAATGTATAATAAACTCCTCAGGCAAAAGGTAATGTCGCCAAGTCTTAAGCACACGCACTAAGGCATATAATTCACACTCATAGGTAAAATAATTCAATTGTGGATCATGCAATTTCTCACTAGAGTAGTCCACGGGTTTACCTCCTTGTAGCAGCACATCTCCGATTCCAACACCACTAGCATCATATTCTAACTCAACAGACTTATTGAAGTTGGGTAGCTGAAGTAGAGGTGCACGTGTAAGGCGATCCTTGAGTGTGGCAAAAGTTTGTTCTTGTGCTGACTCCCAAGTAGAAGTAACTCCCTTCTTGGTCAATTCAGGTAAAGGACCAGCTATGGTGCTGAACTCTTGCACAAAACGCCGGTAGAAACCTGCAAGACCAAGAAAACTACGTACTGCAAGGTTAGTTTTAGTGGCATGCATGACACATCCTTTCAGATTAATAACTTGTGATGAGGAAGGAGAAACAACTTTTTCTTTTTGTTGCCTCGAAAGTGTTTTAGCTACTTGCTGATTTTCAGAAAGTTGTTTGCTCTTTTGTGCGTCCCTAGCATGTTTTTCTTGTTCAAATTTCACAATTTCAGCAGGAGTCATAGGAAGCAATGTAACTTTCTTTCCTTTATACATAAATGTGTACTTATTGCTCCTACCATGGTGTGTAGCATCAGTATCATATACCCAAGGTCTACCAAGTAATAGAGAACATGCTTGCATTGGTACTACATCAAAATCAGCACTTCCGAAGTATGTACCAATGGAAAATTCGATGTGAACAGTTTGTGTTACCTTGATCTTACCGCTGTCGTTGAGCCATTGCACATGGTAAGGGTGTGGATGTGCACGTGTGGGAAGTTGAAGCTTAGTTACCACGTCGAGGCTCACCAAATTGTTGCAACTACCGCTGTCGATGATGACACGCGCACGACGGTCTTTGACGCGGAAGAAGGTCTGAAATATATTGTTCCGTTGTGCCTGGTCGTCCTGGTCCATGTGAGTGCTCAAGTCACGTTGTACAATAAGTGCTGCCATGTTAGTGAAAAGATAAAGCAACAAAGAATAATCCTTATGTAAACAGCTAGGTGGGGCGCTGGATGTGTGGTGGAAGCAATTCGTCAAGCACCTTACCCACGCTTGCAAGTGTTCTTACCACGCCGCAGTGAGGTCACCGGCCTACAGGTGATGAACCAAGTGGAGGGTGGTGTACAATTGCAAGAAATGAACCTGTCCTGACCAAGAGAAATGTGTAGCTTGGAAGGCAAGTGAGTAGCAAGGATTAGCGATAATAATAACAGTTAAACCAAGTTCAATAAGTGTTCCTTAGTACTCGTCAAAGTTGCTGACCGTAGTGCTCCCAAAGTGAAAGTTCAAGTAATAGAGGGAAACTATGTGCCCAAAAATCAAAAAGGAAGCAAAAACAGGTCAAAATCAGCTCTCTATAGATCGGACAAGGGATCGGACAAGAGATCGGACAAGTGATCGGACAAGGGTATGTGCAATTTTTTTTTTCTCTCTTTTTTTTTCTCTGCTGCTGTTCGGATCGGACAAGAGTTCGGACAAAGGTTCAGACAAGAGATCGGACAAGCAGCAAACAGCCAAAGACTGCCTCAGATTGGACAAGAGTTCGGACAGGAGTTCGGACAAGAGTTCGGACGAGAGTTCGGACAAGCAACTAACAGCCCGCTTCTCTTTTTTTTTTATATTTTTTTTCTTCTTTTTTTTCACTCTATTTTTTTTGAAACAAGGATGACCAGAGGAGTAACCACAAAAATTGGCACCTACAACTGAGGTGGGATGTGGCTCACAAAAATTCAAACAAGTTCGCTGTCCGGCGAGCAAAAACTTTGTCCAATTTTTTTCTTTATCTTCCCGATTTTTTTTGGCGATTTTGGTGAGGGCTAACCGACCTTTGTGGTTAGGGGACCCTCCAAATTGGGTCAGGAACACGCTCAAAAAATTTCAGATTTTTCTGCCAAACGAGCGCAAAGTTATGCCTGTTTTACTTAAGGGGGGTCACAAAGAGACTGGATGTGGAAAACAAAAATAGGGTTGCGGAAGGGGGTTTTTCGGTGGGGAATTTTATCTGAGACACAAGAACAACTACTACTCAAACGACACAGAGGGATGACTAAACCAGCAACAAGACTCGACCAAGAACACGAACTCAACAAAGTTAAAACTGAAATTAAAATCGCAAGGCACAAAGGGGTTCTCGGTGGGGAATTTTTTTGGTGCGGTTTTCTGGACTCTGGGTAAAAACAAAAGTAGATCGAAATTACCTAACGGGAAATCTGAGCTCTGATACCAGCTGATGGGGGATTGGTCCCGATCTTCCGATAGGTAAAGGATAAACTTGGGTTGGTGGAGAATCTCGACGTTGGCGATCCAAGGCTCCGGTCCGGCGGATCAAAACCTTGCAATCGTTACACCACTGTCTCCGTTGGTTATCAACCACGCAGAACGCGATTGACCTCGCCACGAAGGCTAATTCCTGCAAGCGAACCCAAGAACACAAGCAAGAACAGGAAGGATACAAATCGAATGCCAAATCACAGACAAACGAAGATAAGTTGAGGTTTCACAAACGCCAATGCGGCAGCCAATCGGTCCGGCGCAAGAGGCGGGATCTAAACACAACAGTGTAGATGCAACAAAGCAAAACCTCACCCTAGAAGTGGCTGGCGTGAGAATATATAGGGCGGCGGCCTGTGGGAGGTGAACAGACTTGGGCTGTGGGCTAGAAGATGTACAGACTCAGAGATTATGGCCAACACGGCCCAGTTCTGTCACGCAGGACTGTTTTAATCATACAGAACGACTCGAGAGTCCAAATGATGTGAAACCAACGGCAAACGATCCGTCTTCTCCTCAGCTTTCCAAAAAGTCAAAGAACGCGCCAATCGGACTTCGTATGAGGAAGTTATGCCCATTTTGGTGCAGGGTGGTCGATGTAGTCCGAACCAGCGAATTCTTGACTTGAAGTCATCCGTGCGACTCCGTCTTCAACTCCAACTCTTCTATTCCATCTCCCATGTTCCTAAGCAACAAAATATCACCCGTATTCAGTAGCATTCCGTCCAAACAAATATTAACATAGTTGCTAAGGAACGAATTAACCTCATGGTTCAAGCGACGGGCACGGGCGCGTGTGATTGGTCCTTGTAATTGAATTGTAGGTGGAGGCTCCATGTGTGTATCCTGTGAAGTGATGTCCTCATCAATAAGGCCCTAGACTGAATCGGTCGTCGTTTTTCTCGCCATCTTCCAGGCCACAGTGGTGCCTCCGCCAGGCTACTCCAGCCTCCGTTCTTTCTTTCGGTCAGGCACAGCTACGCATGTGAGTGTTTCTACTAGTCTGATTTCTGTGAGTTTCTAGACCTGGCTTCTCCGGTTTCTCTTTCCTTGTTCCTGTGCTAGATTAGTCACACCATCAGGAATCTAGGGCTACATTTGCGCACGCAAATCGTTGCCTAGCCCTGGTTGTCTTTGCCTAGGAATTTTCAGAAGGTCTCACGGTCAAGAGTGATCAAGGCACACATTGCGATGTGTTTTTGTTTTGGATTTGACACAGGAACTTGCGTGAAGCATCTGAATCCAAAGAAAAAAACCTCTTCGCATGGAGTCAGAGGCACAATACCAACCAGGGGCATACGAAGCTTGAGCATTGTGTCCAGAATCAAAA
This sequence comes from Zizania palustris, assembly GCA_019279435.1. Taxonomy (NCBI): domain Eukaryota; kingdom Viridiplantae; phylum Streptophyta; class Magnoliopsida; order Poales; family Poaceae; genus Zizania; species Zizania palustris. The sequence goes on along the minus strand of JAAALK010000287.1, from coordinate 52,888,149 downwards.
CAGAAGCATTTTCATTAGAAAATAGATCACAGTAATTTTTCTCGATCTTTGTTCACCTACAATTTGTTTCATCTGAATATTCATTGGTTTATCTATGAGAACTTTTTATCTACTGCATTTACTTGGTCTAGATTAAATGCGTTGAATATTGTACTTACACATATTTGTGAACTGTTTGTAATTTCTGGAATATTCTGCATATGCTTGATGAATTGCCTGTGTTTTGATGAGATTGTTGTGGAGATGACATTTGAGCTGTGAGCAATTTTAATTTGCCTCTAAACATTTTGGTGGTGTCTTTTCGATTAGGACACCATCCATTTTTAAGGCTAGATTATTTAAAGTACTTGAGATCTGTTTATTTTCGTTGGTTGTCTTTTGATGAGCGTTGGGTGTTAGGAGAAGGCCATTGATTGGAAAGAATTTTTTAAGCGCCCATTAACCCCCCTCTGGTCGCTACTTTCGGTCCTACAGTCAGAGGGTCCATCCAGGCTTCGATCCGAAGAGACTCTCCAAAAGGCTTCCCCTCCGGAGTGGGAAACAACCAGAAGGGTGGGACGTCTACCCTGTCGACATCCTTCGAATATATTTTACCATATTAACCCTTTTCGGGATACCGAAATAGTTTCCACTATGTTGGTTGTAATTGAGGGGTAAAAAGGTCTTTTCCTCAGAGGTTTTACCTATAAATACCCCCTTCTCCCCCTGTAACAGGCACCGAATATTCAGATATTCAATACACCACTTCAAACTACTTTGAGCTATTATCCTATTCGGAGGCTTGAGATAGTCCGCATTCACAAACACTTTGTTTGTCAGTTCTTGATCTTATAGAACCTGTTAGCATAATCCGTTGCGCCAACAGTGTCCTTGCCTATCCTCGCTTCATCCCGGCCGTTCCTCGCCAATCCAACCGGTGAAGATGATGTAGTTGTTCACGTGATGAAGCCCACAAGCATCGCTATTGGAGCAACGCCTCCACGGTATCCACACATGCAGGGATGGAGTACTTCCCACGACGGCGTGCTAGCACTGCACGTGAGAACGGGGAATTCTCAATCTCAACTTTTGAGATTAAGAAAGGGAGGAGAGGAGTTCTTGGTGGCTAGGGCTAAACTATTATAAACAATCCAAAAGCTTGTTTTTCAACTCCTTCTCTCTTAATGTAGGGCGGAGAGCCCCTGACCATCCACATCTCGAAACCCACAAACCTGTTACAACCGATTTTTGTTTTAACAGATCTAATCTGTTTTAGCCACGTTGAAACTTCTGATCTTGGATTGGAACTTCCGACAGGGCATTTTCGGTCTCTCAATCTAGTACGATACCATAACAGATCTGATCTATTTTCACCCACCTGGAAACTTTCGATACACATATTGGAACATCCGATCAATACAATTCCCGATTACAAAATCAAAACTTTCGACTTGTTGGAACTTCCGATACCATATCATAACTTTTGAAGAAACTTTTTATCTCCGACTCGAGTCCAGAAAATAATCGGAACATTTGATTCCAAATCGGAATTTCTGATTCATGTAGAGAATCCAACATATCGGAACTTCTGAAGTCAGTTTTGCTTTCTAACTCGGGGCCCGAAAATAGTCAGAACTTCCGATCCCCGAAATTTTCTTGGGCATACTTCCTTCAATATAAACAATGGGGATTAAGGCGGGACTTAGCTTTGTTGCACGTGCTGCGTCGGGCTACGTAGCGCTCAACGTGACACCTTAACTTAGGCCAAAAGTAGTCAGCACATCCTCTATTTTCTTCACACCGAAATGTCCCATTAATCCTCCACCATGTGCTTCCTGCAAAAGCAAAAGGTGAACAAAACTAACATGAACACACAACTTGTTAGCACGATATAGTAATCCATCATTTGGAATATAGTTGTGCCAAGTTCGTCCTTCCCTGCATTGACCAAAGGCTTCTTTAAAATCAAGGTCAATTGCATATAACTTCATGATTGTCTCTAATCCTAAAATTCTATGAACAAGTTGAGACAACAGGATGTATCGGCTGGACAAAGCATCAGCAATTACGTTATCCTTCCCCTTTCTTATGTTTAATAATGTATGGGAAAGATTCGATGAATTTTACACACTTGGCATGTAATTTGTTCAAATTAGCTTGACTTCTAATGTGTTTTAAATACTCATGATCAGAATGAATGATAAATTATTTCGGCCATAAGTAATGCTGCCATGTTTTTAGGGACCGAACTAAAGCATATAGTTACTTATCATAAGTTGAATAGTTCAAGATAGGGCCAGACAATTTTTCACTAAAGTAGGAAATCGGCTTACCTTCTTGTACTAAGACGTCGTCGATGTCAATCCCACTAGCATCACACTCCAGTTCAAAGACCTTACCGAAATGTGGTAGTTGGAGTAGTGGTGCGTGGGTCAGCATCTACTTCAGTCGATGGAAGGCATCTTCATGGGCCTTCCCCCATTGGAAAGAGATGCCCTTCTTTGTGAGTTCATTCATCGGGGCGGTGATGGTGCTGAAGTCACACACAAATCTTCTGTAGAAACCAACCAATCCGAGAAAACACTACACTTGAGTCACCATTTTAGGAGTCGGCCAACTCTGGATCGCCTCTATCTTGGTCTCATCGGCTTCAATACCCTGCGGGGTCACAATATACCCAAGAAAAGAGACCCGATCGGTGCAAAACATACACTTATCGATATTACCAAACAGACGTGCATTCCGTAAAGTAATGAAAACAACACGTAATTGTTCCTTATGTTCTCCTATCAACTTGCTATAAATGAGGATATCATCTAAGTATACTACCACAAATCGTCGGATATAGTTGCGTAAAACCTCATTCATCAATCACATGAAGGTATTAGGTGCATTAGTTAAACCAAAAGGCATCATCAACCATTCATACAATCCAAATTTGTTTTTAAATGCAGTTTTCCATTCATCACCCATTTCATTCTTATTTGGTGGTAGCCACTACGCAAGTCCACCTTTGAGAACATAATAGAGGCACTCAGTTCATTAAGCATATCATCTAACCTAGGAATAGGATGGCGATATTAAATAGTTATATTGTTAATGACTCTACAATCAATACACATGTGCCATGATCCAGCTTTCTTAGGAACCAAAATGACTAGGATAGCACAGGGACTAAGACTCTCGCATATGTACCCTTTATCGAGCAGGTCTTGTAATTGCCGCTGGATTTCCTTCATTTCTTTATGGTTCATCCTGTAAGGCGCACAACTCAGTAGTGATGCTTCTGGAATCAAGTTGATCTAATGCTCGATTCCTCTCATCGGGGGCAATCTTGGGGGTACCTCTGCTGGAAATATGTCAGAGAACTCATGCAAGAGGTTAGTAATTTTAGGAGGCAAAGAGTTCATTGAATTTTCCAGTGTAAAGAAGACTTCTTTGCAGATCAAGCCAAAACAATGAGTGTCACAATTTAGCAGTTCAGATATTTTAGATCGAGTAGCTAGCATGGAAATACCCTTCAGCTTAGTGGTGTTCTTTTTCAAGGGTGTAGCATTTAGTTCTATTTTGGAGGGGAGAACATCCTTAGCTACTTGCGAATTACTAGTTTGTGATTCACTCAATTTTCTTGCGCGTTCCATTCGTGCCATGTCATCCTTAAAGATTTCAGTAGGGGCATTGGTAGGAGCTCTATTTTTCTACCATTGGGAGTGAATATATAAGTGTTAGTCCTCCAATGATGCAGAGCATCCTTATCATACTACCAAGGCCTACCAAAAAGTAAGGAACATGCTTGCGAAGGCACTACATCGAAGCTTGCACTATCATGATAATTTTCTACAGAGAATTGTATTCGGGCAGTCTTACATACCTTCAACTTACCACAAGAATTGAATCATTGGATGGCATATGGATGCAAGTGGGGTTAAGTTTGTATGTTAAGCTTCTCAACCAAATCGGAGCTAGCACGATTTCTACAGCTTCCACAATAGATGATGACTCTATAGGCTCGTTCTTGAAGGACAAATCGGGTATGGAACAGATTGTGGCATTGATGGTGTTCTGTCGTCTCTACTTGGGCACTCAGCACCCGTTGGACCATGATATCGGCCAATGTCGACAGCGCTGATATGCTCCATTTCTTGCTCATCATACGAGTCATCCGCTTTGTGCTCTGTATGGTTAGTTGCAGGTACATTATCATCTTTATTTTCACTAGAGCTAGTATACTCACCACTTTCTATAACAATCAACACTTGCTTGTTGGGGCAATCTCGTTGCCCGTGGCCGATGACCTTGCATTTGAAGCACTGGATGTCTCTTGTCCTTCCCGTGGAAACAACCAATGCTGAACTTGGTGCGGGAGTAGGTGTTGGGTCTGACTTGTCCTTATCAGCCACTGACTTAGTTGGGGCCGATACGGTGGGTCGGGCCCGATCGGTGGATGAAGTGTAGGGCCGATAGAAGTGGCCGGTGGAGTCTTGACGTATCCTGGGGAATACTTCATGATCTACATACCCATGAAATGACTCTTGGACGCCAGCTGTCTCCCCTGCAATACTTTCTCAGCCAATATAGCAAGGTGAAATAGTCAAGTAATGGAACTATACTCCCTATAGTCAGCTATGTATTGAATTTCACCTCGTAGCCCTCCATAAAAATGGGACATCTTGTCCTCTTCTTCCACTTCACAATGCAACATACCAATTTGCAATTCTTGGTAATATTCTTCCACAGAGAGTTGCAATTTGTTTCTTAAATCATGCTTGTAAGATGGAGGAACAAATCTACCACGCATGGCTCTTTTCAGCCGATCCCATGTGTTAGCTTCTAGCCCAGCCTTTACTAACTCATTCCACCAGATGATGGAAAAGTCCTTAAATTCACTAGTAGCTTGTCTAACCCGATGCTATTTTGGAACTAGATGAGAACTAAATTTTTGTTCGACAATCCTTTCCCATTCTAAATACAGTCCATGGTCATATTTACTAGAAAATGAAAGAATAGTAAATTTGACTTTGGCAAAGGGGTCTGATGAGAACAAGGACGTGCAAATGGTTGGCCTAGTTTTCCGATAGGTATGATTGAGGTGACGAGTGGACGTTGATGCTTTAAGGCTTCCGATCAGGGACCTAAACTTTGCAAGTGCTACACCCTCTCGTCTAGTCATTATCAACCATGCTTCCACGTAGTCGACCTCACCATGAAGATTTTGATCTTGCAAATAAATCGTAGAACTTTGCAAGGACAAGGTAAACACAATATGAAATTGCAGATGATAATATGAAGATTCAAGGTTTGGGGTTTTACAAACCGGTATACGGCAAAACTTTAACGATAGAATAATCTAAGAAAAACCCAACCCTAACTCGTGGTGGATACCAACTATTTATAGGGTTTATAGAAAGAGTTATGGGTCGTGCCCTAGGAATATGAGCTCGTGGCATAGAAGGAATCCATTCATAACGAGACCACAGACCTAGCTAAGTTAGGTGGCATCGTATACTAGTTGGTCCGATGATCAGACAAGGCAATCATCCAATGGTGACAACAATCGGCCAAGGGTTGATTTTTATAGAGGTACGAGTAGTGGTCAATGTCGATAGAGTGTCACAGTCAGCTACCGAGTGGGGCTCGATCGAAATCGTCATAAGTCGGTCGATGGCTAATGGAGATCTGATTGAAGGTCGATGTTGATAGATGTCAGAGCCTACTATCGTTTATGGTCCATGTGATGGTTAGTGGTCGACTGATGGTGTTGGTGATCGGTCTGATGGCTTAAGCTGATGGAGTCGGTGCCCGCTGAATAGCCGATGCCGTTGGTGATTCGAGTTATGGTCGATGCCAATGGAGGTCACAATCATTAATCGGCCTGATTCAACATGTCTTCTTCCATGTTCCAAAGTATAATAAATTCATAACCGGAACTGAGTAATACACTCATAGGATAGTTGGTGTGAGTAACAAGGAGCGAATTCACCATATCATTGAGTTGTCGGACTCAGGCTCGAGTCATCGGTCCTTGGTACTCAAGTGTTGATGTATCGGCCATGGGGATGTCCTCATTATCCTCCCCTTCTTGAATTGGAGTCGTCCTCGACTCATTGTCAAGTTTGTATCCCAAGTAGCGCTTCAAATCAGCGACATTAAAAATGTTGTTGACGTCGTAATCTATAGGTAATTCAATCTTGTATGCATTATCATTGATCTTTAAAAGTATTTTAAAAGTTCCTGCAGCTCGAGGCATCAACATGGATTTTCGCAATTCAGGAAATCTATCTTTTTGTAAATGTAGCCATACCAAATCTCCTAGTTCAAAAATAACCTCTTTTCTACCTTGGCTACCAGTCAGTTGATATTTAGCATTCATGCGCTCTATGTGGTCTTTAGTTGTTTGTTGCATTTGGAGGACAAATTCAACACATGTTTTAGCATCAAAATTTAACTTCTCAGCAGATGGTAGAGGTAATAAGTCAATTGGAGCATGATGGTTAAAACCGTATACCACCTATCATGGACTTAACTGTGTGGTAGAGTGGAATGATCGGTTGTAGGAGAACTCAACATGAGGCAGACACTCTTCCCACATCTTCAAATTTGTCTTCAACATAGCTCACAACATTTTATATAAGGTTCTATTGACCACTTTGGTTTGACCGCCTGTTTGAGGATGGCATGTAGCGGAAAACAACAGCTTTGTTCCCAATTTGTGCCACAATATCCTCCAGACAGTAGCTAAGGAACTTTGTGTCACGATCAGACACAATTGTACGAGGCACACCATGAAGGCGAATGAATTCCCTAAAAAACAAATCAACAACTATTGTAGCATCATCGCCCTTGTGATAAAGATGAAATGTGCCATCTTAGAGAATCTATCAACGACCACAAAGACAGTTCCACCCCTTCTTAGTTCTAGGTAATCCTAAAACAAAATCCATAACAATGTCTTCCCAAGGGACACTAGGGAAGGGTAAGAGCATGTATAAACCATGGGGATTAATACGGGAGTTAGCTTTGTTGCACGTGGTGCATCGAGCTACGTAGCGCTCCACATTGCGCCTTAGCCTAGGGCAATAGAAATGGGTGGTCAGCACATCCTCTGTTTTATTCACACCAAAATGTCCCATTAATCCTCCACTGTGTGCTTCGTGAAAAAATAGAAGACGAAGAGAGTTGGCAGGGACACACAACTTGTTAGCACAATAGAACAACCCATCTGTCAGAATGTAGTTGTGCCAAGTTTGCTTGATTGTCTCTAGTCCATAAATTCTATGATCAAGTTGAGACAATAGGGTGTATCGGCGGGATAAGGCATCAACATTTACATTATCCTTTCCCTTCTTGTGCTTAATAATGTATGGGAAGGAATCGATGAATTCTACCCATTTTGCAAGTCGTTTGTTTAGGTTAGCTTGACTTCTAATGTGCTTTAATGACTCATGATCAGAATGAATGATAAATTCTTTCGGCCATAAGTAATGCTACCATGTTTTTATTGATCGAATTAAAGCATAAAGTTCCTTATCATAAGTGGAGTAGTTCAAGGTAGGACCAGACAAATTTTCGCTAAAGTAGGCAATCGACTTACCTTCTTGCACTAAGACACTGCCGATGCCGATTCCACTAGCGTCACACTCGAGTTCAAAAATCTTACCGAAATCTGGGAGTTGGAGTAGTGGTGCGTTGGTCAGCACTTGTTTCAGCCGATTGAAGGCGTCTTCATGTGCCTCCTCCCATTGCAAAGGGGTGCCTTTCTTCGTGAGTTCATTCATCGGGGCAGCGATGGTGCTGAAATTGCGCACAAATCTTCTGTAAAAAGCCGCCAACCCGAGAAAACTTTTCACTTGGGTGACCATTTTATGAGTCAGCCAACTCTTGATTGCCTCTATCTTGGTTTCATCGACTTCAATGCCCTACGGGGTCACAACATAACCAATAAAAGAGACTCGATAGATGCAAAATGTGCACTTCTTGATGTTACCAAACAAACGTGCATTACGTAAAGTAATGAAAACAACACGTAAATATTCTTGATGTTCTTCAATCGACTTGTTGTAAATGAGAATGTCGTCAAAATATACTAACAGAAAGCGACCAATATAGTTGCGTAAAATTTCATTCATGAGCTGCATGAATGTGGTGGGCGCATTAGTTAACCCAAAAGGCATCACCAACCACTCATACAACCCAAATTGGTTTTAAACATAGTTTTCCATTCATCACTCAATTTCATTCTTATTTAGTGGTAGCCCCTATGCAAGTCCACCTTTGATAAAATCAGAGCCACTTAGATCATCAAGCATATCATCTAACCTAGGAATAGGATGACGACATCTAATTGTTATGTTGTTAATGGCTCTGCAGTCGACACACATGCGCCATGTTCCATCTTTCTTAGGAACCAAAATAACTGGAATAGCACAAGGACTAAGACTCTTGCGTACGTACCCTTTGTCAAGCAGGTCTTGTACTTGTATCTGAATCTCCTTAGTCTCTTCAGGGTTAGTTCTGTATGAAACGTGGTTTGGCAGTCAACTCCTAGAATTAAGTCGATTTGATGTTTGATTCCTCTAGTCAGGGGCAATCCAGGGGGTACCTCTGCTGGAAATACATCAGAAAAGTCATGCAAGATGTTAGTAACATCAGCAGGCAAGGAGGTCATTAGGTTTTCGAGTGTAAAGAAGACCTCTTTGCAAATTAAGGCATAACAGTGAACATCAGAATTTAGCAGTTCAGATATTTCAGATCGAGTAGCTAGCATGGGAATACCCTTCAACTTAGTGGTGTTATTTTTCAAAGGTGTCACATTTAGTTCTATTTTTGGAGAGATGAGCATCCTTAGCTACTTGTGAATTATTAGCTTGTGACTCACCCATTTTTCTTGCACGTTCCATTCGTGCCATGTCATCTTTTAGGATTTTAGTAGGAGTCATTGGTAGGAGTTCTATTTTCTACCATTGTGGGTAAAAATGTATGTGTTAGTCCTCCCTTGATGTAAAGCATCCTTACCATACTTCCATGGTCTACCCAAAAGTAAGGAACATTCTTGCATAGGCACTACATTGAAGATTATACTATCATGATAAGTTCGTACTGAAAAATGTATTTGAGCAGTTTTACATACCTTCAACTTACCACACGAATTGAACCATTGAATTGAATACGAATGTGGGTGTGGTTGAGTTGGTATGTTGATATTCTCAACCAAGTCAGAGCTAGCAAGATTGCTACAGCTTCCGCTATCGATGATGACTTGGCTGGCTCTTTCTTTAATGATGAACCGAGTCTGGAACAGGTTGTGACATTTATGTTGTTTCGTCGTCTCTACTTGTGCACTCAACACTCATTGGACAAGATGCTTAGGTATCAGCTGGTGTCGGTAGCGCTGATGTGCTCCATGACTTGCTCATCGGATGAGTCATCCTCTTGGTGCTCTGAATGGTTAGTGGCAGATACATTTTCATTTTCACCTTCACTAGCGCTAGTGTACTCACCACTTTCCGTAACAAGCAGCACTCGCTTGTTGGAGCAGTCACGTTTCACATGGATGATGCCTTTGCATTTGAAGCATTGGATGTCTCTTGTCCTGCCTGTGGAAGCAACCAATGATGTACTCGAGGCAGGAGTAGGTGATGGAGCCGATTTGTCCTTATCAGACGCTTGCTTGATCGGGGCCGATACGGTGGTTCGTACCCGATTGGACGTTGAAGCGGAGGGCCGATAGGAGGTGGTCGATGGTGTTTTGGCGTATCTTGGAGAAGGCCGCACAGTCGGCATACTCTTGAATTGAGTCTTGGATGCCAGTTGCCTTCCCTGCAATTCCTTCTCAGCCAACATCGCAAGGTGAAATAGTCAAGTAATTGAACTATATTCCTTATAATCGACTATGTCATGAATTTCACGCCGTAGCCCACCATAGAAATGTGGCATCTTGTCATCCTCTTCCTCTTCTACCTCACAACACAACATGCTTATTTGTAAGTCTTGGTAATATTCCTCAACTAACCTATTACCCTGGTTTAGGCGTTGTAATTTGTTTCTTAAATCACACTTGTAAAATGGAGGAACAAATCTACCATGCATAGATCTCTTAAGCTGATCTCATGTGTCAAGTTCTAACCCAGCCATTACCAATTCATTCCACCAGATGATGGCAAAGTCCTTAAATTCACTAGTGGCCTGTCTAACTCGATGCTGTTCTAGAACGAGATAGGAATTAAATTTTTGTTCGACAATCATTTGCCAATCTAAATACAATTCAGGGTCATATTTTCCAGAAAATGAAGGAATAGTAAATTTGACTTTGGAAAATGGGTCAGGGTTACCTTGTTCTTGTGGCTGATGGCCATTCTGATCATTACTGTAACACCCCAAATTTCCAAAACAATAAAAATATTATTTAATTCAATTTCCTGGATTTTATATTTCTAAAAATACCTTTAATACCCTTTTATACCCTTTTGAACTACAACATAGAGTTAATGACCAAACCAGGAGCTGAAAATTTTTGTATAAACTCCCAAGGCCAAGATATATTTTTGAGAATTTTTACAAATTTGTATCCACTCTGGAAATGCCCCAAAAGATTTAATCTATTTTCTGCAATTATTTTCAATCAGAAAACCTTTGAAAACAGTAATGGGCTTTTTCCCCTCCGTTCTCTCTCTCCCGGCCGGCCCAGCCCACTCCCTCCCGCGCGCTCGGACTAACACCCGGGTCCCGCCTGTCAGCGAGCCCTCCCCTCTTCGCGCGCGCGCCCGACGCCTCGGTCCCACCCGTCAGCTCTCTCCCTTGCGCACCCACGCCCACTGGCCAGTGGCCCCCGCCTGTCAGACCCGTCGTCAACCTCGCGCCGTCGCCCCCAAACTTCGCCGGCCGACTTTAATCCCTCGGATCCGCTCGTCGCTGGCCCCCTCCCCTCCATTTATCACCAGCATTTAATTCCCCGAATCGCAACGACCGTTTCCCCTCTTAATCCCACGCGTAATCGCCCCGCTGTCGCCCGCATGCAGTGTAACCGCTCGTCGGCGTTTACTCACGGCCTCCCCCAATTGCGCCCTCCTTGCCCCCGCCGGTACCCCTATATAAACCCCCGACCACCGCCGTGCTCAACCCCCACGTCAATTCGCTTCCAGAACGAATAGAGCGCTCACATTTCGGCTTTTAGCACAACACCGCCATCCACACTCCAGCCGCCGTTCGCCGTCGCCTCGGACCACCTCCGTCCATGCCCTCGCCACCATCGTGACCGCAAGGACGACCCCGACCTCAGCCACCCCTCCGCCGACGTCGAACCCCGCTGGAACACCATCGCCGACGAGGAGCCCGAACCACTCCGCCGCCTCCGCTCGTCGCCGACCTCGCTCCATCGACCTTTCTTCACCGCAAGGGTACCCTCGTGATCCCCGCAATGTCCTCTTTCCATTTTAGACCTTAGCTTCGACCGCCATCGCTCGTCGTGGCCCCTGGCCCGCTCGCCGTCACCGGAGAAGACGACCGGCACGGGCTGAGTACCCGTGCCGTGTCAGATTCACGCGCGACCGTGTGATCTGGATCCGACGGTTACGATTAATTCCCGCGTGCGATTTAATCGGGTCCATTAGATCTCGGAGAAGGGGTACGTTATAATCTCAGTCGTCCGTTAGTTTTAAAACCCTGCATCGCATCTAAGCCGTTCATCGTGTACCGGTTCGATGTTTTAATCTCAGCCATCCACGTCAACTTAAGCGCCCCGCCTCGCCCTCACGTGTTGGATCTGGATCCAACGGTCTAGATCGATCCGGCGCACGTGCACAGTGCGCGGATTCACCGTGGGCCTGGCTCACCGTGGACCCGAGGGGATTTAAATTTGAAAATAAATTCCAGAAAATGTTTAAAACTTGTAAAATTCATATCTGGCGCATTTGAACTCTAAAAATTGCCATTCCAATTTCAGAAAATTCATAATATTATTCTCTACCCATTAGTTCAATAAAAACAATATGTTACCTTAGACTTTTTCATGATTATTTCAAATAGGTATTCCAATACCCTTAGGGCAAAAATGTAAATTTCATTATGTAAATTTCATTACAGTTTTTATTTATTTTCTTTTTGTTCATATATTGAATACCACTACATAGACCATGAACCTTTCATTTCAAATTGATTAGAATGTCTAAAATGAGATTACTCACATTTAAAACCCTTTTTTTCAAAGAACAACACCTCACTTTAATTTCTTTTTAGAATTATTTATAAAATGAATTTCAGAGCCTTAACAACATAATTTATTTTTAATCAAACCAACTTTAACCTATGTGCTTATTATGTAATGCTATATTGTTTGATTGGATGTTGTGTTCATTTTATTTTTACTTTATTATATTGAAAAGACTACGACGCCGTCGAGGAGCCGGAGTACTTCCCCGAAGTTCCTCCCTCCCCTTTCGATGAACAAGGCAAGTCACCAAACCAATCTTTTGAGCATATTGAACCCATGTTTGATTAAACTATCGCTAAAACACATAGGTTATATATGTGCATTAGTCCAATGAAAACCCTTACACTATATTTATTTAGGATCCCCCGATCTTGATGTGCAACCCAAGCCATGCTATCTCGCCTAACCTCCTTGTCACCATATGGTTATTGTTATTAGCTAGTGTCCAATGTATTGACACGATTGCTATAGGATAAAAATGAGGCGTAGCAAAATGGTTCTATTATATGATCCCCGATACTTCTTATCCTTGGAATGCTGTTGGTGATGAGTTATGGTTGTGAGTGTATGCATGGTGGGTTCCGGGTGCAAGCTAGGGCATTGGTCGGTAGCACCCGGGGCACTATAAGGACCGGTCTGAGGGATCCGTTGCAATACACATCCGTACTAACCACAAGTCTAATGGGTAAGTCCTAACTAAGGTATGTAGTGTTCCAAACCGAGGCCACCATTTGGAGATGGGTCAAGCTGCACCTGCGGGTGGCTTTACCGACGTGGCGCAAAAGGGGGTGCGACGTTAGCCGGGATGCGGCCCGGCGCGCCGGCGAAACCTAGAGCGGGTGGTTATCGCTTGGAGCACTTCATGTCGAGGTTTTGGCACGAGTTCCCGTGGTATGGGTCATCTCGTTTGGGATGAGTGCGTGCCTTGTGGGTACAGTAGTACATCTCTGATCAGAGTCTTAAATCTTTTCGAAAAGCCGAGCCCACGGTCAAGGGCGGGTTGCGTGACATCCCACAGTTAGTTTACTTTGAATATGTATGTGCATGATGGTTTGACATGTAAGGACTGTTGTGCGAGGAGGTAAAACGTACTCCTCGAGTTAGATGATGATGTTGATACTCATGTTTACTTTTCCGTACGATTAAATTTGACTACACTAAATGCAATAATTGAAAATGTACTTTTCCGCACTTTTAGCCATTATCCTTCCTTGTTATTATCCTGCATTATTATTTGCATTTGCGGTGGCTTGTTGAGTACTTTTTGTACTCATACCCGTTGGACCCCACAGAGGATGCCTACTACGAAGACGGTCTGGAGTAGCGACCTAGTCAAGAAGAAAGATCCTGAAGAAGGCGTTCGTCATGCAGTTTATCTTTATTATTTTAATTTCACTCTTATGTAATAATATGGTCTGCGTACCATGAATGCTTGTCGTATGTACGTTGTCGCATGATGAACCTCTTGGATTATTGTTTTTCTTATGAAATTCAATAATGTCTCGATTTTGATAAATCAGGGCGCTACAATTACCTCGCCGATGGTGGTGCACTCGTGGATGCCAATGTTCCTGGTCAATAGCGTGTGCACTGTCGTGATTGGTGTCTTCTTCATTGTCCTCAACCTCATGCACTTGAGCTGGAGGTTGCTGCCCTAGGGCAATTCTCTGTACATTAACCTTGAGAGTAGCGATGTTTCCGGCTAATTCTTGGATGCTTAGCTGCAAGGAATTCATGCTAGCATCAAACATTCCTTCGATTTATTGAAGTTCATCCGTAGACGCGCAGTCCCTAAAATCAGTGATCTCACCTGACATTGTTAGTAGGGGATAGGAGATAACACAGAACAAATTGCAGATAGTAATCTGAAGATTCAAGATTTGGGGTTTTACAAATCGGCATACGGCGAAACTGCAATGAAAAAATAATCTAAGCAAAACCTAACCCTAACTTGTGGCGGATGCCAACTATTTATAGGGTTTACAGAATAGAGTTATGGGTCGTGCCCTACGAATATGGGCTTGTTCGCTAGAAGGACTCCATTCATAACGAGAACCTAGACTTAGCTAAGTCAGGTGGCATTGTATACTGGTCAGTCCGATGATCAAACAAGACCATCATCCAATGGTGACGGCAATCGGCCAAGGGTTGATTCTGATAGAGATCTGAGTGGTGGCCGATGTCAATAGTGTCATAGTCAACTATCGAGTGGGGCTCGATCGAAATCATCGGTAATCGACCGATGGCTGATGGAGATCTGATTGATGGTCGATGCCGATAGAGGTCGGAGCCTGCTGCCACTTGTGGTTCGTGTTATGGTTGGTGGTTGGTTGATGGTGTTGGTGATTGGTCTGATGGCTTAAGCTTAAGGAGCTAGTGCCCGCTGAATAGCCGATGCCATTGGTGATTCGAGTGGTGGCCAATGCCGATGGAGGTCGCAATCATAATTGGCCTGATCTAGCATGTCTTATCCCATGTTCCTAAGTATAATACATTCATAACCGAATTCACCTCATCATTGAGTTGTCGGACTCGGGCTCGAGTCATCGGTCCTTGGTACTCAGGTGTGGGTGTATCGGCCATGGGGATGTCCTCATCAGGGTCAGGGTTACCTTAATCCCACGGCTAATTTTAATGGTTGTCGTTACCTCGCCGATTGTAGTGCACTCGGGGGCGCCAATGTTCCTAGTCGACAGCATGTGCACTGCTGTGATCAGTGTCTTCTTCATCGGCCTCAACCTCATGCCCTAGAGCTGGAGGTTGTTGCTCGGGCGCTATTCTCTGTACATTAGCCGTGAGAGTAGCAATACTCCTAGCTAAGGCTTGGATGCTTAGTTGCATGGCATTCATGCTAGCATCAAACTTTCCTTTGATTCATTGAAGTTCATCCTTAGACACACAGTTCCTGAAATCGGTGATCTCACCTGCCATCGTTTGTAGGGAATAGAAGATAAAGCAATAGTATTAGCCCTATCGGCTATTCCTGATGAGATAGTGGGTCACTCTCCCTCTCCACCTCTTACCAAGCCCTTACGAAGCTCTTACCGATTAAAGTAGTCGGTTCAATCGGAAAGGTGGGATGTTCGATGACTTGAGATGTGCGATTGCAAGGATCCAATCTATTTCGAAGGGAAGTATGTGGATCTTGGAAGGAAAATTTAGTAGCAAGGATTAGCACAAATTAATAACAGATTTTACATTGTTAAATAAAAGTCCCAACACTTGTCATGGTTGTGGTCGAGACTGGTCATTACGGTCTAGTCTAAGTAAGCGAGAGAGGGATACAAGGATTGTGGTACATGCACTAAGCGCATGCAAAAGGTCAAAGTTGTCAGAACGTACAACATGGATCATGACACTTTTGCAACCTGCTACTTACTCTTCCTTTCTCTTCTTCTGGGTACGGAGTAGGACACTCTGCCACCTGCCCTTCTTTTTCCTTTCTTCTGAGTACGGAGCATGACACTTTTGCTACCTGCCCTTCCTTTTTGCCTTCTTCTCTTTTCTTCCTTTTCTTGATCTTTCTTCTCTTGGCACCACTTTTCCCTTTGGATCTGTGAATGAAAGAACTTTTCTTGTTTGGCTCTAGAAAGAGCTCTGTTGCTTGAACTCGAATCCGTATGCAGAAGTAGCATCCAAAGATTTTGGGAAGATGTGTAGAACAGAGAGTCTGCACTTCTTGTTACTTGCTTGGTTCTTGAATAACTCCTCAAATAGGTTTGCAATATAACACAAGGAGGCTAGTATTGTCGAGCGAATGATACAAGGCAGTTTGCAACCTAGCTACTGGCTTGCGACACAAACCAATAGGAAACACAATGCGGCTGCGACATGACACCGAGGCGAAATTGATTTCTCAAGGAAAGGCTCTCACCACAACACAAGAGTCAAACTAGACTCAAGAACATAACTCTAAACCAGCAACAAGACTCGAATAAGGACTCAAACTCAACAAAGCAAGACTGAAATCAATCTGGCAAAGAAAGGCTCAAGAGGGTTTGGAAACAACAAAACAAACTAACACAGAACAACAAAGTATTTTTGTGTGCCTTTTTCTGGACTTTGGGAAAACGAGAAACACAAGGATAGATTGATACCTAACGTGCAACCTTTGCTCTGATACCACTTGATGAGCATAGGGATGTGCAAAAGGGTGGCCCGATCTTTCGATAGGTACAATTGAGGCGACAAGTGGACGTTGATGCTTTAAGGCGTCCGATCAGAGATCAAAACCTTGCAATCGCTATACCCTCTTGTCTAGTCATTATCAACCACGCTTTCACATAGTTGACCTCACCTTGAAGGTTTTGATCATGCAAACCATTCGTAGAACTTTGCAAGAACAAGGTAAACACAATATGAAATTGTTGATGATAATCTAAAGATTCGAGGTTTGGGGTTTTACAAACCAGTATACGACGAAACTGTGTCGGTAGAATAATCTAAGAAAAACCCAACCCTAATAGTGGCGGCTGCCATCTATTTATAGGGTTTACAAGACCCGGGGCATGGGACATGCCCTAGGGGTATGGGTCGTGCCCTAGGAGAACTCAATCCTAACAGACTCAAGGGACTTAGTTTAATGGGACGCCTTGCTCCCGATTAGTTATTTGTATGCTTATCGGCCTGATGATGGAAGAAGACCATCGTCCGAGTGGTGGCTGATGCCGATAGAGGTAGCAGTCAGCTACTGACTGTGGGTCAAGTGGTGGTTGTATATTGGGAGTGGTCAACAGTTAGTGGTCAGTCGGTCATCCCGGCGGCTGGTGGATATTTTCGTGATGGTCGATATCGCCAATGATTGGCTAATGGCTTATGTCGATGGAGGCTAATGTCGATGGTGTTCCGAGTGGTAGTTGATGCCGATGGGTGTCACAGTTGGCAATCAGTCGATGCATCACTTATTCTCCCATGTTCCTGAGTATAATACAATAACCGGAACTTAGTAATCCATCCAGTTGGCAATTGTCCTAAGTAACAAGGAGCGAATTCACCTGATCATTAAGTCGATGAACTCGAGAACGAGTCATTGGTCCTTAGTACTCAGGTGTTGGTGTATCAGCTGTAGGGATGTCCTCATCAGATGTTGATGACCTTTATGCCACGACTAGGTATGTATTTACTCTTGGAGATGATGTAATATCATGGAGGTCTTGCAAACAGACCATTTTGACACGGTCAACCATAGAAGTAGAACTTACTACTTTAGATACAACAACTATAGAGGCAGAGCAGTTGCGTGAACTATTGATAGACCTGTCTATGGTTGAAAACCCAGTGTCGACTATCCTTATCAACTATGAAAATCAAAGTGTGATAGTTAAAGGCAACAGTGCTAAGGATAATGTGAGGTCATCAAGACACGGTAAAAGACGATTGAAGTTTGTTAGGAAGTTGAAAAACTCTAGAGTAATAAGTGTGATTTATATTCAAATAGACAAAAACTTGAAAGATCCCTTTACAAAAGGGTTATCATGGAATGTGATAGAAAATGCATCGAGTGAGATGGGTGTGAGACATATATGAGTTGTTGTTGTTGCGTGGGAACGACAAGCTTACAGGGGGTACCTGTAGTGTGATTTGTTTTAGGTAGAAGAGAGGAGTTGAAACTATGGATTCCATGGTTACCCCAATCGAATGGGGCAGGATATGGGCCTCTCGGAGGATAATAACCCTACTCCTGTGTGTGTATGGATGAATGGGGGGTGCTGTAAGAATCGATCTCTTAGTGTCGATCTAAGCGTAATGTGAGTCGTGTGATGTGCTATGATGTGCCTCAATGTGCCCTCTCATGGGGCCTCCCCTAATCCTTTTATATGAGATGGACTGGGGAGTTACAAGAATTAACCATAACATTGATAGCCTGTGGAAACAACCGCATAACTACCAGCATAACTGCCTTTAAATGGCACTAATGACTGTCATAGAGACATCAGTATGATTAGGGGTAACCGCCGACGTTGATTAGAGACAACCATTGAGCGGATGGCCTCAAGATGACCATTGGTGTCTCACCACTCAAGCGCATCCACACCTGAGTGGGAGGCCTGGCGGTTGGGAAGTCCTTCATGGGCTGGCATAGCTAGTGGTCGGCGATCCGAGTGAAACCACTTGGTGGGGTTCCCTGGATCATATCCCCCACAGAAGCCCCCGAGCTCTTTTCGGTGTGCACCGTGCTTGAAGCGGATGGGAAGTGCTCCAACTACCTTAGATGTAGCCATGTTTTCGATCGGTGCACCTACCAAGTGCAGCCCCTGAGGCTAAAGTTCCTTCGGATAATGAGCTTTAGTCTCAAAACATCTTCTTTGGGGGAGTTTACCATTGGAGTAGTTGATTTTGAAACCGTACGGCCTCCTACAGGTGGGAGTTACCGCGCGGGGAGACGGCAGTTGGTGCTGTCACTTCACTTGGTTTTTTCCTGCTTCGTCTTCTGGAGCACGGTTCAGGACCCTCTGAGTGATCCTTGGGAATCATGCTGACGCGATTGATGGCCCAAGTGTGCTTCTCCGAACCGCTCTCTTTTGCAGTCATGATGCTTCGGGATGGGGAACCACCGGGAGGAAAGTTATAAGTAACTTTCCCCAGCAAACTTTGAAGTAGTACTCCATCTTTTGCTTCTTCTTTTGATCTCCTAGCACCTCGCAAAAGTTCTCGGCCCTGCAACTGCGCGGTTTGCTATCGCAAAGCTCGGTGGCTGTTCAGTTTAAAACCTTTCGTGAGGGCTTCCAGGACTCCAATGGCGGCAAGCACTCCTCGTAAGTTGGTGGATCGCTTGGAAGAGTTCCGCGTCTCCTCCATGGGAGAAGAAGCGGTGCAAGCACTGGAGGATCGGGGGGAGATCCCGTCGAAGGCTATCTCATCGCGAGCGGCCAGTGGTGAGACATTCCCATCCTCGAATACCCACGTGATCGTAGTCTTTGACACCTTCTTTCTACGTGGCTTCGGGTTGTCGGGGCATCCTTTTATTCGTGGTGTTCTTCATCATTAAGACATTTCTCTCTGTAATATGAATCCTGTTGGCGTAAAAGATTACGCTAACAGGTTTAAGAAACTGTATGTGTGACAAACGAAGTGTTTGTGGGAGCGGACTATCTAAAGCCTCCGTATAGGATAATAGCTCGAAGTAGTTCGAAGTTATGTATTGAATATCTGAGTATTCGATACCCTTTACATAGTGAAGAATGGTATTTATAGACCAAATAATAAAGGAAAAGACTCCTTTACCCTCTAATTACAACTAACTAAGAAGATAATGTTGAATACTCTTCATAGGGGTAAAAAGGTAAAAGACTAATTTAATCAGAAAGAAGATAAATCTTCTATCCTTGCTGGCAACACTCCTTTGGGTGTAAAGACTTTGGGAGACTTCGTTACGCCGAAGCCTTAATGAAGGTCTTCGCTGTATAATACTCTGAATACAACACAACTCCGATGCTTTTAAGACCTTCGAAGATCAAAGATTTTGACTTCACCTCTTTTGCTGGTATCTACAGAGGAGCGTTTGACCTCTGGAGGATGAAATATTTTTCCCCAACAGTAGCCCCTCGAATACTTCTCTCCAAATTGACTATACAATAAGAGGGAAGTATATGCAAGAAACAACTACATACTTAGGATCAAGAAATTAGCGAATTTTACCACTCTTTGAAGCATTCAGAGGTGTGGAATTTTCGGACTAGCTTCTATGCGAAGATGAGTGTCTAAGAGGCTTCGGAGATAGATCCTTGTGAAGTTGAAATAATCGTTAGGCTTACAGAAATAGTCGTTACCTCGTTTAAAGGTTACACTATCATTTCATTTCTGGAGGCGTGATTTCTCACGAAGAGCCGTAGTGAATCGTAACGGTAAAGAAGATGGAACGACGCATATGAATGGTACACTGCAACTGCAAGTTCACATTATAAATAAGAGAGTAGGGGTGAGTTTTGGATACTTTACCAACTGCTTCTGCATTTGCCCTTTCTACTTCCTGAGCCCAAACTTCATCTTATCCAATGGTGAAAACTAGCCACAAAGTTCTCGTTCCTACTTCGTCATTGGCGAAGCAACAAGCGATGGTGGCAGCAGCAGCAACGTCTTCGGATAATCCTCGCCCAGTCGGTCCTCATGATCTTCTCCCAGCGTCGACCAAATATACGGATCAGTCGTACAGTTTGGGGCCTTCAACTTGCTCGAAGAAGTCCATCGCGGCAGCGACTGCTGGGAAGACGGGTCCTGGAATCAAGGTTCGCTAGGCCAGGAAAGAAGTGATTCCTGTGCCGCGAGCCGGAGAGGTAGTTGTCTTTGAAGCATTCTTCAAAGCAGGATTGGGGCTTCCAGTGGTGGATTTCCTCTCTGAGGTATTAAGGTTGTTCGATGTCACTTTGCCCCGACTTTCCCCCAACGCTATCGCTCGCCTAGCCATCTTTGAATGGGCGATGTGAGCCGAAGGTTGTGCTGGGAGAGCTGAGATCTTCACGGCACTTCACAATGCTTCCTGCCAACCGAAGACTTACATTGGAGCCGAAGGAGAGAAGATGGTGGTTGCCTTTGGCAGCATCAATTTCCGGCTTCGCGAAGAATATCAAGACCGGTTCCCTACGAAGGCCATCAATGCCAGATGGTATACGGATTGGATTCTTCGTTGCTTCTATGCCGAGGTAGGGGCGGACAACGCCTTGGCCAGACCTCTGGAAGACATCTTCTATCGGAGGGAGGCGGAAGTCCAACCAGACCTCAGCCAACTCGACGCTCGCCTCGGACTACTGCAATCCATAAGTCGTCGCATGAGCATGCGCGACTTAGCGGAGGAGTTCATCGGACTCCGGATTCCACCTTTGATGGCTAGTTGGCCGATCAACTTCGAAGAGAACCCGGAGGGTGGACTCCAGGAGATCCCTCCAAGTGTTGTAGGTAAACTTGTACATCCTGCAAAATGTTTTTGCACGTAGTATTTGTTCTATAAAAATGATTTAACCAAAAGAAAATCTTATCTTTCAGCTCCACGCGCCACCCTCACTCTGGAACAAATTGTCCGAACATTGGAGAAGATCCTCTGGGCTCCTACACTCGTTGAAAATGAGTGGAGGGTGAAATTGGTTGGCAGCTGGGAGCGATTCAACTGAGTATGGAGTGTACTCAGAGTTGAATCTCCCATTCTTCTAGACTGGATTAGTTCCGAGCAAGCCTCGAAGAAAAGGAAAGCCAAGGCAGGGAGTTCAGCGCCAGCCAAGACACCTGTTAAAATGGTGGCTCGAAAGCCAAAGGCCCTGGCTCCTACCAAGTATCGAACTTCGTGTTCTGAGTCATCTGAAGATGAAGCAAACAAAGTAATGGTGGAGGAATTCGAAGCTCTCCTAGTAGGGGATGAAGGGTCTCGAATGGGAACCGAAAACCCCGTTCAAGATGACGCGATGGTGGTGCCTGCCGTTGAAGGCAACCTCGAAAAAGCAGAGACTAAGGACGTCCTGCCTAGTCAAGTAAATGCTCCTGTTACGGGAGAAGACGGAGTTGAGATTGTGGACGCCCAAGTCTTGCCTCCAGACGAAGTGATAGCTGCAGTGGTCAAAGAAATCTCTGTAGCTATTCCTTCGGTTCGAAGTACGGAGTCCAAAGAGGACTTCGGCTAGATGTTCGAGCCCCCGAGCAGTCTAGTGCTCGTTCGGCAACAAAATGCTGGAGGTAAGCTTCAATAGAATACCTTTTTCTTCTACCCTCTTTTCTTTGTGTCCTGCAAAATTTAAGCAATATCATATACCTTTGGTTTTTATAGGATTAGCTCCGATGGAAGAGACTCCCACTACGGAGGTTGTGCCGGAGGCCGTTGTATCTCCGAAGGCAGTTGTATCTCCGAAGGCAGCTCCTGTAGTAGCTCAAAAGACTCTGGTCCAGCAAACATCTCCAAGGAAGATGGGTCCAAGAAAAGGTAAAGGTAAAGGTGGGCCTTTGCCTGCTCTGATTCTAGGGTGGACTCCATCAGGATCTACGGATGGAGGTCAATCTACAGAGGCCTCCGAAGATGCTTCGCTGTGTTCCGGCCCATCTCCAACCAAAGATGATTAGAGCACTTTGTCAAGGCTCCCCCTCTTACCTCCTTTTCTGGAGCGGAGAACATGACTTCGGACTTTGCTAGAGCCTTTGGCTCGGGCTAGTCGCGAAGTTGGGGAGACTTGGTTTCCATTCTTAGTGAAGTGGAGGGGTCGAAGTTGGATGTAGCTTTGGAATGGGCAGCCTACCAGGTACGAAGTATCTACAAAAATAGAATTAGTTCAAACATATGTACATAATTTACTTACATTGTGATGAGGACATCACTTCACATGATACACACATGCATCAGCATGATACACACATGCACCAGCATGATACACACACGCACCAGCATGATACACAGATGCACCAGCATGATACACACACGCACCAGCATGATACACAGATGCACCAACATGATACTCACATGCACCACCCTGATACACACATGCACCATCAACCTACAATTCAATTACAGGGACCAATCACACCGCCCATGCCCGTCGCTTGAACCATGAGGTTAATTCTTTCCTTAGCAACTATGTTAATATTTGTTTGGACGGGATGCTACTGAATACTAGTGATATTTTGTTGCTTAGGAACATGGGAGATGGAATAGGAGAGTTGGAGTTGAAGACGGAGTCGCACGGATGATTTGAAGTCAAGAATTCGCTGGTTCGGACTACATCAACCACCATGACCAAAATGGGCGTAATTTCCTCACACGAAGTCCGATTGGCGCGTTCTTGGACGTTTTGGAAAGCTGAGGAGAAGACGGATCTTTTGCCGTTGGTTTTGCCTTATTTGGAATCTCGAGTCGTCCTGTGTGTTTGAAACAGTCCTGCGTGACAGAATTAGGCCGAGTTGGACCTTGTACTGAGTTAGAGGCCGTGTTGGCCCATAGTCCGAGTCGGTACGCCTTCTACAGACTGCCCACGCCTTATATACTCATGCCAGCCGCCTTTAGGGTGAGGTTTTGCTTTGTTTGCATCTACACTTGTGTGTTTAGATCCCGCTCCTGCACCGGACCGATTGGCTGCTGCATCAGCGTTTGTGAAACCTCTCCTCATCATAGTTCATCTGTGATTTGGCATTCAACTTGTATCCTTCCTGTTCTTGCTTGTGTTCTTGGGTTCGCTTGCAGGAACTAGCCTTCGTGGCGAGGTCAATCGCGCCCTGCGTGGTTGATAACCAACGGAGACGGTGGTGTAGCGATTGCAAGGTTTTGATCCGCCGGACTGGAGCCTTGGATCGTCAACGTCGAGATTCTCCACCAATCCAAGTTATCCTTACCTAGCGGAAGATCGGGACCAATCCCCCATTAGTTGGTATCAGAGCATAGATTTCCCGTTAGGTAATCTCGATCTGCTTTTATTTTTACCTAGAGTCCAGAAAACCCTCACAAAAAAATCCCCACCGAGAACCCTTTTGTGCCTTGCGATTTTAATTTCAGTTTTTAACTTTGTTGAGTTTGTGTTCTTGGTCGAGTCTTGTTGCTGGTTTAATCCCCCCTTTGTGTCGTTTGAGTAGTAGTAGATCTTGTGTCTCAAAAAAAATTCGCCACCCGAACCCTCCCTCCACAACCCTAGTCGGTTTCCACATCGAGTCCTTGTGACCCCCCTTCGGTAAAGCAGGCATAACTTTTCGCTCGTTTGTCAGAAAAATCTGAAATTTTTTGAGCATCTTCTTGACCTCATTTAAAGAAAAATCAGGAAGATAAAGAAAAAAATTGGTCAAAGTTTTTGCTCGCCGTTCAGAGAACTTGTTGAATTTCTATGAACCACATCCCACCTTAGTTGCAGGTGCCAATTTTTGTGGTTGCATCTCTTGTCATCCTTGTTCAAAAAAAATATAGTGAAAAAAAGAGAGAAAAAAAGGAGAGAAAAGAAAAGAAACGAGGTTGTGAGAAGCAAAAGAGAACCGGTCCTGTCGTTTGCTACCTTGTTCTGCCTCCATTTGAGTATTGGGCACATAGTTTCCCTCTATTGCTTGAATTTTCACCTTAGGAGCACTAAGGCTAGTGTTGGCGTAAAAGATTACGCTAACAGGTTTCTGTAGATTAGAAACTAACAAACGGAGTGTTTGCGAAGTGAACTGTTCTAAGCCTCCGAAAGGATAATAACTTTGAATAGTTCGAATGTGTGTATTGAATAACTTGTATTCGGTCCCTATTACAGGGTGAAATGGGGGGTATTTATAGGCCCAAATATTAAGGAAAAGACCTATTTACCCCTCTATTACAACCGACATAGTGGAAACTATTCGGTACCCTTGATAGGGCTAAAATGGTAAAAGACTAATCTAATAATATAAAAGATAAATCTTCCATCTTAGCTGGCAATAAAGATCTCGAAGAGCCTTAGTTCGAAGATATACTCCGAACCGATGCCTATCTTCGTACTTCGAGCTTGACTCAGGGTATCTTCGAAGATGGACGTCTGGAAACCTTCGAATCCACTATCTGCTTTTATGCTGTTGCGGCAATAACCCCGAAGATGAGATATTTTCCCCCAACAGTAGCCCCTCGAATACGCTTCTCCATTTAACCTGTAATGTTAGGAGAGCAGTATACGGAAGGAAAAAAATAACCAGACATAGGGGTTATTAGATTTTAATTCATCTCCGAAATGTATGAAGATATAAACTCCGAATCAGTCTTAAGATAATTACTTTCGAACTATCTTAGAACCGACTCAGGAAGTGTGAAAGTCTTTTAGACTTAGAGGAAATAGTCGTTAGCCTTCTGTTCCTAACGGAAGCTGTAGAAAGCGTTAATTTCGGAGAAAAGTAACGGGCAGGAATGCGAAACAGCATGGACTAACGGTAAAAATGTAAAGTCTAGGCTATAAATAGATGGCCTAGAACTTACCCGGTTACCTTTTCACTGCTCTCTCGCAATCAAACACCTTCTGAGCCCTTTGAGTTCTTCGAGCCCTAGCCTCCATTTTCTCCAAAGTAGCTCAGCGACTGCAATGGTGAAGACCAAAGGTTCTGGAGCTCCATCGACCTTGGCTCAGCAGCAGGCGGCTGCAGCAGCAGCGGCTGCGACGTTGGCGACAGCACCTCTGGTATCGGCAACGACATTCATGGTGGCAGGAGGGTGAAATCCCCAAAATGTCGATGATCAAAGTCTCTGCCCGCCATCAACGAAGTACCTGGACTAGTCTTTCCAACTGGGATCTTATACCTGCAAGAGGGAATCACTGGCTATCGCAGTAGAAGGGAAGATTAGCACCGGAGTTATGATCCGCAAGCCTGGAAAAGAACTCATCCCGTCACCAAGGCCCGAAGAAGTGGTCGTCTTCGAAGCCTTCTTCGAAGCCGGCTTGGGCCTTCCCGCAGTGGACTTCTTGGCGGAGGTACTTGACTTATTCCATGTCACCCTTCCTCAACTATCTCTGAACGCAGTAGCTCGACTGGCTATCTTCGAATGGGCACTGAGAGCCGAAGGTTGTGAGGGGAGGGCTGAGATCTTCACTGCGCTACATAGAGCCTCATGCCAGCCAAAACCCTTCGTAGGTCCCGGAGGTGAAAAAGTAGTGGTAGCCTTCGGAAGCATCAATTTTATGCTTCGGGATGAATATGCCCTTCAATTCCCTGCTAAGGCCATCAATGCAAGATGGTACACAGACTGGGTCATGAGATGGTTCTATGCCGAAGTTGGGGCGAGCAATCCTCTAGCCGGACCTCTGAAAGAAATCCAATTCCGGAAGGAAGCCTTAGTGCATCCAGGCCAGGGTCAGCTCGAAGCTCGCCTCAACCTACTTTAGAGGATCAGCCGAAGGTTGAGCATGCGAGACTTAGCCGAAGAATTCCTCGGGTTACAAATCTCTCCACTAATGGCCAACTGGCCTATCATCTTCGAAGAGGATTCGGAAGGCGGTCTCCGAAAGATCACCTTGACTTCGAGCCCTGCAGGTAACTTCGAAGACAACATGTATTATGCATATTCATTTGAAGAAAAACTAACTTGATTTATTTTTTAGCTTCTTCAGCCCCTGTTACTTCGGAACAAATTGTAAGGGCTTCGGAGAAGATTTTGGGCGCTCCAACTCCGACCGAAAAAGAATGGAGAATCAAATTGGTCGGGAGTTGGGAAAGATTTAACAGAGTATGGGGAATGTTGGAAATCACTCCGCCCCCTCTGATGGATTGGGTGCCTTCGGAGAAAGGACCTAAGAAGAGGAAAGCCGAAGCTGGGACTTCGAGCTCTGCAAAGACTCCGGTGAAGAAGGTGGCTCGGAAGCCGAAAAATCTTGCACCTTCGAATCCTGCACCTTCGAGCTCAAGGGCTTCAGTTTCCGACTCCCAAGAGGATGAAGGGAGATTGCTTGTGCGTCTAATAGAAGAAGATGAAACTCAAAGGACTGCACAAGCTGAAGTACCTGCGAACGTGCCGGAGTCCCAAGATAATCTTGAACAACCAAGGACTTCGGTAGTTCAGGAAGATATTTCTCAGGACGAAGTTCCTGTGAATGAAAGTGGGGTCGAAGTCACTATGGCTTCGATTCCCGAAGAGGCAACAAGGACTGCTCAGGACGATGCTCCTGCAGTCCAAGACTTAACGGCTGATTCGGATGAAGATCTAGCCTTCGATCCGCCGAACAGTCCGATGATGACGCCTCTGCAAAATGTCAAAGGTAGACTTCGAATAACTCTTTCATGTTTATTTTGTGTATTTATACAATGTATAATACTTTATATTTTTTTTACAGGGCCCACTCCTGTGGTAGATGTCCGACAGGAAGAAATAATTCCTGGACCTTCGACGTCTTCAGAGCCAGCCCAGAGAGTTACTCAAATGGGACCTGGAAGAGGCAAAAGACATATAGAGCCCCTCCCTGCTGCAAGTTCCGGATCAACTCCATCTGATTCAACAGACGAGAGCCAATCTTCCGGGGAGGGCCAGTCTCCAGTGGCTCCGAAGACCACAGGCCAAAGCTCCGGTCCTTCGCTGGACGAAGATGACCAAGAGGCAATAAGCATGCTCCCCTTGCTAGCTCCTTTCTTAGGGCAAACAACTGGTCTTCGGACTTTGCTCGAACCTTTGGATCGAGCTAGCCGTGACATTGGGGAGACCAACTTAGTGGCCATTTTGAGCAAGGCGGATAGGACGGAGCTTAATGCTGCTATAGAACGTGCAGCCTATCAGGTACGAAGCAACTGTGAAATAACATAGAATTCATCTACGAATAAACATTTACCTTAGTTTTTTATTTTTGCAGCAAACTGTCTTGGCCCGAGCTGCGAATATATGTAATGACGAAGAGATCGCTCGTCTTCGGGAGGAAAATAACGTCCTTCAAAGGAATCTTAACATCTCCGAAAGTCGAGTGGCTCAAATGGACAATATAGTGTCAACAGAGCGAAGGGCCAGACAAGGTTTGGAGGCTGCGAATAAAGAGCTCGAAGCAGAAAGAATTGTGCTTCGAGCGGAAGTTGAAAAGTTGCGAGCGGAGCACGCTACTGCAGGGTCCGAGCTTGTCAGACTCCAAGAGGAAGCTAGCCAGCTGTTAAACCAAAAGAATATTTTGACCACTGAAAATGCTAGACTTTCTGGGGTTCTGGGCGAAGTCACTTCGACGAAGGACGCGTTGAACGAAGACAAGCTGAAGTCTGAGAAGGTGGCTGTGGAAGTTATGAATCAATTGTTAGGTGTCCTGGAGTACTACGGTACTACTGGGATACTTCCTTATGACGATAACATCACTCTTCTGCGCCGGTTAAAAAGGATCCAAGGAGTGGCGAAGCAGATGAAAACAACAGGCATTAGATACGGAGAACTCTCCGGACAAGTGGCTGCTATCGGCCTACTTCGCTACTACGAAGATCTGGGCCGAACGATAACTCCGGACGCAGGAGGGGGCCCAATCACCTTCGACGACGAGCGACTTCTGACACCTTCCGAAGGTGTGGCTGCTGCCTGGCGAGCCTTCCAAACTTCATGGAGAGCCGAAGGTCGTTCCGCGATCAAGGCTTGGATCGACGAAGGCCAACGCCAGAAGCAAGTTCGGACCCAAGCTTCGAGCAGTCAGCCTCCTCCGAACCCGCAGGTTTAGAAATACCTTAGGATTTTTGGCCATGTAAAGCTTTATGCTTATAAACATTTATCAATGAAAATTTGTTTGTCATATTTTTAGGCTTTGCCTCTTACGGAAGATATCGAAGTGTTAGACCTTAACGACGAAGTTCGCTCATTATGGACCACCTTCGATCTTCTAAAAGCTTATAAACGTCCTCGATTTCTAATTCCTCAAGATGACTCCGGTGTAATTGCGCCCGAAGTAATCAAAGATATACTGTCTTATATTAAAGAGGAAGAAAAAGAGGTTAACTTAAACACTTCGTCTTCTGAAGACGTTATATGGTCTGAAGACGAAGATGAAGCTCAAAATAAAAAGCCTGAAGAACTTGGAAGCTGGGAAAGGAGCCCCGAATGGCTTCGAACTTGGGCCGAGCTTCAACAAGAACAGAAGGATTTTAGAGCTTCGAAGGGGGGCAAAAGAGTTAAACGCAAAGTTATTAGAACTCCCGGCGCTGGAACTAGTCGTTCCACCCCTAGCTCTAGGGACCGAAGAGGTCTTTGATTCCTTCTTGGTATAGATACCAATTTTTCATGATGTAATCTGTAAACACATTCGTTTGAATAATGAATACCGATTTAAAATTGTCTCCATATTTACTAGCCCCTCTTTGGGTATAAGCAACTTCGAATTGTATTCAAAGATGGTTATGCGCAAAGAAAAAACTTCGGAGTACAATTTTTTGGGGGTTCGGAGCCCCTCTGCAATTTAAAGATCTTTTAAAATCTTATAAAATGTCTTCGACTATTTGTAGTCGGAAGAATGGCAACTTAGTACCTTTGTTTTTTGAAAGAAATCATTTGAGATAACTTCCAAGATACCTTAGTATCTTAGATAATTTGTCACTTTGGACTGTGTTAACAGACATTCGAAGCTCATGGCTCAAACTCTGTTTTTCTTTAGCCACCTTCGGCTCTTTTTTGCGATCTCTGTCGAACCAATGGTTCGGAGTTTGCAATGGTCTCTTTGGACTCTTTTTATGGATGTCTACCAGCCAATGGCTTGGACTCCGTATATTTTGGCCACCTTCGGCTCTTTTTGCGGAAGTCTACCAGCCAATGGCTTGGACTTCGCAGGTTTTGGCCACCTTCGGCTCTTTTTACGGAAGTCTATCAGCCAATGGCTTGGACTCCGCATGATGTGGTTTTGGGCTCTTTTACGGATGCCTACAAGCCGGTGGCTTGGACTCCGGATTATGCCAGCCCCCACGTCGGAAGCTTCGAACCAATGGTTCGAAGTCCGAAAATACAATCCAGCTTCATGACACTTCCCTCTCGGTCGACCCCGCGGTTCCAGTGCATCCACTCAGAAGCTGGAAGTCTATGAGGGGAAGGCATTATCAGGATCATATGCTTTATTAATTTAAAAGATGATTACAAGTGAATTACAAGGAGCCCTTATGCGAAGTATCGCTTTAGGTGCTCCGCATGCCAAGTATGTGCTAACTCTTCACCTTCTAAATTAGGTAATTTGAAAGAGCCAGGGCGTCCTGAACGAACAATTAGGTATGGACCTTCCCATTTATTTCCTAACTTCCCTGGCGCTATAATGCTTCGCAGAACAAGATGACCCGGTCTTAGTTCATTGAGCTTAACCTTCGGGTCAAACCAAGCCTTCGTCTGCTGATAATACTTTGATAAATTTGCCACAGCTCGAAGTCTTGTTTCTTCTGATAAATCTAACGAAGCTTGTCTTTCTTCTTCAATTTACGGTTTGGTGCTGCGAAACGATCCTCCTTTGAGCTCCGTTGGAGTCATAGCTTCATCTCCGAATAGTAGTCTGAATGGAGTAAAACCTGTGGACCTTGTTTGCGTAGTCCGAATGGACCACAAAATCTTCGGAAGCTCTTCGGTCCATAGTCCTTTGGCTAATCCTACTATCCTTCGATTTAGCCCTGACAAAATATTTCCATTGGCTCGTTCTACGGCTCCATTAGACTGAGGATGCCTCACTGCAGCAAAACATAACTGAATGCCTAGATCTTCGCAAAACTTCCTGAAGGGTTCTGCATCGAACTGTGTTCCATTATCAACTGTGAGTTGTCTAGGCACTTCGAACCGGCAAATGATGTTCTTCCAAAAGAATTTATGTACATTGTTCGAAGTGATAGCTGTCAAGGGCTCTGCTTCCACCCACTTAGAAAAATATTCAATAGCTACCACTGCGAACTTCAGATTTCCCTTGGCTATTGGAAAGGGTCCAATTAAATCCATACCCCATCTGGCCATAGGCCATACCGGAGCAATGACTTGAAGAGCTGTTGGTGGGCGATGACTTCGTTGACCCATCCACTGGCATCCTTGACAAGTGCGGACTAAGCTCTCCGCATCAGCTGTTATTGTAGGTCAGTAAAGCCCCTGGCGAAGTGTTTTTCCTGCCAAAGCTCGCGGGGCTAAATGGCTACCACAAAGGCCTTCATGAATTTCTCGAAGAATTTCTTGACCTTCGGCTTGAGATATACATCGGAGTAGAGGGGAACATACTCCGGCCTTGTATAAAATACCGTTGATTATTTGATAATATATAAGATACTCTTTAATATCTTCGAAGCTTTTCTGACACTCCGGTGTCCATGCAAAATCTTCGGACCCTTTCAATGCTTTAAATATAGGCAAGCTTCTCTCCGCAGACCTTGATAAAAACCTGCTAAGTGCTGCCAGACGCCCAGTCAGCTTTTGCACTTGCTTTAAATTTTTCGGAGGAGCCATCTTCTATACCGCAGTTATTTGAGTAGGGCTAGCTTCAATCCCCCTGCTTGAAACTAAATACCCTATCAATTTTCCAGCCTTAGCTCCGAAGATACATTTTTCGGGGTTAAGACGGATCCCACATGCCCGAAGGCTATTGAATGTTTCTGCTAAGTCTAGGCTATGTTGGTGCTTTAAAGCACTCTTTATTACAATATCATCCATATAGGCCTCCACATTGCGACCTAATTGATGACCTAGAGCCTTAGCAACTAACCTCGAAAAAGTAGCCCCGGCATTTCTTAAGCCGAAGGGCATTCTTACATAACAGAAGACTCCCGAAGGAGTTACGAAGCTTGTCTTGATCTCATCTTCGCGCTTCAACCATATTTGATGATAACCAGAATACGCGTCAAGGAAGCTTAATAACTCCGAACCTGCGGTGGAGTCAACCAATTGATCAATTCGGGGCATGGGGTAGGGGTCACGAGGGCATGCTTTATTCAAAGATGTGAAATCAATGCACATGCGCCACTTCCCGGAAGACTTCTTTCTGACGAAGACTGGGTTGGCTAACCATTCTATGTGAGCCACTTCTCTGATAATCCCAGCCTTCAATAATTTCTCAACTTCGTCTTTCGCTAGAGCAGCTCTTTCTGCAGACATTTTCCGGAGTCCTTGCCGAACAGGGCGGGCCTTCGGGTTTACAAGTAAACTATGTTCAATGATATCCCGATCGACTCCGGTGATATCTTCGTCAGACCAAGCGAATACATCCAAATTCTCTTCCACTACCTTTTCCAAGGAGGTTGCAACTTCTGGAGGTAAATCTTTACCAAATTGGACTGTATACTCTTTATCATCTTTAACAATGACCTTCGCTGCAATCTCTCCTTCAGGACTTGGTCTCGGAAAGGATTTCTTTGAAGCTTCGGAAGAGGCTGAAAAAATTTCTTCATTATCTTGTACATTGTTTACTTGTCTTGGATCAAGAGGGGGACCATGACCATATTCCGCTCTCCGAGCGATAGCTTGATCTCCGAAGACAGTAAGGACTCCTGCTTGTGTGGGCATCTTCATGCACAAATAATTGTGATGCGCCACAGCTCCGAACTAGTTTAGCATGCCTCTTCCGAAGATGACGTTGTAAGCAAATGGGGCATCTACAACATCAAAGATTACTTCCTCAGTTCGGGCCAATAAACCTTCTCCAAAGGTAACTTCCAGGCCTATTTGGCCAAGTGCATCAAGCGGAGGTCCTGCGAAGCCTTGCAAAGGACGAGCCGCTGGAAGGAGATGTTTTCTGGAGATGCACAATTGATCGAAGGCTTGAACAAAAATGATGTCTGCCGAACTACCTCCGTCAATCAATACCCTTCGAACTTCAGTGCCCGCAATATCAGCAGTGATAACAAGTGGGTCTGCATGCGGGAACTTAATGCCAGCTGCATCCTCCGCAGAAAAGGATATCGGTACATGAGACCACTCCGGCATTGCAGCTGCAGACGACGAAGTCCCAATATGGCCTACTTCTCTGACGTAGTCCCTTCACTGTCTCTTCGACATGCTTCCGAGGGTACCTCCTCCGGAGATAGGAAGAACTACTCTTTTCCCTCGGTCTTGCCCTTCCTCTTGCTTCGGTGGTGGCATAACATTGGCCACTGGAGGGTGTCTTGTGGCAGCAAAGTTTTCTATCCGCGCCACAGCCTGGACCGGCTCTGGGCGCGTTGCAGCTGGAACTCGGTCGGTAGTACCTCGACCCGAAGTTCTTTCTAGATACTCTCCCCTTAGAGTAAGTATAGCCTTGCAAGTATCAGTTGCATGGCTTCGATTTTCTCCATGGATGCAGTAGAAAAGGGTCTGGCCCTTGCTAGCCGTTTTCCCTTGCGGCCTCCAGCCGCTGGTCTTGTTCCCCGGAGACTGTGGAGCTCTCTGTGTAAACTTCTGTGGGGGTGCAATATTCAAGACTTCAGAACGAGGGTGCTTTTGCCCTCTTCTCCGATCATGTTGAACTTCGAAGACTGGTTCTTGCGGCTGTGCCGAAGTTTTCACTTCTACTTTAACTTCTTGCAATATGGATGAAGTAGCGGCAGTTCTTCGGAGCCAACCCTCTTCCGACCTAGCATACTCCTCGAAGTATGACATCAACTGAGAGACCGAGGAGATGCTTTTCCGATGAAGCTTGTCCAGGAGGCCTTGATGAGTGACGCCTTCCCTGGCTGCATCAACTACCGAAGATGCGGACAACCCCTGGATCTGCGACTTCGTATGAGCGAAGCGCTTGAAATATTGCCTCAATGTCTCTCCGGGGAGCTGTTTCACCTGGAAAAGGCTTCCCGTTGACATCGGAGGCACGAAGGTGCCTTGAAAATTGCTTATAAACTTCTTCTTCAGCTGCCCCCATGAATTAATTGATCCTGGCTTTAAAGACCAGAACCACCTTAATGCCACTCCTTGAAGAGCTAAGGGGAAGCACTTTGCCATGGTGTCTCGAACTCCTCCGCTAGCTTCAATCGCTAGGGCATAAGAATGAACAAACTCTCCGGGATCTTCATCTCCAGCATACTTACAGAGCTTCGAAGTCTTAAACTTTGGATCAAAGCGAACTTTCTGCAGCTCAGGATGCAGCGGAGATTCATTGTTGAAGGAGGCGTTCTCCAGGGCTTCGGGATAATCGGGTTCATCGTCTTCGGGCACTTCTGGGATAGTTGGGATGGCTTGAGAGCGAAGCCTGTTCGCAGCTTCTTGTCGCCACCTTGCTACTTCAGCTTGAAGGTTGGCCATTTGAGTGGCCATATCTCCAAGATTGGCTTCCTCTCCTCCGGAAGGATCTTCCGGGTCTTGAGAGCTAGTAGGATCAGTTTGAATTGGGATGGAAGGTGGAGGAGGGACTCCGGGTGGTCGAAGTATGGAAGGGGTTGGCGGAGAAGCTTCGTATGTTCGAGGGATGGAAACTCCTTCCGGAGTTTGTGGAGGGAATGTCGAAGGCCCTCCGACTTCAACCGTGTCAAATGGTATTTCTCCGGAGATCCGAGAAGACCTCCGAACGGGATTGCGGGGTGCGCTCCGCTTAGGAGGCATGATGTAAGAAGTTGGTAGAGAACGAAGTTTTTCGGACTAGGTTCCCCACGGATGCCGCCAACTGTTGGCGTAAAAGATAACGCTAACAGGTTTTTGTAGATTAGAAACTAACAAACGGAGTGTTTGCGATGTGAACTGTTCTAAGCCTCTGAAAGGATAATAACTTAGAATAGTTCGAATGTGTGTATTGAATAACTTGTATTCGGTCCCTATTACAGGGTGAAATGGGGGGTATTTATAGGCCCAAATATTAAGGAAAATACCTATTTACCCCTCTATTACAACCGACATAGTGGAAACTATTCGGTACCCTTGATAGGGCTAAAATGGTAAAAGACTAATCTAATAATATAAAAGATAAATCTTCCATCTTAGCTGGCAATAAAGATCTCGAAGAGCCTTAGTTCGAAGATATACTCCGAACCGATGCCTATCTTCGTACTTCGAGCTTGACTCAGGGTATCTTCGAAGATGGACGTCTGGAAACCTTCGAATCCACTATATGCTTTTATGCTGTTGCGGCAATAACCCCGAAGATGAGATATTTTCCCCCAACAGCTAGCAACTTTGATGAGTACTAGGGAACACTTATTGAACTGGGTTTAACTGTTATTACTATCGCTAATCCTTGCTACTCACTTTGCCTTCCAAGCTACACCTTCTCTTGGTCAAGACAGGTTCATTTCTTGCAATTGCACACCACCCTCCACTTGGTTCTTCACCTGTAGGCCGGTGACCTCACTGCGGCGTGGTAAGAACACTTGCAAGCGTGGGTAAGGCGCTTGAGGGATTGCTTCCACCACACACCCACCACCCCACCTAGTTGCGTTCCATAAGGATTATTCTTTGTTGTTTTGTCTTTTCACTAACATGGTAGATAACAACGGTACCCCTCCATCTGATTTTAATGACTGTGTCTCACGACGTGCTCTACTAGAGTCTCAGCGGCAGACCCAACATTCCATCGAACGTCTCGCGCGTACTGTGGCTGACCTAGTGGACCGGATGACTGCTTTAGAAACACGCTTGCCTGCTGCACAAGCCGACGATGACCATGTTGAGGAGGAAGACGACCATGTTGAGGAGGAAGACGACCTATCCTATGCCGAGAACAATGGCATTGACCCTGACGAGGCTGCACGTCATCCCTTTCAGTTCAATCATCAAGGTATGGGCGGCCACCGCAACCGCCATCCACGAGGTAACAATGGCAACCGCGGGAACAATGATCCCTACTCCAAGGTAAAATTTTCAGTACCTCATTTTGCTGGCACCTATGATCCAGATGCATATTTAGATTGGGAGATGTCAGTCGAACAAAAATTTAATGCCCACATGGTTCCTGCTATCCACCGCGTGCGCTTAGCTACTAGTGACTTCACTGGATATGCTCTTCTTTGGTGGACTGAAATGGTTCAGGTTGGCAATGAACCAAAAAATTGGGGTATGTTAAAATGGCAAATGCGTGGTAGATGGGTCCCTCCTTCATATAAGCGTGATTTGAGAAAAAAATTGCAGCGCCTAAACCAAGGAAATAAATCGGTAGAGGAGTATTATCAGGAGTTGCAAATAGGTTGCATGCGTGCTGAAATTGAGGAGGACAATGAGGATAAAATGGCCCGTTTTTATGGTGGTTTAAGACGTGAAATTCAGGATATCATTGATTATAAATAATACAATACTATCACTCGCCTTTTCCACCTTGCTATACTTGCAGAAAAAGAATTGCAGGGTCGCCAACAACCACAACGCAGCATGATGACCAACATTGGTGGTGCCCCTTCACGCTCAAGTGGGCAGCAGCAACAGCAGCGACCACCACCACCTTCTCGACCGGCGGCTACATCAGCACCTTCTACATCTACAGCCCAGGCTGAGAGCTCCAAGGCTGCAGCATCCAAGGCGCCAGCCAAGCCCACCTCCTCGGCGGCCTCTATTGCACATTCTGCAGCGATCCAGTGTCACCGATGCAAAGGATTCGGCCACATTATGAAGGACTGCCCTAGTCAGCGGGCTTATATCGCTACGGAATATGGTGGCTATATAAGTGCTAGTGATGTTGAAGATGAATACGCACTTGCTGCTAACATTGCAGGAGATTATGATGCTTCCGACGATGATGCTGTTTTTGCACCGAATGCCTCTGCCGACCATGAAGCACTTATTGTACAACGTGTCTTGAGCACTCACATGGAGCAGGACGATCGGGCACAACAGAATAATCTGTTTTAGACCTTCTTCATCGTCAATGACTGTCGTGTACATGTCATCATCGACAGTGGTAGTTGCAACAATTTGGTGAGCCACGACATGGTAACGAAGCTTCAACTTCCCACACGTGCGCATCCACACCCTTACCATGTGCAATGGTTCAACAATAGCGGTAAGGTCATGGTAACACAAACTGCTCACATCAAATTTTCCATTGGTACATACTTCGGAGTTGTTGATTTTGATGTAGTACCAATGCAAGCATGTTCTCTGTTACTTGGTAGACCTTGGGAGTATGATACTGATGCTGCACACCATGGTAGGAGCAATAAGTACACATTTATGTATAAAGGAAAGAAAGTTACATTGCTTCCTATGACTCCTGCTGAAATTGTGAAATTTGAACAAGAAAAACATGCTAAGGACGCACAAAAGAGCAAACAACCTTCTGAAAATCAGCAAGTAGCTAAAACGCTTTCGAGACAACAGAAATATAAAGTTGCTTCTCCTTCTTCATTACAAGTTATTAATCTGAAAGGACGTGTCATGCTTGCAACTAAAACTGACGTTGCTGAAATTTGTGATGATACTCCCATGATATATGGCTTGATTTGCACGAACGTGCTGTTTTCACTTGCGAACATTCCTAGCTCTGTTCCTGTTGCAGTCACTGACCTTTTGTAGGAGTTTAACGATGTTTTTCCTGCTGAGATACCACCCGGGCTGCCACCTATACGCGGCATCGAGCACCAAATTGATTTGATCCCGGGAGCGTCTCTTCCTAATCGTGCAGCGTACCGTACCAATCTAGAGGAGACAAAAGAAATTGAGCGCCAAGTACATGACCTTCTTGATCGTGGGTACATCCGTGAAAGTCTTAGTCCTTGTGCAATACCCGTTCTTTTGGTGTCTAAGAAAGATGGTAGTTGGCGCATGTGTGTTGATTGTCGTGCTATTAATAATATCACCATTCGATATCGACCCCCTATTTCTAGATTGGATGACATGCTTGATGAGCTTAGTGGTGCCATTATCTTTACTAAGATTGATCTCTGTAGTGGCTACCACCAAATTCGCATGAAACTAGGTGATGAATGGAAAACTGCTTTTAAAACAAAGTTTGGATTATATGAGTGGCTTGTCATGCCTTTTGGACTTACTAATGCACCTAGTACCTTCATGCGCTTGATGAATGAAGTCCTACGGCACTTTATAGGACGCTTTGTGGTTGTATACTTTGATGATATCTTGGTTTATAGCAAGTCTCTCACTGAACATGTTGAACACCTACGTGCTGTTTTTTCTGTCCTCCATGAGGCTAGAATGTTTGGTAACCTTGAGAAGTGCACGTTTTGCACGGATCGAGTTGTGTTTCTTAGACATGTTGTCACTTCACAGGGTATTGAGGTTGATGTGGTAAAGGTAGAAGCAATCAACAGCTGGCCGCAACCCCAAACTATCACATAGGTAAGTAGTTTTCTTGGTCTTGTAGGTTTCTACCGACGTTTTGTGAAAGATTTCAGCACCATAGCCGGTCCTTTGCATGAGTTGACCAAGAAGGGAGTTACTTTTACTTGGGAACCAGCACAAGAACAAGCTTTTTCCACACTCAAGGATCGCCTTACACATGCACCTCTACTTCAACTACCCGACTTCAGTGAGCCTTTTGAGTTAGAATGTGATGCTAGTGGTTTTGGAATAGGAGGTGTGCTGCTACAAGGAGGTAAACCCGTGGCCTACTTTAGTGAGAAATTACATGGTCCACAGTTGAATTATTCTACCTATGATAAGGAATTATATGCCTTAGTGCGTGTGCTTGAAACTTGGCAACATTACATTTTGCCTAAGGAGTTTATTATTCATTCGGATCATGAAGCATTGAAGCATATACGTAGTCAAGCAAATCTGAATAAACGACATGCTAAATGGGTAGAATTTATTAAGACTTTTCCATATATCATTAAGCATAAGAAAGGGAAAGATAATGTGATTGCCGATGCTTTATCTAGACGTTATACATTGCTTTCTCAACTTGATTATAAGATCTTTGGTTTAGAAACATTGAAGGACATGTATGCTACTGATTTGGACTTCAAAGATGCTTTTGCAAATTGTACAGATGACCGTGCTTGGAACAAATATGTGCTGAATAATGGATATCTTTTTCGTGCTAACAAGTTATGTGTGCCGGCTAGCTCTCTTCGCTTGTTGTTATTGCAGGAAGCACATGGTGGTGGTTTGATGGGTCATTTTGGATCAAAGAAAACTGAAGATGTGCTGTCCACACACTTCTATTGGCCTAGGATGAGACGAGATGTTGAGCGCTATGTGGCACGATGCACTACTTGCAATAAAGCTATGTCCCGTCTAAACCCACATGGTCTTTATATGCCTCTGCCCGTTCCTAGTGTACCTTGGGAGGATATTTCTATGGATTTTGTGTTAGGATTACCTAGAACTAGGAGGGGGAGAGATAGTATTTTTGTGGTGATAGATCGGTTCTCTAAAATGGCGCATTTTATACCTTGTCACAAGAGCGACGACGCTACCAATGTTGCTGATTTGTTTTTCAGAGAGGTCGTACGCTTGCATGGAGTTCCCAATACCATCGTTTCAGATCGTGATGCTAAATTCTTAAGTCATTTTTGGAGGACGTTGTGGCATAAGCTAGGGACGAAGCTGCTATTTTCTACTACTTGTCACCCCCAAACGGATGGGCAAACGGAGGTCGTCAACCGTACATTGTCCACCATGTTGAGGGCTGTTTTGAAGACCAACTTGAAGCTCTGGGAAGAGTGTCTACCTCATATTGAGTTTGCATATAATAGGTCAGTACACTCCACTACTAAGGTAAGTCCATTTCAAGTGGTCTATGGATTTAATCCGCGTGCTCCTATTGATTTGCTATCATTGCCACCATCTGAAAAATTGAATTTTGATGCTACTACACGTGCTGAATTATTACTTAAGATGCATGAAACTACTAAAGCAAACATAGAGAAAATGAATGAGAAATATCATGCTTATGGTAGTAAGGGTAGAAAAGCGATAACATTTGAACCGGGTGATCTTGTTTGGTTTCATTTGCGCAAGAATCATTTTCTTGATTTGAGAAAGTCTAAATTGATGCCCCGTGCTGATGGTCCTTTCCGTGTGCTTGAGAAGATCAATGATAATGCATATAAACTTGAGTTGCCTACAGCTTTTGGGGTTAGTCCCACATTTAACATTTCAGATTTAAAGCCCTATTTGGGAGATGACGATGAGCTTGAGTTGAGGACGACTCCAATTCAAGAGGGGGAGGATGATGAGGACATCACTTTACATGATACACACATGCATTAGCATGATATACACATGCACCAGCATGATACACAGATGCACCAGCATGATACACACACGCACCAGCATGATACACAGATGCACCAGCATGATACACACACGCACCAGCATGATACACAGATGCACCAACATGATACTCACATGCACCACCCTGATACACACATGCACCATCAACCTACAATTCAATTACAGGGACCAATCACACGCGCCCGTGCCCGTCGCTTGAACCATGAGGTTAATTCTTTCCTTAGCAACTATGTTAATATTTGTTTGGACGGGATGCTACTGAATACTAGTGATATTTTGTTGCTTAGGAATATGGGATATGGAATAGGAGAGTTGGAGTTGAAGACGGAGTCGCACGGATGATTTGAAGTCAAGAATTCGCTGGTTCGGACTACATCAACCACCATGCACCAAAATGGGCGTAATTTCCTCACACGAAGACCGATTGGCGCGTTCTTGGACTTTTTGGAAAGCTGAGGAGAATACGGATCTTTTGCCGTTGGTTTCGCCTTATTTGGAATCTCGAGTCGTCCTGTGTGTTTGAAACAGTCCTGCGTGACAGAATTGGGCCGAGTTAGACCTTGTACTGAGTTGGAGGCAGTGTTGGCCCATAGTCTGAGTCGGTACGCCTTCTACAGGCTGCCCACGCCTTATATACTCACGCCAGCCACCTTTAGGATGAGGTTTTGCTTTGTTTGCATCTACACTTGTGTGTTTAGATCCCACTCCTGCACCGGACCGATTGGCTGCTGCATCAGCGTTTGTGAAACCTCTCCTCATCATAGTTCATCTGTGATTTGGCATTCGACTTGTATCCTTCCTGTTCTTGCTTGTGTTCTTGGGTTCGCTTGTAGGAACTAGCCTTCGTGGCGAGGTCAATCGCGCCCTGCGTGGTTGATAACCAACGAAGACGGTGGTGTAGCGATTGTAAGGTTTTGATCCACCGTACCGGAGACTTAGATCGTCAACGTCGAGATTCTCCACCAATCCAAGTTATCCTTACCTAGCGGAAGATCGGGACCAATCCCCCATTACATTGCCCTTTTTCTTCCTTCGCAGCTAGTAGTTCTAGCTCGAGCTACGGCTATATCACATGAGCGAGAATGCAACCGGCTCAAGGAGAATGTAACATCTCTTCAAGGGAGTCTTGTTAGCTCTGAGATTCAGACTTCAAGCTTGGAAGAAATGGTAGCTGCAGAAAGAAATGTTAGGACTAGCTTGGAGGCTGCCAAAAATGAGCTCGAGGCTGAGCGGGTGGTGCTTCGGGCTGAGGTGGAAAGGTTGCGGGGAGAGCAGGCAGCTGCAGGAGCCGAAATGGTCAAGCTTTGAGAGGAGCAACTGAATTTGACGGAGGAGGCCAAAAAACTACTCGGACAGAAGAATTCTTTGATGACGAAGGCAGCTATACTTTCATCTCAGACAGACGAGCTGACTTCGTCAAACAAGACTTTGTCTGAAGAGAAGATAAAGTGTGTGAAGGTGGCTTTGGAGACCATGGACGTCCTTCAGGGTGTACTGGAGTACTTTGGCACTTCTTGCGCTTCTTCTTCGACTGGCAATGACTCCCTGCTGTGGAGGTTGAAGATGATCCAAGTAAGGGCGAAGACTATGAAGGCAGCGGGTACTCAGTATGGAGAGATCTCTAGCCAAGTAGCTGCTCTCGGAGTACTTTGTTAGTACGAAGATCTTGGGTTATCTGTTTCACCGGAGCCTGGAGCAGCCCCTGTTCAAACATCTTGGAGAGCTGAAGGCTGATCAGCTATAAAAACATGGATTGATGAAGGTCTCCATCAAAAACAAGCGCGGTTGCAGCCTTCGAGCAGCAAACCTCCTTCTGACCCGAAGGTTTAGTTCTCCTTAGGTCCCCGCTTATGTAAAAACTTATGCTTTATTATCTTTTGAATGAAAATACTCATTTGGAAATGTTTTTAGGCTTCCCTATCTTTTTTGGAGGAGCTCAAAGTGTTAGAGATTAATGAAGAACTCCGCCTACAATGGGCCACCTTCGAAGCTTTAAGGCCTCACAGGCATCCTCAATTTTCAATTCCTCAAGGAAATTCTGGGGAGGTTATACCTGATATATATAAAGAAGTATTATCTTATATTAAAAAGGAGGAAAAGGAAGTTAGTATAGAAACTTCATCTTTAGAGGATGTTAAATGGTCCGAAGAAGAAAATGCTGATGAAGAGCAAGTAGAAAAGAGTCCCGAACGACTTCGAAGCTGGGAGAGGAGCCCCAAATGACTTCGGACCTGGGCTGAACTTCAACAAGAACAGAAAGACTTTTGAGCTTCGAAGGAAGGGAATAGAGTTAAACGTAAAGTTTTAAAGACTCCAGGCTATAGGACAAATCGCTCTCGAAGTCGAGCTAATTTTAAAAGCAGCTCCGAGGATCAAAGAGGTCTTCATTTCCTTCTTAGCATAGACACAAAATTTTCGTGATGTAATGTAATCTGTTTAAATACTATAAACTAGAAAGTTTCAAAATTGTCTCACTACTTCCCAGCCCCTCTTTGGGGGTAAGCTCCTCTGAAATTTGATCGAAGGTGGTAACGCACAATGAAGATAACGTTAGTTAGGAGTACAATTTTGGAGGCTCAGAGCCCCTTATCATATTAAAGAGTAATTAAGGACTGAGTCCAAAAATGGTCACTAAAGACCTTGAAAATATCTTGGACTCTACTAATTTGGAGCTGAAAACTAGTAACTTAGTACCCTTTTGCGAATGTGGTCACTTCGGACTCCTTTTCGGACACATTAGAATCCGATTACAATGGTCACTTTGGACTCTTTTTACAGATGTTTTCAAGCTATTAGCTCAGAGTCTGTTTTGTTTGGTCTCCTTCGACTCTTTTTACGGATGCTATCAAACCGGTGGTTTGGAATCCACTTTTGTGGTCACCTTGGACTCTTTTTACATATGCTTTCAAGCCGAAGCTTGGAATCCGTATCATTTGGTCTCTTTTGACTCTTTTTATGGATGCTTTCAAGCAGGTGGCTTGGAATCCATTTTTTACGTTCCCACCTCGTTGGAAGCTTCGAACCAATGGTTCAAAGTCTATAAAATTGGTTCAAATAAATGACACTTTCCTTTGCAATCAACTCTGTTCTTCTAGTGCGTCCACTAGAAGTAGGGAATGTTTGAGAAGTAGGCACTATCCGAACCATGAGCTTTATTTATTCAGAAAGTGTTTACAAATAATTACAAGGAGCCCCTATGCAAAATATCACTTAAGGTGCTCCGCATGCCAGGCATGCCTTAATTCTTCACCTTCTAAATTAGCTAACTTAAAAGAACAGGGCGTCCTGAACAAAGGATGATATATGGACCTTTCCATTTATTTCCTAATTTCCCTGGTGCTATAATGCTTCGCAAAACTAAATGACCTGGTTTAAGTTCATTAAGTTTAATCTTCGGGTCATACCAAGTCTTCGCCTGATGTTGATACTTTGTCAGATTTGCAACAGCTCGAAGCCTTGTTTCTTCCGTTAAATCTAGCGAAGCTTGTCTTTCATCTTCTTTTTCAGGTTCAATGGTGCGAAGTGATCGTTCTTTAAGCTCCGTCGGTGTCATGGCTTCATCTCCGAATAGTAATCTGAAAGGGGTAAAACCTGTGGACCTTGCTTGAGTGGTCCAAATGGACCATAAAATCTTCGAGAGCTCTTCGGTCCACAGTCCCTTTGCCAATCCTACTATCCTTCGATTTAGGACTGATAAAATGTTACCGTTAGTTCGCTCGACATCTCCATTAGATTGAGTATGACGAACAGCTGCAAAACACATTTCTATGCCAAGACCTTTATAGAATTCTCTGAAGGGTTCGGCATCAAATTGGGTGCCATTGTCGATTGTCAGCTGTCGAGGGACTCCGAACCTGCATATAATATTCTGCCAGAAGATTTTTTTACATTTTTTGAAGTGATATCTGTGAGGGGTTCTGCTTCGACCCACTTGGAAAAATATTCAATCGCTACCACCGCAAATTTTAAACTTTCCTTTGCCATTGGAAAGGGGCCAATGAGATCCATGCCCCATTTGGCCATGGGCCAAACTGGAGCAATAACTTGAAGAGGTGTTGGCGGACGATGACTTCATCTTCCCATCCATTGACAACCTTGGCAAGTGCGGACCAAGGCCTCCGCATCAGTTACTATTGTAGGCCAATAAAGCCCCTAGCGAAGTGTTTTTCCTGCCAAAACTCGAGGGGCGAGATGGCTACCACAAATGCCTTCATGAATTTTTCAGAGTATATCTTGGCCTTCGGCTTGAGAAATACATCGGAGTAGGGGGGAACATACTCCGACCTTGTAAAGAATACCGTTGATAATGTGTTAATTCCGAACTCTCAATTGCAATCTTGAAAGCTTCGGGCCTTCGGGTAAGTTGGCTTCGCCTTGCAGTAATTCCATAATTGAACTCTGGCAGTCGGTGTTTGGAATGCAAAGGACCTCCACAGGAGGAAGTTGGGGCACCGAAGAAGAAGTAAGCACTTCATAAAAATCCCCTTCTAGAATATCTATGGCTCTGGCTGCAGCTTTTGCCAGGATATCACCTTGTGTATTGTCAGCTCTTGCTATACTTCGGACAGAAATCCCTTTGAATGCTGCTTTGATTTTACGGATCTCTTCTAGATATTTAGCAAGTTGTGGATGCCTGGCTTGAAAACTTTTATCAAAATGCCCTTCTACAATTTGAGAATATATTTTTATAAAAACTCTTGTAGCACCAAGAG
The DNA here is from genome assembly GCA_019279435.1 of Zizania palustris. Taxonomy (NCBI): domain Eukaryota; kingdom Viridiplantae; phylum Streptophyta; class Magnoliopsida; order Poales; family Poaceae; genus Zizania; species Zizania palustris. The sequence continues at coordinate 52,843,814 of JAAALK010000287.1, read as the reverse complement.
CACGCGCCTTGCGAAGACCTAGCAAAATTCCTTTGTACTCCGCAATATTATTGGTTGACTTGAAATTGAGTCTTGCGGAGTACATTGCTCTTTGTCCCAAAGGTGAAATTATCACTGCTCCAACGCCTGCTCTAGACGCTTCGAAAGCTCCATCAGAGTATATGGTCCAAATTCCCTCGTTTGATTTTTCTAGAGCCCAGACTGCAGACGGAGTCCATTCTGCTACAAAATCTGCCACCACTTGTGACTTGATGGCTGTCCTTGCTACAAAGGAGATGCCGAAGGGTGCTAGCTCGATAGCCCATTTTCCAATCCTCCATGTAGAATCTTTGCTTCTAAGCATATCTCCCAAAGGATAAGAAGTTGGTACAATTCCATTATGTGCTAAGAAATAATGTTGTAGTTTCCTTGAAGCCATCACCAGAGCATAAGTGAATTTTTTGAGTTCAGAGTATCTTGTTTTTGTTTCGGATAAAGCTTCGGATACAAAATATACTGGATTTTGTACCAACTTCCCATTGGAATCCACTTCTCAAACAAGGACCGCACTAACAGCGGAGCCTGTAGCTGCAAGATAAAGAAGAAGGGTTTACTATGTCATGGGCACAGTGAGTGTTTCGAGGTTTCTGAGATAATCTTTAATATCGTCAAAACTCATTTGGCACTCTGGTGTCCATGCAAAATCTTCGGACCCTTTTAAGGCTTTGAATATGGGGAGGCTTCGCTCTACGGACCTTGCCAGAAATCTGCTGAGTGCTACAAGGCATCCAGTAAGCTTCTGAACCTGTTTTAAATTTTCTAGTGGAGCCATTCTTTGTAGTGCAGTTATTTGAGTTGGGCTAGCTTCGATTCCCCTACTCGAAACTAGATACCCTAATAGTTTCCCAGCATGAGCCCCGAAGATACATTTTTCGGGGTTGAGGCGAACTCCACATGCTTGGAGGCTCTCAAATGTTTCTGCTAAGTCTAGACTATGCTGGTGCTTTAAAGCACTCTTTATTACAATGTCATCCATATAAGCTTCGACATTACAGCCTATTTGGTGACCTAGAGCCTTAGCAATTAATCTTAAAAAAGTTGCCATGGCATTTCTTAAGCCGAAGGGCATTCTTACATAGCAAAAGACTCCTGAAGGAGTTATAAAGCTTGTTTTGATTTTATCTTCGTGCTTTAACCATATTTGATGATATCCAAAATACGCGTAGAGGAAACTCAATAGCTCTGAACCAGCAGTGGAGTCAACTAATTGATCTATGTGGGGCATGGGGTAGGTGTCACATGGGCATGCTTTATTCAAGGATGTAAAATCAATGCACATGCGCCATTTTCTGGAGGCCTTCTTTTTGACAAAGACTGGGTTTGCTAACCACTCCATATGAGTCAATTCTCTGATAATCCCAGCCTTTAACAATTTTTCAACTTCTGTCTTAGCAAGGCTTGCCCCCTCTACTGATAATTTTCGGAGCCCCTGCCGAACAAGCCAAACCCTAAGGTTCACAAGCAAACTGTGCTCAATGATATTTCGGTTAACTACCGGAATGTCTTCATCAGACCAAGCAAAGACATCCAAATTGTCTCTAACTACTTCTTCCAGTGAAGTAGCAATTTCCGAAGGCAATTCTTTGCCAACCTGGAAAGGATAGTCTTCATCGTCCTTTACAATAATCTTCATTATAATTTATCATTCGGTACTTGGCCTTGGAAAGGATATTTTCGAAGATTCACTTGACGCAGGGATATCCTCTGAATGGTCTTGCACATTATTCACTTGTCTTGGATCAAGAGGTGGGCCATGGCCGTATTCTACCCTTCGTCCAGTGGCTTGATCACCGAAGACGGTAAGCACTCCTGCTTGCGTGGGCATCTTCATGTATAAATAACTATGGTGTTCCACAGCTCCAAATTGATTTAACATGCCCCTTCCGAAGTTGACATTTTAAGCGTAAGTGGCATCGACAACATCGAAAATTACTTCCTCCGTTCTTGCTAAGAGTCCCTCTCTGAAGGCAACCTCAAGATTTATTTGGCCGAGGGCATCAAGAGGGGGTCCTATGAAGCCTTGAAGGGGATGAGCTGCTAGGAGGAGATGCTTTCGGGAGATACAAAGCTGGTCGAAGGCCTGAACAAAGATAATATCCACAGAACTTCCGTCATCGACCAATACTATCCGGACTTCTATTCCTGCAATATCAGCAGTGATGACAAGGTGATCTGCATGGGGGAATTTTATACCCGCAACATCACCTACAGAAAAAGATATTGGCACGTGGGACCATTCAGGCATTTTAGCTGTTGATGAAGAGGTCCTGATATGGCCTACTTCACGCACATACTCCCTCTGTTGTCTTTTTGACATGCTGCTCAGGGTTCCTCCTATGGAGATGGGAAGAACCACTCTTTTTCTTTGGTCTTGAATATCTTGTTGCTTCGGAGGTGGCATAACACTGGCCACCAGAGGTTGTCTTGGGGGATCAAAGTTGTCTACACCTACGACAGCCTGCACCGACTCCAGACGTGCCTCGGGAGGGGCTCGGTCAGTAGTGCCTCGACTAGAGCTCGTTTCAAGGTACTCGCTTCTTAAAGCTAGTATAGACTTGCATGCATCTATAGCATGGCTTCGGTTTTCACCGTGAACACAGCAAAAGAAGGCCTGGCCCTTGCCAGCCAGCTTCCCTGGCGGCCTCCAGCCGCTGACCTTGTTTCCCAAAGCTTGTGGACTCTTGGGGGAAAATTTTTGCGGAGAAGGAGCGATGTTCAAGACTTCGGAGCGAGGATGCTTCTGCCCTCGACACCTATCTTGCTGGTTGTCGATGTTGGGCCCTTGCGAAGGTGTTGAAGTTTTCACTTCGAGCTTAACTTCTTGGACAATTAGTGAAGACAAGGTTGTTCTTCATAGTCATCCTTCCTCTAACCTAGCATACTCCTCAAAATAAGCCATTAATTGTGCTACAGAGGATATATGCTTTCGGTGAAGCTTGTCGAGGAGGCCTGCATTGGTGACTCCTTCTCGGGCTGCATCGACCACGGATGATGTAGACAGTCCTCTTATCTTTGACTTCGTATGAGTGAAGCGCTTAAAGAACTGCCTCAAAGTTTCTCTAGGTTGCTGCTTCACCTGAATGAGACTTCTAGTAGACATAGGGGGCACAAAAGTACCTTGGAAGTTGCTTATGAATTTTTTCTTAGCTGTTCCTAGGATTTAATTGATCCTGGTTTCAAAGACCAGAACCAATGCAAAGCAACTCCTTCAAGTGCAAGGGGAAAGCATTTTGCCATTGTATCTCGAACCCCTCCGCTGGCTTCAATTGCTAAGGTATATGAATGAGAGAACTCTCCTGGATCTTCTTCCCCGGAGTACTGGTCATCGTCTTGAGGCACCTCCAGAATGACAGGGGTAGCTTGGGGACGAAGCTTGTCTGCAGCTTCCTGCCTTCACCTTGTCACTTCGTCTTGAAGACTGGCCATCTGGGTTGCCACATCATCAAGGCGGTATTCATTTCTTTCAGAAGGAGCTTCTGGGTCTTGAGAACTGAACAAGTCAGTTTGGAGTACAGTCGAAGATACAGGAGAGGCTCCGTCGATTCAAAGCATAGACGGAGTCCCTAAAGGGGCTTCATATGTTCAAGGAAGAGTATTCATTTCGGGGATCTGAGGTGGGAGAACTACATAAGGTCCTCCGACCTCAACAGTATTCGAAGATCTCACTCCAGAGATCTAAGGGGACCTCCGAAGGGGACTACCACCTAAGCTTCGTTTAGGAGGCATGGTTCTAGAAAGAAATTGGTAGAGAACGAAGTTTTCGTACTAGGTTCCCCACGGACGGCACCAACTGTTGGCGTAAAAGATTACACTAACAGGTTTAAGAAATTGTATGTGTGACAAACGAAGTGTTTGTGGGAGTGGAGTATCTCAAGCCTCCGTATAGGATAATAGCTCGAAGTAGTTCAAAGTTATGTATTGAATATATGAGTATTCGATACCCTTTACATAGTGAAGAAGGGTATTTATAGACCAAATAATAAAGGAAAAGACTCCTTTACCCTCTAATTACAATCGACTAAGAAGATATTGTTGAATACTCTTCATAAGGGTAAAAAGGTAAAAGACTAATTTAATCAGAAAGAAGATAAATCTTCTATCCTTGCTGGCAACACTCCTTCGGGTGTAAAGACTTCGGGAGACTTCATTACGCCGAAGCCTTAACGAAGGTCTTCGCTGTATAATACTCTGAATACAGCACAACTCCGATGCTTTTATGACCTTCGAAGATCAAAGCTTCCGACTTCACCTCTTTTGTTGGTATCTGCAGAGGAGCATTCTTGATCTCTAGAGGATGAAATATTTTCCCCCAACAAATCCCAACTCCATTCTTCACCTCGCTATCTTCGTCGAGTTGTGTGAGTCTTTTCTGGGGATCGATCCCTATTTCAATCTTTTCCGCCACTTCTTATGGTTGTGATCTCTTTAGAGCAAAGTGGTCGGAGGATGCGGGCTTTAGCTTCATGGTGGGAAGGCGGCAGAATACATCTCTGTCCCACTTCCCTCTTCAAACAAGGGGTGTCACTCGAGTTGGTTTTATGTGGCCAACCACGATCCATCCCTTTCTCCGGAGATTGACCGAGTACCATTGGTGTCTGCCACCTAGACTGATTGTTGCCCTGTCAAGGAGCATGGGCAAGTCGACGAGTTGGTGATCTTGATCCGTCATCTTCGAGAGAGGAATCTCTCAGGCTTCCAAGTCATGCTCAACTTCTTGCTTCGTTGGGTAGCGCCACTGAAGCAGCGGCTCCACCCTGGGTACGAGTTCTCGAGGCCCGATGATCCTACTAGGGAGTTGGCTGAGGGGTTGCTGTTGGAGGAGGTGGTGGCAAGGGCGCGAAGTGTCTTCAACAACAAGGTCGAAGCTCAAAGCTCCACCCACTGCCGCTCCTTCCGTCTTAATTTTCACCGACCAGAGGTAATGTTGTTTCCTCCTGTTTCTTCATCGAGGGTTTGGCAGAAGTCACGATCAATCTTTAGGTCCTGAATGTGAACTTGTGCAAGGTCAGGCCACCTTCATCTCTTTGGCTCCACTGCCAGAACACCCTTTCTCCGTCGAGCAGAAGCACGTTGGGCCGGATGGCGGTGCACCCAGTAGGACTAGGAAGAGAAAGGAGGCTTGCTCCCCCTCGGCGAGGAAGGCGAAGAAACGGGCGGTGAATCCGCCGAGCTGCCATGCGAATCAGAGCGCTGCCCAGTCGGAGGAGAGGCGGAGGCAGACTAAGGGGCCTCCGAAGATCCCTTCGTCTATAGGTGCCGTCTCTAGGGGCCTTTTGGGCGTGCTCCTTCTCGGCGATGGTTGGTGTGTATGGCTGGACGCTTGAAGTCGGTCGAATAGAATAGCCAGAAGATGATGGTGAGTTTTCCTGCAAAAAAGACTTGCATATCTTGACGTATATATTAATCCGGGTATCTTCATAGGATGCGGCTCTTGAAATAAAAAGCGGTTAAATGCCAAGGACGCCATTGTCCCAAAAGGACAATGAGCTGTGATAGCTGGAGATGGAGAATGATGGTCTCCGGGGTGAGCTTCACGTCCTTCGCCAGCAGCTCATCCTCTAGGTCTTGGTACGTCTCAGCTTTTTCAATACTTTCATCTATGGATCCAGAGCATAATTCTTCTTTGTTCTGACAGAGTTGTCGGCGTCTAGTGAGCATCTAGAGATGATTGTCGGCCAGGCAGAACATTTAGCAGATGCTGTGGCAGCCAAGAGGGACGCTGTCTCCACCAAGCTGGAGAAGCTAAAAAAGCAGCTCACCGAGTCTGAGGCTTCGTCCTAGAAATGGCGCGGTGAGTATAAACTAGGGACATCTTTTGAGCACTTTTTCTTCCAGGGCAAATTTCATCAATTTTTGTCTTAATAATTCTGTTGGGGAATAAGTTTCCCTTAAACAGGGGCCAAATGACGTCAGCCTCCGTAGGCCTCGGGCCAGGCAGAACATAATTCATCTCAGCTTTTTCAATACTTTCATCTATGGATCCAGAGCATAATTCTTCTTTGTTCTCATAGAGTTGTCGGCGTCTAGTGAGCATCTAGAGATGATTGTCGGCCAGGCAGAACATTTAGCAGATGCTGTGGCAGAGAAGCTAAAAAAGCAGCTCACCGAGTCTGAGGCTTCGCCCTAGAAATGGCGCGGTGAGTATAAACTAGGGACATCTTTTGAGCACTTTTTCTTCCAGGGCAAATTTCATCAATTTTTGTCTTAATAATTCTGTTGGGGAATAAGTTTCCCTTAAAAAGGGGCCAAATGACGTCAGCCTCCGTAGGCCTCGGGCATAGAGCCTGACACCACCGAAGCATGAAGTCTAAGTAGATCCCTCCTGCCGAAGTTATTTCCAAATAGCAGCTAGACCAAGTCGTCGGGCTCCATTCAAAGCCTGCCTGAGTTAGCCTCTGGGCTCCCTTCAAAGCCCTCCGGAGTCAAGCCTTCGGGCTTCCTTTGGAGTTTTCCTCTGGGCTCCCTTCGGAGCCCTCTGGAGTTAAACCTCCGGGCTTCCTTCGGAGTTCTCCAGAGCTAGCCTCCAGACCCCCTCCAGTCCCTTTCGAAGCTAAGCCTCCGGGAGTCCGTTTGGTCCTCAGCTCAGAGTGCATTTCGGAGTCCACTTCGAAGTGCCCTTCGGAGCCTTTGACGTAGTATTCGCTCGAAGAGCTCCGGCCACTACTTCGAACCAGAAGAAATATCTCAACTCCGCTACAGTGTACAACCATACCGGGGGCCCCTCCACCCCTAGTATGTCGTTTAGCTGCTCAGAAGTGACGTCTATCTGACACGTATGTAAAGTTGTAAAGTAGTTTGTGCAGTAGTCTAGTCTTTTTTCCCTCCTTGCCCCTATAAGGTCTATGACCTATAGAGGGAATTTAGGTCTTTTCCTTTGGCCTGCGTGCCTATAAAAGCAAGGCCATGCCCTTGTAATAGACAGGCTTCAGGAAGGCAAAATTATGCCAAATCCACTATAGACTAGACGTAGGGCTATTATTCCTTCGGGGAGGCGTGAACCAGTATAAATTCTATCTCTTTCCGTGAGAACCCTTCGAGGTTCCCTCTATACACTATACACACAGAAACCTGATGTAGCTAACGCAATTTCTACAACAGTTGGCATCATCTGTGGGGAACTTAGTACTAAAAGCTAAGTTCTCTGCCATTGCTTGTATTTCAAAGTGCGCTTGAGAGGGCAGCTTCAGAGTCCTCTGGATCCGCGCACCCTTCAGCAAGTGGCTTCGAATGCAACTCGAAGGCTTTTCTTGCCTTCCATCAGCTCTCGCGCCTCGGAGGGCACCTTTAGGCAAGGGGCTCTGAGCGCGTGCCGAAGGCCTCCAAAGCCCTAAGGGCTACGAGGCAAGATCTTCACCCTCATCTCCCGAGGTATGTACATAGCTCGAAGCCCCACTCCGTTGTGCAAATTTATAATTGTTTCCAACAAATCTTCGAAGCCTTGCTTCGCCTCAAAATCGAAGCCTTGCTTCACCTTATTAAAAATTGAAGTCTTGCTTCGCTTTAAAATTGAAGCCTTACTTCGTCTTATTCAAAATTCGAAGCTTTGCTTCGCTTTACAAAATCTGGAACACCCCTCCGAAGGCTACACAGCGCCTCCGGGCCCATAGCAGTGGGATTTAGGACTCCCTCGAGCTAGCCATCAGAGTGAAGCCCTTCATTGACGTCTCCATCGACGCAGCAGCAGTTCGCAGGAACTCGAGGCGTTCCCCGATTGGGTCTTGAGGGTTGAAGTCCGGGGCCTGGCACTCATTCCCCAATTGTTCGAGAACTGTAGTCAAGCTCGAGGTGGCCTCGTCGACCCCTCGGACCACAAAGTTCTCTAGGCAGTGGAGGGCTGTGCGAAGTTCAGAGCACTTCGCCGCCAGCTTCGCCCTGGCCTCCTCCGAAGACCCAAGTGCCTCTCGAAGCTTTTCAGTCTCCGAGGCAAAGGCTTCCCTCACCTTGACTGCCTTGAACCTCGTCGCCTCTACCGCTGCTTTGGCCTGCCTTCGCCTCTCGGCCTCCTCTAAGGCCTCACGCCGAAGGGTGTCCCTCTCCTCCACTAGGTCAGCCATCCGATGGTCCATGGAGACTGCTGCTGCAGCATTCAACGCGAAGGCCTGAAAAGGTTCAAGAAAATCCTAAGTATTGAGTAAAAAATCAAGTATGAATCGAAGATCATGTGAGGCTTCACTCACCTGGATGATGGCTTCGTGGGCATTTGCGAAGAGGTCCAAGAGGATCGAGCAGCTAATCTACGCCACCAAGCCCCCTTCCCCTATAGCAGTGCAGCCTTCGTTGAATGCATGGATGGCTACCTCCATCATGGGTCCCCTCGGTTGCAGAGGCTAGACCATCTCCGTCACGGGCTCCGGTCCACCACCTCAACAATTTCATTGGCCTCCTCCTGAAGGACCCCTTCATCACGGCCGTCCCCCTCGTCCTCTTCGGACGTAGTGCTCTCGGACTCCGAGCTATTGTTGTTGCCACTGCTGCTGCTCCCGCTGCTGCTAGAGGTCCCTGCGGACCTCGGCACGACAGGCCTCATGCTGCCATCAGCATCTACAGAAAAGTACAAGTCAATATTCATGAATGTAAAAAGAAGAGTGATCAAGTGTTTACCTTCGTTGGAGGAGATGTCTTCGAAGGAGGTGGGAGCGATGTGTGCTCCCTAGTCCCTTCGATGCGTTCATCCATTGGGAGCTCCGAGCGAACCCTCGAGGCTTCGGGTTCTTCGTCATCCACCCTCTTCCTCTTGGAGCCGCTTGCCAAGGGTGTTGGGCTAGTGAAGTCTAGAAGCGCTTGGACCCCCTCGACGCCGAGCCAGGTCCACACTCTGTTCCAGTGCTCCCAAGTCCCCACCAGAGCGAGCCTCTGAGTTTGCTCCTCAGGCGTTGGAGCCCCAACGACGCGCTCCACAGCTATGATTGCCTCCTCCGGAGGCCTTACTTCATGAGCAGCTTCATCAAAATTTCAAGTTAGCACAAGTTATTTCAGCGAAGTACGAAGATGAAGAAATCAAAGTCTTACCAAGGCACTCCGCCGACACCTTGCTTGGTCCCTCCGATCCTGAAGGATGGAAAAGACCCTCCGGCCAAGAAAGCGTGAGGGGGCTGAGCCGAAGGGTAATGAACTCTTCCGCGAGGTCCCTCATGCTCATCCTCGAAGCCACCCTCCGTAGGAGCAGGATTCTTGACCGGAGGATGTCGGGGCTCGTCTTCACCACGCCTTCACGTCGGTAAGAGATGAGTGTGTTTGTACTCCGAAGGGGGGAGTTCGTGCCCACCGAAGCGTAGAACCACTCCTGGTCCCACTTCGAGTACCATTTGTTGTTGATGGCCCTCACTAGGAAGTCGTCTTGGTACTCCTTTCGGAGCTAGAAGTTTGTTCTCCCGAAGGCCAAGGCCCTCTTGATGCGGTTTGCCCCATCCATTTGCTTCGGTTGGCAGTTAGCATCATGCAGGGCGATGAAGACATCTGCGCGCCCCTCACAGCCTTTGGCCCTCATGGCCAACTCAAAAATAGCCAGCCTCGCCACGACATTTGTAGATAGATGAGGAAGCTCAAAGTTGTACGCCTTCAGCACTTCACTCAACATGTCCACTACTGGAAGCCCGAGGCCTGCCTCAAAGAATGCTTCAAAAAGCACGACCTCATCAGCCCGAGGCCTCGGTATGGCCTCTGACTTCGCAGGCACCTGAAGCTAGATCTCCTCCGAAATCTTCCCCTCGCAAACTCTTCGAATAGACTCCTCCATTGAGGCCAAAGCCCTCATCTCCAGAGTCTACTCAAACTTGTCCGATGGCGACCGAAGGTCCCTTGGCCCCAAGCGCCTTGCTGCAGGCTTCGCTGCCGCCGCCTGCGCTAGGGCGGAGCTCAAACTCACGCCCAGGGCCAAGGCCTTCTTTGACGCAACCTTCTTTGGAATCTTGCGAGGCTTTGGCCCGAAGGACGCTGAGAAGCTATGAAGCTGGCTTCACGTGAAGCTAAAGGTGCAGAGAGGAAGGTGAAGGATGCTAGGAGTTGGAGCAGGAAGCAAATGAGAGTGTGTACCGGAGCCATGGTGCGGTAAACCCCTTTTTATAGGCAGTAAAAATCCCGATGGTTTCTACGCCGAAGTCTTTTTTCACCAGCCGACCCGGCCCTCACAGTCTACGATAGGTGGGCCTGAGGCAAAGTTGAAGTGAACCGTCGTGCCCCCCGCGCTGCAACGGTAAATTTTATAACCGTTGTGGGGTCGCTTGGTCTCCCTGAGGTCACCCCGTCAATCGGAGCAGGCATTTATTACCTGCGCAAGTTGAAGCCTCCTTCGGTCTAAGCTCCGAAGGCCTGTCTTCTCTAAAGTTATCTTTTTACTCTGAGTCATTTGTCCAGAGGCGCACGCACCCCTTCGCTCTGAAGGGCTGTGAGCGAGGGGCTACTGTTGGGGGAATAAGTTTTCCCTTAAACAGGGGCAAAATGGCGTCGGCCTCCGTAGGGCTCTGGCCCAGAGCCTGACACCGCCGAAGCATGAAGTCGAAGCAGATCCCTCCTGCCTAAGTTATTTCCAAATAGCAGCTAGACCAAGTCTCCAGGCTTCATTCGAAGCCTGCCTGAGTTAGCCTCTGGGCTCCCTTCGGAGCAATCCGGAGTCAAGCCTCCGGGCCTCCATCGGAGTTTTCCTCCGGGCTACCTTTGGAGCCCTCCATAGTTAAACCTTCGGGCTTTCTTCGGAGTTCTCCAAAGCTAGCCTCTAGACCCCCTCCGGTCCCTTTCAAAGCTAAGCCTCCGGGAGTCCGTTCGGAGCTCAGCTCAGACTGCATTTCGAAGTCCACTTCGAAGTGCCCTTCAGAGCCTTTGACGCACCCTTCGCTCGAAGAGCTTCGGCCACTATGTGGGATCAGAACGGCGACTAGAGGGGGATGAATAGGCTCCTCGACAAATTCTCGCGAATGATATGGCCTGTTTAGATCACCCAACACACCTCTAAAAAATCAAATTCAGATCTAAACCAAAACAAAATGAAACACAACAACACACTCATTTGAAATTTAAATTTCAGTCTTGTTCGAAGTTTGGAGTGTCGACTCCCTTTGTCGACAATTAATGTGTCAAACTACAATGTGTAGATCGATGACTGAATGAACGACAGAGGAATATCGATGACTGAAACTCAGAGATAGCTCAAAAACACTTATCAGCAAATCAGAAGATTCCTAGGGAATTTTAATTGAAATCACACACTTCTAGTGATGAACAGTAGGGAGGAAGAACCACGGTTGAACTGAAGCAAATAGAGAAGGTGAAGAGAAAACCAAATAGGAGACTACTAAAAAAACAACAAGAACCTGAGTCCTAGCAATGGCTCTAGAAGTTGTACATCATCCTGCAAGGCCGCTCTCCATTCTATGCATGCGATGAACAGGACAACCATCAATACAAAACATAGATAACCAAAGGAACTTATGGAATAAAAGCTACTAGTAACTCAAAACAAGAAAATAATTAAAGCAAAAGTGTTGGATGATGAACAGGGACATATTTGTACTCCGGTGGCTTTGGCTGTGATGCTTTCTCTAGATGAATTAATTCAGAACTGAAAGCTCCAGCATAAAAGCTCCTTGGTAGAAACAAATTCCGAGAGAAATACCGAAGGAAAGAGATAAAGATCTCAGTCTGAACTTTCTGCCAAAATGTCCATAGCCCCAAAAAGAGAGCAAAAACTATATACCGTCGTGGTCAGAAGCTTTTGTAATTTTCATATATGAAATCCTTGAAACTTGGATAACAAAAGTTATGTAGAACTCAGGTCCAAAAACAGTACGAAAATAGATCAAAAATCATTTCAAAGATTGAATCAAGACTGAAAACACAGAACTGTATTCAGCTGAAATCTCAAGTTTTCAGAATCAGTTAAGCACTTTGTTCGACATAAAAATATATATAGCAGTGGTCAAAAACTCTTGCAAATTCCCAAAATGGAACCCTGGAAACTTGATCTTCAAAGGCTATGGAGAACTTGGATCCAAAAACAGTACCAAAATAGATCAAACATTTCCTCAAAGATTGAATCCAGACTGAAAACTGAACACTACTCAGCAGAAATTACAAGTGTTCAGAATCATTTAGGTACTTTGTTGGGTAGAAAAATACATGCAGCAGTGATCAAAAACTTTTGAGAACTTCAAAAATGGAACCCTGGAAACTTTAACATCAAAATATATGAAGAAGTCGGATCCAAAATCAGCCCAAAAACTGCTCAAAAATCGTATTCAAAAGTGATCACACAAGAAAACTAACCTGTATCAGAACTCTCTGCACGAACAAAACAGAAATGGTAGAAAGGATTAATTCTCAATTTCTGCAAAAACGGGTTATGGAATAACTTAGAATCCCTTCAACCATGATATTACTCAAGAAACAATCCAAAAATCAGCCAAGATGCTGATGAAAAGTTGACGCAACAATTCATCAAACATATAGAGGGCTACACAAACACAACCATTTTAGCTAGAGTTAAATTCCAGAACTGTGATGCCTTGTTTGATCAGCAAAAACATCAAGAAAGAATCATAGAAACCAGTTTAAACTTTCGAAAATGGAACATTCAAATCATCCTCAACAAAAGTTGTATAAACATCAATATCAAGTTCTGCACAAAATTCACCAGAAAATGGCTCACAAAAACGAATTCAGCCACAAAACTGACCTGCACCCAGAACATAAATTCTTGGCTCCTAGTGTTGCATTTTCGGACGAGGAAAAATATTGCTGGATTGAAGCAAAAATTGTATGAAATTGATATTTGGATAAGCCAAAAGAACAGCCAAAAATTCCCCACCTTCCCATGGATATGGTCCTCTATTTATAGGGGAACCATGGGGGGTATTTTCTAAAAAGAACCCTCTAGAATTAAAATATTACACAAAAGTCCTATTCCTTGTAATATATTTTCAGAATTAAGAAATTCTGAAAAATATACCAAAGGAGTACAATTACACTAGACTCTCAACTTTTTATTATACATTGACTCAAAGCAAAAAGAACTCCAAACTATAGAAATCAACAAAAATAGATTTGTGACGGTTTTCAACAAAAACCGACAAAGCCTCTCAACCCTTCGACTCGTGATACCGCTTTGCGACTCCGAGCACCATCAAGCCACTTCCGCTCTCGATCCCCTCGAGTCGCCTGAGTGCTTGCCCTAACCTCCCTCTCGTAGACCTGGTCGTCACGCCGTCGCAATCAATCATCCGTCCAAATCTTGCTTGGTCCCTTCGTGCACTCTTGATATCTTCTCCAACTTCGCCCGTCCTCCCTGATCCTCCGGCATTGAGCTCCCCACTTGACCCTTGATCACTCGCCGTCGACAGTCGGTCAGCATCTCCACCATGCACATCCAAGACAAGCCAAAACAAGAACGTGACGCACCACCGAAACCTCGGCACACACTCCTCAAATCTACATCGAACCCCTCGATGCACTCAAACCACTCTCAACCACTCAACCGCTCAAACGCTTATCCTTGTCAATCACTCATCATCCAGACCGAAACCACCCTTGGTTTCACACACTACTTCGAACCAGGAGAAATATCTCAACTCCGCTATAGTATAGAACCATACTGGGGGCCCCTCCGCCCCTAGTATGTCATTTAGTTGCGCAGAAGTGACATCTATCTGACACGTCTGTAAAGTTTTAAAGCTGTTTGTGCAGTAGTCTAGTCTTTTTTCCCTTCTTGCCCCTATAAGGCCTATGACCTGTAGAGGGCATTTAGGTCTTTTCCTTTGGCCTGTGTGCCTATAAAAGCAGGGCCATGCCCTTGTAATAGACAGGCTTCAGGAAGGCAAAATTATGCCAAATCCACTATAGACTGGACGTAGGTCTATTATTCCTTTAGGGAGGCCTGAACCAGTATAAATTCTATCTCTTTCTGTGTGAACTCTTCGAGGTTCCCTCTATACACTATACACATAGAAACCTACTGTAGCTAATGCAATTGCTACAACAAATTATATTTTGCTCTGCAAAGCTCCACTATCGGATGACCGCCCAGTTTTAAGACCTAGAGCGGCGTCTAACAAGCACTAGAAGCATATGGATGACTATCGAACATGCGCAGAGGCGATGATCCGAATGGTTGATGACGAGCCCCTAAGGACTAAGTGGTTGGTGGATGAGTCATTCGCTCAACTGGATGGTGCTAAAGGGCGGTTGAAGCAGTCGGCTCAGGACTTCACGAAAACAAGGGCTACTCATGTGCTCGGGGTCGTTCGGGCACTATACCTGACCATCCGATTGGATTTCATCCAGGCAGGGTGGCTAGCGCATTATAGCGAAGCCGACGCCCAGCGAGCTTATGCCAAGGTCGAGGAATCAACCATCGCCTTGACTACTAACATTGGGTATTATCCTCCTGCTCCTCCTGCACCTACCGAGTGACAAAAATATGTGTGACATATTTGCAAGACATGTAATATGATGTTGCTCTATCACTTTTAATATTTTTGTATGCAATCTGATTAGTTGTGATCATTTGGCCATGGTGCCAACTCGCTAGCATAGGGATAACGCATGCCACATACACACTTTTTAACCGCACTTTTATAGACAGCATGAATCACAGGAACTAGTCGACAGAGGCAACTCATCTGGAATCCGATCGACCTGACTCAACTAGAGCTAATCGTGGATACAGAGTAAGCGATCGCAAAATCCCATAGAGGAGATTGCCAAAAGAGGGCAGTCGTTAATCATCCCGGGGAGGTCTTCACTAACTCATCCAGAGCTGATCGTGGATATAGAGTAGGAAGACTGTGGAAGGTCCCAAGGGAAATGCTTAAGATCCACAAACTTGTTAATCACTTGGAGGCAGGGGGCCTTCCAATGACTCGGCCAGAGCGGATCATGGATACAGAGGGGAAAAGTCGCTATTGCTCTGATAATCGTGCTTACAAGTGAACAAATTCCAAATTTGACTGATATATCAAATTGAAATTTGAAGTATGGAGAATTGGATACTTATCTTGGTGGACAAAGGCCGCGGTGGTGGTGGGATTGTTAAATCCCACAAATTCCACTTGGCGGAGTCCGGTGGAGAAAATCATGGCGAAGCCATAAATGGCGCTGAGGAGACGAGCGCTTCATGCAGTAAATCCTTCCTGCATGGCAGGGGATCTTGACCATTGCGATACAGCGACTGACGGAGCAATCTTCAATGCGTCATTAGCGGGGTTCCGCTTTAAATAGGATGTTGGCGGTTCGCCTCCTCGCTTGCTGCTTGGGCCTATAAATAGGTCCTTTTGGCTTCAGTTTCTCAAACATCTCGGCACGGATCATCTTTTCTGCCTTGACTCTTTTCTTCATCAGAAGGTGTAACCCTCTTGATGGCTTGGTGTGACGGTTTCTTGAAGGGTTATCGAGAACCTCCAAACTTCAGGTAAGTGAATCTTCACTTGTTGATTTCTTCATCAACATTCATTGCTGGAGTATTGATCATTTTTCCTTCTTGAAGATCACCGACGTCTTGAAGATGGGACTGCAAGCCCAAGCGACGACCTTATGGAGGACCTCCATGCTCGTCATGGGCGAGCCCATGCGGTGACCATACGCCGTCTTCCGGTGAGCAAGGTCTAGCTCAGTCCTCACCTCCTTCGGACGCTCCTCGGGGGGACGTCCGGTGGTTCAAGAGTCGATGGAGAGGACCTTCTTTCCTTGGGGAGTGCCCCAATTGAAGGTAGGCCCCCGGGGTGACGGACATCCTCAGCTGTCATTGCCAAGGTTGATCTTACCCTAGCATCATAGGCGTTGAAGGATTCCATTGAGGCCTTTCTATTGATGTCTCAATCCCTTCTGTACTACCTTCCCATGCTCGGGCCACCCGATCCTACTGAGTAGATAAAATAGAGTAGGAGAAATCATTGTATATGTACATCACATCATAATGTAATAAAGATTTCTTCATTCTCAGCCTTTGCTTTCTTGTCCGACTGCATTCAAAATTTGGCCCAGCTTAATCGATATAGCTAAGGTCAAGACGTAGGGAACTCAAGCCGCATGCATGTTGTTTAAAACCATTAGCATCACATTCGGCCAAGGGCGATCATCAACAGTCAGTCAAAGATAGCGCTCATTAGAGCCCCCAAGGAAATGAGTGACCCTCACAATGACTATGCCAGAGCATATCATGGTTTCTTTAGTCAGAGTGATTGACTCATAGATGCCTGAGTGCCAATCAGGCTTTGAACTCTGAGAGTTCTAGCAAAGAGGAATATGGCATCTCTTCAATCCAACAATAGCCGAGCTAGAGCGGGTCATAGTTGTTTGTCTAGAGTGGTGGCGAACGTTCATCTCGGCAAAGGTTGAGTCAGATCAGATCATGACCTCAAAGCCTGAGCGGAGGCAGTAGGCAAACACATGTTGTAGCTGAGCCGGAGCGGATCGTGGCATCGAGGCTAGAAAATTTAGAAATTAAAACTTGTGGAGCACAATATCGAGGAAAGCAAATGTCTTTATTATGAAATAATATCAATGAATTATCTCTTTGAGGGATAAAATCTCCTGAGGTGTTCGATATTCCAGGAGTTCACCATCTTCTGGCCATCTTCTCGATGATAATGAAGGGTCCTTCCTAGGGAGCCGAGATCTTGTGGGTCTTGACTGTCGATCGTACTCAACGCATGACCAGGTCACCCACATGGAAAGAGTGCTAGTGAATATTCTGGTCATGATACCTCTGAAGGCCTTGCGGGTACCGGATGGTCTGTAATGAAGCATCCTATCGGGCTTCTTCCAGACTGTCGATGTCTTCTTCCCGAGGATGTTCGGTGGTGCCTTTAATATATTGAAGTATCTTCGCACTTCTACGTAGAATGTCCACCAGGGGGATGGCCTCTGAGGAACATAGTGAGGTTTGTTACTATGATTCATGGTTATGATGAGTGATTGATAGGGTGATGTCATGAGTTTGTGTCTGTGTGTTTTGGATATGTGTTGTGTGTCTATGTTTGTCTCGTGTGTGCAAGCTTGAGTTACTCGTCAAGTATTGATGGCAAAGGATCAGGGTTAGACAGGGAGTCTAATGCTAGATGGTCGAGGGTGTCAGTCGAAATCGAGAGTGGACTCAGATGTACGCATGGAGATCTAATAGGACGTGAGTTGAAGGTTGATCAAGATGAAGCATCGATCGAGTAAGCGAAAGGGAAGCCAGTTCAAGTGACAAGGCGGCTCGAGGGATCGAGAGCGGGAGAGACTTGCTGGCGGTCGAGTTCGCGGACCGACGACGGTCATCGACGATCAGGGAGGCTTTGTCGGTTTTTGCTGAAAACTGTTGAATCACTATTTTCTTCAAATACAATAAATAGGAATTTAGTCTTCGTTGAGTAATTCAGTATAATAATGTAAACTTTTGGTATATTTTTAGAATTTTCAAGTTCTGAAAATATATTAAAAGGTTGTGTCAAGTTTGTATTTCTTTTTGAGTCAAGTAGGAGAGTTATTTTCAGGTTTACTATTTCTGAAATGAGATTATTCCTCATATGCCATTGAAAAATTATGCAGTTCCATATATGTCATTGGTTGTGTCACTGACATGTGGGTCCTAGGCCCACATGTCAGTGGCACAACTAGTGGCATATTTGGAACCGAGTGAACTTTCAGTGGCAAATATGGAACTTTCCCTTCTGAAATTGTCTTGTCCTCATGTTTAAATCTGAAAAATAGGTGGACTCATGTGTAAAGTTAGCTCTTAGGGTATGGCTATATAATGGGCCTTACACCTAGAGAGTTGGCTGCCCTTTTGATAGAAAAAATCAGAAAATCATATGTGCTGAGAGCTTTGTTTATTCTGAGATTTTTCTCTTCTGAAATTTGTTCTTCAGTTCATCTAATCTGTGATTTTGGTGTTCTTCTCTTGATTACTCATCTGCGGTTACTGTTTATTATCTAAAACTACTATTCACCATCTAGAGTTTTGGCTGTTGTTTGCTGCGCCGCCAACAGCAATCAGGCTGAGCTATTTTTTTTGTTTGATCTGGGTTCTGTTTTTTCCTGGTCTGGTTTGAGCGTTAGATCAAGGGTGTCTTCTTCAAGTTTTCACACAAGAGATCATCTGTGGAGGAGAAGTTTTTGTTCAAGAAATCATTTAGGAAGACAAAAGAAGGGTGCTGTTCTTCAACCTATAAGTCACCAAATACCCATGAGTTCTCAATTATTTTGTCTCTTGATTCATCAAGTCAGTTTATAGTTGTCTGGTAGAGTGATTGATATCTTATTTCGAGGATTTGATGGATTGTGATTGAGTAGATGGTATAGCTGCTAATCTGAAGAAAATATGTGTATATTTTTGGTTGATAATCCTGTTTTGGCTGTTTGAGAAAATGACTGCATCATTCTGGTGGATATACTGAATCTGTTTGCATCTCTGATCTGCTCTGAATTTTTTTGTGATATGTTCATTGATTCATGTTTGATTACTTGAATGATTCTAAAAATCATACTCCATCTAAAACTCAGTTCGATGGGCACATAAGTGATACAGTGAACAATTGAATCCAACTCTGAGGTTCTTGTCTTGTCTTAGTGCTGATAGTCATTCCATTTTTACTAATACTGTTTTTCATCTAGTTTGTGCCAACATTTGAAATCCTGTGTGAGTATCAATACCTGAAGGTTTTGTTTTAGGTGAACTCTTAATTTGTAATCTTCTCTCAGGGTTAAATATAAATTGGTTCAGATTTGGTCAGCTGCCTGAAATCACTGTTTTGGGTTTAGTTCATTTTACTACTGAAAATACTGTTTATCTTCAGAAGTATAATTTCAGTATCTGCTAGTGTTCTCCTCTTGAAATCTGGTACTATTGGAGGTTCAAATTGTTGATTTCTGAAATTGAATCTATCTCAGTATAACCAATGAACACTTGCCATTGTGTTCAGTTTCATAATTGAGTTTATTACTAAATTTGCAGCAGTAAAGTTTTTGAATTAGAAACTCTTTAAATATGTTACATAAATCTGAACATGTCTAGTTATTGATCATCTGCAGAGAGGTTTCAGAAGTATTGTGGATTCAAATGAATTCTATCAGAACCAATCAGTTCTCTTTTCTGATCTTCTGAATTGAGTTCAGATATTAAACTGAAATTTGAGTTAAGTTTTTGTGCACTTGATGATTGATATCCAGTTTGTATCAGTTTCTCAATTAGTGATATTCTGAATTGTCAGCAGCATAGTTCTATAATTAATTTGCTGATCCCTAAAGATTGATTCAAATTCTGTGTTCTTGCTGATTGATATTCAGTTTGAATCAAATCTCCATTTAAATACACTTTGAAATTGCAGCAACTGAGTATTGGGTTTAAAACTACTGAACTCTGAAATTTGTATCACTTTGTTGTTTTCAAATGAACTGAATATCTGAAACATGGTTACAAGATTTAAATGCAATTGATTTAGATCAAGTTTATTCTCTGAAATCACTTTTCAGTTTGAGTTCTAATTATTACTGAAAATACTGTAGAGGTTTGAAATTTAATCTCTGGTTCAGATTTTTGGTTGAGCTTATACTTGATTACATTGCAAATTTGTATAGCTGTTTCAAGTTGGTTATCTCTGAGTTTTTGCTCAGCAATAGTTTCAGTTAGCAAGAGTTACTCATAGTCTTTGATCTGAGTTGTTTGTTGCATGAGAATCAAGTTAAAGTGCAAATTAAATTTTGTGAATAAGAAAAGATAATCTTGTTCTGATTTGTTTTGGTTGGTATAAATTTGAAATCTGAATCTTTAGAGGTGCGTTGGGTGATCTAAACATGCTATCAATTTCACAAGAAAGTGTCGAGGCGCCTATTCACCCCCCTCTAGTCGTTATTCCGATCCCACAGCCTCCGACCCATACACCAAGAAGAATGGGGTCTGACCGGTGGCCCTGCTGGGCTGAGTGAGGAGCCCCTAGAGAACAGCGGGTAACTCCTTCATCCAGCGGCCACCGTATTTGTGCAGAGGATCAAACACTCTTGCTTTAAGCCCTTGTAGAATCATTCCGTTGGCACGCTTGACTTGCCTATTGGCCCGAGGGTGCGCAACCGATGTGTACTTGACTTCAATGCATCGATCTTCGCAGAAGTCCCAAAAATCACCGGCCGTGAACTGAGTCCCTATATCTGTAATGATCTGATTCAGGACTACGAACCAATAGATTATACTTTCAATGAATTCCACTGCCTTCTTGGTTGTGCTGATCTTCAGCGCATGACTTCAATCCATTTGGAGAACTTGTCAATGGCCACAAAAAGATGATCATATCATTGTAGCACCTTCGGAAAGGGCCCTACCATGTCCAGCCCCTAGCAAGCGAAAGGCTAGGAATATGGTATGGTCTGGAGAACTTGTGCAGGTATGTGGTGTTGACTGACGAAGAACTAACACCCTTTGCAACTACGTATCAGTCGACGAGCATCTGAGTTGGCAGTCGGCCAATAAAATCTGGCAAGGAATGCTTTACCGACCAGCGTGCGGGCCCAGTGTGGTTCCCGCAAGTGCTGGGAGGGTGCATACCGCGTCAAGAGGGCTTTGGCCTTCAGAAGCGCCAACTTCCAACTTCGGAAGGAGTACCAAGATGCCTTCCCGGCGAGGGCCGCCAACAGCAAATGGTACTCGAGGTGGGATCAAGAGTGGTTCTACGTCTACGTCGGTGGAAACTCTCCCCTTCGGAGTACCAATGCACTTATCTCTTACCGGCGCGAAGGCATGGTGAAGATCAGCCCCGACACCCTTCGCTCGAGGATCTCTCTCCTTCGGAGGGTGGCCACGAAGATGAGCATGAGTAATGGGGGATTGGTCCCGATCTTCCGCTAGGTAAGGATAACTTGGATTGGTGGAGAATCTCGACGTTGACGATCCAAGGCTCCGGTCCGGGGGATCAAAACCTTGCAATCGCTACACCACTGTCTCTGTTGGTTATCAACCACGCAGGGCGCGATTGACCTCGCCACGAAGGCTAATTCCTGCAAGAGAACCCAAGAACACAAGAAAGAACAGGAAGAACACAGATAGATTGCCAAATCACAGATAAACTATGATGAGGAGAGGTTTCACAAACGCTGATGCAGCAGCCAATCGGTCCGGTGCAGGAGCGGGATCTAAACACACAAGTTTAGATGCAAACAAAGCAAAACCTGACCCTAAAGGTGGCTGGCGTGAGTATATAAGGTGTGGGCAGCCTGTAGAAGACATACAGACTCCTGTAGAAGACGCACAGACTTGGACTATGGGCCAACACGGCCTCCAACTCAGTACAAGGTCCAACTCGGCCCAATTCTGTCACGCAGGACTGTTTCAAACACACAGGACGACTCGAGACTCCAAATGAGGCAAAACCAACGGCAAACGATCCGTCTTCTCCTCATCTTTCCAAAAAGTCCAAGAACGTGCCAATCGGACTTCGTATGAGGAAGTTATGCCCATTTTAGTGCATGGTGGTTGATGTAGTCCGAACCAGCGATTTCTTGACTTCAAATCATCCGTGCGACTCCGTCTTCAACTCCAACTCTCCCATTCTATCTCCCATGTTCCTAAGCAACAAAATATCACTAGTATTCAGTAGCATCCCATCCAAACAAATATTAACATAGTTGCTAAGGAAAGAATTAACCTCATGGTTCAAGCGACGGGCACGGGCGCGTGTGATTGGTCCCTGTAATTTAATTGTAGGTTGATGGTGCATGTGAGTATCATGTTGGTGCGTGTGTGTATCATGTGAAGTGATGTCCTCATCATCCTCCCCCTCTTGAATTGGAGTCGTCCACGACTCAAGCTCATCGTCATCTCCCAAATAGGGCTTTAAATCTGAAATGTTAAATGTGGGACTAACCCCAAAAGCTGCAGGCAACTCAAGTTTATATGCATTATCATTTATCTTCTCAAGCACACGGAAAGGACCATCAGCACGGGGCATCAATTTAGACAATCTCAAATCAGGAAAATGATCCTTGCGCAAGTGCAACCAAACAAGATCACCCGGTTCAAATGTTATCTCTTTTCTACCCTTACTACCATAAGCACGATATTTCTCATTCATTTTCTCTATGTTTGCTTTAGTAGTTTCATGCATCTTAAGTAATAATTCAGCACGTGTAGTAGCATCAAAATTCAATTTTTCAGATGGTGGCAATGGTAGCAAATCAATAGGAGCACGCGGATTAAAGCCATAGACCACTTGAAACGGACTTACCTTAGTAGTGGAGTGTACTGACCTATTATATGCAAACTCAATATGAGGTAGACACTCTTCCGAGAGCTTCAAGTTGATCTTCAAAACAGCCCTCAACATGGTGGACAATGTACGGTTGACGACCTCTGTTTGCCCATCCATTTGGGGGTGACAAGTAGTAGAAAACAGCAGCTTCGTCCTAGCTTATGCCACAACGTCCTCCAAAAATGACTTAAGAATTTAGCATCACGATCTGAAACGTTGGTATTGGGAACTCCACGCAAGCGTACGACCTCTCTGAAAAACAAATCAGCAACATTGGTAGCGTCGTCGCTCTTCTGACAAGGTATAAAATGCGCCATTTTAGAGAACCGATCTACCACCACAAAAATACTATCTCTCCCCCTCCTAGT